>CM053772.1:237630659-237642523 GCA_028658325.1 Potorous gilbertii | reverse complement strand
CTGTAAACTTAAGTTTCTTAAAAAATTTTTAATCATTGTATCTTAGTATAAAAGGTTTCCTTTGAAATCTTATATATTTTAATTTATTCACTTAAATATATTGCTATGAGGAGTCTATGGACCTCATCAAATTCCCAAAGGAATCTTTGACATACAAAAAGTTTAAAAGCCCTTCCTTTCCATGGATCTTGGGAAGATCAAATAACCAGGGGTGGGAAACCTGCAGCTTCAAGGGCACATGTGAACCTCTAGGTCCTCAAGTGTGGTCCTTTGACGGAATCCAACTGCTACAGAATACTGTCTCTATTTGGAAGGGGGAGCTTTGGTCATTAATGGCAAAAGGAGGAATTGGAATAATATAACCACAGGTCCTTGAGGTATTGATGCAATGTTATGAATATTATTATATTATTGATGTAATTTTATTGTCATTGTGATGTATCTGGCAGGTCCTCCCTTACCAGACCTCTGCTTGAGCATAGCCTAGGACAGGGAGCTCATTAAGTACCAAGGTGACCCTCCTTCTCATTGTTGGAGAGTACTAGTTATCAGTTCTCGCTGTTGAAGGACCCAAGTCTTTTACCATTTGAGTCCAGTGCTGATTCAAGTGCACGGCCCACTACTTAGTGCTGTCTCCATTCCAATATCCCTTCTTCCCTGAAATCAGAATCTTTGGATTCCATTGAAATGTGACTATTGCTAACAATACACCCTGTACAGACCAATAACAACAAGGACAGGCCCATGCACAGAGATGAGCTAGTCTGTCTGTGTCGGGGAAAAGAGAGAAAAATAAATGAAATTAACAGAGGGAGACAAAAACAGAGGGAAACCCGGCAATTAGATTAATCATAGACTTCCAGGAAATTGGCCCAAATTTCTTTAAAATCTTGTTGATTGTTATTCAGATTGAAGGGTTCCCTTTGCAAGATTAGCTAAAGCCCACCAGGCCTGCATACCAATCCTCTGAGGCTCACAGAATAGAACCTCTGCAGGCACTGGCACGAAGACCCATGCAAAGGCCCTGATTTAGGTTTTTGGCTTTTGTCAGTTAGCTCACCATGGGAGACTCAGCCAATTCAGCTCTCAGAGCCTCCACTTATGTCTTCAAATCTTTCAAATGGGGACAATAATCTTAAATGTAAGAGTGGAAAGGGAGCTTAGAGTTCATGGAGTCAAACCTCTTCATTTTGCAGATGAGGAAACTGAGTCCTAAAGAGAACTATTTGACCCAAAGTCACACAGTGGTAAAGCTGAGTCTCAGGTATTCTAATTCCAAGGCTTTCCATGACACCAATCTGTCTCTTCTACCCTATCCCGCTTTCCTCATAGGTTATCGGAACAAAGGAGATAAACGATGTAGACAAACTCTTAATTTTTTTTTAATTAAATGCTTCTGGAGGCCTTGCCCCTAGTTAGTATCTGGGTTTCAAAAAAAGAAAGACTCTCTTCAATTGAATAGACCTTGTTACTAATTCATTGTGTAACCAAATCATTTCCCTTCTCTGGATGTCATTTTCTTCCTTTGTGACATGAGGTATTTGGGAAAAAAAGACTTCTAAAGACCCTTCCAGTATGGATGTAGACTGGGTTCTTAGGAAGTCTGGCATTGGTGATTTATCTGCAAGTCATTTTCCTTCTCTGGGACTAAATTTCCCTATCTGTAAAATGAAAGGAATAGGCCTATGTGGAATGTCTTAGCCCTGGTTTTCTGTGAATCTAAGCATTTCTCAATTTGTGACATCATTGTTTCAAATTCATCAGTCAGTCCCTCCTCCCCCAGACTTGTGGATATAAAATGGCCAAAATCAATGGTTTCTTTAGTAGTTTAGAGGTCTGCTTGACCATCGAATGACAAAGCAATAGTTCCATCCCCACTGTACAGTTGAATGCTTTTTTTTTTTTGATTCATTACCTCATATAACCATGATAAGACATTCTATCTCTTGGCTCTGGACGTTTTCTCTGGCTGTCTCCTGTGCCTAGAAGGCTCTCTCTGCCTTCTGGCTTCCCTGGATTTCTTTGAATCTCATCTGGCTACCTGAGTCCTTAATCTGTCAAAACTGGAATTCTCCATGAGATCTTTCCCAGTCACCTAAACAGTCCTGTAGATTTGGAATGCATATACCCCACCCTCCTAAAGGGGGAAAACAATTCTTGTGCTAACCAAGTGGAAGGAACCTTCCCAATGGTGAACCTTGGCCTCCCAATGAACTGGCCTCCCAATGTGCCACAAGGCACAGTCCCTTGCAGTCTCACAGCCTGTGCTGGGTATAATTATGAATAGAAACCTAAGTAGACCTCACCTACAAAGGGAAAGAACTCAGGTTAACCAGGGAGTCAGGCAGCCCACCCCTATAATGAAGACCACATTATCTAGGGGCCTATATGGACTTAGAATATGTCCTTGAAAGTGTGTCCCTCTCTCTCCATCCCAGTAATTATTTTAGAAGTGAACAGTCAACATAACTCTCCTTAGGAAAAGACCTAAATTGGTTCTCCCTAAGGTCCTTTCTGTCTCCAACTCTATGACACTATGAGGGAATCATCACATTCTTAGCATTCATGGGGGATGGTAGCTAGCCTAGGAGAGGCAAGATATTGAGAGAAAAGCATTAGTGCAACAGTAGCAGTTAGGGCTCATTGGAATGTCTCATCTCATGTCTCTCTGCCTAGGAATGTGATCTGATTCACTCCTTCTCCTAAATGTCAGCCAGGATGGTCAGCCTAGCCTACCCCCTCCCCCTATCACCGGCTGGGAATCTACAAAAGAGAGAAATTCAGGTGTGCATCTGGAGGAGTTAATTGGCTTCTCCATGGCTGGTTGAACACTTGGGGTGGTCATTGGGGAGAATAGAAAATAAATGGAAAGAACTTTGATCCTTAGCATAGACAACTTCTTTGGGAAATTTGAGCAGGAGATCAAACAGAGACGGCCGAGCAGGCTCTGAGAAAGGTTCAGAGTTATAGGAATCCAATATCTCAATAAACAGCTGAATGCTACAGGAGTCAGAACAGGAAGGCTGCCAAGGAGAAGACATGGAGACTGAGGAGAGAGCTTAAATCATGACAAATGGAAGAAATATAAAGATAAAGATAGATATTATGCTCCCTTCATATCTGAGGCCTCAATGTGACATGGGGATGACATGCCATGCCAGGAAAAGTAGTGGCAGATCCTACTGAACCAGGAAGACCGACATGTAGTTCCAGTGATGGATATGCCCACAAGAACTCACCTAGCTCAGCCTAGAGAAGTCCCCTGCTAGTGGTGACCAAAGCGTTTGTCATGGGGAAAGGAAGGAAAGGAAGGAATCAAGCACTTATTAAACTTCTATTGTATGCCAGGCACTATGCTAAACAGCTGACAAATACCTCATCTGATCTTCACAATAACTCTGGAAAGTAGATGCTATTATCACCCCCATTTTACAGTTAAGGAAACAGAGGCAATCAGACATTAAGTGACTTCCAGTAAGTGTCTAAGGCTAAATTTGTAACTTGGGTCTTCCTGATTCCAGACTCAGAATTTTATCCACTGCACTTCCCAGCTGTCTCTAGGTAGAAGGGTGGAGAAGAGGCAAAAGCTAATTACATTATTTCCTTAGTCACAGAGGGATGGGGATGTAGAAGAGAGGAGTTAGGACCCAAATGTAGAAAATCATGGCTCTTTGGAAGTATTGAATGACATATTTTATAGGGAAGAGATATATTCAAAAAATATCTTTGGATTGATTTATTTATATAAGATGTGTGCCTGGGCATAACCTAATGCCATTTTTAAAGTTTTAAATTTTACGTATTAATTTAAAGAAATTAAGCTTATTACTATCAGTTCAATGAATAAACATACTCAGAGTTTGATTTTTCTCCTCTCATTCTTCCAGTCCCCTCTTAGGAGAGGATTTTTCTCACTTCTGGGCACTATCTGTCCACAGTGAGAGACAGGAATCCTCACAGAAAAAGCCTCAGGCTCCTAGATGGCAGTTTCAGGCTGATTTCATCACTGACTGTCTATGAGAAGCTCTGGCTAGGTTTCTTCCCTCTCCTAATAGTTAAACAGATCCTACTAGTTCTCCTGCTCGGACTTCTCAGGTCATTATAAATGTATAGCATCTCAGTGATGAGGAAGACCTACTAAACAATTATTCTTTTCCCCGTGTCTTTGGATAAGTGATAATTCAATCTCCATGTGAAAACTTCCAATGTTTAGGAATATATTATCTCCAGAGGCATTGAATTCTACCTTGGTGGTCACCTAATCTGACCCCCTCATTTTACAGATGAGGAAACTGAGTCCCAGGAACATTAAGTGACTTGCTTGAGAATAGCTCTTTGTTTTTAGGAAGGATTTTCCCCTTAATTCTATTCGATTTAACAAGCATTTATTAACATTGTGCTCAATGCCTGGTACTGTGGTAGGCAGTGGGAATGCAGAAACAAAAATGGTCACAGTTTCTACCCTCACAGTGTTTACATTCTACTGGACCGCTAGGATTTTGTATTTATCTTCATTTTTCCCTAGCCTACATCTTGCAGACATGGCCACAAGGGTATCATGGGAGACTTTGCCAAATGCTTTACTAAAGGTCTGTCTATTGATCTATCTATCTATCTCCTTATAATTCAGTCATTTTTCAGTTGTATACAAGTCTTTGTGACCCCATTTGGGGGGTCTTTTCTTGGTATAGATAGTGGAGTGGTTTCCTTCTAAAGCTCGTTTTATGAATGAGGAAACTGAGGCAAACAGAGTTAATGACTTGTTCAGGGTCACATATCTAGTAAATATCCAAGGCCACATTTGAACTCAGGAAGATAAGCCTTCCTATTTTCAAGCCCATTGCTATCCCCCATACCACCTAACTCCCCATAAAACATGGATGGCATTCTTCTAATATCTTATCTAATAACCATATAAGGAGAAGATATTCACAATCATCCAACAAAGTCCGAGAGGACGTGGGAGCAATTGGAGCTAAGAACATAGGCATAGGGCTTGACTTTAATAGGTATATGGATCCTTTTTTTTCTGTTAGTAAAGGGAGGGAGGAGGAGAGGGGGTGATAATACTAAAAAATAGAGAGGAATGAAAAATGATTGAGAGATTTTTCATGGGATGACCTTAACCTCAATAAAGTGGATGTGAATCCATGCTGGTTATTAGTGATCATTGCTTCCCTTTCTATATAACCTGAAAAACAAACATTCTAGAACTTTGCCAAGATTTAAAGTTAGGTTCACTAACTGCTCAAAAAGAACCTACTCTCTTCCTCTTTGAAAATTGGAACCATATTTGCTCGACTCAAGTTTGAAAATACTTCTCCTATTTTCCCTAATTTTTCGAAGTTTAATAGCAGCAGTTTAGCAATCACATCCACCATTTCTGTTTGGACATGTGGCATCCAGGATGCATGAAGAGGGGTTGACTTTGGTGAGGAGAAAGGTCATCTTTTCCTCAGACACTGTAGCAAAGGAAGAAATGGGGGTGGGGTGTCAGAAGGAAGTAAGATAAGAAGGAAGGAGGTGAGATGAAGGGGAGGAAAGAAAACTCTCAGCAGATAAACTGGATTTTTAGATACCTGATTCAGCTTCCTATAATTACCTTTTCATTCTGTTTCATTAAATGACTTTGCTTTGACCTCATGTTTATCTGGTTTGGTCTATAATATATATTATATTATATTTGGTCCATAATATATATTATATATTTGGTCTATAATTTGGTAATAAAGACACATAAGCTATGGATTTTAATGAATAAAGAGTCTAATCTCACAGATGGGGATCACACATCACACATCAATTAGCCCCTTGCATTACATTTGGAGACAGGCATCTCATCCCCTCTAAGTATTTTCTTCTTTAGGCTAAATATCCTTAGCTTTTTCAGTCTATCCTATATGATTGGATATAACTAATAGTTCAAATCCAATATGAAATAGAATTCAACTAGTTCTATATTCTCCATTTGACTCTAGTCATTCTGGTCACATACTTCTCAATGTTTCTCCAGCTTGTCCATAGATATCCTGTCCCACAATGTCCTACATGCCTATGTTTTCCAAATTTCTAGCTCCATCCAGGCCTTAAACCCGAGTCTTCTGACACCAAATCCACAACACCCCACCCACCGCACCAGACTGCCTCCTCATTTACAAGCTACAGACTCATCTATAGTTGCTATGTATTTATTTTGGCCAGGGATGAGAGAGTTAACAGGCTTCTGAACCTCAGTGCTGTCTGGCTCATTGTGCCTCGGTCCCTGATCATTTCTTAATGTAACTAACTACTTCAGGAAATTTCTAGTGCTAATAATGTTAATGTCACTTATTCCCGCACTGCTCACGCCCCGCACTCTCAATCACTTCAAAACAGAGTGATTGAAATTTCTCAAAAGTCTTTGATTTGGAAGTTGTTCTGGAGAAAACTAGTCAAGTATAAATATGGCAGAGTGATTTACAGTGGTTGGAGCAATCCAAGTGTTTTAGCTTGTTTCAAATAATTATCAATCATTCTGTGCTTTCAAAGCCCCCATTCATTTGAAAGAGGGCCCCTCGGAAAAGTGTAGAGCATGCTGCTGATTCCAAGTGCTTCCCTGTTTCCCACACTTGTCTGCGTTGTTATGATCACATTATTAAGTAATTAATAGCATTTTCTCTCTCTGGTGGCAGCTCTAGGACAGAGAGGCACTGGGGGTGGGAACCGAGCAAGAGAATCATTAGGACAGCTTTCCTTGGATCGAGCATAAATCTACCGAAGCAACTTTCTTCTGCTGGTCCTCATTGCTGCCCTCTGGGACCACATGACAGCCCTTTAAATGTTTGAAGAGAAAGGCCTTGTTACCCCTGGAGCTATGCGATCTGGGGCAGTTCACTTAACCTTTCTGAATTTCACCTGTAAGATGGGGATAATATTTGTGCAAGCCATGTCCCAGGGTCTTCAGAAGACTCCAATGAGATAATGTAATGTGAAAATGCTTTGTAAGCAACCATAAAGAGCTACAGAAATGTCAGCTATTATTCGTGTGCTATTTGACATTTTTATTAATGACTCGGCTGAAGGCAGAGACTGAATGCTTATCAAACTTGCAGATGAAGTAAAGTGGGGAAGGAAGGATTGCTAACACACCGGATGGCAGAATCAGGACTCAGAAAGGACCTTGGCGGGGGTACTAAAGC
The DNA here is from genome assembly GCA_028658325.1 of Potorous gilbertii. Taxonomy (NCBI): domain Eukaryota; kingdom Metazoa; phylum Chordata; class Mammalia; order Diprotodontia; family Potoroidae; genus Potorous; species Potorous gilbertii. The sequence continues at coordinate 237,635,345 of CM053772.1, read as the reverse complement.
ACTGGGCCAAAATTAGTCAGATTTAATACCCTGGGGGAAAGTATAACATCTTACATCTGGGTTCCCAATTTCTAGATAAGGAAGGTGTGACCGTACAGGGGCTTATATGAAAAATGAGCAGGGGAGGAGGGGGCTTCAATCAAGGCAACAAGCATTAAACACCTACTGTGTTCCCAGAACTGTGCTGTGTCAATGATATGAAGAAAGGCAAAAGACAGTCTCTGCTCTAAAAGAAATCCCAGCCTGATGGGGAAGACAACACAAAAGCAACTACATACAAACAAAAACACGTTCAAGTTAAATTGGAGATGATCTCAAAGCAATTGCAAACTCAGTGCCCTTGACCTATCACCCTCGTGGCTCCAGTATTCCCTTAAAATTTTTGTTGTTCAGTCCCATCTGACTCTTCATAACCTCATTTGGGGTTTTCTTGGCAAAGATACTGGAGTGATTTGCCATTTCCTTTTCCAGTTTATTTTACAGATGGGGAAACTGAGGTAAACAGGGTTAAATGACTTGTCCAGGGTCACATGGCTGCTAAGCATTTGAGGCCAAATTTGAATTCAGGAAGATGAGAGCTCCCTGTGCCACCTAGCTGCCCCTTTAAGTATTATATAAATGCTCACTATCTTTGTTATAGTTGGTCGTTAAATCCAACTCAAAATACACTTGTTGGAACATCTATTGTGCATAGAGTACTATACTAGACAGTGGGAGAGACACATAAGTCATATAAGATCGGTCCCTGTTTTTATGGAATTTACCACCTACTAGGTAGATATGTCATATAAACAATTACAGTGTAGATGACATATGACCAGTGTGTAAGAAGTGGGCAAAGTGCCCCATGGGACCTGAGGAAGGGAAAGGCAATGGCCAAATGGGTGCATCACTAGGAAGATTCTCAGAAGAGCTGTTAATTGGCCATGCCTAACTCCATCTGATACTTCAAGGATTTGAGACAGGAAGGAAATTGAATATTTGTAGAACATCTGGTGGTATTCTAGGTGGTACCATAGTGCCTAGAGAGTTGGACTTGGAATCAGGAAGACTCATCTTCTTGAGTTCAAATCTGGCCTCAAGACACTTGCTAGCTGTGTGACCCTGGGCAATTCACTTAACCCTGTTTCCCTCTGTTTCCTCATCTATAAAATGGACTGGAGAAGGAAATGGCAAACCATTCCAGTATCTTTGCCACAAAAATTCAGATGAAGTCATGAAGAGTTAGACATGACTGAAATGCCTGAACAGCACCAGCGGAATATCTGATAGTTAATGAAAGGAGGTTGAAGAAGAGAAAGACATTCAGAGCAGACAGAGGACATTGAGCCTGGATTCAGCTGTGTGCAGCTTCCTTGCTTCTGGGTCACCCAAGGTGGTCCTTTGACTCTTGATTTCATTCTTTTCCACAAAAGGTATGGAAGCCATCCTTGTGACAATGAATTAGGGAGCTAAAGGCTCAAACCTTGGCCATAACTCCCTGCTCATCTTAGTGAGCAACTGGTCCTTTTCTATACTTCGAGGGTCCCTGTTAGAAACCTAGTTCTTTAAAAATAGCCAGACACGTCATCTGTCCTCTAGACTTATACTAGAAATCTTTCCAGCTTAGAGTTTATGCTTTTTTTGAGAACCTACTGTGGTGTCTATGCTTAAGTGATGCACTAGGGATTTATATATATATAAACATATGTGTCAAATGATCACTTATCAATTCAGATTCCTGAAACACTGTTAGCTTTCTCACAAAGAACTTGTTAGACTCTTGTGGTGCAGTGGAAAGAAGGGGAGATTTGGGGTTCTAGAGGAACAGGATCTGAGCTAGACAGGACCTCAGAGGGCATGTGGTCTAATCTATACTCAAGCAGGGATTTCATCTGCAACCTCCAAACAATTATGGGACATTAGCCACTTCCCAGGTTAGCTGTTCCACTTTTTTTCTTTTATTGTGGCCAAAACCTGACTCTGCATCTTCCCATCTATTTGCCAGGTTCTACCTTCTAGGGTAAAATAGAATCCATCTAACTTCTTTTCCATATGAAATCACTTAAATATTTGAAAAACAACTATGTTTTCCCACTACCCCCCCACACACGCAACTAGGTCTTTTTTGGGCTACATATAGAGTCATAAGATATTGGGTTTAGATTTAGAAGAGTCCTTAGACGTGATAAAATCCAACCTTCTCATTTTACAGATGAGTCACTGAGGCTGAGAAAGGGTAAGTCACCTGCCCAGGATTATGCAGCTAGTAAGTATCTGAGGCAGGATTTGAACCTAAGCCTTCCCGACTCCTAGCCTACTGCTCTATTCACTATGCCACACTTCCTTGGAAGATTGATCCCCTTTGCAGAAGGGATAAGGAATAGACTTGTGGTTTCACTGGTTTATGACATTCTTGGGGCAGTTAGGTGGTGAAGGAGATAGAGTACTGGGCTTGGAGTCAGGAAAACCTGAGTTCAAATGTAGCCAGTGTGATAACCATTGCATCCACTATGAATATGCATGCATATTTCCAGATTAAATTCACAAAATATAATAAATACTCTTCCTCAAAGGGGAAAACAAAATCTTTATTTGGGACTTCATTAGAATACTAGGAGGCATGATTTAACAGGGTACCGGTCACTAATCCAGGGAGCATGGCTATCTTAAACATTCTTTCTGTCAGGCATCCCCACATAAAACAAGTTCCCCTAGACAAATTCCTCCCTCCACCCACTCACAGCTTGCTTCTCTCTCTCTCTCTCTCTCTCTCTCTCTCTCTCTCTCTCTCTCTCTCTCTCTCTCTCTCTCTCTCTCTCTCTCTCTCTCTCCCCTCTTTGAGCAAGCTTCCAGACTGAACTTTGTGTAACTCAGGTTCCATGTGACCACAGGCTCCATTTGATCACAGACTCTATATGTTAGACCTATTTAGGGGCTGGGAAGTTCTTCCTATTTTGTTAACATGACAGACATTTACTAACTGTGTGACCTGGGTAAGTCATTTAACCCTGTTTGCCTCAGTTTCCTCATCTATAAAATGAATTAGAGAAGGTAATGGCAAATCACTCCAGTATCCTTGTCAAAAAAACCCAAAAGTGGTCATGGAGAGTCTACTAAACAGCCCCAGCAATGGAACAATTTGAACTCTAGGTGTAGGGGTTTAATCACATCCCTTTCAATTTTGTTGTTGTAACATGCCCCAGCTATGGCTAGTTCCCATATATTTTTTCCCATCGTAGAAACCTAATGTGTTTGGCTGACAATAGACAAAATCCTGTCCTGGACCCTTCCTGTCTGACCCCACCTTGTGGCTACTCACAACACAGAGCTAACAACACAGATTTTTTTTTTTTTAATGAGGGGAAAAAAAGGAAATAAGGCATGTTTAATAGCAGTTCATGCCTATCTGGTTTGTCTCAGCGTTCACCAGTCATCTAGGAAATGAGGAGGCTGGACTAGCTGCTCTCTCAGGCCCTTTCAGCACCAGATCTATGATCCTACAGCCACAGCAGAGATGATGTGCCCCAGACCTATGGACCTTGCCTATTTCATAACTGCCACAATGGTTGGCCAGAAGGAGCCTGGTATAGCTTGAAGAGAGTTCAAGTGAACGAGCATGTATTAAGCATCTAGAGGTACAAAGAAAGGCCAAAGACAGTCCCTGCTCTCAAAGTGATCACAATATATGGGAGAGACAAAAAGAAAAGATATATGTACAAACAAGCTCTGTACAGGACAAATGGGAAATAATGAGAAAGGAGAACTCGAGTTAAGAGGAGTTGGGCAATGCTTCCTATGAAAGAGGGTTTTAGCTGGGATTTAAAGAGAAGCCAAGAGGCAGGGATGAGGAGGGAGACATTACAGACGTGGTGGATGGTCAGAAAAAATGCTCGGGGCTGAGAGATGGAATGTCTTATTCATGGAACTGCAAGGAGACTGGTTTCATTGGACTGAAGAATATGTGGGAGGTTTGAAATAATATAAGGTGTGACGTTAAAGCAAGGTCACTGATTTTTTTTTTTTTGATAAAGATACCATCCAAATGCACAGACCCCTTGGCAGGTTGAGGACTTGTTTCCGCCAGGTGGCATTTTCTCCAAACGTTTCAGGGCTGCTGGAACAGCCTTCAGAGCTGATGGCATATTGTTTGGAAGGGCCTCAAAGGTGGCATATCTTTGTCCATTGAGGGTGGGTTTGATTTGGGGGAAAATATCAAAGTCTTTCATACACTGAAATCCCCCATGATTTCTCATCATAGTGTAGAGGTGACACTGGGCTCTTGAAGGCTGTGCCAGCAGAGCCTGAGCCCTGGCAGGTCCGACTGAGCTGGAGAGGTTTCAAGCATGGCCATGTCATGCCAGGACCAGTCTCAATGAGTTCCAATAGACTTCTTACCCAAAAGTTCACCACAAGAGAATGAATTTTATTGGCCACAGTAGCTCATAAAACCCATCCATTGAAGTACGGAAAGTCTATGACCCACTGTGTCATTGGAGAGAGACTTTACCCTCATGAAAGCATGTATCTTTTTCAGTATTGAAATTCCAAAGATATTGGGAGCCAAGTCCAGTGAATGTGATGAAGTGTCAGACTAGGGTCACATTAGTATGATTGATATACAGGCCCTTCTCTCTGTTTTATTTATTTATTCTCGTGAAAATTTATTTTCTCTCTCTGACTCTATCTCCTTCCATTGGAGAGTAA
>CM053772.1:237583415-237630159 GCA_028658325.1 Potorous gilbertii | reverse complement strand
GAAATAAATTGGGACAGTTAGGTGGTGCAGAGGATGAGGTGCTGAAACTCATCTTCCTGAGTTCAAATCTGGCCTCAGACATTTACTTAGCTGAGTGACCCTCGGCAAATCACTTTGCCCTATTTGCCTCCATTTCCTCATCTGTAAAATGAACCAGAGAGCAAATGGCAAACTACTTAGTGGTTTTGCCAAGAGAACCCAAAGTGGAGTCACAAAGAATTGAATACAACTGAAACAAAATACCAGGCAACAAAAATTCCAACATAGAATAAGCTACTTCAGGAGGAAGAGAGTGACCCTTGCTGGTGTTCAACTAAAGGCTGGGTGATCCCTTATCAAGTAGAGGGGATTACTGTTCAGAAATATGTTGAGTTAGATGACTCCTAAGGTTCCTTCTAACTCTGAGAGGGTACAATTCCATAACACAACTAGAGGGAACAATGTCCCCTCTTCACACTCTCCACATTCCATATATATCAAGGAGAGGGAGTGTGTTCTTAGGTTCCCATCGTGCCTATTCCTTTGCCAATACTACCTGTTGGGCCTTGCCAAGTCATTTACTCTTGGAGACTTTGTTTCTTGTTCTGTAAAATGAGGAAGTTGGATAAAAAGTTCTCAGAAGTCCCTTCCAAGTCTAAAATACTGTGCTTCTTTGACCCTATATGGAGGCATAAAAATCCTAGGACAGATCAATTTGTACTTTGCCTCAGTATATCAATACACAGGAGTCCCATTTCCTGCATGACTCAGGCTCAGTTCACCACACCAGGGTCCTGTTGCTATGGAACCCCTCTCTTGGACTCTTTATTCCCATGGCTTCCTGCCTGTTGCCTTCGTGGGGTGGGGATGGGGAAGGTTATAGCATAAGGGATTATCCATCATGTTCTAAGAACAGGAGATGACTCTGGGTAAGAAGCAGTTCATCACCCATCATAAGGAAATATGACTATGCCTATGAGGCATATATTTTCCTCTGCCCCATGCTCTGACTCAGTCAAATGGAGTTTACCCCAGGTGCAAAAGTGGTCTCTAATCTCACTTCCGCAACAGATTTCTAAGACCATTCATCAAATCCAAATCACTCTGGCTCTCACTGATTGACCAACAATAGGACCCAGTCAAGCCTAGAGTTTGGTCACTGGACTCTGATGGCTTAGATTGAGTATAAATAGCAATTGTTTTTGTTCTGGTCAGAAACCCTGAGGGTCTTTCCCTCCCAGTTTGATTTCTTTTTTTTACTAATTTTTTAACTACTCTGCCTCTTTTCTTACCTAGACTTAATCACTGAATGGGCTTTGCCTCAGACAAACTGAGACCTGAGCAAGACCTTAGCTTAAAAAGCCCAAGGTTCTCCTCTGCATCCAGGACCATCTCCAGTCATCCTGACCCATATCTTGTCCCTGGACCCAGAAGGCTCCCAGAGGAGAGAGTGAGGCTGATGACTTTGCACAGCCCTGCCTCACTTAAATCCTATTCACTTGTAAGTCATGGCATCACCTTCCTGCTGACATGGTCCTCTACAATAACAAGAACAAACAATAACTGTCACGGAAATATCCTGGGACTGGAAGGACAGACCTTTCCCAGACGGAGAAATTTAGGCCTGGGGAAGAGCTCTGGGGGGATTGTGGACAGATTTCTCCAAGGATAGGGAGCTGGGAAGCTGAGCTGGGGGGAAATGCCTTGAAAGCCCAGGTGACTGGGAAGGGGCTTAGCATCCTGGGGAGGTCAGTGAGCTTTGAACAGCCAGAGCCCAGTTGGTGGTCAGCCTTGCTCCAGGGTATTAGCATTTGTTTATTTTTTGCCTTTGATCCTTTGTCTTTTAAGTGTGCCTGGCACATCTTCCTTACTGGTGCAGCAGAGCTGGATAAGAAGGAATGGGGAAAAACAAGAGGCCCCCTGACTAAACTGAAAAATATAATATGCTCCCTTTGGGAGAAGATCTTTTGGGAACTCACCCTTTATTAGTTATCCAACATCATTGGTAGCAACAAAAATTGTCCATTATAAGAAGAAGAATTATAGAACTGTTAGATACACAAAATGCTTTCCCAGAATTATCTCATTTGGTCCTTATAATCACCCGGTGCTTTGAGGGCTATTATCCTCATGAATGAGGAAACTGAGGCTGTTACAAAGCTAGTGAATGTTTGAGGGAGGATTTGAACCTGGGTCTTGCTGACTACAAGTCCAGAGCTCTGTCCACTGTTCCATGTAGCTGACTCCATTATTTGAAAAATAATAGTCTCCATTATTAAATGTGTCCCTTTCTGGTTCCCTCACCCCAGCCCTCTCTGGTTCTTTGTTTTTCCATGTATGAATGTCTTTCCTCCATTGGACATTTTGAAGGGAAATTGTATTTGGATTCAGAGTCAAAAGACTCGGTTTCAATCCCAGCTACTATTTACCATTTTTGTGACTTGTTTTGTGAAGCAAGTCACTTTTTTCCTCTGGGTATGAGTTGCCTAATTTGTAAAAATGAAATGGTTTATGACTAGCTTTGGTATCTCTTGTCTGCCCCCCACCCAATGGTTTTGCTTAAATGTTTTAACTCCCTTCAAGGGAGGGGTTATATCTGGAACTTGACTGATCTAAAAACAGAAGATATTAATAAAGCTTACCTTAAAAACAAACAAAATAGAGGCTTTGCCCTAGGTGATCACTAAGGACTTATCCAGCTATAAAGTCCATGAAACTAACCCTAGCTTTGAATGACTATATCCTTTCCCCTCTCTGGGTCTCAGTCTCCTCATCTACAAAAGGGGTGTAGACTAGAAGACCCCCAAAGTTCTTCCCAGTTCTATAGCTCATGAAACCACTTGTCTGCCTTCTTTAGCATGTTCTGTCTCTTGAACCCAGAATAATGCAAAGCTCTTTCTGGGTTATAAGAAGACAGTAGACACTCAGAGTTGGCAAGAATTTAGGACTTTTCCTTATGATACTATTCAGGTTGAGGGTGGTGGTGATGATGGTGAGTAGGGGGAAGCACACACAGCTTCATCCTGAGCTAGAAGCAGAGAGAGGCAATCAGAGGAACCACGTCCACTGGCCATCCAGGGTCTTCTGCTGTGCAAATGTAGGCTCTATTTTGGCCTCCAGAAAAGCTTGTCGATTGCATTTATATAGCACTATAAGATTTGCAAAATATTTATGTATGTTATCCAAGTTTTGTCCTTCACAAGACCCATGTAAAATAGGTGCTATAATTACCCTTGTTTTACAGATGGGGAAAATGAGGCTGAGAGAAGTTCAGTCATTTGCCCATGAATATACTGCTTTTAAGAAGAATTTGAACTTAGGTCCTGATGATACCAAGTACATAGTTTTATTCAAGGGTGTTATGTAAATTGAATCCTTTGCCCCTGATCCTCAGAGGAGTTCATAACAGTCAGAGATCTCTAGTCTCAGGGTGCCAAAGGCACTAAAGGGTCTAAATAAACACCTTGGAATTCAGAAATCAGTTGCTTAGAACTTGTCTCATGTGTCTTCTTGGTTGCCTCATCACCCACCATCTTGGGAGGGGGTTATGAGGTCATTACCAATGTGCAAGAACAGGTTAGCCCAGTGGACCCCAGTACCAAGCATTTTCTGACTCAGATACACAATAGTACCCTTAGTGCTTGTTAGTGATAAATCATGTAAGTCGATACCACCACCCTTGTACCAAAATAATTCTTAGACATAGGATCATAGCTTGGGAGCTACAAGGAAACTTAGAGGTCCTCTAGTTAAACCTGAGACCCCCCCTAAAGTGATCTCTCTAAAGTAACATAAGGTAGCAAGTGTCTGAGGCAGAATTTGAACTCAGATGCACTGACTCCTGAGCTGATACTCTTTCCACTATAGTGTACTGTGTCCTACTCACCATGGGACCCAAGAGGATGTACCATCATCACAAGGTTCTTCTCCCAGTCTATGTCTAGAAAACTCCTATTTGGTTTATCTCAGCGATTCAGAGTCTTTGTTGGAGAAGGTAAAAATATTTTACCCTAAAATCTCTCATTGTGTTCCCATCGCAACTCAGCCTTATTCCTAAACTGTCTCTGTGATCCTCTTTTCTTACTTCCCATCACTTTTTCAGGAATCCCAGTGCCTCTGCCAATAAAGTCCTCTTGATCTTAGATCTTTTCATCTTAACATTTTTCCATTTCCTGTCACTCAGGAAAATTTGATCAAATAGATACTTTATTAATGTTAATTATTAATAACCATGTTGCTAGTAAGAATGAAATTATTATTAATAACTATGATGCTAATGATGAGAGGCGATAAATGACTTATCCAAGGTCACAGACTGATTCCTGCATGACTTGGAAAAGTAATTTTCTCTTCTGAGAATCAGTTTCCTTATCTGAATCAAAGACTTTCCCTTTTCTCCTGGCACATTGAGAGAAGCTGAGTAGGAGTTTCCTTTTACAAATAGTAGTGCTGGTTCAGTAGCCTAAGTTTACTCTTCACATTGAATAAATGTTTATTGAATGGAATTATTTTTGACTTTTCTAATGTACTTTTGTACTCTGAGTAGGTGAAGGGAGGAAGGTGAAGATGTGTGTTAGAACCCACGAGAAAGCTAGGTGGCACAGTGGATGAACTGGACTTGGATTCAGGAAGACTTGAGTTCAAATTTGACTTCAGTGACATTCACTGTGTGACCCCGGGAAAGTCACTTAAACTCTGCTTGAGTTTCCTCAATTGTAAAGTGGAATTATAACAGCGCCTACCTTGCTGGATTGCTATGCAGATCAAATGAGATACTTGTAAAGCTCTTTGCATAGTACCTGGTACATAGTAGGTACTAGAGATCATTCTCTCCCCCTTCTCCCCCAGAATGCTTATAATTTCACTGGTATAGGAAACTACAGGTGAAAAAGCTGTACTAATGCAAACAGGCATCTAACTGGAAACTTCTATTCCCAAAGAGTTGCCTGGGGCACAGAGAGGTTTAGTCACTCCCTCCAAGTCACCCAGATGGTTCACATCAGAGATGGGGCTTGAACTCAGATGTTTCTGACTTAAAGTCCAGGTCTCTATCCAGCACATTATGCTTCCTCATTCTTACTGCTCCTAATATATTACAGTAGATTCCTAAATATGGAAATGGAAGGTAGCTCAGATGCCATGTAGTCTATTCTCCTCATTTTACAGCTGAAGAAACTGAGACCCAGGGAACTTGTGACTTGTCCAAGGTCAGAGAAGTAGTATCAGGGATGACATTTGAACTCAGTCTTGTTCACCTTTCTCCAAGATCAGGGATCCTGTTTTATCTAAGCTTTGACTCTACCCCAGCACCATCATCAGTCTTCCGCACACAGTAGGTGATAAAATAGTGGTTGTATTAAACCGACTCTGATTCTACTTCCTTTCTACCTCTAATATTCTTTGATTTTAGTTTAATTTAACAGATCTTTACTACGTGCCTATCATAGGCAACACAGGGTGCTGAGGATCACAAAAGAACAGTTTCTGCCCATTATATTCCATTGAAATTCAATATATTTCTTCATCTGTAAAATGGGTGTAAGTAACCCTGCCACGAGACAATGTATGTGCAATTTGCTTTGTAATGGTCAGGTCCTATGTAGAAATATTTATTACTTGGCCTGGAATCTTCCGGCTGTGCCTTGGCCCAGCCCCAAGCCCAAACACGCCCTAGCTGCTTGTTTGAGTTCTATGTTGAGGAGGCCCTGGCTCTCTGCTCCTTCCACACCCACTCAAGCTCCATCTGCTCCTGGGCTTGCTTCCCCAGCACTGACTGGGGCCACTCCTTACTACGAGGCAGCTCCTGGCAGACCCCTTCCATTTCCCGTGCAAATTCCCGATAAAATCCCTCAAATGAAAACAGGTACTTTTCATTTTGCTCCCATAAACAGACACTTTCAAAATATTTAGACATCTGTATATAATGCCGTTAAACTGCTTGTTTCGAAACATAAATAGGTATTTCCGTGTTTGAGTTAGTGTCTGAGATGTTTCTCATGTAAGGAGAAAACGTAAAAAATAATTGGTATCACAAGAGCCAGGAACAATGCTTACACAGCATGTCAGCCTCTTTTATTGTGTCTTAAAGCAAACTCCAAGACTGAAGCTTTCTGTCCTCTCCCTACAGGGTCAGGACCAGCCTTTCGGCTTAACCCTTAATGTCCTACTTTAGGCCCTGGACCATGGGCACCGGGCAACAGGAAGGGGTGTGTGTGTGTGTGTGTGCGTGTGTGTGCGCATATATGTGTATGTGAGTGTGTGTGTGCGCATATATGTGTGAGTGTGTGCGTGTGTATATATGTGTGTGTGTGTGTGCGCATATATGTGTGTGTGTGCATATATGTGTATGTGTGAGTGTGTGTGTGCATATATGTGTGAGTGTGTAAGGGGGAGGAGAACTTTATAGGAAACCCTCTGATGTCAATTTTTAGGAAAATCTTCACATAGAACATGCTTTCAACAAAGAAAGCCAAATAGTTCTTGCTTTCTTTGTTTTTCAAATAAAAGGCTTACTGTGTAGAAAGAGAAGGGGTCTAGAGAACACCACCATTTCCTTTGGCTGAGTGCAGCTGGGTACATAAACTCTTCGTACGCAGGGTTGGTTAGCTCATCTGTTGAGAGTTAGGTGGCAATAACACCATAGGTGTGAGTACTCTCTTCCCAGTGTACCCTAGTACAAATCTTTCCAACTTGGCTGATAGAGGCCATGGGATGTGATAGAAAGAGGGTTGGATTTGGGAATCAGGAAGACTTTCTGGATCAGCTCAGCTTCCTTATTTATAAAATAGAAATAATGGTAATAGCTAAAGCCTATGTATCTCATTTGTTCCTCACCACATCCTATGGGAGAACTATGACTATCACTCCTATTTGACAGGTCAGGGCAGTTGGGTGGTGCAGTGGATTGAGCGCTGGGTCTGGCATCAGGAAGACATCTTCCTGAGTTCAAATCTGGCCTCAGACACTTACTAACTTGTGACCCTGGGCAAGTCACTTCACCCTGCTTGCCTTAGTTTCCTCATCTATAAAATGACTTGGAGAAGGAAATGGCAAACCATTCCAGTATGTTTGCCAAAAAAACCCCTCCAAACCCAAATGGAGTCATGAAATGTTGGATACAACTGAACAACAAACAGCATTTAATAGATGATGTGAAAACTGAGACCCAGAGGAGAACTGAGTCATCTAGAGTGCCAGCCCAACTCTTTATTTACCATATCATGCTGGTTCTCTTATAATAAGAGCTACAATTCTTTCCTAAGACTTGTATAAGAAAAGTTATACAGAGCACTTTGTAAACTAAAATGCTAAATTAGTGTCACTATTTTAAAGGCACTGTGAGATAATGAAGAGTTGTGCATTTGAGTCAGAAGACTTGGTTTCTAATCCCTGCTTCACAAGTGAATACCTGTAGGACCTTGGGCAAATCACTTGATCTTTCTGAGCCTCACTTTACTCCTCTGTAAAATGTGGGGTTTGGACTAGATGATCCCCATGACCCCTTCCTGCTCTAATAAATAGACCCCCTGCATATCCCATGTCCATTAGAGAATCCTAGCAAGGGACAGGACTAAGGATCTAAAGCCTTGAATTCTAGCCCTGATTCAACACTTAATAGGCACATGATCTGAGAAAGTTGGCTCTCTAAGCCTCAGAGACCTCATCATCTATAAAATGAAGCTGCCTTAGGTCTGCCCTGCTCATAGGGCCATCATCAGAGCCAGCTGAGACAACGGATGGACAAGTGCCATGTAAATAGGAAAGTGTTTGGCAGATATTCTGAGGGGCTATCATCACTGAACAATGTATAGGAATTTATAACAATGAGTTCTCCCTGAGCCCTTACTCTGTGTGGTGCCTTGTGTTAGACTCCTCTGGGAAGGAGAGAGAAGGAGAGGAGAGGAGAGGAGAGGAGAGGAGAGGAGAGGAGAGGAAGAAGGAAGAGAGGAAGACTCCATTGGGGTTGTCTTGGCAGAGATACTGAAGTGGTTTGCTATTTCCTTCTCCAGTTCATCTGACAGATAAGGAAACTGAATCATACAGCTGCCTAAGTTACAGGAAAGTCACTTTAAAAAATGGTGATTTGAGTGCAGTGCAAAGAATGCAGAAGACCTTGGTCACATTATGTGATGTGGGGAATGGTACTTAGCCTCCTTAATATCTAAATTTCCTCATGAGTAATATGAAGGAGCTAGACTGGACCATTAATGTCCAATTCAAATAAAAACAAGTCCCTGTGGAACGCATATTGTCTTAGAAAAGTACAAATGAACATCATCTATGTTGTATTGTATTTTAATTTATTTTTATTAAACATTTCTCAGTTATGTTTTAATCTGGTTCAGCTACAAGTCTGACACCTCTAGGCAAGATGACCTTTACAATCCCTTCTAAAATAAGTCAAGGATCTTGTGAAATGTATGGTTATTTTGCTTCTCAAGGAGCTTTTTGTTGTTGTTCAGTCATTTTTTACTCATATCTGATTCTTCATGACCCCATTTGGGGTATTCTTGGCAAAAATACTGAAGTGGTTTGCCATTTCCTTCTCCACTTAATTTAACAGATGAGGAAACTGAGGCAAACAGGGTGAAGTGACTTGCCCAGGGTCACACAGCTAGTGTCCAAGGCCAGATTTGAGCTCAGATCTTCCCAACTTGAGGCCAGGTAATATATCCATTGTGTCACCTAGCTGTCTCTCAATGACCTAGAGGGAGTTTTCTGGGGTAAGTGTATCACTTGACTACAGTCAGTAACCTGCCACAATTTTTAAACTTTACTAAGAGTATCCACATGCTTTGTCTTTACCGTTAGCATCATAAAGCAGCCTGGCATGTTCCACACTTTGCCCATGTGACTCTGGGGACACAGACAAAGCAACCACCATAATTACATAGAATATGTTACAGCTACACCACTTCTTAATAACCTTTCACAATCATACAGCATTACAGCTTATAGAATACTCTACACTCATCTCATTTCATTCTAATGACTATTCTATGAGATGGATAAAGTCCATCATCCCCATTTTTCAGAGGAGAAAACCAAGGCTCAAGAATAAACATGTCATTCAAGTTCATATCATCAATAAGTGACAAAACCTGGGTTTCCTGGGGATGATTTCTATTAACTCCTTACTACATACTTCACACCACTGCAAGTTTGGAGAGGGCAGAGGTAGGAGAATGTAATTATGTGTGTGTGTGTGTGTGTGTGTGTGCGTGTGTGAAGATTGGGGAAGGGGTGTCTACTATGTTCTGTTCCATTACATCTTGGTTTACGCTGAGTAGTAGTACTTAGGTGGTATGATTTCAGCTATCTAGGGCCATTTTGCCCAACAAATCCCTCTCTTTCTTTGTCATAAAGACCTGAAATTACTTTCACAACACCAATTTCATTCAACACTTAACATGTTGTTCTGCATAACTACAAGACAGAGGAGGTATGGAGAGACAACAAATTCTACAGAAAAAATCTGGGGCTTTTAGCAGAGTGCCTGCCACTTTCCAAAAAAGCCAACATAGACTTTGGTTGCATTCACAAAAACATGGAATCCAAAATTCTGCTGTCCTCTGCCCTTGTGGAACTGCATGTGGAGTACAATTCTGAGTACCATATTTTAGGGAGGACCTTGGCAAGGTGGGACATGTCCAGAAGAGTGTGACTAGAATGGTAAGGGAAGATGGTAAAATGAAATAGAGTCAAGTCAATGCATATATATTTTTAGCAATCAGTTTCTTCAACTGTCTCCTTCTTTCCAGTCCCTTGCTCCATCCTGGTCAGCTTCCTCTGGTCCAGCTTCAGCTTGTCAGTGTCTCTTCTAGAGTAGCCCAGAAATTCAGGCTCTGATGTGAGTGGCCCTGGCTCTTTTTGTATTACTGAGAGAAAAATTGTGTTGTTGGGGTTAGAAAGTTAAATGATAGAGCTGGCAGCTCTTTGGTCCCCATACATCTCTGAGCGCTCTCTCTGGCATTCTGGAAAGTGAAAGGATCATTGACCAGGCCCTCTGTTCAGATCCCTTCTGTCCCTGGGCCCAGGGCCAGCCACTATACTGCACTCTGCACCAGGCAGTCACACAAAGGGAAATCTGTCTTGGGCTGCAACAGCTGGAAGGATGTTTATGGGATTCTATTCCAGCCGGAAGTAAACCTGGCTGAGACAGCCCACCATGAGAAATCCTGTCCTTGGCATCCTCCAAAAAGCCAAGCAGCTGTTTGCTGACCAGCCTGTTAGGAGCTTTCCCCCTTCCCAATAATGGTTTCTGGGATTTATCTTAGGAAAAAGGGAAAATTTCCAAAAAACAAGCAGCAGGAAGGAATGCCCCTAGAGACAGATTCCGGGCTGGCACCAGCAGCACCACACCCTCTAACTCTTCTGCCCGGTACATACTCTGTTTTCAGTCCTCAAGTGACCCCGATAAGGCATGTGAGCCTGGTTGGCTGGTTGCTTTCTCTGTTTGGTTTTGCTTTGAAAGAAATTTCAAAGTAAATGGGAGAACTGAGTGAGGCCAGACTTACTTCTATCCCCCAAGACAGCTCTGAGCACAGCCTCCCAAATTCCCAGTAAAAAGGGAGAAAGTTTCATAAAATAGCTTTTCCTAGAGCCAAAGTTCATTTCATCATCCCAACTTAAAAGTCACCATTTAGCCCTTTCCCCTGATCACAAGAGGAACCAAGGAAACTGTTTAATTGGCAAAGAAGGAGTCACGTCCCTCCTCTCTGCCTCAACAAAGCAACAGCCCCATGAGACAATAATATTCTAGAGATTTGTCAGTCAATCAGCAAATGGCAACCGAGTCCTTGTTAAATCTCCAACCATAGGCCTACTCATCCTAGTTAAATTGATCTCATATGATTCTTAGCTCATGTTCCAGGACACCTACACAATTCACCTACACTACATTCAGACTCTTCTGATGCTCCAATCAGCTTACCTAGACTTCATCTCTGTATCTAATGCTGTGATGCTCACTTCTAGACTCTAAAAAGGAATAATAAATAGACTATATTTTCCAAGTAACTGTCTCTTGAAGACTCTGGAGAATGTGAGAAATATCTCAGGACAGGAAATGAGTAAATGTTCTGACTTTTTTAAATGGAATTATGGGCCATTGAGTTTGTCCTCAATTCTTGGAAGACTTCTAAAACATTATTAATGAGGCGGTTTGCAAAAATCTAGAAAGGGAAGTAGTAATCACTATGATCCAGCAAGAGTTCCCTGAGAATAGTTTGTCTCAGAGTCTATTAAACTCATGACCTTTTCTGACAATGCTGCTTATATGTAGAGAGGCCCAATATCGAAAGTGAGAGAATTAATTTTTCCATTATGCCATCTACTCTGATAAGGCCAATTGGAGATATTGTATTCAGCTCTAGGTACATCTTATAGCTATTGTGCAAAGAAAACCACTGTTTATAATTTGGAGTACAATTCAGTAAATAAAAGGTTTTATTTAGTCCATAGTTACAAGCCAAGGCAGGGAGAAGTATCAATCAGTTCACAGAGAAGGGAATTTTTATGGGGCAAGTGAGCTTCTAACCAAGCTATTTTCTATAGATATTTATAGTATCCAGAAAACACACAGTCATGCTGGGTTCATAACTGGTCACTAGCTTTTGGGGAAGGAAAAGAGACTTCCAAGGTCCTAGTCTGTCACTGACCTTGGTGGTCTGTCTTTTGGCTGTTTTTGTTTTTTGTTTTTTTGCTTAAGAACTAGGGTAAATGAACGCAAAATTACACTTAGGACATGACTATCCATTTACATTGAAGTGGATGCTTATTATAAAATACTTATGTCATGGGGTGCATGGGGAATTCAGGCAGGACTAACATCTTGGCTCTAAGGGCTGATGAGCTCTTTTCAGGGCTGTTTACCCATCGTTGGTGTCCACCTGTCAGCCAACTCTCACCTATGGCTCCAAGAAACTACAGCACGCATAGCATATAAACACTCTAGTAAACCATCTCAACAGACAGGCTAAAATAGCTTGAGGATAGCCAACAGGTTTAAACCCACTGGTAAATTAGGGAGATGCCTACTCAAGCATGTGAAGAGTTTTTTCAGTGGAATGGGCAGATGAAGACAGTTTTTACAAGGGTCATGAAGATGATTGAAGAAGGCATCGTGGAGCGTTTAGAGCCTGGTCAGATACCAAAGATGCCAACGTCATCCACCGCATCCTAGGCCATCATCAGTCATCTGGACTTTTGTCTTGCTGTGAGTCTGGAAGAGAGAGTGAGACTGAGGAAGCTATGCCGTCATGCCTCACTTAAATCCAATTCAGGTAAGACATAATTCATTTGTGATGTCATTAGACTTTTAAAAAGGAAAGATGAACAACAGCTCATATCATGAAAGGGAAAAATGTCATCCTCTCCTCCAAACACCACCTCTGTCAAATAGGCAAACTGGATTATGTACCAAAGGGAACAACCACAAAGCATTTGCACAATATGATGAATAAGTATCAGTTGGCAAAACTGGGGGTGCTTAGGAGAAAAGAGAAAACCTCTTCAGCTGCTTGAGGAGATGGGATGTAGAAGGGGAATTAGTCTTGCTTTACTTGGCCTTAGTTTCAGTATGGTGGATTTTGATCTGATGTACAAACTTCCTGACAATTAGAACTATTCATTCTTAGAATGGACTGCCTCAGAAAGGGGCAGTTTTACCTTCATTCAGGGGTCTTCAAGCAGAGGCCAAATGGCCTTTTGCTTGGGAATATTGTAGAATGTGTTTCTTCCTCTACTTTGCTGGTAGATTCTCATCTACTTTCAGAGATCAGCCCAAAACATATCTTCTACTGGAAGCCCATCCTAAATATGCTTCCCCTCCAATTGTTAGCTTTGCTCATCTAGAGATTACTATGCATACATACATGTATACATACATACATACTTATATGTGTGTGTATTTTGTATTTAGTTTCTTGGTGAGTTTTGTTTCACCTCACTCCAGCTGAATTTAAGCTCTGTGAAGGTAGGGGATGTTTTGTTTTTATTTTTGTATCACTGGCAAAATGTTTGCTATATATAAGGCACTTAATTAGTGCTTTTTGAGGGAATGGATGGGATTATAAAATTATATCCCTTGTATATAAGATTATATAGGGATATATATTATATAGATTATATATGGACATAATCTACAAGGGATATAGATTGTATCCTTGATAAAAAAGGATTCTCATTCATGTAGAGGTTAGATCAGCTTGGTTCCAGAGAGCAGAAATTAAATCAATAATTGGAAGCCACCATGCAACATTGTAAAGGATCTCTGGGGTCCATGTCAACTCAAACATTCTAATTCCATGAAAGATGAGGGCAGAGATAGAGACATAGTATATCTTAACTTCAGCAAAGCATCTGGCAGAGTCTTCTCATGATGTACTTGTGGACAAGATGAAGAGATATGAACCCAATAGAAGTAGCATTATGTGGATTCACAACAGGTTGAATGATCAGATCCAAAGAATTGTCATTAATTGCCCAATGTCCTTGTTGAAGGAATACCTCTGGTGGAATTTCTCTAGGATCTCTTCTCAACCTTGTGTTTTTCATCATTTTGTCAATAATTCAGATAAAGGCATAGATAAAAAATAATCAAATTGAGAGATGACACAAAGTAGATGAGTCATTAGATGACAAAATTAGGTTCTCAAAAGATCTTCACAGGCTGAAGTGATTAGCCAAATCTAATATAAGAAGAGAGAAAACAGGGTTAAATCTGGAATCTTAAATCTGGGTTTAAAATTCAGTGTCAGAAGTACAAAACTGGTGAGACATACCTACAGAGCAGTTTAAAAAGACCTGTGTATTTTAGTGAATTGCAAACTCAACAGAGTCAGTGTGACTCGACTGAGTCTAGGCCAAAAATCTAACATGATTTTAGGGAATATAAATAGAAACACAGTATCCAGAACAAGAGAAGTAACAATTCTCCTGTTTGCTTCCTAGGTCCTTGCAAATATGGATTGTTATGATCAGTTCTGGGTACCCTATTTTAAGGAAGATGCTAAAAATCCAAACCACTCCAGGAGGAAGGTAACCAAAAGGAGAGTAGATCTGAAATTATGACATAGCGATATTGAGTGACGGAACTGAGGATTTTTTAAGTTGGAGAAAAGATGATTTGATGGCAGGGGGAAGATATAGTCAGATATTTAGATCAGCTTGGTTCCGGAGAGCAGAAATTAAATCAATAATTGGAAGCCACCGTGTGACAGAATTTAGCTCAATATGAGGAAAAACTTCCCAACACTTAGAGCTGGACTCAGCAGGCAGCAAGTTCCTCTCTCCCCAATCTTAAAATAGAGACCAAAAGAAAGTCTAACTGGCCTGTATCAGTTAGACAACACAGTGTGCTAGAAGAAAATGCTTGGGTGAACAAGCTATGGAAGATAAGTGTGATAGAATACTGTTGTGCTGGAAGAAATGATGAAAAGGATGGTTTTAGAGAAACTTAGAAAAACTTATATGAACTTATGCAGAGAAAAGTAAGCAGAACCAAGAGTCCTTTTCATATAAGGGCAATGTATTGTAAAGACAAACAGTTTTGCAGAGTTTAGGACAGAAAAATGACCAGCCACGAATCCGGAGAACTCATGATGAAACATGCTGCTTATTTTCTTGCAGAACTTTCTCAGAGTTTAGATTGAGAGATAAGATTGAACCAAGAGACATGTCCAAATCCTACCTCCTAGGTATTTAGCCACATCTGCCCTGAGCCTCAGTTTAGTCATCAACAAAATGGATATAATCTTATCTGTCCTACCTATCTCAAAGATCTGCGAATCCACAATAAAGTGCAATAGAAATGTAAGCTTTTACTGCTATTATTATGTCACAGAAGGAGCCTGTTTCTGATTCTGTCTATTTGGATGACGGTCATCATTTCACCTCTCCCAACCTATTTCCTCATCAATAAAATGAAGCAATTGGATTAAAAGACCCCCAACGTCCTCCATCCAGCTCTGAATCTGTAATCTTATGAACCCTGTTGTGATGTATTACACGAGATACTCTCGGGAATTCCTTCTAACTCTGAGAGTCAATGATTCTGTGACACCCTCCCTGTGCTCTCCCAAGATCATCTGCCCTACCTTGGCATATATGTCTGTCTAGTCACCAGGTCCTAACTGTCCTCAATCTGGATGTGGATTCTAGTTAATAATAGCAAAATGCCATCTATCTCCCTTGGGGGCGGGGAAGCAGCTGGACTACATTTGTAATCAACAGCTGAATGTCAGCAAGTCTGGCCACCTGTGTATGAAGTGAGGCAGTAGGCAGGAAAGCTTTTTGAAAACTAAAAGCATGAAACTCTGGTCTTCGGAAACTTGCTCAAAAGGGGAGTGTGAATTTAGGTGTATAATCATATGTTGTCATGTGTGTCTCCGCATGGGGGGGGTAGATAGTGATATTTTAGTGAAAACACATCGCAAGGAGGGGCTGTCCAAGTGCTATGATTCCATAATATTCATTGGCCTGTAAATACCCCTTTGACATTTATTCCAAAGGAGCCAGAACAGTGTATCCGAAGGTTATTTTAATCAGCTTGTCTAAAACAATTTTAACTTTGGTATTTGAAGCAGCATAGAGAAGCTTTAAAAGTCCATTAATCAGTAGGCATTGATCAAGGATTTACTCTGTGCCAGGCACTGTGCTCAGCTCTGGGAACAGAAAGTAAAGCAAAAATACCGTTCCCAATGTCAAGAAGCTCAGGTTTAATGCGAGAGAGAGCACGCAAACAACTAGGTACATACAAGGATATATACAGGATAAATTTGAGGTGATGTCAGAGGGAAGTCATTAACTACTGGATGGTTGAGATTTGAGTTAAATCTTGCAGGAAGTCAGGAGGCAGAGATAAGGAGAGAGAGAATATTAGGTTCAAGCCAGATAGTAACAAGCATGTAATTTTTACAGTATTGGATATTCTAGGATGGGTACCAGCTAAAACGAATCTCAAGAAACCTGTCTCATGAGTGCAGATATTTGGAGCAGAATTTTAAAAGGAGATAATTCTGTGCCAAGGAAGCACTCAGTTTTATGGTTAACTCCTTGTTAAGAAGATTAACAAGGCTAAATGATATCAATATCTTGTTCTGGCACTGAACATGTCTTCCTAAAACAAGGTGCAAACATTCCCATTATCACCACATTTGAGGTTGATTGAGTCTTGGCTAGTCATACACCTATGATATACATTTGAAATTGGTCTTTAAAAGGGAAAACAAAAAGAAAGATAAGGAAAAACAGAGATAAAACAAAATGGCCAGGAAACAGCCAGAGAGAAGTTGGTTAGTTTCTGTTTCCATAGTGAGAAACTTGTGTGGCTCAGCAATACCTTTGCCCCTCCAGGGAACCATGTGCATTAAGGAACCATGAAGTCAAAGAAATGACAGAAGATGAAGGCAAAGATGATACAGAATCACTGAGTCAAATTGGGAGCAGTGGGAATGAATCCTAAAAGCAATAAGGCAGTAGAAGTAACACTGTGGAGGAATTCCTTGATAATCCTGGGTTTCCAGACTAAGCAAAAAAGCAGGGCATAAGGGGCAGGAAAGGATAGAGCAACAATATGGAGGAGCAAACCTAGACTTGGTCTTTCGTCAGATGGGTTATATGGACTGTGCATGTCTAGGACATGAGGAGGTTCTATTGCTTTGTTCTCGTTCAGTTATGTCTGATTCTTTGTGACCCCATTTGGGGTTTTCTTGGCAAAGATACCAGAGTGTTTTGCCATTTCCTTCTTCAGTTCATTTTACGGATGAGAAACTGAGGCAAACAGGCTTAAGTGTCTTAAGACACAGCTACTAAGTGTCTGAGGCCAGATGGGAACTCAGGAAGAGGAGTCTTCCTTACTTCACACCTGGTGCTTTATGCACTCTGCCATCACCTAGTTGCCCATTCTGTCAACAGCAAAACTGATTGTCTTCTCTTTTGGGGAAGGCTCAACCGAGGGATAAAACTCATAGCCCTGTGCTAGGGTAAGATTACAAACAGGGTATTCCTGAAAAAAAGGAAGTAGATTTCACTAGAAGTAAAGGGCAGGTTGACTCTCTAGATACCTTGAGTGCTGAGGGGCAAGATGCTTGTCCTTATAATAGTACTGTAAGTCTCTCTCTCTATATATATCTCCTAGGGAGATACAGGCTCATTGGAGAAGGAAGTAGAATTACTTTGACAGTTTATAGGTTTGGATACAAGTCCTTCATATTTTCTGAAGCTACACTGGCTTTATAGCTAAGACAACCTACTCAAGTCCCTCCTCTGACACATCTTGGCTTTGTGACTCTTGGAAAGTTACAGTATCTCTCAGTGCTTCCAGACAACTCTCTATTCTGTAAATAAAGTGGTAGAGACCTGCATTGGTAGGGAAATTCACCCCCTCAAGGAGATCCCTATATCAAAAGAACTGATGGTCTAGAGGTCCTTATGCCTTAAAAAAAGCTTATATTATATTTTGTCATGTTTGACTCATAATTAAACAGAACTAGAGGGCAATATTTTTTATCATTGAGACCCAGACACAGATAAATTCTAGTTCATGGGAAATCTCAATAGGTACATGAACCAAAGAAAGATTATTGAGAAATCCCCTAATTTTAACTGTATATGTGTAAGCCATGCGTCTTTGGTTCTGGTTACATAGGAAATATGGACGGGCCTCTTAGAGATACTTGTGCTGATACCAATATAAAAGTCAAGTATGAGGAACGATCCAGTAGAAAGTCATGAGGACTAGCTCAGGAAGAAAATGGTAGAAACTGTTTGCCTAAATCTGTAGAGCTCTAATGATCAGTCCCTGGTGCTTTGCAACCATTGTTTCTAAACTAGCATAAACTGTTGCTAACTATTTTCCTCTCATTTGGAATAACACATGATGAATTCAAATATTGAATATTTTTCTAAACCAATTCACTGCACTCAGCAATGCCATCTCCTACAATTCATCTACTCTTATGGCATCTACTCTGCCATCTGACTCCAAGAAGCTGTAGCATGCATAGCGGCCACACCTTGGTAAACCATCTTGGCAGATGGACTAAACCAGGTTGAGCCTCAAACCCCTCAGGGAGTTAGGGGGATGTCTACCTTAAGCATGTGATCACTTCCCTGGCTGAATGGACAGATGAGAACAATTTATTCCAATGGTCATGAAGGAGGCTAAAGCAGATCCTGTGGAATGCTCAGAGCTTGCTCAGACATCAACACCAAGGTCATCCACTGCATCCTCAGTCATTACCACATGTCTTGACTTTTGTACTGTCACTGGACTTTAATGACTCTGGAAGAGAGAATGAGGCTGATGATTTTGTGCAACTTGTACTCAAATCCAATTGAACTGCAAGTCAAGACATCACTCCACAATTTCACTGGTTGGTCCTTTTTTGAAAATAAAGGACAAATAACAACTAAGGTTATCTTTAAAAACAAAGGAATATAATTCTAGTCAAACAAATATTTATTAAGACCTACTGTATACAGAGTCTTGTGCTAATATCACTTTCATGGGAAAGATTCCAACTTATTTCCAATCCTGATCCCTTCCCCAAGTTCCAGCCCTTCACTGGACTTGGATTCAGAAGCCCAATATTCAAAAGAATATTGACTCTACCACTAAAGAGAATCACAGAAGTGATATAATCCAACCCTTTCCCTGAACAAAAATATCTTAGAGCAAAAGTGTATAACATAACCCTCAAAACTCCCAAACATGCCAGAACCAAATGAAAATGTAGCTAGGAAATGTTTAACAAAATTGAAAAATTCAATACAACATGCAGTCACTTACTAGCTATGCGACCCTGTACAAGTCACTTAACCCTGTTTGACTTAGTTTCCTCATCTGTAAAATTAGCTGTAGAAGGAAATGACAAACCATACTAGTATCTTTGTCAAGAAAACCCCAAATGGGGTCATGAAGAATCTGAAACAATTGAACAACAACCTCACTCTATTGGACCAGCTGAGATCATCATAAGGCAGGAGGGATTCCTTCCTTTGTTTTTTTCTGCTATCTATAGACATCCTCAGAGCAGAGGAGCATGGGTGCCTTTATTAGGGATATTGGCAGCATTCACTGTGATCTTGCTTTCCCATTTCAAAAATTGGCCTGCCTTCTTGATCACAGAAATAGATGGTTTCTCCTTTGTAATCCAATATTGCCACAATCAAAAACACACATTTATTTTCTCACTTCCCACTCTCCCTCCAAATGAAACATTTTAAAAGATAAAAATACCCTATTATTAATGTTATCGAGTCTGTGTATAATAAAACAAAAGAAAGTTCAGCTCATACTTACAGTTCTCACTGCTGCAAGGCTGAGGCTGACAGATTGCCTGAATTCAGAAATTCTGAGCTCCAGGAGAGCTAAAGTGAACCAGGTGTCCACAGCAAGCCAAGCACCAATATAGTAAGCTTATAGGGGTGGACAGACTGTCAGGCTGTCCCAGAAGGGGAAAACTGGACCAGGCTGGAAAAGGAGGTCAAATCTTTGGCACCCATTGATCTGCAGTGGTCTTGGATCTGTGAATGGCTGCTGCACTTATATTCTGGGAAAAATAAACTCGATTAAAAAGGAAATCCATGCTTGACTATGTTTTTAAAAAAAGGTCTAATTCTGCTTTTTTCATTCATCATATTTCTGGCAGGAGGACAGTGGTAAACATGTTTCATCTTTGGTTCTCCTGAGACATGCTTTTTCACTGCATTGATCCAAGTTCTTAAAGCTTTCAAAATTGTTTCTTTTTGTAATGTTGTGATTGTATCAGTTTCTCTCTTAATTTTACTTGCCACTCTGTATCAGTTGTTAGAATTCTTCAGTTTGAAGAATTTTTTTGAAATTTTTGAAACTGTCCATTTTATCCTTTCTTATGATGCTTTAATAATACATTCCTTTCCATACTATTCCCTAACACGTGGACATCCCCTTAGTTTCCAGGTTTTGGTTTTTGCTACTATGACAAGAGATGCTATAAACATTTTTGTACATACGGATTTTTTTTCCCTTTCATTAACTTCTTTGGGGAATATGCCTGGTAATGCTGTCACTGAGTCAAAGGATATGATAGTTTAGGAACTTTGGGGGCAGAATTCCAAATGGCTTATTTTCTACTACTACATAACATTCATTCTCCCTCCTGTCAGACAGATCTCTTTACTGCTTTCCCTCTCCCCATCCCAATGCCTATGCCCATCCTTTCTCTATTTCTGCTCCTGTAGAATGGAAGCTTCTTGAGGACCAGGTTCATTTTCTTTTTTTGTCTTTGTACCTCTAATACTTAGCCCAGTGCCTTGTACATAATAGGAACTTAATAAATGATTATCAAATTGAATTATATTTAAACATGTATTCCCTAGACTGGGGAACATTTGCCTATGTTTTCTGTCCAAGCTCTTTCCAACCGTAAAGGATTATGTTAAACCCACCCCCAAACAAAGCTTTCCCAGAACATTTTAGTCTACACTAATCTCTAATAGTAAGTAAAACCACAGGTTTCAGCACTTAATTGTCATAATACAATTGGTTCCAGCTGGGGAAATAAGTCGCACAAATCATGTGTATGTGAAGGGATTAGAAAATTTACAAAGTACTTTAGAGTTTATAACATGCATTCCTGTCCATTTGCTTGTGTAATTATTATATTGGCTCCATCAGGGACTATTATACTGTTTTACAGGAAGAAACTAAAGTTCAGGGAGGGGATGCAACTGTCAAAGGTCACCCAGTGGGATGCTCAGACCTTGAACCTCGATTCTAGGTTCGCAGTCTTCTTTTTCAGTGGATTGAGGAAATGGATTGAGGAAAGCTGAATTTACCTCTTTGTTCTGATTCTTAACTAAATGACCTCCTCCTACAGAAAATAATTCTGAGACTTCCTATCTCTTGGGGTATTTATAAGGAAAATGTTTTGTAAACCTTAGAGTGCTTTAGAGATGTGAGCTTTTTTTATAATTACCATCATTCCATTTTCGCTTCAGAGTCCTCACCCATGCCCCTCCTAAAGTGCTTTGTGGATCTCAGTCTTCTCTACAGCTTAGCTTTCAAGCATCCACCAATATTTTTACTTTTCTATTCAGGAAAAAAAAAGAATCTACTTAGCTCAGAGCAAAGGCAATTAATGAAATAACAAAATGTTAAAAAGGCGATAGAATACTCTGTCCATAAACCTTAAACTAACATTCTCACGAGTAGATATGCCCTCAATGGGAAGAATAAACATGAATAATGGTCATGAGTAGGGTAAATACATTGAAGAACCACATGTAGCTAGAACACATATAAAGGGGTGCACACAGGAACACGCATGACCAGAATACTCACATATAAGGAGAACTCATATGTCAGATGCTACAGAGCTGCCAATGCCTTTGGACATGTTACATGTTCCCTGATGGGTTTGCTCCCTTCCAGGTAGCTTGTCTCTGCTGCTTACCACTGGACATTGTATTTTCACTTTAGCTAGCCTTTAGCTATCCAGTTATCTTCTAGATCTCCTAAGAGCTTATTAACCATCCAGTAAGAGATGCTATGGTAAGTATGACTGTTCTTTGCAGAGAAGATCTCTAGCTCTTTCCAGTAATCTCTTTTAGCCAATGAGGAATTTTTTAGCCACTGTTCAACACCAGGTTTGAGAAAGACATTCAGAATCATAGAATCAAACATTGTCTGTGTTGAAATTGACCTCAGGGGACCTTTAGTCTAACCCATAAGTGAACAAGAATTTCACAAAAACATGATTGATAGATCAGATGGTCATAGAATTTTATATTTATAGCTGTTGTTGTGTTTGTCCTTTATTGCCAAAGAAGACCATGCCATCAGAGAAACGTTGACATGACTCGCACTTGACTTTACTTTCAATGAGGGAGGGCTATGCAAAGTCACCAGCCTCACTTCTCCTCCAGAGCCATCTGAATCCAATGACCAGATATTCATCAGGATGACTAGAGATAACCCAGGAGGCACTGGGTGCTTTAGGCCCCTCTAGGCCAAAGGTGAGGTAATACCCTTCCACTGAATAGGCTGTTTCAGAAGTAGCCAGGGGGTGGCCCCTTTAATGAGGCAAAGGAAAAATGAAGACATTAGGCTGGGAGGGAAACAGCAACAATTAGTACTGATAATCACTCTGAAGCCAGGAGGGTTCAGAGGAGAGCCTTTAGGCAGGTGCCTAGAGTCATCCAATGTATGAGCTTCAGAGTGCAGTAGGCTTAAGGTTTTAGTAAAGGAAAGCAAAAGAAAGGAGAGAAAAGGAAAAGAGGGTGGGAAAGGGAGGAGAAGAGAGAAGAGGAGAGGAGAGGGGAAGAGAGGAGAGGAGAAGAGAGGAAAAGAGAGGAGAGGAGAGGAGAGGAAAGGAAAGGAAAGGAAAGGAAAGGAAAGGAAAGGGAATCTAGCCAGTAAAGGCCAAGTTAACTGGGCATCTTCTGGCCATCTCAAATTTACCTTCCTTTGGAGAGGAGAAGGGAGAAGGAGACAGACAGGAGAGGAGGAGCTAGAAAGGAACTTGGAAGTCATTTAGACAAACCTCTTAATTTTATAGATGAGAAAACTAAAGCCAAGGGAGATTAAGTGACTTGCTCAGAATCTTAGAAGTAATAAGTATCCCAGGAGAAATTGGAACACAGATCTTCACAAGTCCAGGTGCAATGTTCTATCCACAATTGATGTCTAGTCATCCAGCCTTTGCTTAAAGACTTCAATGAAGAAGAAATTACTATCTTCTGTAGCATCCCATTTCCCATTTGGAAAGCTCTCATTGTTGAGAAAATTGTCTCATTGTTGAGAAAGTTGTCTTTACATCATGTTTAAATACAACTTTTTGCAGCTTCTATCCATGGCTCTTAATTCTGACCTTTAGAATCAAAATGAACAAGTCTAACTTCTCTTCCTGGTGACAGCCCTTCAAAGATGTGAAGTTGGCAATCATGTCACATCACCCTTACCTCACCTCCACTCTCCCCACAACACTCCTATACCATGTCTTTTCTTCCCCAGGTTAAATATTCCCAAATACTCCCACCTCTTTTAACCAATACTAGTAAGGCATTCTCTTGAGTTTTTATCCCAGCTGTGAGAATTTCTGTTTATCCTTATCTCACAACCCTAAGCCAGTGTGGTCACCCTCCTCTGGATACTTTCCAGTTTATTAGTGATGTTCTTTAGGAAGATGGTAGTAACCAAAAGTGAGTATGATATTCCATAAATGGTCTGAAAAGGGAAGAGAACAAATTTATGTAAAAACACAGAGGGAGAGAGAGAGTCAATATGGTGGAATAGAAGCAGAAACTTGTTTGAGCTCTCAAAATATCTATAAAAATGACTCTAAACAAATTCTAGAGCAGTAAAAGTCACAAAATGACTGAGTAAAATAGATTTCCACCCCAAGATAATCTGGAAGGCCAACAGGAGGGGTCTATTGCATTGGGCTCAGAGCAGAGCATGGCCATATTGTAGTTCTGCAGATTCCAGACCTCTCATCCCACAAAGCTAAATTCAGCTTCAAAGGTCACTGAGAAAGCTCTCTCACCTGGGTGAGAGGGGAGCTTGGTCCAGCCCCAGCCTCAGTCCCAGCCCCAGGGCTTTGGCAGCCACTGCCACTAGAGCATCTGTTTCTGCAACTCATGGCCTACAGACAGTAGGGTCACAGGCTGGAGTGGCAGTGGTGGGTGAGGAGGAGTGCTGCCATGGCAGAACTGGTGGCAGCTGTGGAGAGGGAATCCTACTCACACTTTCAGGGCCACAAAGACCTGTTGCTCACAGACCAGAGCACAGGTGAGGAGAAGAGTAAACACCTCTCCTTTGATTATTCCACTTGGGAGGAACTGAGAACTTACAGAGCCCTAGAGATATCTCTGAAAACAGCTGCAAAAAGCCTCTGAAACTAGGGATAGTACACCCTCCCTTTAACAAAGACCTCAAAAGTCAAGTAATTTACTGGGAAAATGTCCAAAAAGAGAGAAAATAAGACTATATACGGTTAATTTCTTGGTGAAAAGGTATTTTCTTCTGTCTTTCAAAGGAGGAAAATCAAAGCATACAATTGGAGGAAGATAGCAAGGAGAGAGGTTGAGGGAAAATTGGGCAGAGAAATGTGAGCAATGCAATAAAAACATGAAAAACAAGTTAACAGCTTGCTAAATGAAAATAACACCTTTAAAAATAGACTAACCCAAATGGCAAAAGAGGTCCAAAAAGCCAATGAAGAGAAGCATGCCTTAAAAATCAGAACTGGCCAAATGGAAAAGGAATGTGTATATTATATATGTGTAGGTATATATAAGTATGTATATATATATATATATATATATATATATATATATATACATATATATGTGTGTGTGTGTGTGTATGTACATGAATATATACATGTGTATATGTATGTGGGGGGGAGAAAGAGAAAGAGAAAGGGGTGGGAGGGCACAAGGTGAGCTGAATATGAAGGAAGAATACAAATTAACTATTTAGAGAAATGTCTTGGGAGAGAGAGAAAGGGAGAGGTAGAATGTAGCAAATCATCTCACATAAAAGAAGCAAGAGTTTTTACAATGGAGGAGAAGAGTGGGAAGGTGAAAGGGAATAAGTGAGCCTTACCCTCATTGGATTTGGCTTAAGGAGGAAATAACACACTCAATTGGATATGGAAATCTATCTTACTGTGCAGGATAGAAGGGCTGGATGATTGGGGGAAGGGATAATCAGAAGCAAACACTATTGTGGGGGGACAGGTCAAGGGAGAGAATGGAACAATGGAGGGCAGGACAGGATAGAAGAAATGTGACTAGTATTTTCCAACATGACTGTTATGGAAGTGTTTTTTATGGCTACACATATATGACCTATATCAAATTGCTTGCTTTCTCAATGAAGGTGGGTGGAGAGGAAGGAAGAGAATGTTGAACTCAAAGTTTTAAAATTGAATGTTAAAAATTGCTTTTGCATGCAACTGGGAAATAAGATGTGCAGGCAGGCAGTTTTCAGAGGAAGAAATTAAAGGAATCTAGAATCATATGCAAAAATGCTCTCAATCACTATTGATTAGAGAGATGCAAATCAAAACAACTGTGAGATGTCACATTACACCTAACATGTTGGCTAACATGACAGAACAGTTAGATGATAAATGTTGGAGAAGATGTGAGAGAGTTGGAACATTAATTCATTGTTGGTGGAGCTGTGAGCTGATCCAACCATTCTGGAGAGCAATTTGGAACTATGACCAGAGGGCTACAAAAATGTGCATACCCTTTGAGCCAGAATACTGCTTTTAGGACTGCATCCCCAAGAGATCATGAAAATGGGAAAGGGTCCCACATGTACAAAAATATTTATAGAAGCCCTCTTTGTGGTGGCCAAAAACTAGAAATCAAGAGGATGCCCATCGATGGGGGAATGGCTGAATAAATTGTGGTTGGTATAGGAATGTAATGGAATACTATTATGCTGTAAGAAATGATGAACAGAAAGACTTCAGAGAGGCCTGGAAAGACTTATATGATCTGATTCTGAGTGGAAGGAGCAGAACCAGGAGAACTTGGTGTGCAGCAACAACCACAGTGTGTGAGAGTTTCTTCTGGTAGACTTGGAACTTCTTTGAAATGCAAGGACTTAAAAATATTACCAATGGTCTTTTAAGGCAAAATGTCTTCCATACCCAGAGAAAGAACTTTGGAATTCAATCGCAGAATGTAGCAGATCATTTTCTTTTGTTTTACGTTTTGATTTGTTATATGATTTCTCCCATTCATTTTAATTCTTCTACACAACATGACTATAGTGAAAATGTAAAAATAAAATAAGATGTATAGGCAATGGCGTATGGAAATCTATCTTACCCTATAGAAAAATAGAGGGGAGGAGGATGAGAGAATGGGGGTAATAGAAAGGAGAACAGATTGGGGGAAGGGGTCAATGGGGTGTACACTCTCCTGGGGTGGGGAATAGGAGAGATGGGGAGAAAATTTAGAATTCAAAATCTTTTAGAAGTGAATGTTGTAAACTGGAAACAAATAAATTATACATTAAAAATCACAGGGAGTAGCAAGAACAAAGATACTACCTGAGATTTACTTCTGATTCCTCAGAGCAAGCTGCCTCCTCCCCCAGAATAATAATAATGTTTTAAGGAAGTAGGACAAGCTGCCTCTGCAATGGGATTTAACTTAATTCATGTTTCTCCTTGGGTATGTGTGAGGTTGATTCACTAAACAATTCAATCAACCTCATGGCTCCCATTACAGGGCAACCAATGGAAAGGCTCATTGTCACATGGGTCTGTTGTAGCTTCCACATGGCGCATCCCTCCATACCAACCCCTCTCCCAAAAGGCTTCCAAAGATTAGGATCACAGAGCCTCGAGTTGGAGCTTCTGACCACTGCAGACAAGGTCAAGAAGCTTCTTTATTGCCTTGAGGCTAAGATTGAGGATCTTCTGTTTGATCTGTAAAAGCCTTCTCAACTTGTCCGTCCAGAAGGATCATGTATCATTTTTCCTTCTAGTCAAACTGACTAACCCACTATTCTCTGTGCATGAAATACAATCTCCCATCTCCACGCCTTTGGACAGGTTGTCCCAATGCTTGGGATGCCCTCCTACCTCTCCTCCACCTCTTGGAACCTCCTAGCTTCCTTTAAGGTTCAGTTCAAGCATCATGTTCTCCAAGGCATTTTCTGATGTGCCCAGTTGTTAGTGCTACCCTCTCCAATCCCAGAATTATTTTGTATTTAATTTGTATTATAATATGGCTTATATTTAGTTGTCTGTTATATGCATTATTTCCATCCATTCACATGGATGATCTTTGCGATCAGAAGTGTCATTTTCATATTTGAATCCAAAATGCCTAGCACAATACCTCTTAAATAGTAAATGTCTAATAAATGCTTATTGCTACCATAATTGTCTACTATATAATTGCTACTATAATTATCTAGTTAACCCCCTCATTTTACAGAGGGGGAAACTGAGGCCCAGAAAGAGGTCCTAATTTGCTTAAGATTATATTGGTGATAAGCAGCACTAGTGAGTGGTAAGCTGGGACCTGGATCTAGTTCCTTTGCTTCTAAATCTAGTAGCCAAGACCCTCTACTTCCCATTTCTTCCCATACATAGGAAGAATAAGGAAGCAGTTTCAGCTAACTCAGTCCTTCCCAAATCCTCCCCATCTTCCATCCTGTCTTTCCTGATCCTTAGGGCTAGGGTCTCTCTAGGTAATATTTTGAGTTAGCCAATCATATGCTAGATGCCCAAATTCCCACCTGTCTCTATTTCTGAATCACCTGAAAGTTTCAGTGTTTGTGCATGGGGGACCAGATGGGATTATGAAATTGGGGTGTGCATGACAAGTCCCACCCAAAGGAAGCATGGGATAGTGAAAAGAGAAATTTACACGGGGTCTCTTCAAATCCCACCTCCTAAGTTGGCTCACTGTGTGACCATGAGCAAATCACTTCATTTCTCTAAACCTCATAGATCATTGTACCTGCAGTAATGACAACATCAACTTTGCAAGGCTTTGGGAGAACCAGATACAGTAATGGTTGTTAAACACTACATAAATGTCAGGTCTTATAATCCTTGACAGTCTTCTGGCTCTTTTCCAATTAGACAACTGCCAGATTGGCGCAATCCTTTTTACACCCTCATAAACATGCCTGCTGCCATTACAAAGATGACCCCCTCCTTTCACTTGTTAACCGCATCAGACTCTCCCATTGCCACTAATTACAGGGGTGGCTAACAATGGAATGGCTGTGTGGATTCTCTATTCCATTCACAAACTCTCTGCAACACTTGCCTCTCAGGAACTTCAGGTTTACGGCACTATCTTGTCTTCATTCATTTTTCTTTGCAATAGATGATGGCAGGAGGAGGTCACATATCATGCAACTGTCATGCCCAGACCAGTCTAGTACAACACTCAGGATGAGGATGGCTCAGTCACCTGGGAGATCAGTCGGTATGAAAGGTGGTAGATTATTGTGCATAGAGCAGAAGATGTGGGTTCAAATATCAGTTCTTCCATGGATTTGCCATGTTATCTTAGCCAAGTATTAGCTAGCCCCCCCAATTTAGAATAGAAGTAGTAGTAGTAGTAGTAGTAGTAGTAGTAGTAGTAGCAGTAGCAGCAGTGGTAGTAGTAGTAGTAATTGTACTGGTGGTGATGGTGGTAGTATTAGTAGTGGTAATAAGTATTTATATAGCATTTTAAGGTTTGCAGAGTACTTTATAAGAACTATTTCATTTCATCTCACAACCCTGACAGGTAGATGTTGTTATTATGCCCATTTTAAAAATGAGGAAACTAACAGATGGATGTGATTTATCTAGGGTCACACAGTTAATTAATGCCTGAAACTGGATTCAAACTTGGTGGAGTTTTTTTGATTCCAGGTCCAGCATTTTATCTGCTAAGCCACTTAGAAGCCTGGTTATGCCTTCATAAATAAATTTGGTAGTATATCCTCTAAGCCTTCATTCATCTCATTAACTAAATTAGTGTCAGTGAGATAATTCTACAGGCTTTCTATAGAGATAACGTTCTGCATGGATCCATTAATTAATCTATTAATTAACGTTCTTAGGATCTGATTATTCTGACACATCCAAGTCCATGTAGATAGACAGCAAAGTGATGGTAGCCACGAACCTAGCTGAGAAAGATCTGTGATTATTAGTGGGTGTTAAGCTCACCATAAATCAGCCTTGTGATGTTGTGGCAGGAAAACCAGACAAAACTCTAATCCATCCTTAGGCTACATTGAGAAAGAAGTATGAGGTTTAAAACAACCCAGGGCAGGGGTAATCCTATTGTCTTCTGCCCTAATAGGACCATATTAGGAGTAGTTTCTTTATTTCTTTTTTTTTAAAGAATGTTTTATTTTATATTTTTTTCAATAACATAAAAATTTTAACATTCATTTCTTACAGTTTTGAGTTCCAAATTCCCTCCCTCTCTTTCCCCTTCCCTTCTTGAGAAGGCAAGCATTTTGATATAGATTCTACATGTGCAGTCACGCAAAACATATTTCCGTATTAGCCATGTTGTAAAAGAAAACACAGACCCCCTCCCCAAAAAACCCAAATAATGAAAATAAAGTTTAAAAAAAGTATGCTTCATTCTAATTCAGAGTATTTTCTTAAGTTTTGGGCATCACATTCTAGGACAGATATTATCTATGCAAATCCATCTCTGGGCCTCAATTTCCACCTATGTCAATTGAAGGGGTTTAGAAGATATCTAGACAGTCGTTTGTCATGCCTTTCACTTCTTTTATTCTAAAATTCCATGACTCACAGAATCACCGAATTTTAGATTTGGAAGGACATCACTGGCAATGGAGCGCAACCCATGTTGAAAAAATGAATCCCTGTTACAAGATATGTGAAAAATTATCTAGCCTCTGCCCAAAGACCTCTAATGAGGAGAAAACTATCACCTTCTGAAGCAAACTATTCTACTTTTGTACAGGTCTAAGTACAAGGAAATTGTCATCCAATGAGCCTAAATTCATCTCTTTCCATGTTCCCCCCAATGCTCCTCCTTCTGCCCTAAGACCAAGCATCAGGTCTAATTCCTCTTCCACCCCTCAGTCCTTCAAACACTCACAATCAGCTAGCCCACTCCCCCTTCCCCGCTTCTCTTCTCCAGATCAAACATCTTCAGTTTCATCAGCTCATCATCATATGGAATTGACTCAAGGGCCTTCACTGACTTTGTTGCCCTTCTGGGATGTTTTCCAACCTATCACTGTCTTATCTAAACTGTGACATCCATTCCTAGATACAATCCTACAGATATGATCTACAGATCATACCTACAGATAGTGGAACTATCACCTTCTCAGAGTACCTTGACATGTTGGAAATTGGGTTGAATTCGGAATCATAGGATCTAGGCTTGAATCTTGCTTCTTTCACTTCTTAGTGGTCTAAGTGCCATTGTCCTTGGACAAATTATTGCAATTCTCTGGCCTTCAGTTTTCTCCTTGAATATTTTTTATCTTTTCAATCTTTGAACTTATGAAGTTGGACTCCATGACTGTAAGAGCCTTTCCATCTTTAAATGTGTGATCCTGTGATTTTATTCCTGGAAATGATGTTCTTGTTGCCTTTCTCATAATTGTGATGGTAGTACTTTGTTGGAACAGACTACTTGAAGACTCTGGAGATACAGAATCTCAGAACTGAAAAGGACTTCCCACTACCCGCTTGAATCTTGCTTTGAGCCCTATGTTCACACAGTCTTCCAGGGGCAGGGAGTTCATTCCCTCATGAAATAATCTCCTTTTAGTTGGATGCCTCTGAATGTTAAAAATGTCTTCCTTTGGAGGCCCTGCAAAGATGCCTTGAATGAAAAAAATCCAGCCCATGTCAGAAGAGGAGGTGCACCAAGGAGTAGCACTGGATCCCACACACTCAGTGCCAGTGGAATAGAAGTTATGACTAGAAGAAAGGCAGGATTGAATACCATCACTGATACTGCTCTGTACTTACTGGCATGTTCTCTCCAGAAGCCCTGAGGAGTGGAAATGATGGATCAGCTGCCACTGGGGGGTTAATGTTGGCAGTGAAAAATTATTATTTTTGACAAGAGTACTAAAGGGTTTCAAGATGACTCTCCTAACTAGAAACAGATTAGGACTTGGCTTTGATTACTGTTAATTCTCTAACGATGGAGTCTATAAAAGGCAGCCTGGAGGAAAGTTGTTTTATTACAATAGGAGGCAAAATGAAGAGGTGAGAGGAAGGCTTTCTTGTGGGTTTTGGATCAATTCCCCACAAGGAGGGGATAGCTTAGTCCCAGATCACATAGATGAAATGGATGAGATAAACACACACACACACACACACACACACACACACGCATGCACGCATGTATCACTGTTAATAAAAGCTTCTGTGAAAGGATATATGGCTCTACAAAGAAATGGACAGCTAAGTATGAGTAGCTGTCCTATTGAAATCAGATTTTGTGGAGACTGGGGAGTCTTTTCAAGTCAGCCCCTTAAGAAGAATCCTTATTTTAAAAAGAACCTTGGGGCTAGGAAATATAAGCCACAAAATTAGCCTGAGTTGTATCCGTAAGTGAATTTTTCATCTTCCAGTAGCTAACAACATAGAGGGATCAGGGTCAAGAGAGGGAAAAGAAGGATATTGTGAAGCCTGAGTGGATCTACCCTCCTCTGGAAGAGACAATGTAAGCAACTTTTTATATTTTCACAGCCTTTGAGTTGCTAGACTCCTATAGGAAGCTGGTATTAGAACCAAGTCCAGTGTCCCAAATACTTGTGATGATTCTGGAGGTAAATCCTGGGGCTCCTCCTGACTTTCTCAGAACCCCAACTCTAGCCAACTCAAAAACAGGCAGTTCCCTTTACCCTGCAGAGAATGATGTGAAGACACTGGGCATATGGGAATGGGGAGCATCATGGCTTTTACATCCTATCTCCTCCCTGATCAGTTAGGGAGAAAATGGATAATCTGAGAGTTTGTTAAAAAAAAAAAAGGAAAGGAAGGGAATATCCTTTGTGAACTCTGGAGATAGATTTTATTTCTTTTCTGGAGGTATAACAATATTTGAGATGAGATCTCCTTTTCACACTTCACCTTTCCTAGAAAGGAGTCAGAGAGTGATATAAGAATGCATGAGTGAGAACCCAAAAGGCTGCCAGTGACTGGGAGTTGATAAGCTGTCAGGAATAAAACAAAACAAATATAATAGATTTAAATGTAAAGTCCTTCATTTGGGCTCAAATAGTCAACTGCAAAAGTAAAAGATGGGAAAAATATGGCTGGTTCATAAAAAAAGAGATCTAAGACTTTCAGAAGACCCCAAGCTCTGTATGAACCAATCTACGTATGACTCAGTAGGCAGACTTCAATGTAATATTTGACAATGTTAAAAAGAGTCAGTATCCAGAATGACTGGTCCCACTGCTGGTCAGAATATATCTGGAGTATTGCATTTGATTTTAGAAAGACCTTGTCATACTGAAAAAGGAAGATGACTGAGGAACATACCATCAGAGAATTGGGTAAAGAAACTGGGGAAGAGAATACATAAAGGAAGCATGATGTCATGAGTGCTCTCAAGGATAGTCAGGTGGAGAAAGCATTAAGCTTGTTTTGCTTGATCCAAGAGGGTAGAAGTAGGAATAATGGGTAGAAGTCATATTAAGTCTCACTTCAGCTCAATATAAAGAAAAAAAATTCCTAAACATTAGAACTCTCCAAAAATGGGACAGGCTCTCTGGAAGTAGTTAGATTTCCAACACTAGACATCTTCAAGAAGAGGCCAGATGACATTTTTTGGGATGTTGTAAAAGAAGTTTCTTTTCAGTTACTACTGGAATCAATGCTCTCTGAAGTCCTTTCCCACTTCCCCCAGAGATATTCGCTTTTCTAGGTTACACAGCTCCACTTCCCTCAAATGTTTCTCCCCTTGTAATGCCAAGTTAAGTCACCAATCATAAATAATAATTACTATGTTCGTTATATCATTAATAATATTTATTATTATGTATTTATTATTTCTATAACTAGTATTCATATAATACTTTAAGGTTTACAGAGGACTTCATGAATATTATTTCATTTGAGCCTCACAACAACCAAGTAATATGTGCTGTTATGGCCCCCATTTTATAGATAAGGAAAATGAGGGAGCCAATGGTTAAATGACTTGCCCAGGGTCAGATAGCAAGCATCAGATGTTGGATTTGATCTCATGTCTTCCTGACTTGAGATCCAGCGTACCACCTAGCTAGCTAGAAATACCAGATCTGAGAGCAGAAAGAAGAAACAATCTTACAATAAATCTCCAATAAATAAATAATCTTCCAAATAAAAGAGAAATTATCTTCCAACTGGAAAAAAATCAAGATGTATGTGAGTTCATGTGCATGTATGTGTGTGTGAGACATTACTTACTACTCTAAAAAGTGTAATTTATGTTTACTAGAGGGTCAATATTGTTCTTTTTCAGATCAAAAATGAAACTTTAAGGATCAGAATTCAGTCTCCAAGGGAAGAGAGGAGATAAAGGAATTGACTGTTCACCCAAGAGTGCTCTGAGCATTAGGATTTCATCAGAGAAAAATAAGTGTTTTCTGTATGAGAAGCTGCAAGTTGAGTTTTTAAAACATTTTGATATCAATCTGTCCCAAACTGGAATAGACTGAGTGGGTGGCTAAGAGTCTGTGCATAGACCCGTGGGCTTTGTGACACCTAGTACAAGAAGAATTTGCTTTGCATGACCATGGATAATGGTTTGTTTTTCGTTTTCATCCAGGGAGAGTGGAGGGAGAGAAAATTGATTGCTTTTTGTTCATTGAAAAAAGATGTCCCCTTAGAACATTAAAAATATTCATTCAAATTAAATATAAGTAACTCAGACCCATCTCAGAGGACAATGTGAAAATTTATAGAAGCTCTGGCACACAGATGTTTAACAGGAAGTAAACAAATTCACATCGACTCAAACCCAAACCACATCCACCACTCAATTGGCACCAGAAGACCTGGCTGTTGAATATGGGGGGATTAGGTAAAAAGCAAGGAAGGGCATGAATAGGGGAAAAAAAGAAAAATCTATTTAAAAAAAACAGGTTGGCCAAATTAACAAAAAAGGAAAATGACATGTTGGAGGGGCGGTGGAGAAATGGGTACATTAATACAGTTGGTAGAGTTGTAAATGGGTCTAGCCCTTCTGGAAAGCAATTTGCAACTAGGTCCCTCCAAAGTTACTAAACTACACATACCCATTCACCTAGCAATGCTAGTAGTAGGTCTACATCATCATCAGATGAAAGAAAAAGAAAAAGGACCCATATGTACAAAATTACTTACAGAAGCTCTTTTTGTGGTGGCAAAGAATTGAAGTATGAGGTACACATCCATTAGGGAATACCTGAGAAAAATATGGAATATGAATGGAATGGAATACTTTTATGCCATAAGAAATGATAAAGATGATGGTTTCAGAGTAACCTGGGAAGAATTCTATGAGCTGCTACAGAGCATGCGAGCAGAACTAGGAAAAAAACTATGTATTCAATAGCAATGCCATTATAAAGACAAACAACATTGGAAGGCAGAAGAACCCTGACTGGTGCAAAGACCTTCCATGATTCTAGAAGTCCTGTGATGAAAGGTGCTGTCCGTCTCCTAGGAGAGAAAGATGACGAACTTGGAGTTCATATTTTTGGACATGGTCAATTGAGGAATTTGCTTTGCATGACTATGGACAATGGTTTGCTTTACTTTTTCAGCCGGGGAGAGCGGAGGGAGAGAAAATAGATTGCTTTTAGTTCATTGAAAAAAGATTATGTTTTTAAGGAAAATAAAAGAGGAAGCATAGGTTGGGCATGTATTCCTCTCAACTCACCCACTTTCCAACTTGCTGAAGACACCTTAGTCTCCAAGTTCCCAAGTCAGAAATATCTCTAGTAATGGGGATTTGAGGTGATCAGCTGAGCTGATATAAATTAAGGCATATTACGTGCTCACTAAATTTTTGCAGTCAAGATGCTTGAAAAGGTCTTTGTGAACCAAAACCTTCTTTCCCTAAAGCTATATATCTCACCCTCTATCATCTTGTTTTGTGAGTTCTTCTGTGGGACCATGCCCTACCAGCATTTTTCTATCTGACTTGCCCTGAAACCTTCTATGATGTGGTATCTCCCCCATTAGAATGTAGAGTTCCTGGACTGCATGGACTCTCTTGCTTTTCTATTCATATCCCCTGTTCTTAGAATAGTGCTTTTCAAATAATTCACACTTAAGAAATGCTTTCTCTTACTTTTCATTCATTCATTAATAACCACAAGACCCTATTATAGATGGAGAAATTGATTTTGAGAGAAGTGCAATGATTCTCCCAGGGTCACACAGCTAGTAGATAGTATAAAAGAAGTAAAGTAAGCTCCTGGGGAGCAGGAATGGTTTCATTTTTGTTTTTATATTCTTAGCACCAAGTACAGAGGTGGGCACATAGTAGGCATTGTACGCTGTTTGTTGACTGACTGATAAAAGTATGTTAATTCCTCATTTGAACCTCAGTTTCTTTCTCTGTAAAATGAAGAGGTTGGAATAGAACAGGTTGTTCCAGCATCACATCCTATGGTCCTATGAGCCTTCTGGCTAAGGGGAATGAATCAAGAAGGTTGAATAGAACATGTTCTAGGCTCAAAATTGGAAAAACCTTGACTTTATCCCAAGCTAGAGCTTGGGCAAGTCACTGGACCTCAGGGTTTCCTTGAGTGTAAAATGGGGATAGTAACTCTATCTCATAGGGCTACTATGAGGAACATATTGTATAAACTTTAAGGGAAGCAGAAATGGGGGTTATTAGTGATAGTATCAAGAACCTAGTCCTCCAATGGGCTCCAAAATTCTTGAGTAGAAGAATGACACAGAGGAAAGAGGGCCAGATATAGAGTCAGAAGACCTGGAATCAAACCTTATTCTGCCATTTCTGTGATCTGAGCAAGACATTTAACCCGTCCGAACCTCTGTTTGTCCATCTGAAAAGGACCAGAGTTTGAATTGCTGTTTGTTCTTTGTTCTCGAAGAGGACCATGATATCAGGGAGATGATGACATAACTAGCAGTTGACTTGGATTTAAGTGAGGCCGGGTTGTGCTGAATCACCAACCTCACTTTCTCCTCTGTAGCCGTCCAGTTTCAGTGGTCAGATACTCATCAGTATGCCTGGAGATGGCCCAGGATGCAATGGGAGACCCTGGCCCTTTTAAGCTGAGGTCTTTTCAGGTTCTCACTTTGAGTGAGATAATGCTCGTTCAGTGAATAGGACTCTGACAGGGTTTGGATAGATGAACTCAGAAGCTCCTCGAAGCTCGAAATCTATGATCTTCCCAAGTAGCCCCCGACCCAGTGGCTATAAGCTGTTTGTCGGCCTTATGCATCATTTGGAAATTGTTTCAAAGTGCCATACAGGCAGAAAGACATGTGGCTCATTTTTAGGGGAACAGCTGTATCCCAATCCAAACCTAAAACATGCACACTCGCTAAAATAAATGAGCTCAAAATAAGATTAAGGGGTCTGATGAGATGGCCCCAAGTCTAGAGAGTCAGCACAAAGCAAAGAAATCTTTGATGCCTCTCTGCTGAAAGCCTGCAGCACTCCGCCTGCAAGGCAGTCAGAACCAAGATTGGTTCATGGGCTCATGTCTGTCTCAAAACTGGAGGTCACTTGGAAGTGACTGTTGTGTGTCCAGAGCCTTGGGGAGAGGTGACCAAAACAAAACTGAGATCAGAAAAATCATTTCTCTGGAGTGAGTTGTAAGCTCCTGGAGGGTAAGAATTACTTTTATTTTGTCCTTATACACTTGACATCTAGTTATACTTGACACAGAGTAAGCACTTAATAAATGCTTGATGAATCACGTAATTAATTATAATAGCATCGATATTTCAAAAAGTCCAACCATAGACCATGTATTCCAACTCATTTTTAAAAGGAAGACATCAAGGCCAGTAAGTTTCCAGTTGGGAAACTATTTTCCCAATCAAGCAGCCAAACAATTAGGAAGCATTTACCAAACACCTATGGTATGGCAGGCATGATACTAAGTGCTGAGGATTGTTGTTTTTCTGTCATTTTCAGTTTTATGATTCTTTGTAATCCCTTTTTGGGGTTTTCTTGACAAAAATACTAGAGTAGCTTGCCATTTCCTTCTCCAACTCATATTACAGATGAAGAAACTGAGGTAAACAAAGTTGAGTGACTTGTGCAGGTTCACACCTCTAGTAAATATCTGAAGCCAGATTTGAACTCAGGAATATGAGCCTTCCTAACTTCAGATACTATAGTACTATGATGCCATCTAGCTACAGAGGCTATGAAGGCCAAACAGCTCCTACCCTCAAGAAGCTTACCCTGTTTAAGATAACATGCACTTGTGGTAATTATATACAAAATAGGTAGAACATTATGGGGATGGGGGAAGGAGACATCAGCAGTTTGCAAGGTGAAGAGAGGTTTCATGTAAAGGGGGATGTGTGAGCTGAATTTTGAAGGGAAAAATGACATTTAAGAGGCAGAGGTGGCATGAGGTGGGCTTTCATTCCAGGCAAGGCTTTCCTGGCACTGCCAGGTCCAGAACATAGGTCCATGGCTCTTTCCACTGCAATACTATGCCTTCCTTGAACCATGACAGCTTCACCACCACCACCTCTATGGATCTATAATCTGAAAGCTGTAGGGAGTTCCATACCGACCAGCAAAGATCAACAACTACTCTGCAACTTCTAGGCTTAAAAAGGTGCCTGGGGTGCTTGTCCAGGGTCGCCTAGCCAGGGGGTGTCAGAGGTAGGATTGAATGCCTGCCCTTCTTCTTACTCCCCACAGCCTGCTTCCCCTCAGTTTTGTTGGTTTAGCATTCAGTGCCTTACTAGATGCTTGTTTCAAAAGAATTTACAGACTGAGAGGGCTCAGAGATTCTCCCCTCCTGCTTGGCTCAGCAGTTTGATGGTGTCATCATCATGTCTGTTTCCAGTTGGGAAGCCAATTAAGCCTTTATACAACTCCAGTTGGGCAAGGAGTGGAGGCCAGCAGAGCTGAGCCAAAGTGAGTGTTCCCTTTCACTTCCAATTATCAGAACTCTTCTTGTCAAATCGTAGGATTCAAAGTCATAAATACTGGGCAAAACAGTTAATGTGCATCCAGAGCTTTTCAATAAATAAAGAATTTAAAGAAGGAAGAAAGAGGGCGGTGGATCTGAGAGATTTCAGCCTGTTTTGTGGTCTTGTGTTTTATCACAGCCCATGACTGTTTTATCAAAGGTAGATCAAACAGCCCAAATGGTTTATGTTAATGAATTCTCCCAGGCTGGCCCTTTAAATTTGAATGCTTAAAATAGTTGTTAGGTAGGTGGGTGACACCTAATTTGTCAGCAACACAAGTTTATTCAGAGAGAAGCCTAGGGAGCAGAGGGGTTGTTAGAAAGCAGAAGAATTCACACAGCTCCTAGCTCAGACTTGCAGCAAGGCTCCCGCAGTGAGTAATTAGGGGAGTTGCGGAAGGAGGTGGAAGGATTGCTGAGCTGGCTTCAGACTATCAAGGTAACTTCATTCTCGCACGGTGCTCTTACCTCAGAGCAGTTCGGGGTAGGAGAGTAAGTAGGAAGCCACATCACAAAATCACCTGTGAGAGTTCTCTGTACAACTCTCAAACTGAGGTGATTCAAGCCTCAAACTTTCTACAGAATCCAGACAGCAGGATTTCAACTGGACACATGGAGCCATGGCCAAATGTTGACTGGTAATTGACTTTAGAGGACCTGATGTAATGAACAGATAAGAATGATTTATAACCAGCATAAAAAAGTTGGCAGAAGTCATGAGGGACATGTAAAGTTTTTAATGATGCTTAAAAATAGTTTTTCAGAAAGAAGGAAGGAAGGAAGGATGGAAGGGAGGAAGGAAGGAAGGAAAGAAGGAAGGAAGGAAGGAAGGAAGGAAGGAAGGAAGGAAGGAAGGAAGGAAGGAAGGAAGGAAGGAAGGAAGGAAAGAAAGAAGGAAGGAAGGAAGGAAGGAAGGAAATATATTTCCTTCAGATAATGTGTCATAGGACTAGGCTCCTTTACTGTATTTAACAAAAAGCTCTGTTACTGGATTTCTACGGTGTCTTAAATTCTGCTTCTTTATTTCTAATCTTTTCCTCAGCATTTTCAATCATTCTATCTAAGGTCTCATGTCAGCCATTTATTTGT
The DNA here is from genome assembly GCA_028658325.1 of Potorous gilbertii. Lineage (NCBI taxonomy): Eukaryota > Metazoa > Chordata > Mammalia > Diprotodontia > Potoroidae > Potorous > Potorous gilbertii. Next base: position 237,591,443 of record CM053772.1, on the reverse strand, counting down.
ATTAGCATGAAAGGAGACTATGGCCAGGAAAGGAGGAAATCCATCCAAACCCCACCCAATGGCCACAAATGTGAATCAACTGAGTTTGAACTAGGTTTTACTTTCCAAGTGACTCTGAACAAGTAATTTCTGTCTAGCCCTTGAGTGTTTTATTCCCTTATAAAAAGAGGGAGTTGACTGGGTTATTTTTCAGTTCCTTTTCTCCCCCAGATGATAGAGAAGATGTTCTATGATGTTCTCTGGCTCCTGACCAAGCTGACAATGTTTCTATTGAAACAAAGAGAACAAGAAGATGTCAGTGATTATCAGCTTTCCTACCATTGATTTTCTCATCTCTTTAAACACTTTATGAAAAGGTTCTATGCAGCTTATCCAATAATCATAGCAATTTAGATTTTCAAGAAACCTCACCAATGATCAAGTCCAATTCACACCTGCAAGTGGTCATCTAGTCTCCTCCTGGGGTCCTCCAATACAGAGGCAAACTTTTCCCCATTTGGTTAGCTCCAACTTTCTCCTTCTATTTACTGATCCTTGTTCTGCCTTCTAAGAGTCTAGTACAAGGGTAATCTCTCTTCTCTATGACCACCATTTAAATACTTGAAGACAGCGATGAAGACCTTCTCCACCCCCATCTTCTCTTCTCCAAGCTAAACTTCTCTAGTTCTGACTATCAATTTTCATATGGCTTGAATGAAAGGCCCTTCACCATCTTCACTGCCCTTCTCCAAATGCTCTCCAGATTATCAAAGTCCTCTTTAAACAGTGATGCTAATATCTGAAAGAAATTCTCCAGAAGAGGTTTGATACAGCAAGGGTATCACCTTCTGATAGGTAGGCACAAATCCATTTAAATGCCCACTGTGTGCCAGACCCTGTACTCAGTCTTGGAGATTCAAACGCAAGAAAGTCACATTATTCCTTCTCTCAAGAACTTTACATTTTGAAGACATGAAGACAAAACATAAAGAAGAGTTAGACGATAGAGGGAGAGGAGTCTTAGAGTCAAGACTGCTGAGGAGGTACAGCAGTCTGGAGAGGGAGCTGAGTTGGGAGTGAGGGAATCATGGCTAATTCCTGCAGCTTGAGTTTTTCAATGTAATAATAGCTTTTTTTGACTCCCATGTCTCATCATCTTTGAGGAAAACTTGAGATTGAAATAAGCAGGATTTAACAGATTTTTTTTTTACTACAGGAAATTATATCTTCCCAGTCACATGCCTGAGTGATTAGTATAGAAAATATAAGATTATGTTATATCTATTAATTATTTTTAAAATACCCTATTTATAATATCCTATTCAGTAGAACAAAAGGTAGACTTGAAAGCTCTTCTCAAATATGATGTGTCTATTGTATGACTGATATAAATATAGATACCGCTTTGTTTAAAGCTCCACTGACTGTTGATATTAAATGAAGCATAAATCAGGAAAAATAGATGTTCACTTGAATGATTCTACATTGCCATAAAAGATTTCCTATCCAGCATCTAAACAAAAGGAGGAATCCCAATTGTTAATGAGGTTCTCCAAATGCTTGTTTTCAGATAACATGACAATGAGATAATTTGGCTTCAGAACCCTACAAATTCTTCACAATGAATGAGAAATAGCAACGCAAAAGAGATCATTCTAATCATCTACAGCAGAAAAATAAAGTGGAAGAAAAATACATATGCCTAGACTATGGCCTGGTGTTTGATGGGTAGCCCATCACGCTGTTCCAACTGAATGCATACCTAAGACATTGCAGGGTTTCAGATGGAATTAAGAAAAAAGAAATGGAAATGAATTAAATTTGAGGAACTATGCAAAATTTTCAATGTTAACTGCTAGAAAAAGAATCTCTTTACCACCAACATACTTCTGGGGATGGTCAGTGGCTAAGCCATGATCTGAGAAGAATCAAAATCACAAATAGCCTGAAGAAAAATGGAAAGATGAAAGATGAACATAAGAAAAGTATGGCATGTATATTATCATTGTACATTATTAAGTCTATCTGTCCTTGAAGCTTCCAATTCTAGAAAGGTGTAGTAATTAAAAGGTTCTAAGACCAATACCATCGATAGCTCAGTGGCTGGGAAATAGATTAAGCTATTCACAGCTGTCATTGTCTTTCAACCTTTATGGTTTTTCTTTCAAGCTCTATGCACAGATCTTGGCTTCCAAGCCAGTCTCTGTGCCAGCCACTCTCTGAGTATTCCACGATCATACAGTGCCAGGGTCCCCTTCCTATAACAATGCTACTTGGACTCCCTACCTCATATTTTTGTGGGGAGTGCATTTTGTAAACTTTATGTATGTGAGCTGTTCATATTCCCTCATCACAAAAGTCAAGAGAATCTACTTTGTCGGAAACCCAGCATTCCTCTTTGTGAGGGTCTGCTGGCTGCTCCTTCTCGTCCTCCTTCTCCTCATTTTCCATACCCTCAACAGGTCTACACAAAGGCTCTCGGGGATGGGCAGAGTCTCATGTTTCTGATGACCCTTGTCCTCAAACCTCTTCTCTGAGGGTGGGGAGAGAGAGATGTTGCAGAAGAACAAAAACATTTGCAATGTTTCTTTACTATAACATAAAATCATGTCTTAGGGATTCTAACATCTCTAGAAAACAAATAGACAGAATGCTACTATACCGTAAGAAATGATGAGTAAGTTAATTTTTAGAAAAATATGGAAAGATTTTCATGAAATAATGAAGAGTGAAATGAGAAGAAACGAGAGAACATTGTATGTAGAAACAATAATATTGTTTGAAGGATAACTGTGAATGATAAAACCTTTCTGAGTATTATAAATATTCAAATCAACTACAAAGGACCTATGAAAGAAGATGCCTCAGAAAGAACTGACAGAAGTATGGGTGGTATAGTTTTACATAATTTTAGTATATATACACATATACATATATTTGCAGATGTGCATAAGTGTGGGTGTGGGGGTATGTGTGTATCACAAGTGGAATGATACTTAGCCTTAATTGTGGCTATAATAAAAAAAAGTGGTTTGGAGAAGCTGTGTCTGTGTTAGATAAACAAGAGACAAAAATATATTTTGCAATTATCCATAAGAGGAAAATCCAATTTTCCCTAAAACAGACACAATAAATTATCCTGATGTATGAAAGCATGTAGATTGCATCTTTTGACATCATGCATAGATCAGGTGAGCTCACACCAACCTTCTTCAAATCCACAAACTACCAAGTCAGATCAATTCTATTCAACTGCATTTATTAATCACCTACTATTGTCCAGGCAACATATTAGATGTTTGAAATACAAAAGAAAGACAAAAATTAAATAGCTTCTCAAGAAGCTTATTTTTGCTAAAGAAATAATATTATTTCCTAAAACATAGGTCTGCTTAAGTTACCTCCACTATCATGACACTCCAGGGGTTTCCTATTATTTCTAGAATCAAATATAAACTTTGTCATTTAAAGCTCTTCACAGCCATGTACCTTCACCTTTTCAATTTCTTTTACTCTCTTTATGAATTCCATGATTCAAGTCCCAGGGAGCATACAAAACACCTTCTATCCCACCTCCAGGATTTTGCACTGGCTAACTTCCATTCCTACAATGTTCTCCCCCTTCATCTCTAACTCTTATTCCCTGACTTGCTTCAACACTCAGCTCAAATCCAACATTTTTGAGCAAACATTTTTCAGTAACTCCCCATTGCTAGTGACTCCTCCTGAAAGATTACCTACTACCTACTCTATGTAATTTGTATAAACATTTCTATGACAGGAATGGGAACTCCTTGAGGTTAGAGTCACTGTTGCCATCACTGTTTTTGTGACCTTCTTCTCCTTCTCCTTCTCCTTCTCCTTCTTCTTCTTTTTCTTCTCCTCCTCCTTCTTCTCCTTCCTTCTCCCCCTCCTCCTCTTCCTCCCTCTCCTCCTCCTCCCTTTCTTTCTCCTCCTTCTCCTTCTTCTCTTCCTTTCCCTTTAGCAGTGGATCTTAATGAATTTTGCTCCATGAGCCCGTTTCAGGAGCACCACAAGTGTTAGATTACCCCAGGGTAATTTAATATACTGCTGATAATATTCTTTAGATTCATTCCTTAAGTGCTTCCAGTAACTACAATGATAACTTTGGTCCTCAAAAGCTCCAAATTAACATTTAAATTATATCATTATAAATTATAAAATTTTATTCTACCTATAATTATGAAAATCCTAAATATAAAATTATAAAACCTTAATTATAAAATAATCATGAATATTTTATGTGAGACATTCTGAAAATATTATAAGAGGTAATCTAGCAAGACTTCATATGCTTACTATCATCTATAAGAGTTCATATTAAATTTCTTTTTTTAAAAAATTTTGTAGAGAAAAATATATTTATAACATAATCAGGCAATTATTTACTGTTTAATATGACATCCAATAATTTTTTAGCACAAACTCCTTGGACTATCATTGCAAATCCCCAAAGGATATATGAACTACTAAGTGGGAACTTAGCACATAGTAAGTGTTTAATAATTGCTTGTTGACTAACAACACAAAATAATTTCAGAGGGGGGGAGGCATTAATAATTGAGGAATTAAGAAAATGGTACTTGAGCTGAGCCTTGAATAAGGTTCCTGGTTTTCAAGTGTATCTCTTATAGCATGGCACGCAATATGATATCAATTCCACATGTGAAGTCATACAAAACATACTTCCATATTAGACATGTTACAAAAGAAAATTGCACATAAAAAAGGAAAAAAAGTTGTTTTTTTAAAGTATGCTTCAATCTGCACTTACATCTCTCTGAAGTTAGATAGCATTTTTGACCATGGGTCTTTTGGAATTATCTTGGATCATTGTGTTCTTCAGAGTAGCTAAGTCTTTCACAGTTGGCCATCTTTACACTATTGCTGTTACTATGTAGGTTGTTTTCTTGGTTCTGCTCAATTAAATTTGTATCAGTTCAAATAAGCTTTCTCAGTTTTTTCTGAAACCATCCTCATCTGTATATGAGCTGGAGAAGAAAATGGGAAACTACTCCAATATCTTTGTCAAGAAAACCCAAATGGGGTCATAAAGAGTTAAACATGACTGAAATGACTGAACAACAACCAAATTATATACAGCAACTTGTTCAGTCATTCTCCAATTGATGAGCATTCCTTTGCTTTCCAATTCCAGTTCACTAGAAGAAAAGCTGCTATAACATCCCTTCTAGGGCTGTATCCCAAAGAGATCATAAAAATGGAAAAAGAACCCATATGTGCAAAAGTATTTATAGCAGCTCTTTCTGTGGTAGCCAAGAACTAGAAATCAAGGGGATGCTCATCAATTGGGGAATGGCTGAACAAGTTGTGGTATATGAATGTAATGGTATATGAATGTAATACTATTGTACTATAAGAAATGAGGAACAGACAGACTTCCGAAAAACCTGGAAAGATTTATATGAAGTGATGCTGAGTGATGCAACTCATGCAAAATGTCATCCTTATCTAGAGAAATAACTATGGAGTCAGAACACAGAACGAAATAGACTCTTTTGTTATGTTTTATCTTGTTTTTCTTATGGTTTTTCCCATTCACTATAATTCTTATATGCAATGCGACTAATATGAAAGTGTGTTTAACAGGAATGTATTGTACAGCCCATATAAGATTGCATGCCATCTTGGAAAGGGAGTGGAGAGGGAAGGGGAGAAAATTTAAAACTTGTAGAAGTGAAAGCAAATAAATTAATAAATTGGGGGGGAAGAAAAAAAGAACCTCTATAATCATTTTTGTTCAAATAGATCATTTTTCCTCTTCTTTGATCACTTTGGGATAGTGGCATTGGGTCAAAGGGTGTACATAATTTTATAATTTCTTGGCATAGTTCCTACTAAGTCAATTGGGGAGAGAAGGTATGAGATACTTTATATTTTTCTTATTATTTTTTTAATCCTTCGATCTTTAACATTTTTTTAACATTTCTTGGGGGTTTTTTAGTGCCTTCATTTGCTTCTATTTGGTCCATTCTAAATTTCAGGCAATTTGTTGCTTGGGCAAGATTTTGTACCTTTTCTACAATTTTTAATTCTTTTTTCCACAGTTCTCATTTCTTTTCCATTTTTTCCCTCTAGGATTTTCAATTAATTCATAAAAATATTAAACTCTTTTTAAAAATTATTGATTCATCTCTTCTAGAAATTCTAGTTGAATTTAGGTCCAAACTATGTTTTGCTTTGAGGCTTTGATTGTAGATATTTTAGAGTCAGTCTCTTTCTGGATTTGTATTTTGAGAATTCTAGTAACCACAATAACATTTTGTGGTGAGATTCTTTTTATTGTTTACTCATTCTTCGAACCAACTTCCTTACTTCAGGGCCAGGTTCTACACACTCCTAGAAGGAAGGTCTTGGCTATTCTTTTTTTCTTGGAATATTGAACATTGTTATTCCAGGATTTCAGGGACAGCTCAAGCTAGGGACCTACATGTTGTCAGTGCTTTCAAATTATTCTGCTCCAGGGGAAAATCTGCTTTCTTCTCCCCCACCTCCTCCAGCCCCATTCCTAGTTTGACCTCCGCATATTCTTGAACTGAATTTGATTCTGGACTGCTGCTAAATTCATCTGCTATCAATCATCTGGTAAGCTTTCTGGGTGCAATGTGATGGGATTGCAGGTTCCCCTTTGCTTTGTGATTCCTGCCCTGATCAGTCCTCTGTAGGTTAAAGACTAGACTAGAAGCTAGAACCAAAACTTGTTTCTACTCTTGGGGTTTAAGCTACACTACTGTCATTTGGTTTTGATCTTGTTTCCCTCTTAGGACACATCTTAGACCTGCCACCACTCTTCAACCCATAACACCACTCCTGAGTTCAGGTTTCCTCCTCAATCATACCTGGTTCTGTGACTTGGAATTGAATAATGAGCAACACAGCAAGATGGCAAGGATGGTGAAGTTCTTCTCCACAAGGGGATGCTCATTTAGACAATGACTGTTGGGGCAAGGTTGGAAACAAGATGGGTAGTCTGAGGGGAAAGTGTTATTTCAAGGCTCTGGGCTCAGGGTCCTGAACACTTCTATTACAGTCTGGGGGCAGGCGATGGTGGTGCTTTGACTCACCTGGCACATGCTGCCTCTTATCTCTCCCATTAGTACTTTGCTACTTCAACTAAGTTGGTCTGTCTGCCCCACAGATGGCAGTTGATGAGCAGTTGGTGCAGATGGCTGTCCCTTTCTCCACAGGAGTTACTTCTTTGGATGATGGTTGCATGATAAGGGTCTCACATAATTCAACAGCCCATCCCTCAGTTGCTTCTCAAAGGGCTGGTGCTATGTTAATCAAAGAGGCAGAGGAACTGATCCAAGGAAAATGAAAGCAGCACCTTCCATCAATTTCCCTAATGAAAATACTAGCCGGGGGGGTGGAGCCCAGATGGCGGAGTAGAAAGACTCACATATGCTAGCTCCGAACCCACAGCCCATGAATCTCCTCTAAAAAGAACTCCCAACAAATTCTGGAACAGTGGAAGCCACACAGCAACACAGTGAAGGAGATTTCCACTCCAGAGAGCCCTGAAAAACCCTCCACAAAGGTCCCTCACGCATCGGACGGGAGCAGAGCCCAGCCCTGCCCTGGCTGCAGCATTGAGAGGAGCAAGCAGATCCGAGCAGGCTTTAGGGACGGAATCTCCAGCAGCCCTGAAGATCCCTCCACCCACAGATGCACAGGTCAGTGAGAGAGACATCTGGATGGGCCGAGAGGGCAGCAGGGTGTCTCCATGACTCAGGCCCCCTCGGGAGGCAGCAGGAGAGTCAGCAGGTGGCCAGAGGCACCCAGAGTAGGCAGGAGCTCCATTACAGAAGGTCTCTGCATAAACCCCCTGAGGGAACTGAGACTGGGAGGCGACCCTGCCCCCACCTGAGCACCAGGAATTAAGCTCCCATTGAATAGCAGCCAAGCCTGCCGCCAAAAGCCCTGAGGCTGAGGAGCGGCATTTGAATCTCAGACCCCAAGCACTAGCTGGGCAGATCTGGAGGCAAGGTGAGGTGGAGAGGAATCTCA
>CM053772.1:237531895-237582915 GCA_028658325.1 Potorous gilbertii | reverse complement strand
CCTGCCTTCCCAAAGGGAATGGGTGGGGAGGGAGGAATGGGGAGAAGTTGGAACTCAAAGTTTTAGGAACAACTGTTGAGTATTTTTCTTGCTACTAGGAAATAAGAAATAGAGGTAATGGGGAATAGAAAGTTATCTGGCCCTACAGGACAAAAGAGAAAATGGGGACAAGAGAAGGGAGGGATGATAGAAGAGAGGGCAGATTGGTGACAGGGGAAATTAGAATGCTCAGTGTACTGGGGTGTGGGAGGGGACAAATGGGTAGAAAATTTTGGAACCCAAAATTTTGTGAAAATGAATGTAAAAAGTTAAATAAATAAATTTATATTAAAAAAAAAAACAAGAAAGAAAATACCAGCCACTTTCCTACTCTAAGGTTATTTGTATGTAGTAGATTAAAAAAAAAAGCACAAGGAAAGTCCACACTTTGGAGTGATGTTCTCTAGTTGTCTATTTTATAGAGCTGAGCGCATTGATGAGAGAGAAAGAAGTGAGAAAGAAGAGGGGGTGTGGAGGGGAGGGGAAAAGGAAGGGAGAGAGTCTGATGAGGACTTAGTATAGCAGAACAAGAAACTTCCCAGGGCTTTGTTGCCTGGTTGACTTTCCTCATGTATGGATTCGTGCTTCCCCACATTATTTATGCCCATAGGAAAAGTCTTGCACACTGGACTGTTCTATGAGGTGCTTGAGGTCCTCAGCTTTAAGAATATTGAATAGCTGTATTATAGGGTCATTGATAGATGTGGTCTTGACAGACCTTTGAGCTTTCTTTTTCTTTCGGGTGTGCCCGAGTTGGATGTCAAGGGAGCCAGAGTCGGGTAAAGGAGAGGTCTTATAAATGAGGAAATGGGAAGGCTTTCACTGTAGCTGCCCCAAGAATTCTGCAGTTGCTCATTTGCATATGTGCTGTCTTTGGGCACCAGAGGTACAAAGCGGGCACTTCCTCTTATTGTAATCTATTGTGCTGTCACACCTGGTTTATAACACAATAAGCTCACAGACACTTAGAATTAATGAACTTCTTGTGAGTATTCACAAACACATTAAAAATGTGCAGGTAGCAAATTATCTCTGGGTCTCCATCATCTGCACTTACAGTAAATATCGAGCTTTTAGTGGACCAGGGAATCCTCTAAAAGTCGGCAGCCGTTTGGGAAGTTGTTTGTCAGGTTTATGGGCTACTGTGTCATGTTTATGGGCCACAGTGTCACACTAAGTTGTCCAAAGTGCCTGTCAGCTCCCCTCTCAACCCACAAGCCTGCGTCCCACTGGAGAGGCTGCCATCCGAAGCACTGGTCTCACCAAGGCAGGGAATTCATAGGTGTGGGATCTCAGGTTATAGGGAGTCAAATGCCTCCTATACATCCATCTCCACTCTCTACCAGGGAGCTTTGGACTGTTCATGAAGAAAAGCTATGGTAGATGTATGAATAATGAATAGCATGACTAGACTGAGTCAGAAGACCTCGGTTCTAGGTCTGGTTCTGATTTGCTAACTATGTAATGTTGGATATGTCACTTTCTATCTCTGCACCTCATGTTTCACGTGTGTGTGTATACACAGAGAAAGAGAGAGAGGGATAGAGGGAGAGAGACATAGAAAGACAGAGATAGAGAAAAAGACTAAGTTGCTAATACTTATTCTAGGTCTAATATTCTACGGCTATGATCTTTCCTCTCCCTCCAAACCTCAGATTGGTGTTTTTTTTTTTCCAGGAAAAATTTGGATTATGATTAGACCTAGGGTTCTGTGCTTCCTACCTGACCTTTAGCCATCCTGGGGGCCTGAGATCTTGACTAGTCAGAAGTCCTTCCTTATCAGACCCACTAAATATCACAGATGGAGAGGACCCTTATAGATAAATTAGTCTCAACCCCTGTCTTTTATTTCCTATTATGAAGAGAATAAAAGAATATGAAGTCATTAATTCTCTCTCCCTATCTGTCTTTCTGTCTTTTTATATCTTTGTCTCTCTTTGCCTCAGTATCTCTTTTTCTCTGTCTTTCTATTTCTGTCTATGTCTATGTCTCTGTCTTTGTCCCTGTCAATATCTCTCTCTCTCTCTCTCTCTCTCTCTCTCTCTCTCTCTCACACACACACACACACACACACACACACACACACACACACACACACACACACATACACACACACACACTCCCCTCTAGGTAGCTGAACTGAATGAAGGGTAAATGCGTCTTTGACCTCAACACAGGGTATTAATATCCTGACCAGAGTAAAATTATGCTTTGTGCTAATATTTTCTTCCAAATGTTTTCACCCTGGGTGAAAAAACTCCTAGTTATAGTCTGATAGCCAGATCATACTGGGGTTGGCTATAAGCACCTCTTCTGTGTCCAGGGTTTTGGGCCCATGAGGAGAGCTGTGAGGAAATCATTGTGATTTATCTATGTCAGTATCAAGACCATCCTTTGGTTCATTGACTCATTTCATTCATTCATTTATTCCGTCTTCATTTACTTGTTAAGTCTAACTGATCCTAAAAATCTCAGCTCAAATGTCACCTCTCCCCCTACCCCACCCCATCCCCAATATTGGAAGTGATGTGCATAGCATCTTCTATATCTGTCATGATATGTTCACATTTTCCTTGTATTAAAATTAACTATATCCCTTATGAACTTCATGTAGGAAAGTGCTGTTTTTTCTGTATTTATTCTCATAGTGCATAGTACAAAGCCTTCTACAGACTTGACTCAGTAAATTTCAGCGAATATTTTTACTCATCCATCCTTCCATCCATCCATCCTTTCATCCTTCCATCCATCTATCCACTGTTTTAGCATCTCAAAAAGCACTTCCCACTCCTATGATCCCAACCTTATGCTGGTCTCTGCCAGAAATATGAGATGCCTGAGGCAGAGTCCCTGGTCTTCCAATATAATTAAGCACACAAAAATCAACATTTGTGAAATAAAGAACACACATATCAGAAATGAGGGCTGAAATGAAAGAACCAGGGTTCAAATCCTGACTGTATGACTTGCTTCATCACCTTGGATAAGTCATTATCACTTCTGGGTTTCAGTTTCCTCAAATTTAAAATTAAAGGATTGGACTAGATGATTTGTAAGTTACCTTCCAACTGAACCTTTGATCCTAGCATGTTCTTCAGCTTGTACTGTATGTTTGAGGGGATACAGAAGGAAGAAAAGGAGAAAAGAGTGGGGATATACCAGAGAAAGTTTCACGAAAGACATAGAAGGTGATGGGGGAGCAGGATTTAAAGGAGGTGGTCAGAAGAGATTGTCTCAGTCTCTGTAAGGAGTCAGGAGAGCTTTAGGGCTATTAACTGGCAGAGAGGACACTCACTAGGAATGGGTACATTATGCTGTAAGTCACCTGGTCCCTGGATTCTTGAACCAGCTGGAGAACCATATGTAGTTTGAGGATCAGTGGTCACCGGGAAAGTCCTGAAGCTCAGCTGGGCAGCTGACAGAGGGGGTGTTTATAGCCTTAGGCCCCATTATAACTCGCAGGGGGCTATGTAGCCCCAGGCCATGTTGGAGCCTAACATTTGCAGCTGGATCCAGAGTCTGCTGCCTCCAGGAGTCTTCTCAGGATCCACTTCCAGTTCCAAAGGGAACTGACCCAGTGTATTAGTTGAGTGTGCAGATTTTTATCCAGTTTTTAGTAGTATGAGCTAGCAGAAGTTATAGCTCTGAACCAACTGGCCATTTTCATTCCAATTCTAATTCCTAAGCAAAGCATCACATTGTAGAACATTTGAGTAAAAAAGGGTAAGTTTACAGAATTTTCTGATGAGTTCTTTCTGATGAGGTTATACTCATGTAATGATGTCATTGGGGGTATAAAGGCATAGAGAGCATCATAGGGGTCAAGCACTATTAAGCCTGTGAGCAAGGGTTGGAAGTGTGGGAAGTACAATCTAAACTTGCTCTTACAATGTGGCTCCTAACACTCCTGGGTGTGACCTGAATCAGATTAAAATGTCAATTGGAACTATTTAATAAAATAAATAAAAATGCAATAAAATTCCTGGGAGTTTCCATTTGGGGATCTCTTTGAGGAGTTGATCTGTATATTCTTTCAATTTCTATTTTACCCTCTGGATCTAAGATACCAGGGCAGTTTTTCTTGATAATTTCTTGAAATATGATATCTAGGCCATTTGATTTGATTATGGATTTCAGGTTATCCAGTAATTCTTAAATTATCTAACCTTGATCTATTTTAAGGTCAGTTTTTTTTTTCTTTTTGATCAGATTTTTTTCTTCTATTTTTTCATTCTTTTGACTTTTTTTATTGTTTCTTGAAACCTTGTGGGATCATTAGTTTTCATTTGCCCAATTCTAAATTTTAAGAAATTACTTTCTTCAGTGAGATTTTGTGTATCTTTTTCCATTTGGCCTATTCTGCTTTTTAAGAAGTTCTTTTTGTCAGCGAATTTTTGTGCCTTTTTTTAAACCATTAGGTCATTTCTGTATTTGTGTGCCTCTTTTACTGTTAATTTATTTTTTATAAACATCTTGCATCACTCTAATTTTTCTTAACATTTTTTTCTACCATTCTCTCTTTACCTCTTCCTGGAATTATTGTTGGGTACAATTAGCATTTGTATTTGAGGCTTTGCTTATAGCTGTTTTTACATTATTTTATTCTTCTAATTTATGTTTTGATCTTCTCTTCTACCATAGTAACTTTTTATGGTCACATTATTTTTTTGCTCATTCTCCCAACTTATTTCTCGACTTTGACCATTGTGTTAAAGTTGGGCTAAGCTCTGCTGTGAGTGAGAAGGCACTATTCCCAACTTTTGACTTTTTGTGAGGTTGTTTTCAGATCTAGTTCTGTGGTTTGCCAAGTTTTCAGTGCTTTCAAGTTGGAGTGAACCAGGGAGAGGTTTGGTCATTGCTCTCCTGGTCTGTTCTCTGATTTTTAACAGAAAGAATTCCTACTCTCCTAAAGCCACAAGTGCCAGCACTTCTCTTTGCCTTGAAACTGCAACTATATGGCCTCTGCCCCCTTTTGACCAACCACAAGTGCTCCTCTCCACCCTGAAACTGTGACCCAGAACTTCATATGGAAAATAGAATTGCCAATCAGTGCCAGCTGCACCCAGTATCGGCAAACTGTCCCCTGTCATGTCTTTCTGACCAGTTGTCTGACTTTCTTACCATCTCTGGCCTGAAAGTTCCTGTATTATTGCTGCTGCTACTGTTGCTGTTGCAGCTGCCTCCACAGCCCACTGATGGTGCTGGTGTTGTTGCCACATCCACTCTGGGCTGGTACCCACTCCACTGTCACAGACCTCTCCTGCCAGCTTCCTAAATTATCTTGGGCTAATATGTTACTCCAACATTTTATTCAGCAACTTTTCTGCTTCAAAATTTGATGTGAAGATTTATTTTAAAATTTTTTTGGAGGGGAATGTTGGAAAAATTCAGTTGGTTTGCTTTATGTACTCTGCTATATTGATTCTACTTCTCAATAAGTCTTTATTAAGTGCTTATTATATGCATGGTGGGTAACAAAGTCAGATCTATGCTTCAAGAAAACCCCATGAATGCTAAGCAGAGGATAGATGGAAGTGTGGAGAGAAGTGGGGCAAGGAGACCAATCAAGAAGTTATTAAAATAGTCCAGGCAAGAAGTGATGAGAATTTGAACTAGGATTGAGGCTATTTGGGTGAAGAAAACAGGAGAAATATGAGGTATGTCATGAAGACTGATACAAGATTTGAAAATAAATTGAGTACATGGTGTGAGAGTGAGAAGTCAAGGATGGCATCATGGTTGCAAGTCTGAAGGATTGGGAGGATGGTGGTGTCTTCAAAACTCAGAAGAGGGGAGAAGTGAGTAGAAAGAAAATAAGTTTTGTTTCGGACATGTTGAATTTGAGATGCCTATGGAACATAGAGTTAAAGATATCTAAGAGGCATTTGGTAATATTATACCAAAACTCAGAAGAAAGCTTAGTGTTGTATATATGTGTGTGTGTATGTATATATGTATATATACATGCATAAACATAAACTGTACATATATTTGTGTATGTATATATCTATAGGTATATATATATATATATATATATATATATATATACACACACACACACAATATCTATATTTGTGTGCATATGCACTTGGGTATGTATACATATATGTATGTATATATTTATGAATCATCTGCATAGAAGCTGATGAGATCAGCAATTAAGATCACACAGGATGAAAAGAGAAGAGAAGCCAGGACAGAATAGACTGCTAAGGATCTGTGAGATAGATAGGAGAACCAACATGGAGAAGGGAGTATTAGAGGAAGCTTCTGGAAAAGCAAGACTATTTGCAATGGCTGCTCTGGAGAGTGAGCAAATGAAGCATTTAGGAAGGAGCAGAATGCTTGTCTTGTGGCAGTGAGAGGGTCATCTAGTCCAGCATGTTCACTTCACATGAAATAAATTGAGTCCTGAAGGCCTTTGGTGATTTGTTCAATGTCACCCAGAATAAGGGGCAGTAGAATTAGGATGAGAAGCCACGTACTGTAACTCCCCATAGACCACTCCTTTCCCTGCCCCACACTGTCATCACCATGGAACATTATAACCTTTTCTAAAGGGCACATTGCACCCATTCTGGGCTATCAAGTGTTTGTGTTGTTTCTGGCCAAATGCAATGGAGTCCAGACCTTAGTCAATACGCCTACTGCCAGGCAAGTCTCTCTGCAGATGTCCTCCTGCCAACAGACCTCCTACACTCTCTCTTTCTCTCTCTCTCTCTCTCTCTCTCTCTCTCTCTCTCTCTCTCTCTCCCTCTCCATCTCCCTCTCTCTCTTCAGACTACCTTCTTGGTGTCCTAACTCCAACACAGAAAAATGGATCATCAGTGGAAAACAGACACTGACATTTCTCTACCCTTCCAATTTAGGAAGTCCTTGGCATTGGCCAAAGATATATTCACATAAAGCTTGAACAAAGACCTACCTTTGACAGTAGAATTCTTGTCTCAATCAATCAACAAGCATTTATAGACACTTACTATGTGCCAGCACCTGTACTAAGGGCTAGGATACAAAACAATGGGCAAATTATATAATGCCTCTGCTGTCCCATTTGACTCAGTGCAAAAGAACAGAGCTACACAAAGAATCACAGATTTATACTGTAAGGGAACTGTAATCATTTTGTCTAACGCCTCTGATCCATTCATTATGGAGAAATGGAAAACTGAGACTGAAAAGGAAAGTGATCTGCTCAAGGTCACACAGGTCATGGTGGAAGCAAAATTCTGGATTTCTCCACATGCTGCAGATGTTTCTGCAGAAACTGGCAAACTCCAGCCCGTGGGCAACAGCTGGCTGGCTATTTTTGTACGGCCCCAAGCTAAGAATGGTTTTTCTACATTTTTAAGTAAAGTTTTATTATATTTAAAAATGTAAAAACTATTCTTAGCTCATGGGTTGGATGGATTTGGCCCTCCATAGATGCTCAATAGGTTAAGAGGATAGAGAGTTGGTCTGGAAGTTAGGAAGACTTTGGTTCAAACTCAACCTTTGACACACACTAGCCATGTAAGCCTGGGCAAATAGGTTAAATTTTCAATGCTTTTAGGTCAGTGGTGTCAAATTCAGTTTGAAATGGGGGTCACTAAACTATGCATAAGGCTTCTCTGTAGTCTGCAGAGTGGCCTAGAAAATCACATAATAACATTATCTATGTTGTATTTTTAACTTTGCTAAATACTCCACAATTGTAATCTGGTTGGGTTACTCGGGAGTGTTGTGGGAATATTTGATACTTCTGTTCTAGGTAACTATCTAAGACTAAAAATTTCAGAGAAGTGGCCAGCCTACATCAGCAGAGGATGTTTTCTCACTGAAAGTTTTCTATATCAGTGAAATCACAGATCTAGTTCCTATCCCTAATAAGTAAGAAAACAACTGAATGAACTGAAGGGATATAATGCTGTACTGGGTACAGGAGACCTAGGTTCTTATTTCTTCCCTGTCACTAACTCATTTATGAATGTAGACAAAGCAATTCCCTCCTTTGATCTCAGTTTCCCCAACTGCAAAGTGAAGTGGTTGGACTAGAATCTAGTCCAGATAATCTCTAGGGTCTCTTTGAGCTCTGAAAACTGAGGAATTGATGACTAATCAACACAATATTTCTCACCCACCCACTGGTCTTCCAAAAAGTCTGAAATACCTGCCTTCCTGACTCCATGGAAATAATACGTGAAACTTGTCAAATCTAGAAACTGATCAATCTGTATCCCTAGGAAGTGAGAATCAAGTATAACCATATCTGGACATATGTAACTCAGCTCCAATTTGTTCTTTGGCTGTGCCCATTAGTCATTTGTTAGGAAGTAGGACATTGGACAGAGAAGTTGGATGAGGAAAGGGAAGTGAGCAGGTTTAGAGTAGAGGGCTCTGTCAGGGCGAATGGTCTGGGAATGATACTGTTGGAAGAAGAGATTCTTGGGTAGAAAGCTGGCAGTATATACAAGGTCACTGGATACTAAATTCCCAAGGGAGATGGACAGATATAGGGAGAGAAGTACTGCTGCCTTAATTAACAAGGATAGCTCTGCTTCACTGAATAGTTCAAAACATTCTCCTTTGCTTGCTTCATTCTGTGGGTATGGAGAGTTAACAGAAGAGAACTATTTCTCTTCCTTCTTTTCCCAGAAGGAATTTCCCGGCAGAAACACGAAAAGGCCAATGGCATGGCAGACTCCTCTGCATGTAAATTCCCTCAGAAGAAAGAGTTAAAGTGCTTTCTAATATAAATTGGCTTTCGGTATTTCGGTGCCAATATAATTAGATTGTAACAAGCAAAGCCAGGCAACATAGCAGAGCGAAAATTTGAAAATTTGATTCTGCCTGGCAAGGAACCAAATCCCTGCGTGCGCACAAACCTGACATTAATAAGCTACAAGAGATTACATGATTTAGAAAAGAAGCACTTGGTGTTACCAAATCAAATAATAGATCTCCAGGCTATAATTAGGAGAATTGGGATTCAACAATGAAGTCATAATACTGTAATTTAGCTGTAAGTAACAGAGCCACAGAGCCACATTAGGAGGTGTGATCGCGTCTCTCCGTGGAGCGCAGCCCCAGACTGAGCACGGCTCCAACAAGTGTTGTGCACACACCTGTTGGTATAACGGCAGCTCAGGTCTGAGGGTGTTGGCTCTCGGGAGGGTTGGTGGGTCCATGACTTTTCATATCCAACACTCAACAATGGAGGGAGAGACATGTAGGATGCCTGGATACCTGCCGGGCACCTTGTACGAAACTAGCTGCCTGGCAGGACTTTGGGGGCCCATGATGAATGAAGAAAAACATGTAAAGGAAAACAGAACTGTTCTCTAGTCCCAGATCTAACATTGCTGCTCCTCTCACAAGAAATAATGATGTTGATAGATTGGCAGGATCTCGGAACTGGAGCAACCTCACAGGTCCAGCCTCTGCCTAAAGTGGATTCACCCTTCCAGCACCCCAGAAAAAGTGGCCATCTACACCTCCAAGGAGGGAAAACACACAGTCTGTCATGGAAGTCCATTATACTTTGAGGGAAGCTTTAAGGAATACTATAACCTTACATTGAGTTAAACTATTGTTCCCTACATCATTTCAGTGCTCCTATTTCTGCCCTCTGGGAACAAACCAAATGAGTCTTCCCTCTCTTCCACATATCAGTCCTTCCAATACTTGTAGACTACCATCATGCTCCCCACCTGGTCAAATTTTCAATTCTCTTGACTACTTCTGTGCCTACCTAGTTCCTTCAATCAGTGTTTATACGGGATTCTTTCTAGTCCCCTCACCATCCTGGCTGCCCTTCTTTGGATGTACTCCCATTTTTCATGTCTTTTTATGATCCTAGACTGAAAACAACGTTTCAGATACGACCAGAGCAGGACAGGAGACTGTAGGACTGACATCATCTCCCACATTCTGCCTCAATTAATCAGCCCCAAAATCACATTAACTTTTATATCTTCCAAAACAAGCGCTAGCTCACGTTGAACTTGTAGCCCACTACAATTCCCAGTTCTTTTTCACACAAATTGTCTCCTACCCATATCTTTCTCACCTTTCTTCCATTCTTCCATTCGTCATTATTATCTGGATAAATATCAGATCCTTTCCCTTAGAATTTAAATTCCTGCATTTACAGTGAATTCTGAGTTGTTTTCTATCTTTATATCTTCAAATGCATAAAGAAGAATAAGTAGAGGTCCTGAAACTGAAGGTTTACTATTGAAGAGTAAATGAGGAGGATGGAGATTATTAGACTAAATTCATGGAGTGCCTTGCTTGCCTCCGGTTATCAGTATTTGTTTGTTTGTTTTTAATTTATTTAAGCGAAGGTGAAACCTAGATGAACCTGATTCTAGTTGCATTCAGGTCTTGTTTAAGGCAAGTAGTTTTGTCTTGCCTGGAGTGAGGAAAATTTTGTATACTGTTTTATTAGTACATTGTGGATGGAGCTATGAATCAATCCAGCCATTCTGGAAAGCAACCTGAAACTATATGTCACCAAATTGTGCCCATACCCCAAAAGAGAGCAAAGAAAGCACCCAATGTACAAAAATATGTATGGTGGTTCTTTCTTGTAGTAGCAAAGATCTAGAAACTAAGAAAGTGCTCATTAACTTAGGAAAGGCTAAACCAATCATAGTGTGTGAATATAATGTGATATTATTGTGCCTGAAGAAATAATGAAAAGGATGACTTCAAAGAAGCCTGGGAAGACACATTCAAACTGACACAGAAAGAAGTGAACAGAACTGGGACACCCGTTATACAAAGACACCACCGTTGTGAACAAAATCAAGTTTGTCAAACCTAAGAACTCTGATTAATGTGATCGCTGGCCACATCTTCAAAGGAACTTTGATGAAGCCTGCTACCCACTTCCTGCCCAATAAATGAGAGATTCAAGATAGAGAATGAGACCCACATTTTTTTGACCATGGCCAAGTTGAGCGCATCTTGCTTGATTATGTAAATTTGTTACAATGGTTCTCTAGATGAAGGTGAAGTCAAGACTAGAGAATACAGAAATAGTTCATTGATGAACAGCAACTTAGAGAAAGTTCTCCAAGACAGAGCTCAGGAATCTGCTTTGAATCTGCTGTATTTATGGTTTTTATTAAAGATTTGGATGGAAGCATGCACAATATGGGTATTAAATCTGCGAATAAAGCAAAGGCTGGAATTTTGTTGTTATTTAGTCATTTTTCAGTTGTATCTGACGCTTTGTAACCCTTTTGGTTTTCTTGGCAAAGATACTGGAATGGATCGCCATTTCTTTCTACAGTTCATTTTATAGATGAGGAAACTGAGGCAAACAGAATTAAATGACTTGTCCAGGATCATATAGCTAGTAAGTGTCTGAGGCTGGATTTGAACTTGGGTCTCCCTAACTCCAGAGCCAGTGCTCTATCCACAAAGCCATGTAGCTGCAAAGTCTGGGACGACAAGTTCCCAAAAAGAACATGGTAGGCTAAAATGATGGGCTGTTGAGTGTAAGAATGTGAGATTGATTCAAAGTTCATATCAAGTCAATAAACTTAGATTTTAAAAAAAAACTGGTTCTTCATGTGCCAAATGAAAGCGTTGTGTCAGAAGCAGGATGATGACTCCCGGTTCTGTGCTCCAAACTGTGACTGTTCTTTACAAAGGAGCTAATCAGAATCCTCTATACCTTGGTGAAAGTTTGCAATGCTTTGAAATAACTCTCTGTGGTTTGCTCAATTTCTGGGGATGACTTGCCCTCTCTAGCCTAAGCTAGACTGACCTTCTGATGCCCGATAGCCCATTCTCAAATTCTTTTAAGTGTGGTGAGAATCAATGATGTTTGGGTTCCACTGATAAAACCTCTGTGAATCCACATTTCCCTCAGGTACTGGAAGACGCTTTAGTGGAGAGGAGTGGAAATATATTTGTTCTTCTTATTATTAATAGCTAACGTTTATTTAGCATTATAAGGTTTGTAAAATACATCTTACTTGACCCTCACAACTCTAAAGGGTGGTCAGTATTGTTATTACTCCCCCCATTTTACAGATGAAGAAACTGAGGGAGATAGAGGCTAAGGAACATGCTATTGTCTCAGACTGGATTTGAACCCAGGTCATCCTGACTCCAGGTCCAAGTATCTTGTCCATGGTACCACAGTAGTCTACTCTTGCCACCTACTCTGATGCCCTCATTTTACAGGTGAGAGAACAGAGGTCCACAGTGGAGCAGTGACCTTGAGCTCACTGAACCAGTGAGTGGCAAAGCAGAGTCTTCAATTCATGTTTCCTGGCTCCCCGTAGGAGTACTTTTTCCCCGTGCTGTCCATGCTGTTAAGTCCAATTGAGTTGAGTTTGCAACAAACACTCTTTAACATGTTTTGATACATTTTGCCAACATGCAGCTGCTTTATCAGCCCCAGGAAAAGTCTTGTGACAATCACAGTGCCTGCTATGATTATTTCCCTTCTCAAAATATTTGCCAACAACACAGAAGTCAAAAGCAAACACTGAGGCTGTTGAGAGAGCTCTCTACCTCCTAGCCAGTCCCTTCCCCCCACCCCCCTGCCAAGGCTAAATCTCCAACTGTCTTTGCATCAGGAGAGGGACCTGGAACATTAGAGGCTGGATTTGTTTCCTTAGCTCAGAGGTAGACACATTGCAGAGGACTCTAAGTAAATGAGTTATGTGTATGTGCCAGTGAAATCCCCCTCACAGGCATAGATAGAATCCATTATATGGTCCAATTGCACAATGTAAATTTGGCATTAGATGTCTCCAATAATGTCAAATACCACACTTGGGTTCAAAATTTAATTTAATTAAAATTTTAAATTTAATTTAACTTAGAATTGGGGACAGGTTAGGGTTGCCATCCCAGGAATTAAGAAGTTATAGACCCCATTGTCCCCTACCTAAATCAAGCCATATTTTGGGAATTACATCAATAAGTTAAAGAGTGTCCAGAACATAACTCGAATGAAGAAGAGACTTAGTTTTAAGTCTTATGATGATCTGTTGGTTGATACAGGAAAGGAAGACTTCTGTGTGCATATTGGGAGGGGCTTGGGAGGGGGATGAGGAGTAAAGGGTGGGAGGTTAAGTGTTGACATAGTAATTGCCATCAAGTATTTGAAGGGCTAATTCATGAGAGGAAAACAGTCAAGCTTATCTATAGTCATGTGAAAAAATGTTCTAAATCACTATCTATTAGAGAAATGCAAATTTAAAAACTCTGAGGTACCATCCATCTCACAACTATCAGACTGACTAATATGTTAGAAAAGGGAAATGGCAAATGTTATAGGTGATAGGGAAAAATCGGGACACATGCCCTATTGGTAGACTTGTAAACTTATCCAACCATTCTGGAGAGCAATTTTGAACTACAAAATTGTACATACCCTTTGACCCAACAAAACTATTACCAGGTCTGTATTCCAAAGAGGTTAAAAAAAGGGGAAAGGACAGCTCTCTTTGTGGTGGCAAAACAAAATGGAAATTGAGAGAGTGCCCATCATTTGAGGAAAAGGTAAACAAATTATGGTTTGATTGTAATGGAATACTATTGTGCTATAAAAAATGATGAGCAGAATGCTTTCAGAAAACGTGGAAAGACTAAGATGAACTGATGCAAAGTGATATGAGTAGAACCAGAACCTTTTATGCAGGATCAGTAATATTGCACCATGATCATCTAAGAATGACTTAGTTTTTTCTCAGTAATACAATGATTTAAGACAATTCCAAAGAATTCATTATGAAAAAATGCTATCCACCTCCACAAAAAGAACTGATAAGAGTCTGAATGCAAATCAAGCATGTTTTTTAAACTTTCTTAATTTTTCTTAGGGTACTTTTGGTCTATATTTTCATTCATAACATGACTAACATGAAAATATGTTTTACATGACTGTATATGTATATTCTATATCAAATTGCTTGCTTTATCAATAAGGGGGGAAGGGAAGGAAAAAGGGAGAAAATTTGGAACTCAAAATTAAAAAGAATGTTGAAATTTTTTTCACATATAATTAGAAAAAATAAACCATTTTTTAAAAGACCAAGCTTATTCTGCTAGGCCCTTGAGTGAAAAACTGAGCAATTAATGAAATTTGCAAAGAGAAAAATTCATATTTGATGTAAGAGGGAAAAAACTCTCCCTAACAATTATAGCTATCCCAAAATGAAAAGGATAGACTCTGGAGAAAATGGGTTTTTATCTCATTGGAGGTCTCAAGAAAAGTGGGGGTTGGGGGGATGATCACATATCAAAGTATTTCATAGCAGGTTCTCTTTTTTTCTTCCTGTAATAGGATTGGACCAAACAACCACTAAAGTTTCTTCAAATGCTAAAATCCTGTAATTTTGTGAATAGAGGAAGGTACCCAAGATGGATGGGTGCCTGGAGTTAATTAAAGTATCCATTAAATCAGTTAATCAATCCCTAACCCTACACGTATTAAGGGCCTAATATGTGCTAGGCACTGAACTAAGCCCTGTAAACTGGAAATGTTTAGTTTGGAGAAGGAGAGACTTAGAACATGATAGCTGTCTACAGATAGCATAAGGGAAAGGAGTTAAATTGGTGCTACCTGGCCCCAGACTGCAGAACTAGGGTCTAGGAGTACAAGTATACCAGGTACAGACTCCATCTCAGCAGAAAGGGAGAGGTCACCAAAAATTTCCTAACAATTGGAATTGGTCAAATGTAGAGTGGGCTACCTCAGGAAAGAGAAGGATCATCCTGTTAGAGCTGGAAGGTACCTTAGAAGTCATCTCTCCCTGGTCTTTCATTTTACAGATAAGGAAGCAGAGTTCCAGACAGTAAGCTCATCATCACTGGAGGTCTTCAAATGAAAGCACTATTTAGAGATACTGTAAAAGGGATTTCTGTTCAGATACTGGTGAAACTCTATGCTCCCTGAGGTCATTTGAGAGTCTCGTGTTTGCTGGTTGCTAGTCATTAGTTGGCAGTGAAAGCTTTGTGAGACACAAAACTCTTTCTATCAATAGTTTGCACATTTATAAAATAAATATAAAAGACAAATCCTTCTTCTTCCTTATGTCTTACATTTCCTACCTCTGTCACTCACACCTTTTCTTTCCTAGTACTCATTTCCCGGCTGCTGAGAGTGGAATTATCCAGGCAGTCAATCCATTAACACACATTTATTAAGCACTCATTCTGTGCCAGGCACTGGGCACATAAAGAAAGGTCCTTACCCTCAAGAAGCTCCCAGTCTAATAATGTGGAAGGCAGTTTAAAAATTATTACATACCTACAAGTTATATACAGTATAAATGAGAGGTATTAGTAGCAATTTTTTAATGTAGCTCTACTGAAAGTAACATATGCATAGATTGCTAGATTCACAGTCAGGGTTCAAAAAACCTGGGGCCCCAAAAGTTATTATGCATTGCCCTTTGACCCAGTGAAACTAATATTAGATCTATACCCAAAAAAAATCAAAGAAAGAGGAAAAGGGCCTATTTGTATAAAAATATTTATAGATGTTTTCCTGGTGACAAAGAATTAGAATCTAAGGGGGTACCCATCAATTGGGGAATGGCTGAATGAGTTTTGCTGTGAATGTGACATAATATAACTACAATGTAGAAAGGATGAAGGAGATGGTATCAAAGAAACCTGAGAAGATTTGTATAAACTGATACAGAGTAAAGTGAGCAGGACCAGAAAAGTGATTTTATACAGTAACAATGGCATTGTAAAGAGAAACAACTTTGAAAGAATCGGGAACTCTGATCAGTGTATTAACTAACCATAGCTGCAGAGCTATGAAACATGCTACCATCTCTTAATAGACAGGTCAAGGACTTGCAGAGGAGATTGAAACTATTTTCTTTCTTTTGGACATAGTTGATGTGGAAATTTGTTTTGCTTAATTATATATATATTTGTAACTAGTCTTGGCCTCCCACTCCCCATTTTAGTGGATGGGTAGATCAGGGTAAAGGTGGAAGGGAGAAAAGACAGATTTACATTGATGGAAATAAATGAAAATTTAATTAATTTTTTTCCTTTTTTTTTTTTAAAGAGACCTGGGTTCAATCCCAGACCCTGACACATACTGAGTCACCCTGGGCAAATTTCTTGATCTATCAGTGCCTCATTGCTTTCTAAGACTTTATATTGCAGAATATTCAATAACAGCCATGGCTAGAGGGAGTTTCCTTACAGGGGTTCTTTATACAAATGAAATCACAAGTCTAAACCAGAGCAATAAAATGAATCTATATTACCATTTAGATTGGAGAACCACAGCTATAGACCCCTCCTGGGCTGGTAGGTACAAAGGGGGAAGGGTTGAAAGGACAATCAATATTCCTCTTTTCTACATTCAGATCTACAAGAAATGTCTCCACTAATCCAGGCAGAAGACTATTCTAGTACCTACCCATCTCTGACTTGACCAGCCCAGTTAAATGATGGTGACTGTTTCAGTTTTCAAAATATCAGTCAAGTAATTTTGCATTTAAATTATTTAAATGCAATCTCTCCATTGAAGCTAGGTTTTCCCACCCAGGAGAAGTGTTTTCTTTTGGGGGGAATTGGCGCATGATAAATAAATGAATAAAGACCGGCAGCAGTGTATCTCAGCTACTGAAGTCGGAGGCATGCAGGCCGAGTATCATCCCTATCAGAAATCTTGGAACTCATAATATTCCCCGTGGTTCTCAGCCTCTGCATTAAAAATAACTAAAGACTTGGCTTGAGTCTCCCCCCACCCCACCCCCTGCCACAAACCTTACCTAAACCTGAAATGTATTTTACGCATCAGTGCCCTAGATGACACACAGACCCAGCAGAGCTAGCATATAGCCTCCTTTGCCTCTTTTCCCCCCGGCCTGCTTGCAGTTAGAAAGGCTTAGTGTCGATCACATGCACAGCTGTCCCATTTGGAAACCACATCTTGAAGGTAGTGCCAATTAAGATTCAGGAAAGACAGCTTGCTCACATCAATAAATTAAAAGATGCAAAAGGAAGGCTTAAACACCCATACACAACAATCCTTTTGCAGAAGCCAACAGCTTCTAGGAAGGGAAACCTTTTTCAACTGTGGATGTTTAAAAAAGGTAGAATATTGACTACATTCTATGGACAAGGGTCACAAATTTTAGGTTAAGTCACAGCGGCTAAATGTGTATTAATTGGCTTCAGTCATTGAAATCCTCCTTGGGAAGGCAGGGTGGGATAATGGAAAGAGCACCATAGGTACTTAAGCAGAAAAGTTTGGTTCAAATGCACACTTCCCCCACTTATTATGGTGGTACAGTGACTAGAGTGTGAATCTGGAGTCGGGAAGATCTGAATCCAATTCTAGCCCCAGACATTAAGTGTGTGACTTTGGGCAAGTCACCTAACCTCTGTTTGCCTCAGTTTCCTTTTCTGACAAATGGGGACAATAATTTCACCTATCTCCCAGGGTTGCTGTGGGGATCAAATTAGATAATTATAAAGTGCTTAGTACGTAGGAAGTACTATATAAATGTTAGCTGTTACTATTATATCTATCATTATTTCTGTGATACTGAGCACATTATTTAACTGCTTTGGACCTTGGCTATCCTGCAAAATGGGCGACTCAGTTCAATTCAACACACATTCATGAAACACTTAAAATATGCCAAGAGCTGCAAAAGCTACAGGGTATACCAAGACAAAAATGGAGATCGCTGCTGCATTCAAAGAAAAGACATTTTACTGGAAAGCAATATGTGCATGACACAGGGAACTTAACATAAGGAAAACAGCTAATCCTCCTATTGGTAGATGTAAGAGTTGTTATTGTAAAGCATAAGGCAAGGACAATTAGGAAATAAGAAAAAGCTCTGTAAATGCTGAAGTTCAGGATTTTTGTGGAAAAAAGGAAAAGATTAGAAGGGATATGAAAGAGGGAAAGAAGGGAATAAGAATTTATATGGCATTTACTAAGTTCCAGGCACTGGACTTTACAAATATTATCTCATTACTTACAACAACCCTGGGAGGTTGGTGCTATTATCTTCACTTTACACCTGAGGAAACTGAGCAGACAGAAGTCAAGTGACTTGCCCAGGGTCACATAGCTAGTCAGTGTCTGAGGTCAGATTTTAGCTCAGGTCTTCCTGATTCCAGGGTCAGAACTCTATCCCCCATGCCACTACCAACCAACTTTTGAAAGGGAGGAGGTGACTAAAAAGATAAGATATATTAGCAGTATCTTTCTTTCCTCCCATTGCCAACATCAAAAGCTGATCATGAACTGGACTGGATTCCAACCTGATATCTAAAGATGAGATAGAGGCTGGTACAATTTCACTTTTCTTTTGGGGAATATCGATCCTCTACTGGATCAAAGGGCAGACAGTTCATTAGGACATTATCATAAAATCTTAGGGATAGGAGCTTATGAGTTATCTAGTTCTACCTTAGCTGAAGAGCCCCAACAGAGACTAAAGGACCTTCTCTCAGTGATGTGGGTTCCTACATGGAGTGAAAGGTTAGACTAGATAATCTTGAAGAACCCTCTGTGCTTCTGAGATTCTACTGAGAAAGCTTATGACCTCCTAGAGCAGGGGTGGGGAACCTGTGGCCTTAAGATCACATGTGATCTTCTAGGTTCTTAAATATGGCGCTTTAGGACCTAGAAGACCTCTTGTGGTCTTACGGCCACAGATTCCCCATCCCTGTCCCAGAGAATGTCTTATGCCTCCTCCTGCCCCATGACTGGGAGCTCCAGTTAATAGAATGGGAAGAAGTCCCTTTCTAGCACTTCTGTTTGGGGGTCCCAAATTTCTAGCTGTATAAAACGTTTCAGTGGTGATAATGCTACATAGTATAATTTGACATTTTAAGGTCTGAAACCTTAAGATCCTCTGAAGCCCTCACTGAGTAGGGGTGGCCTTTTCAAATGGACATTTCTTCTGGGCCATTGAGTCTCTTCTCATGACTAGATAGAGAACAACTACAGGAATGACAGCCCTGGGCTGTCCTGCCTCATGATGAGGTTGTAAAAGGGGCAAAATTCCTGACTCATAGGAATTCTACAACCTCCTTGATTTTTCCAATCATTGGTTGTTTTTCTATCCCAACTCTCACCCCACCAAGAATCCAATGGACTTCTTCCTTGAAAACTGAAGGAATTGAGTTACTTTATCTCTAAGGATTCTAAGCTTAATGAGTTCAAATGGGTTCAAAGTTACCCGTGTTCTAATATGGAAATATGTCTTACATGACTTCACATGTATAATCAATATCATATTGCTTGCCTTCTGAAGAAGTGGAAGAGGGGAAAGTGGGAGGGAGGGAGAGAATTTGGAGCTCAAAAAGATGTTTAAATGAATGTCAAAAAAATGTTCATGTTGTTGAGAAATAATAAAATAAAGTAAAATAAAGAGAAATACTTAATAAAAGAAAAAAAATAAAAGTAACCCATGTTATAAGTGAATGTAACTTTGGTACCCATCACCATAATATGTGTATTTTGGTAAGAGCCTTCTGGAAACAGGGCCTCCATCCAAAATGGGATATTAATAACAGGATCACACATCTAGAACTGGAAGATCTTGGAAGACCATCTTCCCTCAGATGAGGAAACAGAGGCCTCTGGCCACACAGGTGGTGAGAAGCGCAGGCAGAATTTGAACTCAGGTCCTTTTTATCTAGAATAGTGACACAGTCATCGTAGGCGGGTGGGGCTCAGGTGTAGAGAGAGAGTTTGTGGGGTAGAGAGAAGAACACTGTAAAAAACTATGCTGGGGCCGTCTCTTGCTCTTCATAAACATAGAGTCACACCCACCTTGACTACATCTTCTGCTAGGAGAGACGATATTAAATTCTGGAGATTGCTTGCCTACCACAGGATAGAGCTTTATTCCCACCCACTCCCTCCATCCCCAACCTGACCCCCTTCTCTGCTTCAGTCTTAGCATCTCAGGAGGGGAAGGAAACCTCCCCAAATAGGGTCAGGGGTAGTTGGAATATTACTGCTAAGCTAACCCTCCATTTTTTAATAGTCTCCCTTTCTGTCACACTCCCCATCCCAGCTTGGGCCTTTAGGAAGTCACTTTAAGTTTTTAGGCTTCAGTTTCCTTACCTGTAATCAGAGGTTGGGGTTGCGGGGACTGACTAAATGACCTCTGATTCTAAGATAGAAATCTGGTGCTGGGTTCCATATCAAACAGCAGAATGCCAGCCCTATCTCAACCTCAGTTCCCTTCATGCTAATGACGAGCACCCTGCCAAGGCCTTACACCTTCTCTGTAGAGTGCCTCAGGGAAGGGAACAAGCTTGGAACATGAGCAGCCCATGATGTGGATAGAAATCTTAGAGGCTCCTTCCTGTCTTCTGTCAACTGCTCACACTGCTGCAGGAATTAGACATCAGCTTCCCTGTGTCCCTGAAATGTCGCCTCACTGGGGAAGCTTGAACAGACTCAATTTCCCTGCAAGTAATAGACTGAGATTATTCACAATTATTTCCAGTGGGCTGAGCCTGCACGCTCTTTCTGCTAGGAAAAGAGCAGTAAACAAGTCATGGAGGCCTCCGCAGCAAGCTGCCAGCCCTCCCTCCCCCACACACACCTTGTTACAGTTCTTTAATAGGAAGAGAATTTTGGTGTTAGCCATGCTCAATTAATTCATCCAGGAGAGGGTCCAGTCAATGGGAGCTGAGCTAAGTGAGAAAGAGAAACTGGGCATTTGCTTGGAAAACAGCATTAGCCTACAACTGACTTTTATGTGGATGGGGTGAAGAGCCATGAAAGGGTGCCTCCCACCCAGGTCCCTGGATCCCTATGCTCTTAATGGGGTATTGTGAGGGTTAGGGAGCCTGGGAGGTCAAAGTAGAAAGTCTAGTTCTGACCCTTCAGAGGAACATGGCACTCTCTTATGGGTAAGTGTAACAGAGATGGGCTAACAGGCCTGGTCCACCTTTGACATTTGGTGGTTGTATGACCTTGAGCAAGTTAGGATTCCTAGCATCAGAGGTCTAGACTGGTCAGGGGGCATAGAGATTGTCGACTGCAACTCCCCCATTTTACAGATGAAGATTATGAAACCCAAAATGGTGAGTTGATTTACTCAATTTCTAGTAAGCGTGTGCAGTGGGATTCAAACTTCAGATCTAGTATTTTACCTTTGTTGAATTCATATACTTACCTGGGCAGCACAGTGGATAGAATGGTAGGCCCACAGTCAGGAAGACTTGTCTTCCTGAGTTCAAATCTAGGCTTAGATGCTTACTAGCTGTGTGATCTGGGCAAGTCACTTAGCCCTGTGTACCTCAGTTTCCTCATCCATAAAATGAGCTGGAGAAGGAAATAGCAAACCACTCTACTATCTCTACCAGGAAAACCCCTAATGGGGACACAAAGACTTAGAACCCAACTGAAATGACTGAGCAACACAACATACTTACCTAAACTATAAAAACAGGAATTTGGACTAGACATGCTCTGAAATTCCTTCCCATTTGAGATCTATGCTCCTATGACTTTGCTTAGTCATCTGCAAAATGGGGACAGCAACATCTGTCAAGCTTGAGGCCATTGTTAGGACTGAATTTGGTAAAAAGTCTCTATTGCCATGCATCCATCATCCATGAGTGGTGAGGACCATAGTCCTCTCCAAGACTAATCTAACAGAGAACAAGACCTCATGGGTCCTCCCTTACTGGGAAGGCTTTGAA
The DNA here is from genome assembly GCA_028658325.1 of Potorous gilbertii. NCBI lineage: Eukaryota > Metazoa > Chordata > Mammalia > Diprotodontia > Potoroidae > Potorous > Potorous gilbertii. Next base: position 237,561,207 of record CM053772.1, on the reverse strand, counting down.
CATGGACTCCATAGCCCACCGTGTGTCTCTGTTATTGGAGGATCAGCCGAGAAAAGTATCAGGATGTCTAAGGGAAGATAAAGTTTTGACCCCAGCAATTGCCTGAAGGTATCTGGAATCAGGACCCGTGGCAATGGAAAGGGCACCAACACTGATGACTTCTCAGATCCTTAAGCTGAAGAACTGCTGGTCGCTTTATGTGTTACTACTAAAACTATTACTTCTTAAGATGATGGCAGCAGCTATTCTACTACTGACTAGGGGACCCCGTGGAGAGAGCACTGTACCTGGAATCAAAAAAGATCTAACTATGATTCCTGCCTCAGATGTTTGCTAGCTGTATGGATCTGGGCCAGTCCCTTAACCTCTCTCTGCCTCACTTGCCTCATCCACAAAATGGGGATAGCAATTGTACTTACCTCCCAGAATCAATACAGATATTCTTAGCTATCTGATTCTGGAAAAGTCTCTCAGTCCTGTGTAGAAATTGAAGACAACAAGGTAGCTATGTAGTGTAGTGGATAGAGTACCATCTGTGTATTCAGGAAGACCTGAATTCAAATTTGGCCTCAGACACTACTTGTGTGACCCTGAGCAAGTCACTTAACCCTAATTGACTCCTCCCCGCAAAAAAATGAGGATGAAAGTATTCTCGTTTACCTTGTAGGATTGCTGTGAGCTCAAACGCATGTGAAGTGCTATATAAATGCTGGCTGGTTTTCTTTTCTATTATTATGGTAATTATATTTTCATTTTTTTCCCTCTAAGAAGAGAATCATATAATTCTAATCAGTCTGAGATACAGTACCTGCACCTTAGACTAAGACTCTCAGAGGTAAAAGACTGAAACCCAGAGAAATGAAATGGTCTGCTGCAGGTCTCAGAGGTAATGAGCATCAGGATTTGAATTCAGCTCTTTAAGTCTAGGCTTCTTCCCCCTGCACCAGACTGATTGGTCACTCACTTGAAAAATGTACATTTTCAGTTTTTCTGAAAAAAAACATTTCAGTTCTCTGCGAAATTGCCACCTGGAACTGGCCTTTAAAAAAGTCACTGACCATATTCTACAATTTGGGACATGAATGCTTATCTGTGTGTCATATTCCAGTGAGGTTCAGTCTCTCCCAGGTGCTAAGAGATGACCTGGGAGGCCAACTCTGGCTTTCAGCATTGATTTTCATGGAAAGAGACAATGCTGGAGCTGCCCAGAGATTATTTATTATGACCCTTCCATTGTATGGATTAGGGCACTGAAGTTGGGAGAGGAAAAGTGGCAAAGCCTGATTCACACAAGTAGTAGCAGACCCACCATTTGAAATAAAGTCATCCGTATCCAAATTTGGGATTTATTTCACTCCTGTCCCTTCCCTTTCTCTGGGCCTCAGTCTCCTCTGTCAATTGAAATGTGTAAAATTACATATCTAGGGTCTCTTCCATTTCTGAGATTCTATCATTTTAAGGTTGGAAGCAGTTTTTAAAACTTCTCCAGAAAAAGACAGTTCAGTTAATATATCACAGAGGACCCAATTTCATAAGGCTCCTTAAGATTCATTCAATTCTTAGTTTGTAAAAACAGTCCATCCCTGACATGAGAATTTCAGTCCTAGGATCTCGTACAAAAACTGAGTGAACCCTCTTAAAGTCACATCAGGAGAATGTTGTCCTGGGTGTCCTCTCTTCCTTGCAGGATCATAAGAATATAACTTTAAATATAGAAAGAGATCTCAGATGAGGAAATTGAAAAGGTGAAGTCACCTACCCAAGGTCACACAGTTAACAAGTGACAGAGAAAGATTTTGAACCCAGGTCCTGTGACTCCAAATCCAGAGCTCTTTCTCCTGAAAAGGCCCTTTACAGCTTCCTGGTTGCCTCCCTGCATTTTCCCACTCATGAGTTCTGAATATTTCTCATCTCATCTAAAGGAATCAACACAAATCGACTCTAATAATAATAGTCTTCCATTAAACTCAATAAAGTTATTCGGAGATGACTAAGGAGGATCTGCAGAGGAAAAAAATGCCCTCGGGTTCACAATCTGTTTATCCCTAGCACATTATACCTTTTCATCACAATTACCTAAAGTGGTGCATTTGTACTTCGGTAATATATGGAATTCATCACATAGTTTTGCAGTGAAATTATCACACTGAGCCTGGGACATCTGTACCCTGTCATACATCATTCTATTCACTTCTACTTAATTTAATCCCAATATCTGCCTACATGAGAAGACAGATGTTCAACAACGTGGCAGCTTCCACTGTTTCTTGCCTTCGAGAAACTTCAAACAGTTGAAAGAAATGAAATCTTTCAGCAGACATCTTGGAACATCTAAAAGTTTTGTTTGGGTTGATTTCCCTGCTCCCTGATCAGGTTGGGTTTTTTTCCTAATTTTTGTTAGCAGGGAAGGAAGTATATAAAAGAAGAATTCACATATTTACACCTGCCAGTCAGTCCATCAGCATTTATTAAGCTCTATGCACCAGGCATTGAGCTAAATCCTGTAATAATCTATTGTGAGAGACTAACCTGTAAAGAAAGTATGGGAATATATCCCCAGAGTTGTCAGTAATGAGTTCATTCATAAGCCTTGGAAAATGGTTTTGGAAATAGTCATGAGTCGTTCTTGTGTGAAGGTTGGCTGAGGGTGTTATTGTCTTCATTGGGAGTCATGGAATCTTAGGACAGCCAAGACTTAGAATTCTTAAACCACAATATAAAACTACAGGATATATAGACCCATGAACAGTCAGAGCTGGAAAAGACGTTAGACCATATAGATGGTTAGCATAGCCAGAAGAATCCAGAGAGCCTCTGTTTGAACACCTTCACTGACATAATCATTTCACATTCTAACTGTTAGGAGATTCTTCTTTGGATCAAGCCAAAAATCTGCCTCTCACAGTGACTAATTCTGTCAGCTGATGTTAAGCATAATGCACCTTCTATACGCTACCCTTTCAAACGTTTAAAGACAGCTATTGTCTCTGCCTAAATTTTCTCTATAGACTCATTATCCCAAATTCTTTCAATGGATTCTTTAATGCATTAACTTCCAGTTCCCTCATCATTCTTTTATTGATCTGTATTTGTCCCAGTTTATCGCTATCTTTCCTAAAATGTGGCAGAAGATGATGATGGTGAATGATGAATGTAACATTTTAGGCTCACAAAGTACATTACAAACATTGCATTTTATCTTCTTCATAGCCCTAGGAGATAAATTCTACTATTATCCCCATCTTATAGATGAAGAAATTAAGGTAAGCAAAGGTTAAGTGATTTGTAGAATCACATAGCTAGTAAATCTGAAGTTGGATTTGAACGCGACTTCTTGATTTCAGGTCCAGCACTTTATCTATATTCTAAAAGTGTATTGACCAACCCAGAGGACAATAGGAATGCTATTATTTTTCCATCTCAACTATTTATAGATTTAGAAGCAGGGTTTTCTCTCAGAACCTCATCTGCTACTTGGGTGGTTGGTTTACTGAAACCGAGAGTACGATTTTACATTTGTTCCTTTTAAGTGTCATCTTATTAAATTCAGCAGATCCATCTAGCCTGTTCAGACCTTTTTTGGATCCCGAGTGTGCCATTTACCAAGTTCGTTATCCTTCTCATAAGCCTTGGGAATACTACAAGACACCACAAATTTGGTAAACATCCCATCAATGCCTTCATCCGAGATGGCACCTTGATGATAGAATATGAGTTCTCTAGGGTAGGGATTATTTCATTTTTGTCCTTGTATCCCCAGGGCCTAGTCATTCTTGGTAAGCAGCAGGAACTTAATTAATACTTGGTGATGGATATCCAGGAAACTTCATCATGGGACAAAATATTCTTGTCCATAGAGTGAAAAGACATAGTTGGTGTGGTGGGGGGAGGGAGAGAAAGGCAGCTCTTATAGCTTTGAGAGTCAGGCCTGGAGCATGCATGATCTTCCTGCCTTACAGCACCCTATATAGCCCCAAGTAGTCATCACAGCTAAAAACTTAATCCCACTTGTAGTCCTTGCATCTAGTCCCATTGAACTGGGCTCACATTGGCCCACACAGAAGATTCCAGACATCCCCACTGATGAGAGAAACCATAAATTTTGTGTAATATGATTGAGATTACATTGGAAACCAGGTCCAAACTTAGTATGACTATGATTTTTAAGAAAAAGAGAGAGACAGAGACAAACAGAGACAGAAAGATAGACCTATGGAAAAGGGAGCATTACATTAGGAGTCAGGAATCATAAATGCTAGTTCTGGATCTGCTGATATCTATCCTTGGTGGCCCTGAACAAAATGACTCCTCTTCTCTGGACCTCAGTTTCCTCATTTTTCAAATCTGGTACCTCTTACGATCAAATTCTTTTGAATTAGGGAGAACTTTAAATAATGAATAAACAAGCATTTATAAGGCTCCTACTATGTGCCGAGCAATATTCTAGGTGATAGGGATACACAGACAAAAATGAAACAATGGATTCTCTCAAGGAGCTCATATTCTACCAGATAATTTCATTTCACAGGTGAAGAAACTGAGACTCAAGGATTTGAATGACTTACCCATGATTCTACTGGTAGGATCATAGATTTAACCCTGAAGAAGAACTCACATATCATCTAGTCCAACCCCCTAATTTTACAGATGAGAAAACTGAGACCCAGAGTTGTTTTTGTTGTTATTTCAGCTGTGCCCAACTCTTCATGACCCCACTGGGCATTTTCTTGGCAGATGCTGGAGTGGTTTGCCATTTCCTTCCCTAGCTCACTTTACAGATGAGGAAACTGAGGCAAACAGGGTGAAGTGACTTGCCCAAGGTCACACAATTAACTGTATCATCCAAGAGAGTAGGCAGCAGGATGGAATTTGACCTCAGTTCCTTCCTCTCTAAATGTAGGACACATTCAAACATGGATAGGACACTCTAATGTTCTATGTGGCAGGAGGGAATAAATGGGTCCCAAGAATAAGACGGCAGACATAAGTTGGGATGGGTATACCATATCCATTCACCCCCAGATAATGACCTCTCACCCTCCGTGTGAAAAAGCATACTTTCAGAAATAACTTTATAAACCACCGTCTCCCCTGGCCTCAATGGCTACAAGTGTCAGGAATCCCATTGGCAGTTTGGGCCTCTGGGGGTCTTCCTCCCTCTCTGATTCAGTTGATGAGTAGGGTGGGTGTCAGACTAGAGCACAGGACTGGTGGCTGAGCCAGATTAAGCCAGGAATCCTGCCCTGTCATTTCTCTCCACCCTCCCTAGCCCCTCCTCCCATCTCTGGCTCTGGCCCAGTGAATTAGTGTTAGCACCAAAGCCTCCCCCAGGCCCCCGAGTGAAAAAGCAGCGTGGTATCAGAGGCTCGGCTCATGTAAGTAGATGTAGAAAAAGAAATCCCTCCCTTGAGGTTTGCTTCAACACTAACTGCTTTTGCAAGGCCCTGGAAGTAAGTACAGTATTTGAGTTCCTTGACTGAAGGCTTCCAGATAAGCCCCAAGCATATTGGATTCCAGCTGTTAGCTGGGAAACAGCTGGAGATCACATAACTGACACCTAAACAGAGGCAGGATTCCCTATCAGGGGGAAGATTATCTGCTGGGCTCTTTAGCTACATTTTGTACCTCACACATAGTAGGTGCTATATGGATGCCTATTCCCTCCCACCCTTTCCTCCTCTGCCTACCAAGTGCCTTCCCCTTTGCACTGAATCTGCCAAGACTCAGACCAGCAGGAGGGCCAAGCCAATGGGGATGGTATCTGAGTATAGAATAGGAGGCCTCTAGAGCTAGGGTCCGAAGTGATGTCAGAGGCCACTGTAGTCCAACCCTCTCATTTTACAAATGAAGAAACAGAGGCCAAGGAAGTTTCAGTGATTTGCTAAAGGTCATGTGACAGCAAGCATTGGAGGTGGGATTTGAAAGCAGGCATACTGGCTCAATCTACTGTACCATGTTATATGAGTGAGTGCCAAACACTGGAAAAGCTGTCATTAAATGCCGTTAGAGAGACTGACTTCGACTGGAGATAAGGAAAAATGCATTAACAATTAGGTTCAAAAAAAAATTGAATGGGATGCAGTGAGGTCTCTATTAGTGGAAGTTTCTAAGCAGCAGATAGATTTTGCTGTAGAGAGGGATTGTTGTTCCAGATTTGGAAGTTGGGGCAGCACATGGGGAAAAACCCTAACCATGATTCAAATACCACCTCTAATATTTTCAACTAGTAGGACCTTGGACAAGTCACTTAACCTCAATGACTGAAAAACACAAAAGAATGAAAGTTATGCTGTATAAGACAAAATCTTAGGCAAGGAAAAAGAAACAAAATAGGGGCAGCTAGGTAGCTCAGTGCCTAAAGCAAAGGACTTTCAGTGAAAACTAATCCTAAATTCAAACCTAACCTCAGACGCTTAATAACTGTGTGACCCAGGGTAAAGCACTGAACCGCCGCCTGCCTTGGTTTCCTCGCCTGTAAAATGGGCCTAATAATCGATGAGGTCATCTTTGTAAAGCCCTTCGTTCAATTATCATCATCATTATTTTCTGGTATTAGTTGAGGCCACGTTTATTTATCTTTCTATCCCTTCCTTCACCTCCACCCCATAGTTCTAGCCAAGTTGGTTGCATCATTGGTTGGTTGTCTCTCTTCCGTTGTTTTGTAGGACCAGCTCCTCTGCTCTGGCTACTCCAAGTCCCATCCAGAATCCTTCCCTTGGCAGCATTTTCATGCTCCAGCTGCAGTCCTAACTCTCAGATATTCAAAGATCTTTAAAAGTCACAGATTTAACATCTATTAAAAGAAGAAACCTATCTGTGGCAAACTGTACCCAGATATGGGCATCCAGTCATTGCTTAAAGGCATTCAGGGAAGGGAAACATAATCCTAATAAATCCATTACACTTTGAGAGAGTGATACATTTCAGGGATTTTTTTTCTTTACACCAAAACTAAGTCTGCCCCTATGTCTGCTTCAGCCTTGGTCTGAATAAGAATCTCCTTCATGACATGTGGTCATTTTGAACATTCTTATAGATCTCTGAGAATATGGAATTTCCAACCTCCTGAAATATTCAGTTCAACTTTGGGACAGCTCTGCTAGTTAAATTATAAATTGTACCTGTGCCTTTCAAGGTAAAGAAAAACAGCACCCCTCCTAAAATGTGGGGATCAGAACAGAGCACAATTCTCCAAATGGGGTGATGGAATAATATTTGCAAATGCATAAAATGGAATAGATTATAAGGGAAACGAATTATATAAAAATAAAGTTATCAAAAAAATTTAGGAAACAAGTTCATGAACCTTAGGTTAAGAATATCGGTTACAGAATTTATTTCCTGTCTTTTCTCAAAGGATGAGAACTTGTTCAGCTGCCTTTGATTGGTAAGCAGTATGTTCCTGACAAAGTCCCACTGTAAACACAAGCTAGGTATCCAAAACTGTTGCTGTAAAAAGATCTTAATCAGAATCAAATCACCAAGCTTCCAACTAAGAAGGGGATTATGACTGGGAACAGAGCAGTCTAGCACTCACACAAGGACTCCCATAAAGATGGAAAAACATACTAGACTGAGTAATAATTAAGCAATCCAGAGAGAAACTATAGTAGATGCATGTTTTCAGCCTATATCTGCAATATAATGCAGTCAATAACCTGTGGTCACAATGGAAGAGGTCCAGCCAGGAAAACTCAATTCAGAAGCACAATACATGGAAAGTGTTCAGCAAGCAGACCCTGAGTGAGCCAGAGACACCTGAAGCCTACATTTGTATAGCTCTGACACAAGATCTGGAACCTGTGAAGCATGATCAGACCATGACCTCCATCAAATCTAGAGCATTAAAGAATGAATGACTCAATCAATCAACTGGTGGAGTGAATCAATAATTCTATGAGACAATAAGAAATGTCAAAAAATCCAAAGATTGAATAAAAAGGAAAAAGATGCTGATAGGCCTGCAGTCTGAACCCCTAAAAGGAAAAGACTATATCTTTGGGATCTGAACCCCAAAATGGAAAAGCTCCTGAACTTCCACAACAATTTTAGCAGCCCAGATTTCTGGTGTTAGCTTGAGGTACCTGGACCCACCCCAGGATAGTTGCCACCTTCCCACAGTCTTTTTCTGTATAAAAATGTTAGATCCCATCCCCATTAGGAGAGATATTGCTTATCAAAGACAACGAAGGTTAAGGAGTGATAATCTAAGAATCATCAGATTGACTGAAAATAATTGCAAAATTTCTATATAATATTTCAACAAATTGTGAATGGAAGTGGATCACATTTATTAGATCCAGAGGGAAAAGGGAAAATGGACACACCAGTTATATCCTGAAATTCCCAAATGAAGACTCCTAAGATCAAAATTGCCCAAAGTCAGGGTTTCTGAATTAAAGAAAAACATACTAAAGTAGCTAAAAAGGGAGAGTTCAAGTGTCAAAGAATCACCTTTTGATCCAACAAGATTTGGCAGCTAACAGCCACTCTAAATGAGAGAAGAGCTTGGAATATAATACTCCAAAACGGTAAAAGGTAAAGACTTATAGCCAAGAAGAATGTATCCCCTCAAAACTGAGGAAAATGAATAATGGAAAATAAACTTTTAATGAAGCAAAGGAGTTTCAAACATTACTAATAAAAGATGAGAGCTGAATGGAAGCTTAAATGCAAACTTAAATGCAAACTTTGGCATCAAGCAAACATAGAGATACAACTAAGGTTTGAATGTATGATTTCATTTATATAGAGAGTTCCCAGATAAGGAAATTCCCATTACAAATTCAAATCATCCCCTTCTCCGAAGCTTACACTCTTAGAGCATTGTCTGGGGCACTGAGAAATAAATTATTTGCCAGAATCATTTAGCCAGGAGTTTTCAGAGGAGGATTTGAATTTTGGTCTTCAAAGTCCAGCTCTCTGTCCCCTACATTATTCTGCCCATAAAATTGAAACTAGAAAGGAAATATATGTGAACAATTGAGACTATATACAGAGTTTTTAAACTCTAATGAAATGGGTGAAAGAAACAAGCATGCCCTTAAAATTCTGTCTTCAAAGGTCACAAAAGGACATAAATAAGACTGAATGTCTGTGAGTGGTTTTGTTATATTTTGATGATCTTAAGAGAAGAAAGAAAATGTAGAGGAGGGAGAATTAATACACTAGGAAAGAAAGGGGGAGGAAGGAGTTGTAACACTGTCTCATTTAATCAGGGTACATGAGAAGCCTATACAAATGCTGAAGAAAGAGGTGGGGAATTGAAATTGCTTTCAACTGAAGCAGACAAAGGAGGGTTTAATATATGTGCAAAGTTTGGTGAAGAAGTACATTAAACCCAACAGGGAAACAGAGAACAGGGATTGGGTATGGGGAGATTAAGAGGAAGAATAGGTTCAATGAGGGATTAGTCAAAAACAAAACAAATTCCAACTTCTGAGGGTGGACCATGAAGAGAGGTTTAAAAAGGAAGAACAAAGGATAAGAAATTGTGATGGGGACTGTGTGAGGGGAATAGAAGGGCAAGGAACCTGAATGGGATGAACTCACCCATAAAACAAAAGAGGGCAGAAGAATGGATTTGAAAGAAGAATTCAATAATATATTATTTACCGAAAAGAATGCTTCAAACATAAAAGATTAGCACAAAGTATGCTTCAGGTGAACTTAAAAAGGGAGATAGAAATTGAGGTCTTAGAAAAGGCAACATAAAAATAAATTTGATTAAAAGAGATAGAAAAAACTATATTATTTCTAAAAGTACTATGGAAAATGAATTAATATAAAGGGTTAATACATATGCCCTGAATGGCATAGAATTTGATTATTTAAAGGTAATCAATTTATGAGGAAGAATGAACAGCAAAACTATAATATTTGGAGACCTCAGTTTCCCCCCTTTCAAAACTAGACAAACCTAACAAACAAATAAGCACAAGAGAAGTTAAGGACCTAAAGAGAATTTGAAAACATGTTAAATACAATAGATCTCCTTTACTAAGTGGATATAGAAATTAAAATACAAATTTCTCATCTGTTCATGGCAACTTTATAAAAAAAATGAACATGCATTAGGGTATAAAAGCATCATGAACAAATAAAGAAAAGCAAAGATATTAAATATGTATTTTATTATCACAAATAAATAAAAATTATGATAAAATCTTTTTATTTTTTTTAAAAAAAGTCTTTTTTAAAAGGATTAAAATTAATTGGGCATAAAATAGCTTATTCCTAAAGAACTGGTAGATTAAAAAACCCTAGAACTAATTAATTTCATCAAAAAAAATGACAGCAATTATACAACAAATCACAACTTTTGGAATGTAGCCTAACCAGTTCTTAGGGGGAAATTATTATTTGTAATGCTTTCATCAACAAAAGAGAAGGGGGAACCCAAATCAGTGAATTGGGCACAAAACAAAGCAAAAACTTACAGAAGCTAGATAACTATATTAAAACCCTAATTAAAAACCAAAATAGTAATTCTGAAAAATGAAGAAAACGTTAAAAAATTGAAAGAAAAATTCATTAGGCAAACAAGGAGCTGATTTTTGAAAATAGCAAAATAGATAGACTATTAGGTCGTCTGATTTTTTTAAGTGAGAGAAAAATAGCATCACAAATGAAAAAGAAGAATTTGCAACAAATAAAGATGAAACAAAGGAAAAAACAAATTATTTTGCTAAAATTCATGTGAATAAAACTAACAAATTAAAAAGGATGAACAGTTTTCTAGAAATATAAAATACTTAGATTAACATATTCAGGGCAGCTTGGTGGCACAGTAGATAGAGTGTTGAGCCTACAATCAAGAAGACTCATGTTCCTGTGCTCAAATCAGGCCTCAGACACTAGCTATGTGACCTTAGGCAAGCCACTTAACCCTGCATTCCTCAGTTTCCTCATCTATAAAATGAGCTGGAGAAGGTAATGGTAAACCACTCCAGAATCTTTGCCAATGAACCTGAAATGGAGTCACAAAGAGCTGGATATGATTAAAAGCAACTGAACAAATATAAGAAGATGCAGAGAATAAAATAACCCAATCTCAGAAAAAAAATAGAATAAGCAACAAATGAATCCTAAAAGGAACAACAACAAAAAGAGACAAGGTGGATAGATAAATGAATGAATTAACGAACTATTCAAAGACTAAATCCCATAATACATAAACAATTTACAAAAATGGGAAAAGTGGGGATCCTACCAAATTCCTCCTATGACATGGTCTTGATATCTAAACAAAGGGAAAGACAAAACAGAGGAAGAAAAATTTTAACCAGTAGCCATAAGATAAACTATTAGTAAGGAAGCTCCAACAACATGCCAGAAAAGATTATGCACTGTGACTAGGTTAAATTTATAATAAGAATATAGGCTTGGTTCAATATTAGGAAAACTATAGACACGATAACAAAAACTATTAAAATTACAGGATTATATCAACAGGTACAGAAAGAGCTTTTGATAAAATATAGCACTCATTCCTATTAGAAAACACTAGAATGTATAAGGATAAATGGATTTTTCCTTATCATTGTAAATCATACCTATTTAAAAGCAAGAGTCAACATTACACATAATGGATACAAACTAGAAGTGCTTCCAATAATATAAGGAGTAAATCAAAAATGTACATTCTCAACACTATTGTTTGATCTAGTTCTAGAAATGCTATTCATCATAGCAAGAAGATAATTTAAAAAAAGAAATTAAGGGAAATAGCATAAACACAGAGGAAGTAAAGTTATTGGGTTTTGCAGATGATATAATGGGCTACTTAAAGACTAGAGAGTCAACTAAACATAGAAATAATAACTTGAGCAAAGTAGCAAGATATAAAATAAACCCACAGGATGATCAGCCTCTCTGTCTATTGCCAAAAAACCCCAGTAAGACAGAAAGAGAAAATTCTATAAAAAAAAATTATGAAATACATAAACTATTTGGGGGTTTACCTACCAAGGCACATAAAGAAACTATATGAATATAATTACAAAAAAAATTTCTACAGAAATAGACAGACCTAAATAATTGGATAGATTTTAGTCATGTTTAAACCATGCCAAATACAACACAAAAAGATAACAATATCATTAGAATTACTTAAATCAATTTTATACCAGTAACTCTACCAAAAAATTTACTTTATAGGCTAGAAAAAAATGTTATTATTCATACAGAAGAACAAATGTCAAGAACCTCAAAGGAAAAAGAAATTATGTGAGAAAAGAGAGCCTAGCACTACCAGATCTGAAATTGTAATGCAAAGCAGTGATCATCAAACTACTTAATACTAGTATAAAAATAGAAAAAAATGAATCAGCTGAAGAAATTAGGTACACAGTGCCCAGAAAGAAATAAACACAATAGCATAGTGTTGAACCCAAACATGGCAGCTCCTGGGTTAAGGACTCCCTATTCAATAAAAACTGCTGACAAAGCTGGAAGGCAGTCTAGCAGAAATTAGGTTGAGACCAACATTTCATGTTATATACCATAATAAACTTCAAACACATACAGGACTTAGCTATAAAAGGCCACATCACAAACAAATGAGAAGATCAAAGCAAAAAATGCCACTCATAACTAGGGATAAAGGAAGAGTTCATGACTAAACAAGGGATAAAAAGGATTACAGAAGATAAATGAATGGTTTTGATTACAGATTTTTTTTAAACATAAGCAAAAGCGACCAGTTGAAACTAGAAAGGAAATGGTTAACTGGATGAAAATCTTTACAAGTTCTTCAGATAGATTCTCTTATACAGTTGTATAAGGAACTGCGTCAAATATATAGTAACAAGAGCTATTCCCAGTAGATAAATAGACAAAGGACATAAGTGATTTTCAAGGGAAGAAGTCCAAGCTATCAATAGACATATGAAAAAAATTTTCAAAAACTCTAATAAATAAATATAAATTAAAGCAACTCTGAGGTTCCACCTCATAATCATCAGATTGGCAATGATAGCACAAAAGGAACATGACAGTTTGGGGAGGGGTTGTGGGAAGATGTACACACCAAAATATTGTTGAAGGAACTGTGATTTGGTACAGCCATTCTCAAAATCTTTTGGGAACTATACCCAAAAAGTAATTAAACGGTGTATATCCTTTGGCTGAATGATACCACTAATGGGACTGTTATCCCAATAAAGAAATGGACCCACATGTACAAAAGTCTTTATTGTAGCTCCTTTGTTTTAGAACTAGATACAAGAGGGAGGAGAGGTGCCGTTAATTGAGGAATGGCTAAATAATATATGATATGATTGCAATGGAATATTATGACATCCTAAGATAAAAAAAGAATGGTTTCAGAGTAGCCTGAGACTTGTATGAACTGATACAGAATGAAGTGAGAAAAACAGGAGAGCAATTTACACCCTAAAAACAACCCAGCAAAGAAAAACTATTTTGAGAGACAAGAATCCTAATCAATGCAATGACCAACCATTACTCCAGAGAATTGATGATGAAGTGAGCTAGCTACCTCCCGATAGAGAAGTTATAGATTCAAGATGCAGAATGGGACATTACATTTCAGGCATGGATAATGGGTGGTTCCACTTGATTATATTTCTTTGCAACAATAAGCTTGTTTCTCTTTTCCTTCAGTTATAGAGGGTGAAATTTTAAAAAAGGAAATTGTTAGCAATAATGCTGCAAAAAGAAGAAAAGAAAGAAAAGAGATTCATTAAAGTACTTAAAAGAAAATGTACAAAAAGAATTGACAGAAGTTCAAAAGGAAATAAACTGAAACTTTGAAAGTAGTATGTTGAATTTATTATGTATGGGTGAACTCCCTACCAATAAGAGCTTCCAACACTAAAATGGACTTCACTGAGTGGTAGTGAGTTCTTTAACATAGGATGCCTTCAAGAAATGACTGGATGAACACTGACCAGGGTTCTGATAGACAGAACTCATGTTTTGGGATGGAGTTGAATTGTAGACATATTTGGACCCTTCCAATCTACAATCCTACGTAATAACAGTTCATTAAACTAAAGCATCACATGAGAGATTGGTTGATCAGACCGAAATTGGAAAGACAGAAAGCCTGCATTCAGAATCAATCAATGAACAGTCATTTCTTAAGTACTTATTATGTGCTAAACATCGAGGATACAGTGAAAAAGCGAAAATAAGCAGTTTCCATCTTCAAAAAGCTTACATTTAAATGGAGGAGATAACACATATAAACGAACAAATCCTAGAAAATACAGAGTAGATGTAAAGTAGCTTCAGAGGAGAAGAATCTCAGAAGTCTAAAATTAGAAAGGACCTCAGTGGACATTGACCCTAACCCATATCCAATAGGGATCCCCACTAAAATGCATCTGACAAGTAGTCATCCACTGTTTAAAGAACCCTAATGAAGGGAAGCATTACCTTCAAAATCACTCATTCTATTTTTAGATAACTCTGAATTTTACTGTTTTTCCTGGTATCAAATTGAAATTTTCCTGTTTATAACTTCCATCCATAACCACTATTCAGGCATGGGAGAAAAGGACCATAGAATTAGAGCAAGAAGATACTTCAGAGGACATTTAATTTAATTGTCTCATTTTATACATGAGTTGACTAAGTCATCTGAAGGTTACATGCCTTCCCTCATATCGCATAGATTGCAAGTGTTATGGGAAAGATTTGAATCCACGCCCTCTGTTTTGACTGGATGTTCTTTCCATTATACCACACTGTCATTTCCCTACAATAGATCCCATAGAGAGTAGTGATGGCTGCTTCTTTCTTATCCCAATGTGGAAAGTAAATAGGGTTAGATTTTTTTTGTTACTGGGAACTATTAAAGAAAGAGCCTAAAACTTAGAATCTACAGACCCAAGTCTGTCATTCCTACCATGGCCAGTGTCTACCTGCACCAATGTACCAATCAACAAACAATTATTTATTGAATGCCTCTAGTGTGTAGAGTGCCATGTTCAGTTCTGAAGGAAATATAAAGTCTAACTAAGGATAGGTCCCAGCTCTCATAGTACTAAAAGTCTACTAGAAGGATTAAGACCCCAACATATATAGGTATGGGGTATAATCATGCACACTAATTCCATTAGGGAGTTATTTACTAAGGTCCTCTGTCAGGTCTGAGGAGTAAGATTTGCTGAGATGATGGAAGACCTACTGAAGGAGGATGCATTTGACTTAGGCATTAAAAGAAGGGTGGTAATTTTATAGGAAGATAAGAGGAGTGAAGGCAGTCTTGGCGGAGATGTCAGCTGGGCAAAGGAAGAAAGGTATGATAGTGCAATGTGTATCTATGGGGCAGTTACCTAATTTGACTAGAACAGAGGGTGTAGAGAGGAGTAATAATTGTCAATGTGACTTTGGGCAAGTCACTTCATGTTCCAAGGTCTCAGTTTCCTCATATATAAAATAGAGGAGCTGGATCAGCTGGTTTCTAAGCCCCATGAGATTCTATCATTCCCATGGAAGGGGATCTGGCAGCAGGGTCTGTCCCCTGCAATATATTCTTGTAGCCACCAGGTGGGGGCAGAGTTGTTCTCTCTAAGCTAAGAACTCTAAAAATCACTCTTCTGTGAAAAACAAAAAGTTTCTCTTTACAAAAACAAATAAAAATTAGATTACTTAGTAAAAGAATTACTTGCTACACAGGTTCAGTTTTCATCTTCTGGTTAACAAGGCTCAAGAGAGGCAGTGGAGGGCAGGGTAAAAATCCTGATTGGAGTTACAGGACCTGAGTTTGAATCCCATGTAGGTCACTTTCTGTCTGGATGACACTGGGCAAGTCATGTCCTCTCCATGGGTTTCAGTTTCCTCATCTTTAAAATATCTTGATGAATGCATGATCTCCATGGTCCTTTTGTGAGCTCTAAATTGACTTTTATTAGATTTGGCCTATTATTCCAACCCAATAAAAATTTTTTAAATTCTGACTCCACCAGCAAAGTTGATATCTCACTGTTCTCTAGCTTTGGGTCATACGTAAATCTGAAAACTGTATCTTCACCTGAGTCATTGAAAATATGCTGAATGGAACAGGGACAAAGATAGTCGACTGTAAACTCCTTGAGGGCAGGAAATGTTTCAATTTTATTTGTTTGTTTCTGGATCCCCAACCCCTACTCCAGTTTCTGGCACATAGTAGGCACTTATTAAATGCTTGTGGCATTAAACTGAAGTGCAAGAACCATTTTACTAGAGATGACACATTCACCAGTCTTAGCTAGAAATTCCAAGTTTAAAATTGTCTTGTCAATACTGATGATCTGGGGGAGAGAGAAAGAAAAGGACAAAGTAAAAAAGTGCACAGCAGAGAAGAAAAGTTACAGGGAAGCAAAGATGGGCAGTTTTCAACACAATGTGTATTATTTTTCATACAGGCTTTTTTGAAATGAAAATTTATTGTTACATATTTTGAATCCTCTCTTGTGTTCTACCATGCACATGACATGCTTTTTTTTCTTTCTTACTTTCCATTATTTAAGTTTATGTTATATTTTTGTCTCTTTTCTCTATTCGGTATTTGTGTTCTGGTGTTTGAGTCAAAAATTATTTTAAAAAAATAAAAATCAAGTAAAAACGTATACTTCAAAAACAAAAGAACTGCCAGAAGTTCATTTTAAAAATCATTTGAAAAAAATACTAATGATCTGTTTTTCGAAAGTTAAATTTTAAGACAGGTAGCATGGTGCAGTGTATAGTGAACTGACCTCACAGCTGACAAATATTGACTATGAGACCCTAGGCATGTCACTGACTTCTCAGTATTCTAGGTAACTCTCTAAGACCAGAAGTTGCAAAGAACATACCAATCATCTTTGGTTGACGGCATTACCTATACCAAGGAAATTACAGTGTCACTCCCTATCAATATACTAATCTTTGACATTAGCCCTCACAAAATTCATTCTCATGAGCCTAATATATGAGGGTCTATTCACTGCCTCTTAAAGGAACCGTGGGAGATGATGCTAGGCTGGAAACCCAATGAGGATCTCAGCTTTCTGGACAACATCCATCCTTTGTTGAATAGATGCATTTCAATAGACAAAGGGGATGACAGAAATTTCAGAGAGAGTGAAGAACAAACACAGGACTATGGAGTCAAGTAAAAAATAAGTATGTTCCCAGGTGAGCAAATGATTTGTTAGAGTACAAGTCAAAGCTGGAAAAGTCAGATGGTACCAAATGGTGGAAAACTTAAAATACTAAGGGAATAGAGCCTGAAAATTACCCCCATGATAATGGGAACTAGTGAAGATCTTTGACCAAAGGAGCAATATGAACTTCTCTTAAATCATGATAGTTTTGAGAATATTCAGAAAAGTATGCCCTAGACTCAGGAGACAATGCCAGGGGAGTTCCAAATTATGGGGAGTAATGGCTGCCAGGCTGGAATACTCATGTCCTATAGGGGACCAGCCTTGAGACTAAGGATGGTATTCTTGGGTTTTTTCAATCCCACAATGAATAAAGGCTGAGAAGAGAGTTCAGTCTTCTGTCCAGTCCTTGGACATGACAAGAACAAAACAGAAAATACTAGAGAACTACTGACAGAGGCAAGAGTCAAGTCATCACCAACTTAGCAAGCATTTAATAAGCACCTACCATGTGTAAGGCATTGTGCTAAATTCTAGGGATACAAAGAAAGGCAAAAACAGTCCCTACTCTCAAAGATTTCCATTTAATGGGGAAGGTAATGTGCAAACAATTAATATACAATTATAATATAATATAATTATATAATATAATAGTATACAATTATAATATAATATAATAATATACAAACAAAATAAATACAGGACAAGTTGGAGATAATCAACAAAGGGAAGGCACCAGTCTTAAGGGGACCAGGAAATGCTTCTTGCAGAATGTGGAATTTTATTTGAGACCTGAATGAAGAGCCAGTAGAGCCAAGAGGTTTAGATGAGAAAGGGCTAGGCACAAGGACTAACCAATGCAAATCCATAGAGTCTGGAGATGGACAGTAAAGGGGACAGTAAAGAGGTCAATGTCACCAGATCAGAGTACACAGAGGGGAATGTGGTGTAAAAGGATTGGGGAGGCAGGAAGGAGCCAGGTTATGAAAGACTAAAAGTCAAATAGAAAATTCTATATTGGATCCTGGAGGTAACATGGAACCATGAAGTTTATTAAATAAAGAGATATGGATTGGTCAGACCCATGCTTTAGGAAGTTCATTTTGATGGTTGAGCAGAAGATACCTAGAGTGGGGAGAAATTTGTGGCAGAGAGACCAACCGAGTAACCACTGTAGTCTAGTGAGCAGAATGATTATTAATAACAAGTTTACATATGGGGGAATCCAGGGCTTTTTTCTCTATTTCCTCATTCAAAGCTCAGTCTTTAAAGAACGTTTACGACCTTGCCCAAAGAATTCCCCCCACTCACAACATTGTGTATAGGTGGAATTCTTATTCACCATTGTTCACTGGGCATTGACTGGGTAGAGGATGCCTGAGGAAGGAATGATATGGCTTGAGATGAGACTCCCTTTGTTTAAGAGTGACATAATCAAAATTATAATATTCATTCTGTCATTAATCGTTTACCAATCAGAATTGATTTCTGCCTGTCAGGAATACCCACTCTTCCAAGAGTATTTAAGCACTGAGTGGCTTTCACAATTAGTCTTTGATTTACAAGAAAAAGCCAAATGACCATCATTTTATTAATTTTCTGTTAGTCATAATTAATAAAATTGATGATTAATTACCCAGAAATTATGTATCTTGGACCTTTCATTCGTCACACTAGGCATGAAGTGATGAGATAGGAGTGGTGTCTGAAAGAAGAGTGCAAATATGAGATGTTACAAGGTAGAATCGATTATATGAACAGGAATATATAAAGAAAATAAATAAGAATACAGTAAGACAGATAACATTAATATATATAGTTTTCTAACATCTTAGGACTGGTAGGTGATTCATAGACTATCCAGCGATTCCAAACCTTTTTTATGTTATATGCTCCTTTTGTGGTTTGGTGAAGTCTATGGACCACTTTACAGAATAATATTTTTAATGAACTAAACACAACACATAGAAATATAAAGGAAACTAATTACATTGAAATATAATTACAAATTTTTTTTAAAGTTTAAGGACCCTAGATAAAAAAACTCCTCAGTCTCATCCAATGCTTCAACATTCAGGAGAGGATTTAAGCCAAGAACCAGGGTCTTGCCAACGTGTGGAGCTAGAAAGTGACATGGCTGGAATTTGAACCCAGATCCTCTGACTTCAAACATACTATTCTTTCCATGTTTTAGGGAGGAGAAACTAGAACACAACTAGGGGAGAGGAGGCAAGACAAGAAGTTCCTTGGAGACTCTATCATGTGAAGACCAGTTGAAGAAAAGATCTGATAGGGGACGAGGTAGGGAATGATTAACCTTGTCTGGTATTTGAAGATGGTCCTGTGGAAGTGGAATTATGCTTTCACTGTTTGACCCTTGAGGGCAGAGCAAAGAGTGATAAGGAAAGTCACAAAGAGACAAAATGTCCTCATCATAAGGAAAATTGTTCTAATACTTGTTGCTCTTTAGTTGTTAGCAGAGACACTAGAGTGGTTTGCCCATTTCCTTTTCTAGTTCATTTTACAGATAAGGAAACTGAGGCAAAAAATGATTAAGTGACTCACAGAAGTCTGAAATCAGATTTGAACTCAGAAAGATGAGTTTTCCTGACTCCAGGTCTAGTTTTTTATCCAATGTGCCATTTCGCTGGCCCATTCTACCCCTTAGAACTATTTAAAAATGAGATATACTGTCATCAGAGATAGTGAGCTCCTTATTACTGCACTCAATCAAGCAGAGGCTGAATGAGTATTAGTGCTGGATGATATGACCCCTATGGTCAGTTTCAAAGCTGAGATTCCTTAATCCAAGTGTGAGCTGAAATATGGCTAAATCTATAGGTGTATTTGTGTTCTATGTTGCAAGAATATTTTCTTTAGTTTGTTCTCAATTATGTACCATAAAAAGGCATTACTTAACCAGCCCAGGGCCCAGAAATGTGATTCTCACCACAATTAGGAGATAGAAATGTTTTCAAAAGGCCTTAAGAAACTGAACATGGCTTGTTAGAAGCGGGGGAAATGGAATCATTTGGAAACTGGCCAACCTGGGATGCTCAAAGCAATTTTGTGAGCTAATGGGGTCTGGAATTAGGTTAATATGGTAATAGAGACCAGGTAAGTTCTTAAGTCTCTGGGTCTGCCTCATTTCTGAAATGGATAATTTCAAGTCAGAAATAATTGAAATACAGTAGGCAGCCCTATATATACAACCATCTCCACTTGGTACTGAATCTATTGTCTGGACCCTAGCTCCTACTATCAACACTTCTATGTGGTTTAGTGGCCTCCATTTCTACTTGTGTTTGACACCACTGGTCTCAAGAACCCAAGGGGTCAATGACTTTTTCAGGGTCACAGAGCCAGTATTTGAAAGAGTTAGGACTTGAACTCTCATTTCAAGCCCTGCTCTCTATCCACTTAGCCCAGTAAATATATGTCACTCATCTGTTTTCTTTCCATTACATCAGCCTTAAGGTTTTACATATCTCGTTCTCTCAGATAAGTCTGGGTAAGCACTGTTGTTCTGATTTTATAACTGAGGGAAAGGAACCTTACAGAGTTGAACTGAATTGGCCAAGGGAATGCAGCTTATAAATGTTGGAACCAAGTCTTGAACGTGAGTCTCTCAGTCTCCCTGTCCTGTGTGTAGTATACTATACCCCATTGCCATCCCACAGGACCTTCAACTTTTGGAGTAGGGTGGTACCTTGGAAATTATGGAGTCTCACCCCCTATATTTTTCCTGATAATGGAAATTGGGTCATGAGGAGGGGGAAATAATTTGTCCCAATATTTCATAATGGATTTCTGGTTCCCCACACTTGCATTCCCCTTTCTTCTTCCCCACACCAGCCCTTGTAAATTCCTTCATAGAAAAACTACCCAGCTTTTTCTGAGCAATATATTTAGTGAGCTCTATTCACTGTAACATGGTTACAGAAGTAATACCCATTCAAGTACAGGTAGGACCACATGTCATCTGAGGTCCTTTCTAATTTTGACAGTTGGTAATCCCATGACTCTGTGACTATCTCAAGTACCTAAGTTCCTTCTCCCCACCCTGTGGGTTCAGTAAATAGCTGTTGATTCCCTAACTCAATGATCAGCGGATGTCTTGCCGTCACTTCCACAGCAAGATAATTAGAACAAGGGGACCATGTTTTCTTCTCCATAACCAAGAAGAGACCATCAACATCAAAGAGTTCCCAGGCCAGGAAGCCAGAAAGGAAGTGACTGAAGACAGGGCTGTTTTCTGGGCTTTTTGTCTTTTTCTAAGCAGACCTCCCAGTCCCCTAATTGGAACAAGGTTGCTTGCCCTTATGTGTCTGTCACCATGTGTTACGCACAGGCTCCCCCTAATCCTCAGCAGATAAGGACCTATGAGTTCCCATTGTGATTGCGTGCCCTAAACACTCATCCAGAAAACAGCCCATGTTGACTGTGGCTTGAATCACTTGGGGACTCTGGAGGCCTCCATCTGTGTCTTTGTTGGCAGAATGCAGTTAGGAGATTTATAGACTTACACTTGGTTATTAAAACAGATTGGCCTTTGCTTCTCTGGCATACAGTATGGTGGATAGAGTCAGGAGTAATTAGGGGGCATTACCACCCCAGAGCCCAACAGGAGGAATAGAATTATTTTTAATTGGCCTCAAAAATGGGAATTAGGAGTAAGGTTAGACATTGCAGAGAGGAATGTTTTGGCTCCATAGAAAGCAAAAATTCCTAACATTTAAAGTTATGAAAAATGGAAAACACTTCTATGGTGGCTAATGAGTTCCCCATCCCTAGAGTGCAGAAGCTGGTGAACTAATTGCTGGGGATATTACAGAGGGATTCCTTCTTGGTTGAACATATTGCCCTGTGAAGTCCCTTCCAGTTCCGGGATGCTGGTATATTTTCTACAAGATCCTTCCAGTGGATAACAATGGCAGGGATATTTATAGGCTGGAAATATTGCTGATTCTTTCCCTGATCCATCAGTAAACATATTATTACTTATAATAGTAATAAAGCAAATTATGCAATGAAGTGGCAGAAACTATGAAACATATCACTACAAATGGCAAAAAATAAAAATCTGCTCCTGGAAACCTGGGAAAACCTAATCAAGTGATTAGACCTATATACCAGAAACTCCTATTCTTTAGAAATTAACAGCCTAAGACAACACCTTAAAATTCCTCATACTACAAATACAAACCCTAATAGAGCTCAATTACAAAGTAGTCATCATTAAATGTAAAAGAGTAACTGAATAGCCATTTATCCCAGAATCATTTCTATCTGAACTCCATTAAATAAAATAAGAAAAATAATTTAATTTTTTTTAGGAGACAGTTGGGGTTAAGTGATTTGCTCAGTATCACAGAGTTAGTAAGTGTCTGAGGTAGAATTTCTCTAATTTCCAAATCCCACCATTCAAACCCAGCCCCCATGAAACATTCCCTCTACACCTCATAGTAATATCTCCTTTCTCACTTTCTGTCTACACAATGTTGGTGACTCCTTTTGTCTTTCTGACACTCAGTTTTCTCTTTTGTATTGCCATTCTAGCTAGGGCTGTTGTGAAGAAAGAGCTCTATATGTTTTGTCATGGGATGGAAGAAGGTGTTGTTATTACTGTACCATCAATTTAGCATTTTACTTTAAATTACATTACTATCTAATTATTTCAGGTTTTATCTCATCCACTAGACTGTTTAAATCCTTCTAGGGCAGGGTGATGCTCAATTTCCACATTTGTAAACTGAGAGAGTTTGACCATACTGATTTATGGGATCCTTTCCAATTCTTAGCAATTAGTTCCCCAAAGGCAGGGATGATGTTTCTGTATAGGGTATATTTGTATATGTTTTAAGGTTGTTGTTCTTCTGCCATTTTTCAGTTTTGTCTGAACCATTTTGATTCCATTTGAGATTTTGTTGGCAAAGGTACTGGAATGATTTGCCATTTCCTTCTCCAGTTCATTTTATAGATGAAGAAACTGAGGCAAACAAGGTTAAGTGGGTTTCCCAGGGTCACAGAGCTAGTAAGTGTCTGAGACAATATTTGAACTTAGAAAGTATCCGCTGTGTCACTGAGCTACCCTAAGTTTTAAGGTATTAAAGCTTAAATCACATTAAGATTTTGGGGACAGTCTATATTCTCTAGAGTGTGCAAAGCAAGGCTAGGCTCAGAGTTGATTCCAAAAAGAGTTAATAATTTATATAATTTTACATCACTTGTGAAAGTTTGAAAGTTCATTATGGTTCTTTTGAGCACTATGACAAGCCTGTGAGTACCACTGTCCCCATTTTCCAGATAAGAAAACTGAGAGTTAAAGGAAACAGGTGACTTGGAACTTCCAGCAAAGATGGTGACCAATAAAAATAGTTATGACTGAGTTCCATTCCCCTAAGAAACATCCAAGCAAAGATTTGAAAAGGCACCAGATGAAGCAATGACCAGTAAAACCAATGAGCTCCCTCAGTCAGCTCAGGATTACACAACAAAATGGCAAGAAGCCTCCAGTGCTCTGCTTATGTGGCCCAAAGGAACCTGAAGCCAATACATTCTCTTGTATATGGGCCCTGAAGCCAAGAAGACCTGCCCAAAATGAAAGCAAGGGATAAAACTAGTTGTCAATAGGTCATATACAAGAAGACAGAGATAGGGAAGAAATGCTCAGGCAGTGTGTTAACAGGAATCCTGAAGCCACATCAATTTCTGTTATGTGGCACAGTGGATATGAAATCAGGAAGATCTGAGTTCAAATCTGCCCTCAGACACTTACTAGCTATGTGACCCCAAGCAAGTCACTTAACCAGAGCAAGTCACTTAACCTCTATTTACCTTAGTTTCTTCTACCTACTAAGATTGTTGTGAGAATCAAATAAGATAATATTTTTAAAGTTTTAGCACAGCACCTGGTACACAGTAGGCACTATATAAATGCTAGAAATGATGATGATGATAGTGATGGTGATGATGATGATGATGGTGGTGGTGATGGTGATATCTTGGTGGCACTTGTCAGGGAAGCACAGTAGTATGGACAAAGCCAATATCCAGTTACTCATTGTGCAGGGAGAGGAGACAGAAGAAGCCAGAGATTGATGAAGATGGTGAGGTTTGGTCTTAGTTCCCTGCCTACATCCTTGTCCCAGGTCAAAGTTATGGAAGCTGGTAAGGAGAGGAACTAGGAAGCCTCCACCCCACCCAGAAGTATGGCAGGTAATAACCTACAACAGATCCACACAATAGGGAGACAAGACCAGGTCATAGTCATTTAATCAAAGAGTGTGAGAGGACAGTATGCCTAGCCTTGGCACAAAGTTCCAACACAGACACTAAGACTAGAGATATAAATAAATATAAATATATTTATTTATAAATAAATATATATAAAGATATTCGTATAAGATATATAAATGTTTTCTAAAACCTGTCACTACAATTAGAAATATTATGGGTAAAAAGAAGACCAAATAGCAAACCTAAAAGAAAAGAAAAAATCCACAGAAAGTATGAGTGGACCCTCAGGGAAAAAAATGGCTTGAACATTAGGATGCCAGGAATTATACCAGAAAGTAATGCAGAGATAAAACCTGAAAATACAGCTCTTGAGGAAAAAAATTGGAAGATGAAGAAATAGCTTAGAACAGAAAGTAGAATCCATGACCCAAATAATAGACTCCTTTAAAATTGAGGCAAATAAAATTAGTGTCTGAAGCTAGATTTGAATGCAGGTCTTTCTGACTCTAGGTTCAGCACTCTATCAAGTGTACCACCTACCTGTCTTTAATGAATCTTTGATAAAAGAAAGTACTTTCAAACATTTCCAATGGAAAGGCCAGAGCTGGTTAGAAACTTTGAAGTGCAAACACAAAAGACAAGGAAAACTTCAGTAAATACATCTGAGCAATTAAATGGAGCTAAATTATAGTAGAAACAAGTGTCCTTTCAGAATTTCATTGTTTTCAAAGGTTACACAAGAGTAAAGAAAGATAACCACAGGGCCTGCATGTGACTTCGTTCTGTCTTATGGATTGTAATTGAGAAAATAAAAAGGAGAGATTCAACCAAGAACTGGAGGCAGCTCTGGGGCAAGAACAGAAGTGTACTTAAATGAGAGACAGGGAGAGAGAGAGACAAAGAGAGACAATGAGAGAGAGAGACACACACAGAGACAGAGACAGGGAGGGAGAGAATATAAGAGAATCAACTTCCCACCCAGGACACCAAGGACTTCTGCCATCTCCTTGGTAATCCTGTCTCTGCTTGGACGTATGTGGCCACAGAGTCAAATGGAAAGAATTCTGAATGTGGAGTCAGAAGACCTGAAATTGAATCCTCGCTCTGATACTTGCTACTCTTTTTTGACTTTGACAAATTCATTTTTCTCTCTGTGCCTCAATTTTTCACCTATAATGTAAAGGGATCAGAGGAGATAATCTCTTAGACTCCCTCCATTTCTAAATCCTTTGACCTCTACCTATCAGTCATCAGACACATCAGTCATTTCTTGGATGTGGCTGGTTTCTAAATAGAACTATTCTAGGGGTTTTCATTGTTGTATAATTCAAAATGAATGATTGACATTCTGGGTTTGTAAATAATAGAGTTTTCCTCTGTTATTTCAGCAGTACTTTCCCCCATGGGGTGTTCAATAATCACCTCTGGTGTGAAAGCTTGCACAGACATTTTTAGGACTCCTCTTTTGGTGTCCACCTGCCACCCAACTCTCACCTGTGGCTCCAAGAAGCCGTAGCATGCACAAGGGACACACCCTGCTAAACTATCTCAATTGACCAACTAACCCAAGGTGAGGTTAACCAACGGGCCTCCAACCCATTAGTGAGTTATGAAAGATATCTACTTCAAACACATGAAGACATCTGGTAGAATGGGCAGGTGAGAATGATTCTTTATAATGGCCATGAAGGTGGCTGAAGCAGGCACTATAGAGTGCTTAGAGGTTGGTCAGACATGGAAGATGCCAGTCATCCACTGCATCCTGGGCCATCAGCAGTCATCCTGACTTTTATCTTGCTATTGGACTTTGAAGATAGTGGAGAAGAAATTAAGGTTAACAACTTTCACGAGTGAGTGAAGATCCATCACCTCATCTTGTCACTGGTCCACTTTGAAGACAAAGGACACACAATAACTTTGCACCCCAGAGTTTCACTACCTTCAAAGAAACCCAGAACAAAGACTTTAGTTGTCAGTTTGCTACACCAGTAACAAAATGTCACCCCTTGTAAAAAAAAAAATATCCTGTTCTCTGTTTTCTTGGCCAATATAGCAGACTAGCAAAAGTGAAACATCCTCCCCACTTGGAGGTCATGTCATCTACATTTTGACCCCTATTTTCTCCCCTATTGAGGGGATAAGAGACCACTCCCCAATCGCCCTAGTCCTCCTCATCTCATTTATACCAAACAGGAAGAGGGAGAGCAAGAATACTGTGGTCTCAAGGAAACTGTGGTCTCAGTCAGAGTGAAGGAATGATGACAAGCAAAACAGGAACAACTGTAGGTTGTTCAGGCAACTTAATACGTCCAAAGACAAAATTCATTACCTTATTTAGCATTTCAAGAACTCTGATGACAGAAACAAGGTTCCTACTGGGCACTAATACCACTATTCCACACAGTGATCTGGTCATTTACTACTATACCTCTAGCATCACCATTTTCCTTGTCTACCACATGGCTCAGATCATATGTCTCTGCTTCTTTGACAACAACAATATCTTTCCATTCTCCTTGATTCATGCAAAACAAATTCTTTCCCCTCTGTCCCTATGTCCTTCAGTAGAATACCTCGGCCAGCCTCCCAGCTGACTGAAATTCTCTGATCCCCACAGGCAGACCTTGCTTGGATGGAATAAATAAAACTAAATCATAAATCTAGAATGATCATTGATGCTAAGTCAAAAGACTCAAATCAAGGTGTCATAAAACCTCTAGCCTGGTCCTGATTATACTATCCATTACTGTGTAAGAGATTATCTCCTCTGATCCCTTTACATTATCCTTTGAATAGCCTTTGAATAATTCTGTGAGAGGAGCAGAATTTTCTTATTTACAAAAATAGGTATTACGTATTATAATGTGAATATTGGACTAAGGGTTGGAGTACTTAGGTTCAAGTTCCAGAGCTATCACTTCCTTGTGTAATGTTTTTTCATTTGTAAAGTGAGTGGTGGTCTCTAACATCTCTAGATCTAACATTTTATGTCTCTTCAACCATAGAATTTATGATCTTGTCTACGCTAAAATTCTATCATTTTGTCTAACTCTCACATTTTACAAATGAGAAAGTTGAGTCTCAGGATAGCAAAGTGACTTGTCAAAGATTACCTTGTAGTAAAATGGTGAATCCAGGGTTCAAACAGAAGCCTCATGGTTTCAAGTTCAAGGTAAATTCAACTGTATTACCAACCCCTTTCTGGGTCAATGCCAATTTACTGACAAATGGGCAAATGCCCGAGAGAATGTTCCTATGCAATCGCTAGTGAGCAGTGAGAGGGATGAACTTAAAAAATTAAGAGCAAAAAACTCATATAATTAAATCCAGGGTAGGCATGAAAATGAATCTCTTGTGGGTTTTAATTATATGTGCTTTAGGAAAACACAACTTTTGAGTACAAGCCAAAAAATAAATAAAAACATTTTAAAAACCATCAGTTTAAGAACCATAGCTCAAGCTTCCTGTTTCCTAGCGGACCCTGAAGTAAGAAAGCTTCCTACTCACTAAACCTGGACCCATGTAAGATTCCATCTTAGGATTTCCTCCTCCAAGGAGAAAAGTCCAAGAGAAAGAGGAAAATAAGGAGCAGGGAAGATGAGAGACAAGAAAGAGAAGAGACTCAGGGCTCCACTATAATCCTCAAAATCTGGTAAATGTGGATAGGGGGAGCAAGGTATAAAGAAATTCACTTGCTATGGAAGACTGCCCCCTCAGGTATTTCTGTAACCTTTTAACTTGTCTCTATGATACTCTTCCTTCCCTTTTCTTACTCATTGACTTATGTTCCAGATGACATTCCTAATCATTTCTCAAAAATGAATGAATGCAAAGCATTTAATGACATAGCTGTGTAATAAAAGTATCAACAGGTTATTTCACAAGGTATGTTTTTTAAGGAGCACACGTGTAGGGAACAGTAACCAGGATATATGTAAAGGCAATTCATATTTCTCACCCTGGAGGACCATAGGTGTCTGGATTATGTCATTGTGCTTGTCTTGTGGGGTCCCCTCTAGCCTTGCATATTTTATAGTTTGAAGGGTCTTCTGGTCATTGCTAGGCAATGTTCTGTTGGGGAGGATGGTAGTAGAGCTTCACTCTGGTAATAGATTCTTCTTTCTAAGATGCCTCCTCTTCCTGATAGAGGAAGAATGAGCTCAACTAACCTGCTTTTATCTTAGAGAGCAGAGCCTTAAGCTTTAGCTCTTTTATGGAGATAGATCCCTCTCATACTTATCTCAAACTATAGGAAAAGCCAGTATTGGCTTTTGGATGTGGGTGGGTTTTTCTCTCCAAAAGGAGAATCTTAACCTCTAGATACCAAGTTATTTTGGACTAGAGAAGAACTAGCCAGATCCACAGAGTCTAAAGGAATTTAGTCTGTCCTCAAACCTCTCTCTCTTCCTCAGCAGCAGCAAATTCTCTGTTCCAAACTTCTGAAGTTAAGATTACAAAGTCTGTGTAATTCCTCAATTCCCTTATGGAGATCCTCACTCTGGATCCTAGGAGCAAGAGAAAACAAACAAACAGAAATTCTTTATGAGTCAATAGCTCCGAGAAACCTCAGTCTTTCCATAGACCATGACTTTTTTACCCTAATTCAAAGGAAAGGAAGAGGAAATGACAAAGTCCAAACCAGGTAGACATAGATCAAAACAGCACACCTCAGTCTCTCATTCCAAATTCTTGCCTTGACTGTACACGTGTGACTAGCAACAAGCTCTGAATACTCTAAAAAATTAATAAATCAAAGCCCTGGTAGCTTCACCTTTGATTCGGCATAATCGCCCAGCAAAGATTTTATCCAGGGCAGACCATCATGGCTGCGGCCCTGAGATACAAGTTGTTCCCATCTGTCCATCAAACAAGACCTCTTTTGTAGGCACAAAGAATGTTCATGAAGAACAAAAAGACTTCCTTACTTAGAGGAGTGTGCCTGTGGTGAAGTGTTCTAGGTTTGAGAGCAGACAGAAG
>CM053772.1:237465335-237531395 GCA_028658325.1 Potorous gilbertii | reverse complement strand
CAAAGAATTGATCCATACTTTGCTGCATCTCAGCTTCAGAGGCTGCATTGAGTGCACAATCATCTGCAAACAGAAAATCATGCAACAACATTCCCTCCACTTTGGTCTTGGCTTGTAACCTTTTCAAATAGAAGAACTTGCCATCAGTATGGTAGTTGACCTTGATGCCATGTTCATCCTCACTGAAAGCATTTGTCAACATGGCTGAAAACATCATGCTAAAAAAAATGGGAGCAAGCACACAAGTCCTGTTTCACTCTATTGGTGACTGGGAAAGCATGAGAGCTTTGTCCATTATCCAGAACTTGAGCAAACATGCCATCATGAAATTGATGTACACTATAGATGAACTTCTCTGGGCAACCAAATTTTGACATTATTTTCCATAAGCCCTCATGACTAACAATGTCAAAGGCTTACAAACATTGTGTGAAGACTTCTGTTCTGCTCCTGGCATTTCTCCTGGAGTTGTTGAGCAGCAAACATCATATCAACTGTTTCTCAGTCCTTTCTGAAGCCACGCTGGCTCTCAGGTATATGCCCATCTTCCAGAGGAAGGATCAGCCTATTAAGGAGGACTCTAGCAAGAATTTTGCCAGCAATGACTAAGAGAGAAATCCCCCTGTGATTGTTGCAGGATAATCCATTCCCTTTAACCTTATAGAGATGGACAATGGAGGCATCCTTGAACTCCTGGGGGATAACCTCCTCTTGCCATATAACCTGGAAATAACTCTCACTTGCTAGAGGATAACTAGCTGGTGAAAGTTTTTGAGATCATGGCATATAGGCACAAAATGAAGGAAATGGGAATGTGAGTTCTAGAAGAAAGGGCTTAGGTGAGACATAAAACTAGTTTTCAAATACTTGAAGGACTAAGTGGAAGAAATATTTGGTTTATTCTGTCTGGTTGCAGAGGATGGAAGTACAAGTAATGATAGGGAAGATTTTCACCCAATGCAAGGAAAAACCTTTCAACAATTAGAACTATCCAAGACTGGAAGGTGTTGACTCTGGGTCTGGTATATTTACCTGCACTGGTAGGCATCTTGTTGAAGGAAACCTTCTTCAGGTATGACTTGGACTAGATGACCTCTGAGGTCCCTTCCAATTCTGAGACTCTATGGAAGAGTCTATGATCCCTCTTAGGCATTGCCTTCAACCAGCCTAACCCACTTGAATCAATATTTACATTGGGCACACTCTGATTTCCTTTCAAAGTGGTCTACAGTCTTCAGGTCTGTGTTGTTGTTACTGTTCAGTTGTTTTCCATCTTGTCCAACACTACATGGGCCCATTTAGGGTTTTCTTGGCAAAGATACTAGGGTGACTGGCCATGTCCTTCTCCAGATCATTTTACAGATGAAGAAATTGAGGCAAGTGGGATTAAGTGATTCTTTTAGGGTCAGACAAATCTGTTTGAGGCCAGATTTGAACTCAAGAAGGTTAGTGTTCCTGTGTCTAGGCCTGGCACTCTATCTACTGTGCCACCTAGATGCCCTAGCTGACCCTTCAGGTGTGTATCTTTGAGCTAAATGTTTGTGAGGTATTATAGTTTTTTTCCTTGGCTTCTCCAACACTCTGGAAAAATAACTCACTGAGAGAGACGCTGCCCCTCCCCTTCTCAATTCCATGATGACCATTCTAGTACATCTCCTATGGATAAATATATGGATTATTTTGTGTCTGATGATCTGTACCAGATGACCTGAGTTAGGATTAGTATTGCTGAAGACAACACTAATAGAGCATAGAAAGCATGGCTTTTATATGTAACCCTTTCAAAGAATCAATGGGGACTATATCAATAGGACAGCTGCATGATGTATATTGGATGGGTCAGAGGAAGACTCTAAAGGCTTGTCTAGCTATTGATTAGTGATTAGGTTTGTAACTGACACCCAAGTTACAAAGCCCAAATTTCTAGTTAAGTGAGTGATAGAATCTCATAGAATTATGGGATCTTAGGGCTAGAAGGGACCTCAGAAGTCATAGTGATAATAGCCAATATTTACATGGTGCTTTATCCATATCATCTCACTTAATCCTCACAACAACCCTACAAGAAAGGCATGACTAGTAAAAACCTTCCTGATTTGTAGATGGAGCAACTGAGAACGTGAGAGTTTGGGTGACTTGCCTATGGCTCTTTAGTAACTTTTAGATATAAAATTTGAATCCAAGTCTTCCTGACTGGGTTTAGGACTTTATCCATTTTATTCCAATCTGTACTCAAAACATGAAATCCTGCCAGAACATTCTACGTTCTGGGGGACTGGGTATATATTTTCAATGCCGGAAGTTTCTTCAACTTTTCTATTTTCAGATTTCTATCATTTCAATCCTTTTTTTTTTATCTAATCTGGATTTAGGGATAAAGTTCTTTCTGATAATTGCTGTGCCCTGTATTGTTGTGGAACTCAGAACTGAAGATTTTATTGAATGGAGTTTTTACTTGTACATCTCCAGTGATGGAAGGTAGCAAGTTCTTTGCCACTATAGCTATCATGCTACATACACAATGATATAAAAGAGGACTGAATTTGGAAAGAGAAGGCCTGAGCTCCAGTGCTGGATCTCCCTACATATACTAGCTATGTGCCTTTGGGAAAGTCACTGGTTCTCTCTGAGCTCCAGTTTCTGAATATAAAAACTAGGAACAATAACACCACATGTGGAATAATGGATAGGAAACTGACTTCCTAATTGGAAAGATCTAGGACCAATTCCAGCCTCTGACACTCACTTGATATAAGACCAGAGAAAAGTCAACTGATCTCTTCATGCCCCCGAGCAAATCTCTAAAAAGGATGCATACAGAGGAATTGCAAATCTGTATTGGTGGGTGGGAGACTGGACATGGGGGTAGGGTTCCTCACTGGGAGAAAATGAAATCAAAAGGCCAACACCTCTCCCCCCAAAAATAGATAAATAAGACCTCTCTACTGACTTCACAATTCTGAGATCTTTCCATTACCAACCAGGAGCCAAAGGTAGGAACAAATCACCAAGGTACTCAAGAACAGGCCATTCAGATAAAATAATAGCAATTTATGTCTCTAGGATACTTTTTGATTTATAAAACACATATCCTTTGAGGAAAGTAGGGCAAGACCAATGCTCTTTCCACTACACCACTATCGCTCTCAATGTCACCCCTATGCACCCAGTGCAGAAATAGTTTCTGTGACTGCCAAAAAAAAAATTACTATCACTAGCCAAACAGCCTTTTGATGATGACCTCTCTGTGTTGATGTAGGCTGGTTCTCAGATGAAAGATACGTAAGTCTCTTGCCAGGATCACAGTCAAAGCTGTCCTTACTTGGTAAGACCTGCCAGACATCTTATTCCATGGAGAGAAGCCTTCAAGAGCCCTAATCATTCCCACACTGCAATGAATCATTGAAGAAAAAAAAAGGGTCACTTGACATAAGCAATGAAAGTTGTCTTTAAGTCTGAATATAATATTTTAGGAAGGACATTGACAAGATGGAGTGCATCCAGAAGAGAAGGAGCAGAATGGTATAGGGCCTGGAAGCTATGACATTATGAAGAGCATGGAAGAGGGTGTCTATGAGCTCATACAACTAACCAACCATCTATGAGTTCATCCAGTGTGGTCCCATAAGAGAGAACTAGGACCAAGGAGCAGAAGCTTCAGGGAGGCAGATTTTGTTTACAGGTAACGATGGACTTGTAGCTGGGTGGCACAGTGGATAGAGCACTGGCTCCAGAAACAGGAAGACTCATCTCATGAGTTCAAATCTGGCCTCACGGTGATCCTGGGAAACTTGCATAACCCTGTTTGCCTCAGTTTCCTTATCTGTAAAATAAGCTGGAGAAGCAAAGAGCAAACCCCTCCAGTAACTTTGCCATGAACTCTAAATGGGGTCACAGTGAATCAGATATAATTGAAATGACTGAGCAATAATAACAAAAACAATGAACCAGACTATTCCTTATAAATTTACTAATCAGAGCTATCTGACTGTGGATGGGCTGCCTTGTAAGGTAGTGAGCTCTCTGTCAACAGATGGGATCCCCGAGGAATGGTAAATTGGCATCTCAAGGAGTTCTAACAGTCTTTGTTGATACAGGTGACTATGGATTGGGACAGATTAAGAATGTAAAGCCCCAGTAGCTTCTGAAAGTGTCTTTCCCACTTTGTCTCCGGTGCCTTGGGGTTTGCATAGAGCTGGAGGAGGTGAATGAAAGGCATTGAGCTGTGGCTCAGTAATTCTATAACAGGACAATGTGAAAACAGTGAAGGTGAGAAAAGAGAGCGCCAGACCTAGTTCTGGAGAATTGAAAAAGTCTGCCTAAATGGCTTGAAAGAAAAATAAAGTTTCAGATTTCAGGCCTTGGCCAGGGAAAAAAAATACATATCAAACTGGCGAGGGTCCTGAAAAGGTAGCAACAAGGGAACACTTGAGATCCAAAATTTATAAAGTCCATAAATATTACTTGAGGGGAAAAGGAGGCCTGGGAGCCAAAGCAAACTGCTTTGGTGTCCATCTGTGACCTCTTCATTAGGGAGCTAAGCCAAGACAATCCAGCCTTATCCAAGCCAAGTTTAAGAAAATAGATGGATAGCTAATTGAATATCCTGAGACTTCACAAAATCTTATTCCCCTTCCTGAGATACACATCAACCCAAGGAACAGGAAAATTACTCATTCATTTACTACTAAGACCCCCATCCTACATTATCCCACATTAATGCTAAGACCAATCAATTGACTGAGAGGCATTTATTAAGCTCCTACTAGATACCAAGAAACATACTACATGCTGGGAATATAAATATAAAAATTAAATAGTCCCTGTCCGAGAAGCTTACAATCTATAAGGAAGAGATAATATCTACACACATACATATACAAAATGCATGTAATATAAAAGCAATGTAATTTTTGGGAATTGGGGCAGGAAATACCAGTATTTGGGGATACCAGGAGAAGTTTCATGTAAGAAGTAGCATTTGAGTTGATCTTTGAAAGAAATTAAGGATTCTAAGAGGAAGAGATTAAGAAGGAATGAATTCCAGGAATGGGGGAAAACCTGACCAAAAGCATGGTGGAGGCAATGGGATGTTGTGTGTGTGTGTGTGTGTGTGTGTGTGTGTGTGTGGAAAAGCAATAAGCCTGTTTGACTGAACTATAGAGTATATGAAGGGGGGTGAAATGTAATAAACATGGAAAGGCAGGTTGGAGCCAAGACATGAAATTCAACTAGTTCCAGTCATCAAGGTGTAATTAATCAGATGGTAATTGGCTCAGATGGAGTCAATTCCAGGACTAAAAATTATTCCTGTCAATGGCTACCATTTTTTAGGACAGAAGCCCTAAGCTGGTAGTTCAAAGTAAGAAGGTCAGTTACTACAATATCAAGCTACTAGATTAACTAGCAAAAAGGGATGACCACAAGATAAAAAATATGTCCCAAGACCAAAAGCACAGCCCTAATGTGTGATGCTGTCCTTGTCTCACCAAAAAAGCTTCAGCTGTGGACAGCTCCTGACCACTCCCAGTGTTTCCCACATGGAAAACAGATGTGTCTGAACCCAGTGGACAGAGCAGGTTTTAAGGCATCATGACATACAACAGTTGCTTAAAAAACTAACAGCCAGAGAAGAATTGAAATAAAGTAAAAAAAATTAATCAGGCTCAGCCTAAAGTTTTGTGTTAATACAGAAACAGGAACTTATAGTCAAACGATTTAGGTGCTAATCCTGGCTCTGCCACTAACTGGCTGCATGACTTTGGACAAGTCATTCCTCTCTGGGCCTTAGTTTCTTCACCTATGAAAAGAGGAGTTTGGAATAGAACAACTCTAATACCTCCCTCGCAACATTTTATGATACCGTAATATTTATATCTGGTAGATTTTAAGAAATGCAACTATACATTAGGTCAGAGACCAAATGACTTGAAACTTATCCCAAGTATTGATGGCTTTTTTTGTATATCAGCATGGCAATTCTGCCTAGAAGCATATTACTTACCCAATAATCCATCTAAGCTCCATGTACCCATTATGGTCTTTGTTGATGATCCATCCTCATCATCCTATTGATCTGAAGTATGAGTCCCAGTAACTGACAACTATCCCAACAGCAAAAATGATGACAATATTTTACTGGAGATACTTAGGCATTTATATTTTCATTGCTAAAGGCCTCTGGTAAATACACTTTGGAGCTTCTGCTCATGAAAACAGAAAATCCATATATTTCCAGGACAAAATGCCCCTCCAGACAATTCGACAAAAGCATAATGCAATACCACATTGCCTTTCCTCACTGTCTCCAAATCTTGGCTAGTCATCAAAGTCCAGCTCCAATACTGCCCCTCCCTGACTACCCTTGACTAAAATGATCTTTTCTCTCTAATCTATTAGTGGAGGTACTTTATAAATATCAGTTGCTGCTGTTGCTGCTGCTGCTGTATTGTTGCTATTTTCCACCAAAGACTTCCTCTTGTCCCTCATTGTATTGTGGCATTGTCCTTGCGCTCTTAAGGGTTATGCCCATAGAACAGAGTTTCCATCAGCATTTGCCATGCTGGAAAGTAACAGACTATGTTTGTTGCCCAGGGAGCAGCCTAGTTAGCAGAGAGACTCATTACTAGTAGGCTGGTCACTTAAAGGTTAATTCTTTGATCATGGCAATTTATGAAACAAAGAAATATACAAAATGGTCTTCAGTCTTGTAAGGTCCCCTTCTATTCCTACAATGATGGTGGAAGAGTGTCAAAAATGGAGGCAGAGTACGCTGAGAACTGGACATTTGGACAATTAATAAATATTACGTTAGCATTCTAAATGTGATATCCTTGGCAATGAGTTGACATACAACTGAGAAACTGATGTGCTAAAACAGATATTCTTGCTCTGAATAAAACCAGGAAACAAAAGGAAGCTGCAATGATGGGCTCTTGGGTTCTTTTCAACGAGGTTAATAGTTTGGGAGGGCAGATATTACACTGCATCCAAAGATACCAAGAAACACTGTTTCATGAAGCACTGGGACACATACTGCAGTGTTCATAATGAATATTTTAAAGAAAGCCTTCTTAAAAATAAATCAGTTTATCTGCCAACAATTTGTCATAGTCTACAAAGAATCATCATTTCTGATCACCCAAATGGCAATGGAGATGTATAATAACTGTCAATAGATTACAACATATAAACAATGAAGAATTGCCCATGTTCATGGTTTTTTAAAAAGTTATCTAATTGACATATGATCAGAAAGGGAAATGGGCTGGACATATGGTTGCACAGGTGTTCTACCACTACCCTTATAATGCTGTGTCCTGGATGAAGGTTTCTAACACATAGAACAGATTTCCTACTGAACATTTTTCAGAGGAAATGAATCAAATCATTTAGGAGAGTTTCCAGTGAGATCGTAGAGCCATCAAAGAACTGAATGTTGTTAGTGTTGTCATCATACCTGGTATACATGGATGCCTAATGTAACTGTGTATCTTACTCATCTTTGTACCACCTCAGCATATGAGATAAGACCTTGAACTTTGCAGGTTCTCCGTAAACATATGCTGCCTTTTATAATGTTGTTATTAATACCAATTATACTTGCTCTAGCTCTTTAATGATCTTTGATTTCACTGCTATCAGGTGCCATCTCCACCATTGTAGAACATGACCTACCTATACCTTTGTAGATGGTCCTTGAGAGGAGTCACAATTAAGAACAGTACCAAAAAAATAAACCACCCACTGGCCAACTTTCTGGTGAGGAATCTCTCTAAACTTAGCAAGAGTGTCTCTAAGCCCAGAAGGACACAGGCCATACTGGACTGGTAACTTGTAGCCTTCTCAGTTTGGTAGAATCTGCCAGAGCAAATGTTTCTCTGCCGGCACAGTTTTGGCAAAGTTAATGTCACTTCCATACCCATAGAGGCATCCCACAAAGTCTTTATGGGAAGAATGACTATAAAATGACAATAACAGTTGTAATTCATATTTACACAGTGCCTTAAAGTTTACGCATTCGTCTCCTAATAAGTCTCTTACACAGGAGGTAGTACAACTATTTCTAATGCCACTTAACAGATAATAATCACAAGAGTATGCATTTAGACCAGATTACTGGGTCCAAAGTACCTCCTCCATTTTAGAGATAAAGCAAGTCTCAAAGGACTTAATAGATTTGCCCAGGGTCCACACAGAGAGTAATTCAAATCCGTTTTTCTTGACTGTAAACTTGTTATGGTTTCTAATCCTAGACTCCAGACCTAAAAATTGACTCCCCATACCTGTCTCCCAAAATAGCCCAATCCCATCTACCTCTGTTTAATTTAAACTTCTTGGAAACAATGGAATTTCTTTCAATCAACTTTAAAACTTTGCCCAGAACTGTGGAAGTTTTCACAGCATACTCCAGCCTGGAGTGGAATTTTATGGCTAAGTGACTGAATAAATTAAAAGGGGAGTTTTTTTATCCTGGAAAATGTGACACTGCAGGGAACAGCATGGGTGTGAACACCCTGTTGTAATTTCAGTTTTAGGCACACAAAAACCAAACCCTACTAATTCCTTATCAGAACTAACTTGCACTTTGGAGTCATTTTCTCCGCATGCCCTTCCCCCTCTCCTAGAAGGAATTAGGCCAATCATATTTCTTTCCACTTTATGTCATTCCAATGAGTGGCTTTCCAGGACTGTGGTTTTTATTATTAGGAAAGTTGATAAACAGCCACTGAGTTTTCCAAAGACACCCAAATGGATGGTGAGAGAGAGCTTGGCGGTGCCCCTGTGTCTCTCTTCCCTCAATGCTCTTGGCCAACACTCCAAGTTTATACAGATGTTTGGACCTTCCTTCCCATTTGGAGTGCTGGATCCATTTTGAAGTTTTGCCACTCAGACAAGGCTGTTGATATTTGTACACTAGGGGGCAGTGTGGTACAATGTTAACTTTTTACATTCATTACACATTTGGGTCAGAGAATGGTCCACTTGTACACATGGAGGTGAAAGCTATAAGGACTTCTTTAGTGGGACTGGGCAACAATAAGCATCCTACTCTATTAAAGTTTGTTTGTGAAAGAAGTATGGTGTAATGAAGAATGCTAGACTTATATTCAGAAGAGGTTCAAATCATTCCTCTAACATTTATCTACTCTGTAATCATGGACAAGTACCTTCCCCTATATGGAACTCAGCTTCCACCACCAGAAAATAAAAGGTTTGAAATAAATGGTCTCTGAAGTTAGCCCTCATGGATAAGTACTAACTATGCTTACAATAACAAGGGAAGATTGATCTTCCTCCCAGAGAAAAAGGGAAAGTTCTGGAG
Organism: Potorous gilbertii; assembly: GCA_028658325.1. NCBI lineage: Eukaryota > Metazoa > Chordata > Mammalia > Diprotodontia > Potoroidae > Potorous > Potorous gilbertii. The sequence goes on along the minus strand of CM053772.1, from coordinate 237,522,070 downwards.
GAACAAATATCGTGCCATTCTCTAGATAAGATATTGAACGCATCAGGAGCACAGGTGGTGTTTTCTTCACTGCTGCTGATTAAAGGGAGGATTTACAGAAGAGACAGGCCAACTGGAGAATCAAATAATTGTGAGGAAGGTAGTATTTGAAAACTAGATTCATATTTATAAGTCATGGTCTAAAATATCGAAATGATGCCTTCCTAGACAAGAGTGACCAACTATCAAAAATCTGTAAAAATACATTAGACTGAAGTTTTGAAAACTTAATAAAGAATTCCTTAAACTGAAAATGAAAGAGAATTTTTAAAATGTGTCATAAGTCTATGTCAAAACAGACACACAGGAATCACATAAAAAATATCGGTAGAAAGGACCAATAATTTACAGATAACAATATCTAAGAAGAAAACATTTAAACCCATGACCTCAGATATTTATGGACAGATGTCCAAAATCTAAGTAATACTGAGTGCTGCACTAGAGATCTCTATACAAGAAATAAATTTGATCTCTTAGGTTATCACTGTTTGTGGGAAGGGACTAATAATTGAAAAATGGATATTGGCAAATTTCTTTATTCAAAAGGAATAGATGAAATGGAGTAGAATAACTTTGTGTATTTAAAAAAAAAATGCTCACATGAGGAAATCCGGAATGAGAAGGGAAAAGCAGGATAAGGTAAATCTAAAGGAGGACAAAAGGAAGCAGAAACAGAAGTGATGCTGTAGTATAAATTGACCACCTGGGCAGAAGGAAGACATAGATGATAAACTTGGGAAATAGATGACAAACCTAACTTGAAAACTTCATACAGTTAGGATAGGGCACTTCCACTATTTGGACATTGCCAGAAAGAATACAAAGTTCCAGATAAGTCTGTGCCAAAAGTTGAGCAGCTGATAAACTCTAGATTTTCCCAAGGGATCATCTTGTATTTCAAAGTGAACTATTATACCAGAGCTGATGGATAACAATGGGAAATCAAGGTAGATGGGTAGACTAGAACGAGATTAAGAAAAGCATTAAAGACTCAAGGAGTTTATATTTGATACTGTAGTCAATACAGAACCACTGATATTTTCAAGGAAAAGGGATCAAATAAGCAGATCTGTGCCTTAGGTAGATGACTTGGGCTGCTGTTTGGTGGAGTGGTGGGAGATGGAAAATATAGCAATAAATAAGGACAATTAGGAGGCTATTATAATAGTCTAAGTAAGAACTAGGGTAGTGGCTATGTGAGTAGAGAAAAAGATATGGGTGCCAGAAATGTTGTAGAAGGAGAATCAGCAGGACTTGGAAATTAATTTAATATGCTGGGGGTGGGGGAATATGAAGGAAGAGTACATATGTTCTACAAGATTCCTTCTAGTTTGAAAATACGTATGGTTCTCTCCTAGCAAAGAATTCAAGGAATGGTCTCATGATAATTTATTCCTAACAAAAGTATCATAGTCAGAAATAATAAGGGCATGACTGATTTACTATCCCCTGGCTAACCTGAGACCTTAACAAGGAGGGAAAAATCACACTTTTTTCATTACTTCTCACAATTTCAAGCTGGCTGGAGTGATAGAAAAAATACTGCACAATTAATTGATTCTTGTAGTAAAAAATGTAATAGGGGCAGAAGGTTAAATACATTCATTCAATCTCTGACAGTTTCAAATGTTACTAACTCAATAGAACATGGACATCAAATCCCTTCCTGAATATTCTGAAAGTGCTACACCAGTGGGCTTTGGCCAATAGGATTTGCAGCAAGCCTATAGCTGAATCAGAATGAGAACCCAGAACTCCTATCTCCTACCCTATTAAAGCAGCAGCTGTCTTGCTTCTGGGAGTAATGGGAGATGGGCAGGGATGCTCTATTTGGGGCTACAGTGCCACAACATGTCAGAACCAGATCATGAAAGAGACGATGTTAAAGCTGGGAAGGAACTTGTAATATAGATTCTTAAGAGCTGGAAAAGGCCTTAGAAGAGACAATTCCACTTAACTCAAGGGATATTTAGGAAGATCCTACCATGTGTAAGGAACTCTGCTAAGCCATGGAAAATATATAGACAAAAGCAAAACAGATCCTATGAAACTTTTATCCCACTGTGGATAGGGTAGGTTTGAATATGTAGTTCGAACTGTAGAAAGACTAAGTAAATACCAGCTCACTTGAGGAAGGACAAAACATTTTAACCTGGGATACTTTTTCAGGCATGATTCATACTAGAGCACCTCTGGGTTCTTTCTGATTCTAAAATTCTGATCCTGTGTTTCTTATACATTTCTCACACGTTATAGAAAAGGTCAGAACATTTTATAGGACATTTGGACTCGGTGATTGATGATTATCTATTTTAGCAGCTAGGTGGTACAGTGGATAGTGTGCCTCTTCCTGAGTTCAAATCTGGCCACAGATACCTACTAGCTATGTGACTTTAGGCAAGTCATTTAACTCTGTTTGCCTCAGTTTCCTCATCAATAAAATGAGCTGGAAAAGGAAATAGCAAACCACTCCAAGATCTCTACCAAGAAACCACTCCAAGATCTCTACCAAGAAAACTCTAAAATGGGCTCACAGAGAGTTAGATATGATTGAACACTAATAACATTTCAATTTTTAATTAAAATGTCTTTTCATTGTGAATTTTATCACCTTCCACAATTAACAAAGGTTTCTAAGATTTTCAGAGAGAGACAGAGAGTGAAAGATTAATTCATCTATACAGAATCCTCCCCTATGCACTTGGGAAGTTATACAGTTGTGATTAAGACATATTATTTGCCTTCATGGAGTTTCCAGTTTAGTAGAGGGACATGACAATCCTAAAACATAATATTACCTTACAAATGGCATTAAAAATCGCAAAAGTAAGTATTTTTAAAGTGCCAAAAGAAAAAGTAGTCTCTGACAGAGATATTAGGGAGTGACTGATGGAGGAGATGGGAAAAGAACTGGGCTTTCAGGTGTAGTTAGGAATTCAACGGAGGAGGAGAAGGGAAGAGTAAAATAGACATTTCGGGCATAGGGAAGGGTATGGGCAAAATACACAAGCAAGAAAGTATAGGGTATATACACCTTAGAGTAGTTATTCAAACATAATGTGTGATGAGACAGGAGAAGCTGAGTGGTTCCTGATGGTAGGAGTCCTTGAATGCTAAGCAAGGAAGTTTACAATTGATGGCAAAAGGTTTTTGGCAAAGGAATGGTGAAACCAAATGGACGCCAAGCAAAACTGATCTGAAGATGGTATGAAGGATGGATTGGAGGGGACAGGCATTATTGTAACACTTAAGGTAGGTGGTAATGAAGGCCTCTACCAGAGTGATGGCAGCCCAGAGAGAATTTAACCATTTAGAATCAAAAAGATTATTGATAAGTGATTGGCATGAGAAATGTAGGAGAGGAAAAAAAGTAAACTATTAACCCTAAGTCACAAACATGGGAGATGGGGTGAATAGTGGTACCACATATAGAAAGGCAAGGCAGAAGAAAGAGAAGGTTATAGGGCAAAAGATGATAAACTTAGCTTTGGATATGTTGATTTTGAGGTAAAGGTAGAGATGTCATGTAGGCAGTTAGAGATATGGGTCTAGAATTCAAGAGGGAGAGGTCAGGACTAGGGAAAGAGATTTTGGAGTCTTTTAGGATAACAGAAGAGGGAGATGAAAAGAAAGAGGGAGAAGGTTAGAGAATATCTCCTTTAAGAAATGAAGAAGATGAGGAAACATCAAAAGATATGGAGGATGAAGAAGATAAAAAGCAGGATAGTTTTGTTGGCTAAAGGAAAAGCCAAGGAAGAAATAATATCCGGAAAGAAGGAATTAGAATCAAATGTTTCAGAAAGTTGAAGGATGAAAACTGAAAAAAGGCTGTGGGATAGCCTATCTGGTGTTATTTGAGAGAACAGTTTCGGTGGAAGGAAGGATTAAAAAACCAAAATGCAAGTGGTTAAACTGAAAGTAAAGGTGTTGGGTATAAACAGCCTTTGTTGGGGAGCATGTAGCAGGAGTCTGGAAATGAAGGTAGCAGCAAGGATGGCAAATAGAAGGCTATTTTGAACTTGGTGAAACCCAAGCAATTGGCGATGGATGTCCATTGCCTAGTTTGAGACTGTTTGGGGAGAGGTGGAGATTACTCCTCAAGAAAGGACTTAGAAGAGACAATGGAATGAGATCAGAGCAGAGGGATTAATTTTGGTGAGCAATCAGGATAGCGCTTCTATGACAAGGGGGGAGATGTTCATGCTGAGAACTGAGAAAATAGCAATCAAAATCGCAACCCAATTCTTCAGATGCTATGTAAAATATTCTTTCTCCTACTCTACGTTGTCTCTAAGCTGCCAGACTACTCTTGTTAACATACTGTTCTAATCATTCAGTATCACTACCCACCTGGGGCTTTGAGTGGGCACTGTACCCATGAGTCTTAACATTACTAAATAAAGTCTAAGGACCCTGGAGAGCAGGACCGTCTGGATTAAAAATATATGCATTTACAGAAAGCCCAGTTTCCATGTTTCTGTTTGAATTTCTCTGTGTGACCTGTAAAATGAAGAAGGCAGACTAGATGATGTCTGAAGTCCCTTCTAACTTGAAATCTATGATCCTAATTGCCATGACCACTGGCATACCTCCCCCCATCCCCCCAGCTCTACTTTTGAACACTGTGGCTAGATAAGTGAAACTGCTTTTTCTGGACCCAGGGATTTTCTTCCAGGGCTAGTGCTATGAATTAATGTGGAGTCAGCCAGCATGTCAGACTTGCTTCTCATGGAAACCTGTCAGTCTTTATAGCATTCATTCTCAATGGGGAGCCGTTGGGGTTTCAAATGGGTGGGGATGCCCTAAGAAAGGCAATGGGTGAGAGTCAATAGAACTGGATCTTGATGTAGAAGGGAGGTTGATTGAACAGGCTGAGATAGTTCTCTAATTCTAAATTTGAGAATAAGGTGGGGGGGGGGGCACTGATGCTCTACAATGTTGGCTCAGTTTTCAGAACAGACACTCTCTGGTCAAATTGCAAGTTTCGTGCATCATGGCCCTGATGGAGCTGTCCCCATTCCTGAAAGTGGAGTTGTACACAGCTACACCTCATTTGGAAGACCAAAGGGAGGTAGGGAGGAAGGAGAGAGGTGGAATTCGCTCTGCACACCCATCTTAAATCCCCAAGGAGATTATCAGAGCTAAGAACAACAAATTGTGGCAAACTCTTTGCCTAAGGGTTCAGAACCTTTACCTCAATCTGTTAGATATCAGATTTTCACTCCCCCTCATTTAGTCTCGATCTACCACTCCTGATTGTTCCCATTAGCCCCTCTGACAATTTGTTCTGATTATTTCTGTCTGGTTTTTAGCCATGCCACCTGTCTCTGACCTTCCCTACACTTGTCTTTTGCTAATCAGGTAGCATATGAACCTTGGCATACTATAGTGGAAAGAACTCTGGACTGGTAAAGGACCTGAGCAAATAACCCATCTGGGCTTCAGTTTCCTTATCTGAAAAATGACTGGCTTGGACTCCATGACTAGTAAGGACTCATCCATGGTTAAGTCTACTTCAACAAATCAAACCTGTTCCTCCCTCTAGTCCTTCATGGATTGAACCTATACCATTACAGATTTGCTTGCCATGCCAGGTTCTAGACTCCACAGCACTGTACTCTATTACACTTCACCAGAAGCCAATGAAGGTTTCTCCTCACACTGAAGAGTCCTGCCCCCAGGCCAACCCCCAGGAAAGTTTAATTTGGCTACTTTTTACTAATATCTTTTATTCTTACATCATCTGTATGTCTTTCTTGTTTCTTTCTATCACTTCCCAGAAAACCATGCCTCCAAAATATAGTAATAAAAATCTATTTAATACATAGGTAAACAAAGGTCATCTCACCTTACTTTCTTTTAATAGACATGAAACTAGCCAAGACCTCCCTTGACTTCAGATAGCCCGATGCTTATCCTACCACTCATATCATTTCTCTGTATCTTTTTTGTGGTTTCTCCAAATCCCTAGTATTCAAATGGATAAAATAACAACTATTTAGAAAAATTAGAGTCTGGGATGTTGGAGTATGCCCTTATGGGATCTGTTGTTGTTGTGTTTGTCCTTCATTCTCAAAGAGGACCATGACATCAAGATGATGACATGACTTGCAGTTGACTATGATTTGAGTGAGGGAGGGCTGTACAAGGTCAAATTTGATTGGTAGCAGGGGACAAAACATTCACACAGATAACCATAATACAAGGCCAGATGTGACAAGTGCATGGAAGTGTCCAGATCACAAGGAATAAGAGGGATGTCTCCTAAAAGGGAGAATCAGGAAAAGCATCATGGAAGAGTGGTGCTTGGTCTGGACCCTGAAAGAAAAGAAAGATGGAGATGTGGTTGGGTATGGTTAAGGCTGCTGTGATACAATTTTATACATATGGAAAATCTGGTTTACCATAACTCACAGATAATTTTCATAGGGATTGCTATCAAGTTTCATACTTATGTAATTGGTTTATTTTTAACCAAAGTGAAATTTACATTTCATTTTTTTCTTGGAAGACATTGGGAGAACAAGAACACTAGCCTAGAAGTCAGGACACCCAAGTTTGGGTCCAAATTTTGCTACTGGCTGGCATATTCTAGGAATGGGGGGAGGATGAATAAAATACATGGAGGCAGGTGAAGTCATTCAGTATGATTGGAACTTAGAGGATTTAAAGGTGTCTAGTGAAAATGAAGGCAAAGGTAGCATCAGAATGTAAATCAATTGAAATGGCAGGCTAAGCAGTATGGACATTGTTCACAAGAAAATGGAAAGCCCAATGTGAGACTTCTCAAGAAGAAAAGCATGTTATTCTCTGACCCAACCCCCAACTCAGTGATTCCTATTCCAGTTCCTGTTCCTCTTCTACAGGAAGCTATTCATTCTACTCTTAGATTTATAAGATCATAGAATTTAAACCTGACAAGGACTTTGGAAATTTTCTAGTTCAACCCCCTTAGCAAACTGACGCCTAAACCGAGGAAGTGAGTCACCCAAAGTCACCCAGGGGAATAATCTCTGGCTTCTCATATCCCCCTCCCATGTTTTCTTCTTGTCCTTTATTGCCTTCCTCCAATTCTCCCAAGCACAAATCCCCAAGGTAAACTCCCCTCCAGGAAGATACTCCATAGCCTCACCCCATGTTGCTACAGCCAACTCTTCCTCCTGCAAGTCCTAAGTCCATCAATCCTTAGAGTTAGCCATCTGTTGGCCAGTGTTCATTGCCCAGACACAGAATGTGAGGTCATTCTGGGCAGTGGTAGCCACTGTGAAGAAGTAAGTGTGAGTGTGCAAATGACAGACAAACAGTCACACATAAGTACTCCAGATCAGCCTAAAACTGTCATTGTTGTTGTTGCTTAGTTGTGTCAGTCATATCTGAGTCTTCATGACCCCATTTGGGGTTTTCTTGGCAAAGATACTGGAGTGGTTGGTCATTTTCTTCTCCAGTTCATTTGACAGATGAGGAAACTGAGGCAAACAGGGTTAGGTGACTTGGCCAAGGCCAAATAGCTACCAAGTGTCTGAAGCTAGATTTGAACTTGGGAAGAGTTTTCCTGGACTCAGGGCTGGCGCCAACTAGCTGTCCAAAATTGAGATGATCCTTAATCTAGAAAGATATAGCGAACTGTCTCCTAACCAGAATAGGAGGTGTAAAGAAAGGTTCTTTACAGTCTCTCTGATAGAACCTTATCAGCAATGGTTTGTTGTTGGTTTTTTCCCAGAAAACTTATTGTAAAACTAGCAAAGATACAGAGTTTTAACAGTCTCCAAAGTGCCTTCGTATTCATTTTATTATTTAATTCTGCTGAAAGGCCTGTGAGGTCCCCTAAATCACTTGGCATTTCTTTTGTACGTATCTTGTATTTATTTATCTGTGACTATCTTAAATTTTGTTTCCCTCTTGTTTAACACATAGAAGATGCTCCAGAAATGCTATTAACCTACTTACTTGCTGCCACAGAAGATATTATGTTTTGTCTTTAAACTAGGACTTCTGGGGACAATGCCTGAAACCCAAACAGTTACTGTAATATTAGACATTTCAGATGTTGAGGTTCACCTATTTCTAAATGAGCTTGTTAGAATTTAGCACTGCCATAGACCAAACCATTTGGGTGCCTGGCTACTTAATGCAAATATAGACATTTCTAGAATTTTAGAGACACAGGGTAAGATTTTAGAACATAAAATGGAATATATCAGAGATGGAAGGGACCAGAAGAAAGAATCCAGAATATCACAGTTCAATGAATGCCAGAGGGATGTTCAGACATATATCATCGGGTGATAGGACTGCGAAAAACTTTAGACTATCAGTGCTTAAGAGTGATAAGGGATAATCTAAGAAAACAGTTTTAATTTATAGATGTGGACTTCGAAGTTCCACTCTTTCAACCACAACAAAAAAGAGATTTGTCCAAGTTCAGAAAGTCTTGTTTGTTAGTGACTCAATCAGTGACTTGAATCTGGAGCTTTCTGAACTCAACCTAAGACTCTTTCCACTCCCTCATCCCAACCTTACACAATACTATCTCTTAAGCAAGGGCAAGGAGCAGACCCTAGAGAAAAGTAGTGACAAGAGAAGCAACTTTTTCACTCCTTTGGTCAGGGATGTTTAAATGAAAATTTAAACCAAGAAATTAAAATTTAAACAATGTAAGTACCTCTGAGAACGGAGCTCAGACTAAGTCCTTTAATGGCACATGGGTATAGTTTTTATTTTTTCATGCAGAGAAGGAAAGGACTTGTCATTAAAGTTTAAAAATAATCAGAATCAAAATCCCTTTTGTTTCTGTGGGCTGGCAGAGGCTGGGCTTCTGATTGTTTGCGCTTAGTGGGTGTTCTCGAAACACCAGTCGTGTGTGTGTGTGTGTGTGTGTGTGTGTGTGCGTGTGTGTGTGTGTGTGTGTGTGTGTGTGTGTGTGTGTGTGACAGCAGTCAATGCCACATCTGAATGGCAGGGAGAACTGGCTGCCTTAAAGCCTATGATTTTTGGATCCATTACGCTGGACTGAGTATCTGAGTTTCTTACTCTCTCGGCTGCATTTAATAATTATAACACTTGAGCCAATAACTTGCCGACCAGCTGTTGTGGACTGTCTGGTGCACTTATAATTTTGGGAACTTGATACAATCATGGCCTTTGGGCCAATTAAGGTAAAATGAGGTGTGTTGGAAGCCTGTCTACCTCCCTTCCTCCATCTCTCCCTCCAAAACCTGGCCCCCAAACTAGGGGCAGGAGCAAATGAGTTGGGATTGAATTCCAACACCCTAGTTCTGGTTTAGGAGAAAGCCTGAAGTTTGTGTCCTTAGAAAAGGTCTTGGCTTGTTTTATGTCTATTAAGAAGTGAGAAGGGTTTATATTTATAGAATGATTTATAATTTGCAAAATTGCTTTATATATATTATCTCATTGGGACCTCTGAACAACCAGGTGAGGCAGGTACTGCAGGTCAATAAACATTGGCTGGATTGGATTGACTGATTTCACTATTCTTGCAGAAAGCCCAGTCCATCAGTCTCCTAGCTGGTCATCACACCAGAGACCTAGAGCTAGAAGAGACCTAAGAAACTACCTAGTACCCCCCACTTTTATTTTGGACATGAAGAGACTAAGGATCAGAGAAGTTATGTGACTTGCCCAAGATTACACAGGTGGTAAGCATCAGAAACAATTTGAACCCAGTTGCTCTGACCCCAGAAAAAATACTATTTCCACTGTACCACAGCATCTTTAAATGTCCAATTCAAATGGCACCTCCTAATGAATACAATCATCATCTACTAAGAACTTGTATACAAGGCAATGTTTTAAGTCCCAAGGATGCACGGGGAAAAATAAAATAACCATTCACTTTGAGGAGTTTACATGCCACTATGGTTGGGGAGAATAACATGTTCATTGATAAAGAAATGTAAAGTACAGAATGAAGAAGACAAGGCAGAATTTAAACAGTGCTGTCTGGGAATATGTGAAGGAGGACCCTTGTCCCCCTACAGAATGTTGTGCCAACCTCTCTTCACATTTATCATGTTTTATTACTATACATCATAATTATTTATTCATGCATCACAGTCCACTACTAACTAAACTGTAAGTTAGGATAAGGACGGTGTTTTGTCTCCCCTATGAATCTGCCCTACTACCAAGTCCAGGTTGCACACTGTTGGTGTTTAATAAGTGTGTGACAAATGGTTGAATTCAATCGTTCAAGAAATTGACAGTTCTAAAACTGATAATTTGTTTCTGAGTTCCATATTCTTGCTCTTGAGCTCAACTTTATTGAATCATAGGGCTTAGAGCTGGAAGAGATCATTTATTTCACAGAAAAGGAATTGTAGCCAAAGAAAGTGGAAGGAACTTGCTCAAGGTCATCCAGGCAAGAGATGGTAAACGGCTTGGTTTGTTTGACATATGGGTGCCTGAAGAGGAGTAACACAAGAGGAGTCTTGGAAGGTGAATGAGAATCAGAATAGGAAAGGTCTTAAATGCCAGGTTAAGAAGGCTGGACAACTAAATAATGTTTTTTCTATTTTTTTTCTTTTTCACATTACTACCCTCCTGACAAGAAGGCAGAGGGGAGGGTTTGTGGTGAAGAGGAGGGAATGAGAATATTTTAAATGAGGGGGACATGGAGCCCACAGGAACAGATCTCTGCCAAAGCTTTCAGGAGCTCATCAGTTTGGCTTTGTGGAAATATAATTTACCTTCCCAGTTGGGAAGACTCACAGTGCACACTTGTGTGTGAACAGAGTCTGCCCTGTGACTGAGCCCACACCCTACTCCAGGCCACTGGGCTGCAGGAAGGCTGGAACCTTTGGCCTTCAGCCTTCACCCTGCAATGTGAATGTGGCCTCTGTGTGTTCTCAAAGAGCCAGGATCACCTCAGGAGGCCAGGGCTGGGGCAATTACCCTCTGATGATCCAACTGCCAGTTGCTGAAGGAGGCTGTGGGATCCTTCTGTTGAATTTTGTCCCAAGAAAAGGAAAACCCATCTAAAGTTATAAAGAATAGGATTTCATGAGCTCATGTCTAGTGGGAAAATGAGAGATGTCAGGACTAAGGAGAAGTAAATTACATTGTTTCTCAGTTTCTGGTATAATCCCATCTTTCCCCCACCCCACCTCCTTCCTAGCCTCAAAAACTCCCAGATATCCCCATTATCCAGAGGGACCTACAGAGGTAAAACCTAAGTAACTGGAAGAACAAAAATGGGGAAAGTTCTCTGGGTCATTTGCACGTGGCAGCACTGGGAGATAAGAAGAGCAGGCTGTATTCACCTCCCCTCCCCACCTCAGTTTTATATGTGGATATTGGGGCTCAGGAAGGTGAACCAACTTCCCATGGTCACATAGTTCTTAACTGTCAGGTTTGGCCCCAACCAATGCCCTCCAATTAAGAATTCAATTCTTTTCACCACACTCCCACCCCTCCACCTCCCTACCTCACTCTGCCCCAGGTTCTCAGTTAGGAAGAATGATCAACTGACAGTGAAGGGTAGTTCTGGACTCTGGTCTCTTGGCCTCAGTTTTCACATCAGTAAAATGACAGTGACATTTGATTATCTCTAAGTATCCTTCCTATTCTTTAATTCTGATTCTATACAGTTGGCATATAGGGGGAAGGGACAAAGGGGAGCACTTGATTTTAGTTTAATATGAAGATACTACATATATATGTGTATATATATATATATGTATATATATATATATACATATATATATATATATATATATATATATATATATTTGTCCATACATGTGCGTGTTCCCAGAGTTGTGATTTCATTCATATAGAGAAGTCCCTAGTGTAAAAACTTCACCCACTGGTGCAGATGAGCAATTTGTCTATAATTTATAGTCTTAGAGAGGTTGAATCACTTAGCCATGGTCACCCAGCCAATCTGCATGAGAAGCAAGACTTGAACATAAATATTTTTATAAGCAAGACCTTCCTTCTATCTATGTCTGTCTATTTATCCATCTATCTATCCATCTATCCATCTATCTACCTACCCACTTACCTACCTACCTGTCTATCCATCTATCTACATATTATATATGTATATATGCATATATACATACATATATAATACATACACATACATACACTGAGAGAGCGTGTACATACACTGCTCTTGTACAGCAACAACTCATATTTGTAGAGGGCTTTCAGTTTTACAAAGGATTTGTTTTTTTCTTTCTTTTTACAGTCACCCTGGGAGATGAGTAAAGGAGGGATTTGGTCCAGCCCTATGATTTCATTGGCATACTGCACTCCCAGGAAGAGAATTTCCTCTATCAATGCAAATTGCCAACGGCATTGCAACTTAGAGTCTTAGAGAGATGCCTGCAGTGGCTTGCTCAAGAGGACACAGCCAGCATACATCAGAGGTAGGGCTTTAGCCAAGGTCTTCCTGGTTCCCAGACCAGCCACTAGACCATACTTCCTTGTCAGTAAAAGGATGACTCTTTATTTTTATAGATGAATCGCAGATAAGATGCCAACCTGTATTGGTAGAAGGAGTCTCCTCATTTGGTGGTTTCCTAGGTAAAGAAAGCACAGTTCTATTCTCTCTTGCTTAATAGATAAGGATACCAAAGCTCAGATATTACATGACTCTCTCATGGCTACACAGCTAGAAAGTGTCAGAGACAGGATGTGAGCTCAAGGGTCCTGATTCCAAGGCCAAGGCTCTTTCTTCTGCATTCCTTCCATTTATTCATTGAATACTTATTGTATTCATTTATGTGGCCCTCAAGGATTTCATCATACGGAAGGAAGGAGAAAACACTGCCTGGATCACTGGGATCTGAGACAGAGGTAAACAATAGAGAGAATACTTTATATACACAAAAGACTGAGAGGGCATTTCCAGTTAAGGGAGACAGAAAGGCTTCATGAAGAAGGATGTAAGTGTGCTAGGTCCTGTAGAACAAGAGAAGGGCACTTACTCCAGGACGTGGGAGTCGTGTGATCAAAACCGTGTCTGGATGCAATATCACAACTGTCATGGTTGTCATCATACTTGGTGATTTAATGCATTTTTCATGCCCACAGCAGATGACCAAGTAAGGAGTGGGTGTATCTAGCATCCCATTGCTACGAAGGGAAACTTTTTCCAGCAGAGACTATATGAGTCAAAGGGTCATTTGTTAATGTCTTCCATTATTCCTCTTTCCAGGCTGCTCCACCTCAGCTTAGAGTCACCCTCATCCTGAGCCATCACAGCATCTTTCCTACCCTATGGAGATAGTGATATGTTGGATGAAGCTCTGTCCCACATCCCACTTCCATCCTATGTCTGGATAAACTTGGAAAACGGAAAGGGCACAGTTGGGGATCCATTTTTTTCCTTAATGTCCTAAGCATTTCTCCTCATCATTACAAGGGTTGATGGAAGCTAGGACTGATTTATAGCCATGCTGAGCATTTCAGAAAGGAAATGGAACATCAGTCCTGGAATGCTGTGAAGCATTGAGCCCATTGGGTGACTTTATAGTCTTCTTTCTGAAAGGGGCAAACTCTTCCCATCAGCCCCAGAAACCTGGTTGGGTAGGAGAGGCCAGCTGTGGTCCATGGGCTATAATCAACACATGCATCCTCAACCAATCCAATGAGAAAACGCTCTAGCACCAGGTGAATTGTGAACAGTTCCCCAGGAGCCTTCAGATCAGGCTAGAGTGTGGAGCCAACGTTCTGACAGCTTTATAAGCACCTATAATTCAAAATAAGTACTGATGTCCTGGAAAACACTTTGAGGCAATCCTTCAAAGTCAGCTTAATCCCCTCAGATGCCTCTCTGTTTGCCAAAATGCCATCCCAGACGTGTCCCAGGTAGGCAGGAAGATGAGTTCCAGACAGAAAGATCAGAGGGGGCATGTCTGCTTCACAGCAGAGTCACTTTGCTAGGAACCAAAGATATTTCCAGTTAGCCAGCTCCTGGCAGATGCTCCTGCAGATGTTAGGGTAACATCATTAGGATCCAACATGTCACCCCTGGGATGACACAAACAACCATACTCAAGGTGCCAGGTTCCTCCACAGGCTTTGTAACATAACCACTAATATTTACATAACTCGGGAAGATTGGCAAAGTGCTTTATCTACGTATTATCTCCTTGGATCCTCATAATGGCCTGTGAGGTAATTGTTACTGTTAGAACTATTTTAGAAGAGGAAACTGAAGATGAAAGAGTGGAATGACTTGTTCAAGGTCACACAAATAGAGAGTATGAAGAAGATTTTGCACTCACACCTTCCTGACTCTAAATACAGTGCTTTTATTCCCTTACTCCAACTCAACCAGCTGGATCCTGACCTTCCAGCACTTGTATTCAGCCTAGGTTTTCAGGTGTTCTAGTAAATAAAAGTCTTACAACAGTTTCGTTGGAGGGAGGAGAGAGAAAAACAGAGGGAGAAGAAGGGATAGGGGGAGGGAAGGAGAAAGGGAGGGAGTGATGGAGACAGAAAGGGAGACCAGGGAAAAAGAGAAATAGACCTTTCTTTTATGCCCTCTTCTGATGCCTCATCTTAGTGTGCTGGTGATGAGGGTTTCTCTAAATTGATTCTAGGTAGATAGATAGCTCAAGTTCTCACTTGTCTCCTCACCTGCTGTCTCAGAAACAAACCAACAGCCTTTCTAGGCTTTCAAAGAATGTCTACTGCACATAGCTATAGACAGAACACAGACATAGATAAGGGTTTAGATAGACAAACAGAACAAAATACCACAAGGCATTTCAGAAGCTTATCTTATGTTTCTACAGAAACAAAATTTCACCCATTGTCTTGCTTCCTCCATTTCAGAAAGCATCTCACATAATAATCCCAATAACAACATTCATATAGTAGTTACTATGTGCCTGGCGCCATGATAAGAACTTTACAAATATTGTCTCATTTGGTCCTCACAACAACTGTGTAAGGAAGGCATGTGCTATTACTATCCCTACTTTACAGATGATTTACTGAGGCAAACAGAGATTAAATGACTTGCTCAGGTTCACAAAGTGAGGAAGTATCTGAGGTTGGATTTAATTAAAGAAAAAGAGGAAGAAGAAGGGAAAAAAATCATCAAAACTGATCATCGAAAGATTCTGAATATATAGGCAGTATTCCATACCCATAGCCTTCCCACCTCTACAAAGGAGTAGGGAAGGAGAGTTTTCCTATATCTGCATTGGGGCCATGCTTGTTCTTTGTAGTTTTTCAGTATTCACTTGAAATTGTTTCATGGTAACTGTTTTTCCTGTTATTTATTGTTGAAGTTATTGTATATATTGTTTCCTTAGTGCTGCTTAAATCACTCTGCATCAGTTCGTTTAAACCTTCCCATGCTTCTCCGTATCCATTATACTTGTTTTTTTCTCATCGCACAGTTAATATTCCATTATACTTGTGTATCACAACTTGTTTAGTCATTCCCCAAATGATGAGTATCTACTGTGTTTCCAAATCTTTACTTTCACAAAAAGTGCTGCTATAAATAATTTGGGATATAAGGAAACTTTCTTCTTATCAATAACCTCCTTCGGGTATATGCCTAGTAGTGGAATCTTTGACTAAAAAAGTATAGATATTTTAGTAACTTAGTTTGCATAATTTCACATTTATTTCCAAAATGGTTGTATTGATTCACAGCTCCACCAACAATGTACTTGTGTGTTTGTCTTCCCTTATTCCCTGCAACATTAACCATTCCCATCTTTTGACATCTTTGCCAATGGACTGAGTGTAACATGAAACCTCAGAGTTGTTTTGATTTTCATTTCCCTTATTATTAGTAAGTTGGAACATTCTTTCCTATAGTGACTACTTGTTTGCAATCATTTTGAAAACTGTTTATTGATATCCGTTGACCACTTATCTGTTAAGAACAATTCTTCAGGAAAATTCCAGTGGAGGATATTCATCAATCAGTCCATCAGTCACTTTTCTATCTGCACCCAACCACCTCTTATTCTTACCATACCACTCCATGATTGTTCCACCATCTAGAAGCAAAACATTCAGATTTTCTATGTGATATCAAACTAGACCATATCTTCTTCTTAAGAAGAAATAAAATTTATAGCTTATTGTCCACAGTAGTACCTTCTCACTTGTTAACTTTCAAGATGCCTTCAAGATACCAAAATGTCCAGCTAATTCTATTGATTCCTGTAATTGGGCTAGGGAAATAGAATGTTAAAATAAACCATTGGCTTGTTGAATGTAGTATCAAGCAAACAGATGGCTGATTGAATTTTCCCACGTTTAATGAGTTGTTTTGGTTTCCTGTTGACAGAACTTCAGAGTGATAATGAATAAGCTTGTGAGACCTTCCTTGTGAAAATTTCAAAGCCCAGAGACTATCAGTTAAATTCCATTGGATGTCACTGGCCCTGAAGTCCTTCTATCAACTCCAATTTACCATCCTAGAATCTATGAGTGGGAAAGGACCTTAGAGGTCATCTCTTCCAACCCAGCCTCATCAACATCTCTGACAAGTGTTCATGCAGGCTCTTCTTGAAAACCTCCTGCTGATAAGGAACTCATCACTTCCTTAGGTTGCCCATACCCCTTGGGACAGCTCTAATTGTTGGGGAGTTTGGAATTTTTCTACATTTCTACATTTTGAAATTTGCCTCTGTGGTTGTACCTGTTGCTCCTCGCTCTGCTCTGCTCTGCTCTCTGGAATCAAACTACTGTCTCCTCTCAGTAGGTTTGAACAATGCTGAGCAGCCCAACAGGAAATTTGGCTCCGTTTAATGACACTACGGACATCATATCATCACCAACCAACTAATCAAGTATTTATTAAGTACTTACTGTATGCCAGACACTATGCTGGAGATTGGGTATACAAAGATCAAAGCCTGCCCTCCAAGACTTTCCATTCCACAAAGTATACATTCTTCAAGGTAATATAGAAGAAGAACAGTATGATACAGCCAGAGAAGAATTGGCTCTCATTTCAGAAGCTCTAGGTTCAAAAGTTGTCTCTGATATTTACAATCTCTGTGACCCTGGGCAAGTCACTTGTACTTTAGTTTTCTAATTTTGAAAAATGAGTGAGGAGGCAGAGCCAAGGTAGAGGAGTAAAAAGACACACATACACTAGCTCCTCCCCCAAAACCAATAAAATACCTGTAAAGAAAGAATCTCAACAAATTCTAGAGCAGCAGAAGCCACAGAACAACAGAGTAGAGGAGATTTCCAGCCCAGACCAGAGTGGAGGAGATTTCCAGGCCAGGCCAATGGGAAAGGTCCATCCCACTGGATGCGAAGCACATATAACAAGAACTGGTAATAATACATCTATCTGAAGTCTCACGAACCTAATAAATAGAGTTTTAATGGAAAACAAAATGTATGGATGAAAAACTACCTATGTATTACCATAAAGATAGAGACTAGAGATAGTAGAGGAAATGTAAGAATCAGAAATGAGAATCTGGGTTTGGTGAACAGAGGAGGAGCAAAAGTGTATGAATAGACCGACTTAATTGTATGCAATAACATTGATCAAATCCCTTCCTTTTTCATACCTCCTCCCTTACAAAAGGCAGGGGGAGGGGGGGTGCAGAGAAAAGAGAGTAAAAAATGTAAGGATATGATAGAGGAAAATAATTAATAATCAAAACAAAGGATATGAATCTGACCCAAATAATGGATTCCTAAAATGGTAGGATAGAACTATTTGAACCTGATTTCCATGAAATAGCAAGAAATATTCAAAGACCAAAGATTGAAAGAAAAGTCACCTACTATCAAAAGCAACAACAAGGAAAACATATCCAAGAGAGATAATGTATGAATAATCAGAACCACAATCACACAAAAACTTGTATATTGTATTTCCATAAAATCATAAAATAAAGTGGTTTAGATCTATTAGAAATGGAGATTAAAATAAAAATAGAAAGAACCTATCAGGTACTTCCCAAAGGAAACTTCAAATTAGAAAACACCCAAGCATATCAGAATCCAGAATATCTAATTCAAAGTAAAAAACAAAATGGTGTAAGCAGTCAGAAAGTACTCAAGTACTAAGGAACTGCAGGTGGGATGGCACAAGACTATGTTGTCATGCCACAGAGAAGAGAAATAGGGGTGGGAGTAGGAGTTAGGAAGGTTATAGAGGAAATATAACTTTAATAAGACTAAAGGACTTTCCAGCATTTCTGATTTATAAAACTATAGAACTGAGTAGAAACTTTCAAATGAAAATAGCAAAGTTCGAGAAGCCTAAAAAAAAAATGTATATAAACAAAGAGAGAGGGTTAAATGAAGATAAAAATCTTACACTGTAATAAAAAGAAACAAATATCCCTTCATAATCCCATTGTCTACAAGAATCAAAGAGGGAGTTGAGTGCCATACAAACAGAGAGACTAGGTATAGTTTTGTTCTACTTTGTTGGTTTTGTGAGGAGAAAAGTAATATGAAAGAGGTTTTAAAAATGAAAATAGAGGGGAGAAAGAAGATACTAGGAAAGAAATAATAAAGGGGGAGGACATTTCTATTTTGCATAACAAGGGTACATGATAAAAGAGTATAAACATGAAGGAAGAGATGGAGGAAGTAGATATTTCATAAATCTCATTCATATCTGAATCATATAAAGAAGTGTTGAACCCAAAAAATTGGGGGTAGAAATACATTAAATTTAATAAAGGACAGCAAGTAAGGTAAAGGAATAGAGAAGTTGAAGAGTAAGGACAAGAATAGAGAGAGAATGGTTTCAAGCAAACAGATACTGACTTCAGAGGGCTGATCATAAAACGAGAATTAAAAAGAGATGAAGGAAGTATAAGAATCAGATATCACACTCTGGGATGGGTGATGAAAAGAGGAATAAAGGGATAAAAATATATTCCAAAGAGAGGGAAAGACAGAAAAATATAAAAGGATATGATGGAGGAAAATGTATAATTAATAAACATAACCATGAATATGAAAGAATGAGCCCATGTATAAAAGAGAGGAGGGTAGCAAAATAAATTGAAAGTAAAATCTCGTAATGTGTTGTTTGTAAGAAACATACTTAAACAAAAATCCACACATAGTTAATATTAGGGATTTAAGTGGAATTTATTATGCTTCAGGCAAATTTTTAAAAGCATGAGTAGCAATTATGATCTCAGATAAGGCAACAAAAATAGATATGGTTAAAAGAGTTAAGCAAGAAAACTACATTATGTTTATAGGCACCATAAATAATGAA
This sequence comes from Potorous gilbertii, assembly GCA_028658325.1. Lineage (NCBI taxonomy): Eukaryota > Metazoa > Chordata > Mammalia > Diprotodontia > Potoroidae > Potorous > Potorous gilbertii. The sequence goes on along the minus strand of CM053772.1, from coordinate 237,502,818 downwards.
ATAACAGCAACACTTATTATGTGGGCACCAAATAGTATAGCATGTAACTACTTAAATGAAAAGATAATTGAATTACAAAGAGAAATAAACAACAAAACTATAATATTGAGGACTTCAGTGTTTCCTCTTTCAAAACTAGACAAATATAGCAAAATATAAACAAGAAAGAAGTCAAGCACCTAAATAAAATTTTAGAAAAGATATGTAATATATTAGTAGATATTACTGAATAAAAATGGAAAGGACTACAACTCAGCTCTACATCATACTTTTATGAAAATTGACTGTGTTCTAGGGTATAGAGATCTCATAAACAAATTCAGAAGAGTAGAAACATTAAACACTTCCTTTATCGATCACAAGGTAATAAAAATTATAATCAATAAAGGGCATTTGAAGAAAGGATTAAAACTTAAAAGGAGTCTAAATAATTGAAATCTAAAGAATTAATAGGTCAAAGGTCAAGTCAAAAAACAGTAGATCATTCCTTTACTGAAAATAACAATGAAACATGTCAAAAATTCTTACAGGAAAAATTTATGGTAAACACTCAACAAAAAAGAGGCACAATAGATCATTGAATCAGACTTGTGACTTAAACAAGAAAAGCAAGAAATGAAAAAGCTATATATGCAAAAAAAGATTCTGAAAATGAAAGAAGATAGGAAATTAAAAATAGAAAAACCATTGAATTGGTCAATAAAACCAGCAGCTTAAGAAAAACCTAATCAAAAAGATAAGCTATTATCTAATCCAATAAAAAAAGAGAAAAGCTAAATTAAGAAAATTAAAAAATAAGTGATGGATAAAAAAATTAAATTGTGAAAAACTAGTTTGCTCAATTACATGCCAAAAATAACAAATGAAATGATGAATAATTATACATTATAATTATTATTTTGTATAATTATATGATTATACAATTATTATACAATAAATATACAAAGTAATTAGATTAATAGAGTAAAAAATAGAGAATTTTAATAACAAAATTGCAGAAAAATAAATTGAATCATTCATTATAAAACTTCTAAAAGAAAGAAACCCAAGACCAGGAGGATTTGTGAAAGAATTTTGTCAAATATTCAAAGAATAATAATGAAACATGGATTATTTTTTAAATATACAAAGATGGCATCCTTCCAAACTCCTATGAGACAAATACAAAATACAAATATAAAAACCGAGACCTAAACCAGGAAGAAATAAAGCAGAGAAAGAAAACTATAGAAATGATAGACCATTTGTCAACAGAATATCATTGCAAAAATATTAGCAAAGAGGATACAACATATTAAAATATTACAAAAGTGAATTTATACTAAGAATTCAAGCTTGGTATGATATTAACGTATAAATATAGTAGATCATAATAATGAGAAAAAAATGACAGGATCATATCAATAGAGGTAGAAAAAACTTTTGACAGAATACAGTACTCCATTACGTCAAAAGCACTAAATTATACAGAAATATGAAAATTCCCAAAGAGATCAAAAAAAGAAGGACAAATATGTGAATATTATGAGGATTGGCTGAACCAGTTATGGTAAGTAAATTGTTATAATAGGATATTATTACAATATGTATTCAAAGATACCTGATAGGACTTCTATAAACTGATGCAAAGTAAAGTGAGTAGAACCAGGAGAGCATTTTATGCAAGAAGTACATCATAAAGGAAATATGACTGTGAAAGATTTAAAAACTCTAATTGATACAATGACCAATCATGACTCCAGAAGACCAATGGCAGATAATTCATGCTTTTAACCTCTTGGCAGAAAGGATGTAGAATGAAAAGTGCATTTTTAGACATGACCTTTTGAAAGCAAAAGGAAAAGGGGATAGCAGAGGATGAGATGGATAGATAGTGTCACAGAAGCAATGAACATGAGCTTGAGTAGACTTCAGGAGATAGTGAAGGATTGAAGGGCCTGGTGTGCTATGATCTACGTAGTCACAAAGAGTCAGACTAACTGAACAACAAGGGAAAATTACACATAGAAAGTTCTTTGCAAATTTTAAAGTGTTGTACTACATTATTATGTATTTATCAAAAGTTATTATAGTGAATGTATTTATTTTGGCTGACAATTTGTTCCAAACAAAGCTTTTATTCTTTTTTATTTTGGAGTAAAAGGTTTAATGATAGTAACATAAATATAAGAAGAAAAGAAAGTATCAATGAAACTTTAAAAATATACAGAAGAGAGCCAAAGGAGGTGAATTAGAAGACGCAGACAATCAGAGTGGTTTTGGAAATAATAATGCGCTATATTTTTAAGGATATAATGTATAGCACACCAAGTTGTTCCATTCTGTATCTTATGAAGTCCATCTAAGTTCATGTTTGTTGCTTTTGGGAGTCCCTTGGACAGCGAGAAAATCAAATGAGTAGATACTTAAATTAATTCAGACTCTACACTGGAAGGAAAATACTGACGATGAAGCTTAAATACTTTGACCATATAATGAGAAGACAAAACTCATTGGATGTTGGGCAAGATTGAAGCAAAAGGAGAAGGGGATGGCTGAGGATGAGATGGATAGTGTCAAGGAAGCAAAGAACATGATCTTGGACAGATTTCTGGAGATGAAGGACAGAAGCACCTGGTGTGCTATTGTCCATGGTCAGACACAACTGAACAACAAGGGAGAATTACAAACAGAAAGTGCTATACACTGTTACCACTATTCTTGTTGCTGTTATTAACAATCAAGTTTTTAAGTGAAAGCTATCAGTTACTTTGGTTTAGAAATCTACTTCTCCTACCACGATCTCCAATGGACCTTGTTTAGGTGTTCCAGTCAGAAACTCCCAGGTAGGTCACCCCAGATCGCTTCTGGGGCAGAAATGTACACTCTACTCCACACTGTTTTGAGGTGGACATGGCAAACAGATGAGGGGATGACTGAGGGGAATAGTGGAAAGCATGGTGGAAAGATCGGCATTTCCAATTCTGTCTGACGCTTACTAGTTTGGGAATCCTTTTCTGAGGCTCAGGTCCCTCATCTGCAAAACTGAGTGTAAGTAGCAGTGAAACATGGTGGACCCTGGGTCAGTCTCGAACTCAGAAAGATCTAGGTTTAAATCCTGCCTCAAACACATACTCTACGAATAGTGGTAAACATTTTTAACTCTCAGTGCCCCTAAGCAACTCTCTGAGTCCATGAAGAACTAGAGGGGTGACTGATCTTTGTCGGCTCTGAGAGTTTCAGTATGGGGAGTTTCCGGCATTAGGGCTAAACCTAAAAGAAGCGAGAGCAACCAAGGCAGAAGCTCCCCATCTTTAGGAAAGTGTTTTGTAACCCTTATAGGACTAGAGAAATGAGTTATTTTCCCCATAGCTGATAATATTTTAAAGAAGTCAGAAGCAAATGGCACTTTTGATAATTGCATTAAGAAAATGGACTTTTTTAATGTCATAATTAGAACTAAATGACCTTGTCTTGAAAATCCTGAAATGACAATTGGAAGTTATTTGTTTACAATTCCATTTAAAATTAAAAGATATTTGTATATGCAAATGCAAACTAAGGGGGCTAAAATACTGGCAAAGGATTCGCCTGAACTCAGAGAGGTGGAAATTATGATCCATTCAGCTCTAATGATTAACAGTTAAAACCACTCTCAGCAGCTCCCCATGTCTGGAGAAGAATAGCGCCTTTTGTTTTTCTGAAATAAAAAGCTGCATCTCTTTCCAGGGAATGCATTAGAATGAGGGGTTTCTATGGATTTGGAAGGAAGCCAAGACATTTTGGAATAAAGAACTAACCCCTTCTTCCCCCCAACCTCCATCCCCAACTCTTTCTGGCCCCTGCCCTGGCATGGTGAAGGCTATAGAAAAGGCTCGATGGTAGTCATGACAGGGATGGAGGAGGCAAAGAAGGAGGGGTCTTTGCTGACTGTGAATTAACTTGAGCAGAGAACAGTTGGAAGTGTCATAAGTAGTCAACTCTGAACCTCCCAGTAGAACGGAAGTTTCTTGAGGACAGGGGTTATTCCATTTTGTTTTGTAGCCCTGATACCCAGCACAGTGCCTGGAATATGAGGCAGGCTTAATAAATTCTTGCTGAATGGTTGAGCTCAATGCACCACCTTGGAGGACAGGGAGATGGGTCCTAGAGTTATGTAAGCAGGGAATGGACATCTCCTCTTAACTCTGAGTGGGAAGTTGAGCACCAGATCAGATACTGCCTCACCCCACCCTGTGCACACATTTATAGACTTGTTTCTGAGGCAATGTGCTGAGCTCACTACTCTGCCTTCATTCCTCGGGAAATCCCTTGAGGTCAAGGTCAATAGCCAGCTTTGCCCCTTAGAAAAAGACTAAATGGGAAAGAAGAAAGGCAATGACTTCAAAGAGAACTGGACAGCATCAGAGCCAACCTTTCACCCACATGATGAAAAAAGCTCTTGTTTGGGTATCTTGGCACCATATTGGAAGAGAGTACTTTTCCTGAATCATTTCTTATTCTTTCTCCTCCCTCAGGCTTCACACTTTTCCTTGGGCCTCTGGGCTCTGGGCCAGGCCCTGATGGTACATGATTGACTTGGATTTCCTAAAGTAAGTGATCTGTCACTCTGGGCCTGAGGATGAAGTGAGTGTTAGTGAAAGGTAGACTGAAGGGGAACAAGAAGGGTGAGGACAGCCTCAGGACAGGCTAGGCAAGGTCAAGCCTGGCCGGACTGAGCTAGGCTCCCACTCCCTGACATTAGACATGCTAATGCAATGTGAAATCACACGTCTAAATAGCCTGTCAGACTTTTTTGATGTTAGTGAGCCCACAGATGGGATTCATTTCCACAATGTTTGAAAAATGTAAACGATACAAGGACATTAAAGAGCATTAAATGACTTGATGACATTTTGGTCACATTAATGAAAAGTGGCGTTGTTTAAACTACTGGGGAAGGGGGGAAGGATATGACAAGAGGGAGGGAGCTGGGAAAGGAAAAGGCAACGCAAAAGAAAGATTGGGGTGGAAGGGGGAGGGAGAGATAGATTAAAATCGATCTAGAGAGCAGGAGAAATGCTGACATCCCTGGCCCATATCTACCAAAATGGGACTTCCATGGATTGTCTGAGCTGTACCAAAGCCAAGAGACCATCTAGTTCAATCGCTTTATTTTATAACTGAGGCAGAGAGATTAACTGACTTACCCAAAATCACAATACCAGTCAGTTGCTTCCACAGGGACTGAACTCCAAACCTCTCTCTCCACTCAGTGTGACTTGTGTAGCATCACTCCGTGCAGGAGGATTACTTGAAATAGAGTTGGGAGTTGGGGTACCCTATACCTATTGCAATTCCTGCTAAAGGCTTCCCTCCCATAGGATTCTGAAGGGAGCTAGCTTACCTCCCCCCTACTCCCTTCCATCAGGTCCTGTTGGGTTTTTTTTCCTCCCAGTGCTAGTGGTTACATTAATTGCTAATGACAAAGGCAACTTTCATTCTGTGCGGTTGCCTGACCATTCTTGGATCCTGCACAAGGCCTCCCTTTTCTTTTTTTTCCCTCCCCCCTATAGGAAATGGAACTCGAGATGTGCGAAGAAAAAAAAAAAACACAGTGCACATATTGTCGGTTAATTGACTCCCGCTCGTTCATCGGGTGGCGCGTGTACTGTAGGGTGTCTGCCCCACAACAGAAAAGACTAAACCCAGACTCAAATCATAGGAAATTCATCAAATGTGCTTCTGCTAGCTCTGTCTTTCAAGGTCTGTTTCCTTGCCATATGATCTCTATAAACCAAATCACTCCTGGCCTGGATACAACACTGGAGACGCCTGAAGCCTTTGGATAATGAATGCCAAATGCCTGTGACAATAGGCTGATCGGAGAAGAGAATGGGGGAAAAAATTAAGTCTTTCTTTTATTTTCCTTATTTATAAACGAGAGGGGGGAAAAGGAAGCCAGTCAGGTCCATTTAATACTGTAAAAAGGGAATTGGCTGTGGGTTTGGGGTGCCAAGCCTGGGTAACTAGCCCCCTTGCAGCCACTGGGTTAAATAGTATGAGCTGGAGAAAAAGTGAGCTCTAAAACGGACACAAAGAGGGGTTCAGTCAGGAAGCAATAGATGCATTGTGCAGTCAGTTCCACTTTCCCTGCAGGAGACTTCATAAAAGATTGCCCACCACCACCCCCACCCCCACCCCCACCCCCACCCCCAACTTAGTGAATGTAACAAGAGGTTCCATTTCTCCTGCCCAGACCTGGCCTCCCCAGACTCAAAAGCTAATCGGCAAAGACTGCCCCAGAGCCTGAGATGGGTCAGGGGAAATTTGCTGATTAACTCTGGAAACAAGAAGGCATCAGGGTGGGTGCTGACCAGCCACTTTCAGATGGGAATGGACCTGTTCCCAGCATGGTAGGGATAGGAAGTGGGGAGCCATCCACCCAGGAGGGCCTACAGAGTAAGCACAGACCAAAGGCAGAAAGGTAATTAGTCTTATAGCTTTTCGGATTTTAGAAAATACTGCACTTAAAACTTGCAAGTCAACTAAGTGACTGTCGGCAGCTTATAAATGCTCTCATATCCACAGACATCAGCAGTCTTCCAGTTACCAAAGAAAAAAAAGTAGGCATAATACATACATATTAATGGAGCACGTTTTGTCCTTTGGGGGGCATAATTTTTAAAAGGGCCAAGGCAGCAATAATTGTCCCTTTAAAAATTCTAAAGGCTGTAATTGTTTTCTGTGAATTACGGTGCTGGAATTTAATTGGTGATGAGCGAGCTGGACAAGGCTTGGGCAATTTTTTTGATGAATTCAGCCAAACGGAAAAGTAGACAAGCCTTTTGAGGTATTCTACTCTACTCCTCCACCCCGACTTTGCTAATCTCCTGCTCTACCACCCCCATTTCTATAGACAGATAAATATGTACTGTGGTTAAAAAGCTGGGAGCCTGATGAAATGGGGGATTATGTTAACCACGGTTCAATGGGGACCATGAAATATGGTCAGTGAGGTCGTACAATTCAGCAGAAGACCTGAGTTTTTCAAGTTAGACAGAAATTACTCTGGAAGGTCAAGGAACCATCAAATCATCAGTCCAAGGGGCTCCCTCTACCTGTGTACACCCCAGTCACTTTAATGTGCTGATAGATGACCTTCAAGAGGTGCTACATTTGGAAAAACATTAACAAAAGCAAAAACACAAGCATTCCTTGTGGACCAGCCTTCTAGTAATGAAGTCTCCTTGGTTTTCCTATATGAATAGGAGACAGGTTTTCTGTTCCTGGATGGGGATTCAAAAGGCCTTTGACTTTTGTAGGATCATAATTTGTCTTCTGTTGACTTCACCTTTCGAAGACCTCTAGATCAGAGGAGAACTTAAATGAAATGGAAAAGAAGCAGAAATTTCTTATGGGATGGGTTTACCAATACAAAATGAGTGGGCAAACTTTGCTTCTTCAGGACTGTGAACAACAGCTAGCAGAAGAGGCCATCAGACTGCACCAGTCTATGTTCTGGTCTCAGAAGTTACCAGGATTCATTTCCAGTCTTGTCATCCTGTCCTATGGATCCTATGGATCCTTCATAGAATCATAGACTCTCAAAGTGAGAAGAGATCACAGAGGACCACCTAGCTCTGAGAAGAAACCCAATCTAGAACACTATGAACAAGTGGTCTCTGCTAATGATGAAGGTCTCACTATATCCTGAGGCAGGTAATTCCACTGGGGTGGGGGACAGCTTTAATAATTAGAAAGAGGGTCTTTTGGTTGCTTTGCTTTGCTTTGCTTTTCCTAACACCACACCTGATCTGTCTGTCTGTAATTTCCACCAATTGTTCCTATATCTTCTCACTGGACTCAAACAGAAAAAGGCGAATTCCTCTTCTTCATGAAAGTAGTTCAGACCTTTAAAGAAAGCTATCCTATTGCTCAATTCTATCATTCTGGACTTCTTTTAATCAGGAGCTGGGAAGTTGTGACATTAGTATGCATTGAACTGGATCAAGGAAGCAATCAATCAGCCAGCATGTATCAAGAACTTGGTGACTGACTGATTAATTAATATATTCCCCCAATAAAACATAAGCTCCTTGAGAGTAGGAGCTTTTAAAAGTATATGTGAATGTATGGGTGTATGCATGCAATTTTTACCTTGTTCCATGCATAAATTCATGCACATGGTAGAACTTAGTAAATATTGGTTGAACTGAACTGAATTGGCAAACCTTGAGAGTCTCTGAAGGTTTATTCCCCAAATAATAAATAGCTAAAGGATATAAACAGGCAGTTTTCAGATGACAAAATCAAAACTATCTATAGTCATATGGAAAATGCTTTAAATCACTATTGATTAGAGAAAAGAAAATTAAAACAACTCTGATGTAGCACCTCCTACTGATCAGGTTGATTAATATGACAGAAAAGGAAAATGACAAATGTTGGAGGCACAGGGGAGGCAGGAATTGGGACACTAGAGCACTGTTGGTGGAGTTGTGAACTGATCCATTTTTGGAAAGCAATTTGGAACTACATCCCAGGGGCCATAAATCTGTCCACATCCTTTAACTCAACAATACCACTACTAGGTCTGTATCCCAAAGAGATTTTTTAAAAAAGAAAAGAAAAAGTACCTATATGTACAAAAATATAGCAACATTTTGTGGTGGTAAAGAATTGGAAATTGAGAGGATAGCCATCAATTGGGGAATGACTAAAGAAGTTGTGGCATGTGATTGTGATGGAATCCTACTGTGCCATAAGATATGATGAGCAGAATGCTTTCAGAAAAATCTGGAAGACTTTTAAGTTATGTAAAGTGACGTGAGCATAACTAAGACAACATTGTACACAGTAATGGCAATATTGTACATAATCAACTGTGAATGACTTAGCTGTTCTCAGCAATACAAAGATCCAAGTCAATACTGAAAGACTTAGGAAAAATGCAATCTATCTCCAGAGAAAGAAGTGAGAGGGTCTAAATGCAGATCAAAGCATATTTTTTTAACTTTCCTTGTTTCTCTTCTTCTTTGGTTCATATTTTCTTTCACAACATGACTAATATGGAAATATGTTTTGTATGATTGCACATGTATAACCTATAGCAAATTGCTTACTGTTGCAAGGAATGGGGAGGGGAAAGAGAGAACTCAAAATTTTAGAAAATGAATATTAAATATTTTTACATGTAATTGGAAAAACTAAAATTTTTTTAAAATGGAAACAAAAGTCTCTGCAAGGTTCTTAAAGATTGACAATGGCATCTCCATTTCAATGTTTCAGGCTCTTTTATAATACAAAATCCACCCCTAAAATCAATGTAAACCCAAATGGGTGATGGTTTAGTCAAGTAGACAGAACACTGAATTAGGAATGGCTTTGTTTTCCTATCACAACACTCATGATGACCATAGACTATAAGACCTTTGAGCCACTGTCTTTGGATCCCCAGTCCCCGGCATAGTGCCTCCTACTTACACTTTAAACCCCCTCAGCATATACTCTCCAATCCAGCAACCATGGTCCCCTAGATGTCCCACTAATAAAATATTCCATCTCTCAGCTCTGGGGATTTTCTCTATGTCCCCACCTCCTCCCATGCCTGGAATGTTCTTCTTCCTTTTCTCCTCTGACTTCCTCCTAGCTAAAATCCCACCTGCCATAGGAAGCCTTTCTCAATCCCTTTTAATTTTAATACATTCCTTCTGCAAATTTTTACCTTTTTAACCCCTCCACAGCTGGTCTGTACATAGCTGTTTAATTGTAGTTTCCCTCATTAGATTGTGAACATCTGGAGGTCATGGAGCCTCTCTTGCTTTTCTTTTTATCACCAATACTCAGCACTTAATAAATGCTTATTGTCTGGCTGACTTACATGATACTACTAACAATAACAACACTAGCAGCTAGTATTTATGTATCACTTTAAGGTTTGCAAAGTGATTTCCACAGTATCTCATTTGATCATAGAATGAGTGCTTATTGATTGACTAATAGGAACAACCCACCAGGACATGAAGGAATGTAATCTGCCTAGGAGATGAGATCATAGCTCCTTAAACTACTGGAGCAAATAAGCATCATTTAAAGCAATAATTTAAAAATAAAATTAAAAAGAAAAACAACAATCTTTGGCCTTGCAAGGAACAAAAAAGTAACCCTGCCTTCCTAAATCTCTCAGCCTGAACCACCATTGAGCTGATTCTTTTGAAGTTTCTGCCTAAGGGAAGACATGAGAGACAGCCATTGTTCTCTCCTTCCCTAACATTCTTTCCAAGACTGGCAGCCATTCCTCTTTTGGTCCTTGGCACCTTGGCCTCTCTCCATCCTCCTATTCCTCCCTCCCCTATTTAAAATCCAAACCAATGAGGAAAGCTACCTTGGCCAAACAGACTGAGGCCAACGAGCCTGTCCCTTTAATTCTCCAGCTCTTCCGGACAGCCCAGCACTTCTGTCTAGGGGAACTGAAGTCACCCACACGTGGCTAAATGGCCACCCTAAAGTGGATTCTTCAAACCCTTATGGTTGCTAAGCGACGGATACTTCAACTTTGGAAATCTTTATCCACACCGGATATATTATCCTGGCAAATTGGACTTTCAGATCTGGCAGCAGTGGAAAAACTAACTTTTTTTTTAAATAGAGACAATTTAGATGATTTCAAAGACATCTGGTCTCTTTTTCTAGCAGTGTATGACTAGTCTATTTTGTTAATATGTGTCTGATCCAAAACACTTCACATGTATAAAAGCAAAAAAGCCCAGGGAGAAAAAAGAGCATTTCAGTCACAGAAAGATGTGCTGGTACAAAAAGCCCCCATTGAAAAGATCTAGTGCCTCCTTGGCCAAGTTATGTGAGCCCTGGGTCCTATGCAGGGCCTCCCCTCTCTGGTTCCCTCCATCTCCTCCTCTAATCGGAATAAGCCTGTCTCAAGTTGTTAACCTTCCCCCAAGGCTTAAAGACATTCCCAACTTAGCCTCCTGACTTTGTAGAGACCCACTCTGAAGAGGACACGGTGTGCTAGCAGAGAATGAGGTGGAGACACACAGGATGGAACCCTGAACTGAGAAGCAGTAGACCTGGGTTCAAGCCCCCATCTCTCTTACTAACAGACTGTGATCTCAGACAAGTCATTTCCCATATTCTAACTTCACTTTGCTTGTCCAAGAAATGAGGAGTTGGGACAAGGTGATGTGATAAACATTTATGCAGTAACTTTGGTTGGTATACAAAGATTAAATAAGCCACACAGCCCCTGACCTATAGCCTGGGTGGGGATGGGAGAGGGGGAACAAATCACTGTAGCACTAGATACAGGATTAAGTGCAAGAGCGATGGAGCAGCGCAGTGTTTTGTGAGATACTGAGAGAAGGTCGTTCCTGACTCCAGGGATCAGGTAAGGTTTCAAAAAGAAGGGAGCTTTTGAGTCGGGTTTTCAAAGCAAGGTAGGACTTCCATAGATAGGATGGGAGAAGAGGACATCTCCTCAGCACCATTTCATACTATCTTTCATGTCCTCTGAATTCCAATCCTGAACACAACAGTCATTTCTCCTGCATTTGGGCATACTGTTATCTAAATCTTCCAATAAATATAATACACAGCACAGTGTGAAAATGTGTGAGTGGGATATGTGAGGCTGAAAGGAAGACTCACCTGTGCCTGGTTGTTGGGGGTAAGAGATCAGGAAAGGCTGCTGGAGGAGGTATAACCTGAAGGATGGGTGGATCACAGGTGAAATAAGATTGGAGTGATGAACTGGACTCAGTTTGCTTTTATTTAGTCATTTTTCAATCGTTTCCAACTCTTCATGATCCCATTTGGGGATTTCTTGGCAAAGATATTGAAACAGTTTGCCACTTCCTACTCCAGTTTATTTTGTGGACGAGGAAACTGAGGCAAATAGGGTTAAGTCACTCGTCCAGGATCACACAGTTAATAAGGATCTGAGGCCAGATTTGAACTCAGGAAGATGAGTTTTCCTGATGCCTGGCACTTTATCCACTGTGCCACCTTGAATAGGGACTCAAATATAAGCCAGACGAACTTGGGTTTTCTTGAATTTTGGATGGGCTTTTATAAGACTCAACCATGAAAAATCTAGATTACCCTAGAAAACTGAGTGAATTATATAGAACAGTTAACGTTAAATAGTATTCACGGATGAACTATATAATTTCAAAGCAAACCATCAGATAATCTCAGGCCCATTCATAAAGCCACATTTCATGTTTCTCTTATCCTTCCTTATACATGAATCTGAGGCCCCTCTTGGTGCAGATTAAGGCAAATTCTCTCCCCTATTAGAATATGTTTCTTGAGGTTAGGTACTATTTTGTTTTTGTTAGGGAGCAGCTAGGTAGGCACAGGGTGCCAGGCCTGGAGTCATGAAGACTTATCTTCCTGAGTTCAAATACAGTCTCAGATACTTTCTAGCAGTGTGACCCTGGGAAAATCACTTAACCCTCTTTGCCTCAGTCTCTTCATCTGTAAAATGAGCTGGAGAAGGAAATAGCAAACCACTCTAGCATCTTTGCTAACAAAATCCAAAACAGGATTGCTAATAGTTGGACAAGATGGAAAAAATGACTGAACAACAAGTCTCAGTAACCTCAATAGTAAAGTGGGGGTATAATAATAGCAAGTATTTCCTAGGGTTGTTGTGAGGATTGAACGGGTTAATAATCACAGATGAGATCACTGAGGCCCAGAGAGGGAAAATGAGTATTTATATTGATGTAATATCAATATTATATATCAAAAGTCAATATTAGGCAGATATTAAGGACTTGGATGGTCAAATTCAGGACCAGTATTTGAAGCATTGTTCTCTACTTTAGTCCAAGACTGAATGATTCAGTGCAATAAGCACTTACTTGTTGGTCCAGACAAATAATGAAGATACAAAGGCAAAGACCAACAAGTCCATCCCAGAATTTGTACTTCTACTGGTGGAAGGGATTGTAAGTAAACTAAGATACTAGGAACTAAAGAGAGAACAAAAGAGGAAAAGGACAGAAGACTAGAGGTTCTAAAAAATAGGCAAGTGCAAGGGAGAGCATTGCAGCTTGCTGAATTAAACTGAATTGTCAGGTCAGTCCTAGGTTTTAGATTGTACCAATCCCTCGGACACGGCACTTTTTCCAGCTCAACCCCAGTCCGTGCTGTGGGTATTGGTTTGACCACAAATGATACTAGTGACCTTTCTTGGCCTGAGTGATTTTCAATTTCAATTCATTTTTGGTCTCTGTTCACTGGGATGTCTGCAAAGTGCTCCGTCATTCTGTCATGGAAGCGAAAGGTAAATCTCAACTAGCCTTCTAAGTAAATCAACTACCAATTAAATCTTACATATTTGAAGATCAACTTTAACTAACATATGAAATATTAGTAATTTCTCACATTTTAGTAGTGCTTTAAGATTTGTAAAATACATTTATCATATTAACTATCTGGTGAGAAAGTGCAAATACTTCTATAAAGAATTCTATAAAGAGGAAACAGAGAGATTAAGTTACTTCTCCAGAGCCACACAGTAAAATATCAGACCTAGGACATGAAATCCCATGTGGAATCTGAACTCTGGTCTTTTGACACCATTTCCATTACACTGTCCACCAAGATCATGCTGCCAATGTGTTGACAGCCCTTGACTCATCATTTTGAATGTGGAAATATTAGTTCTGTTTCCACATGGAGCAAATGATGTATCCTATTTACCCAAACTCCAGGGCCTGGAATGCTGCCAACTATGGTTGGGTGAATATTTGGAGTGGTGAGAGAATCCTCTCCATTGTGTTTTTTTTTTTTTTACAAATAAGCCACTATAGAAACAACCACTGACAGTGATTAATGATTCACTTGGATAAAGAATTAGCCCAATGGCCCTTCCCCAAAGCTCAGCATGGTTTCAGACCTAGTCATTCTCTGGCCACTGGAATAGGTTGGAAGGAAATGGCCAGACTACATATTCACATCTGAGGACAGTTCATTGGCTAGGAAGATATTTCTTTGAAAAATAGGAAAAAAATCCATTCTAAGTCTTTCTTCATATGTATATATGTATGTATATAATGCACATATATGATACACCATAGATATGTGTATGTGTATATATGTATATACATATATACATACATATATAATACATACACACATATATATGGTCTATTTATGCATATGTATATTGTACATATGTGCATGTATATGTATATATTTGTCTTTATTTTTTAATTTTTGAAATAATTCTTAAATTTTATCTTTAATTATGTGCAAAATAATTTTTAATGTTTTTTTAAAATTTGAGTTCCAAATTTTCTTCTTCCTGCCCACTCCTCCCCCTTTCTAAGACAGCACACAATTTGATATAGGTTATTCATATACAGTTATGCAAAACATTTCCATATTAGTCATGTTAGGAAAGAAATCAGACTAGAAAAAAAAACATGAAAAAATAAAGTAAAAATAGTATTCTTCAGTCTGCATTGAGACTTCATAAGTTCTTTTTCTGGAGATAGATAGCATTTTTCATCATAAGTTCATAAGAGCTGTCTTGGATCTTTGTCCTGCTGAGAATTAGCTGTCACTCACAGTTGGTTATACTATAATACTGTTGTTACTATGCGATGTTCTTTTCGTTATACTCACTTTACTTTGCATCAGTTCATGTCTGTCCAGGTTTTTTCTAAAAGCTTTCTCCTCATCATTTCTCATTACACAATAATATTCCATCACAATCACAGACCACAGCTTGTTCAGTCACTCCCCAATGGATGGGCATCCTCTCAATTTTCAATTCTTTATCATGACAAAAAGCTGCTATTTTTGTATGTATAGGTCCTTTTTCTTTAAAAAAAAATCTCTTTGGTATACAAACCTAGTGAGGCTATTGCAGGGTCACAAAGTATGCACAGTTTTATAGCTTTTTGGATATAGTTCCAAATTCCTCTACAGAATGGAGTTCACAAATCCACGAACATTGCTTTAGGGTTCCAATTTCCACACATCCCCTCATTTTCCTTTTCTGTCATATTAGTCAATCTGATAGATGTGAAGTGGTACCTCAGAGTTGTTATAATTTGAATTCCTCTAATCAGTAGTGATTTAAAACATTTTATATGACTATAGATGACTTTGATTTCTTTGAAAACTTTCTGTTCATATCCTTTGTCTATTTATCAATTGGGGAATGACTTGCATCCTTAAAAATTTGAATGCATTCTCTATATAGTTGAGAAATGAGACCTTCATTAGAGAAACTTGGGTAAAAATTTTTTCCTAGTTTCCTGTTTTTCTTCTAACCTTGGCTCCATTGGTTTTGTTTGTGCAAAACCTTTTTAATTTCATGTAATCAAAATTATTCATTTTAC
Source organism: Potorous gilbertii (assembly GCA_028658325.1). Classification (NCBI taxonomy): domain Eukaryota; kingdom Metazoa; phylum Chordata; class Mammalia; order Diprotodontia; family Potoroidae; genus Potorous; species Potorous gilbertii. The sequence continues at coordinate 237,487,483 of CM053772.1, read as the reverse complement.
ATACCGTAATGCTCTGTATCTCTTTTTTCATCATAAATTCTTCCCTTATCCAGTTAGTTGACAGGCAAGCTACTCCATGCTTCCCTGATTTGCTTATATCACTCTTTATGTCTAAATCATGTTTCCATTTTGACTTTATCTTGGTAGACGGTGGGAGACGTTGGTCTGTACCTTGTTTCTGCCAAACTGCTTTAGAGATTTCCCAGAAAATTTTGTCAAACAGTGAATTCTTGTCTCAAAAATTTGGGTCTTTGGACTTATCAAAGACTAGAAACTATGGTCATTTACTACTGTATATTGTGTATCCAATCTACTCCACTGACCCATCACTTTATCTCTTAGCCAGTACCAGATAGTTTTAATGAGTACCACTTAACAATATTGTTTGAGAACTGATATATAGCTAGGCCACCTAATTTCTCATTCTTTCAATCAATTCCCTTAATATTCTTGATCTTTTGTTTTTCCAGATGAATCTTATTATTTTTAATAGCTGTATAAAATAATTTTTGTTAGTTTGGCATGAGACTGAATAAGTAAATTAATTTAGGTGGAACTGTCATTATTATTAAATTGGCTCAGCCTACCCATGAGCAATTAATATTTTTCCAATTGTTCAGATCTGACTGTATTAATGTGAAAAGTGTTTTGTAATTGTATGCATATAGTTCCTGTATTGGTCTTGAAAGATTCCCAAGTATTTTATGTTGCCTACAGTTATTTTAAGTGGAATTTCTTGCTGCTGGATTTTGTTGGTGACATATAGAGAAGCTGGTGATTTGTTTATTTTATATCCTGCAACTTTGCTAAAGTTGGTACTTATTCCAACCAGTTTTTTCAGTAGATTCTCTAGGATTCTCCAAGTATACCATAATATCATCTGTGAAGAGTGATATTTTTGTTTTCTTACTTGCCTATTCTAATGTATTCAATTTCTTTTTCTTCTTTTATTGCTATAAGTAGCATTTCTTGTTCAACATTGAATAATAGTAGTGAAAAGGGCATCCTTACTTCACCCCTGATCTTATTGGGAAGACTTTTGGCTTATCTCCCTTACAGATAACGCTTCTGGATGGTTTTAGATAGATATGATTTATCATTTTAAGAAAAGCTCCATTTATTCCATTTAGTGTTTTTAATAAGAATGAGTTTTATATTTTGTTGTAGGCTTTTTCTGTATCTATTGAGATAATCATATGATTTTTGTTGGTTTTATTACTAATGTGGTCAATTATGCTGATAGTTTTCCTAATATTGGACCAACCCTGCATTCCTGATATGAATCCCACCTGGTCATAGTGTAAGCTTTGTGATATATTTTGTATGTGTGATACATTGCTGTAAACAAAAACTCAAACTTAGCCTCTACTCAAAGACCTTTAGTGATGAGGATCTCAGTACCTAATTATTTGAAAGTTTTTCCTTATATCAAAATGGTCTCTACTCCTTTTTAATTCCTAACCACTGTTCTTGTTCCACCCTCTGGGGTAAAGCAGAAAAAGTCTATCCTTATTTCATATGATAGCTCTTAAAGTGTTTGAAAATAGTTATCATGTCTCATAAATCCTCTTAAATTAAACATATATCACTTGAAACTGAAAACTTAGAAATACTTTATGTGGAGGCAAAGCCAAGATGGTGTATTAAAGGCAGCTTAGGCAATGCTCCGGCAAGCAGCAGACCTTGAGAGCGACTGAATTGGCAGCAGTGGCTTCTAGAGGTCCCAGGCCAGAGATGGTAAGGGGGCCAGACCACTGGTCAAAAGGAAATTACAGGGTCCCTTTGCTGGCACTGGTTGCAGAACTCTGTTGCACTGCCTGTGTGCAGGTCTGGATTACAGTTCTCAGTCACAGTGCTAGGGCAAGAAAGACTATAGCAGAGCTTGTAAATACAAAGGAGCAGGGATTCTGGTCAAGGTTCTTGGGTAGAAAAAGGTACATGTGACTGTTCACAGACCAGAACACAGACCAGAGCAAAAGGAAAATAGTAAACACCCCTCTCCTTCAATCATACCACCTTGGAAGAATTGAAAAAATTACAGACCTCCAGAGCTACCCCTGAAAACAGTAGCACAAAAAACCTGAAGCTTTGGACAGTGCCTCCTCCACATGAGGAGGCCAACTTTAATATAAAGTTAGAAGTCAAGCAACAGGCTGGAAAAATGAACAACAAGAAAAGAATCCAACCACAGAAAGTTACTATGGTGACAGGGAAGATCAAAACACAAACTCAGGAAAAAAAACAAAAATAAAGTCAAAACAGCTACACCCAAAGCCTCAAAGAAAAAATAATGAATTGTTCTCAGGTACAAAAGAATACCTAAAAGAGCTCAAAAAGGATCTTAAAATCAAATAGAAAAGGTAGAAGAAAAATGGGAAAAGAAATGAGAGTGATGCAAGATAATCATGAAAAAAAGTATACAACTTGGTAATGGAGGCACAAAAAATACTGAAGAAAATAATTACTTAAAAATGAGAATTGGGCATGTGGAAGCTAATTGACTCCACAAGACATCAAGAAACAATAAAACAAAATTGAAAGAAATAAAAAAATAGGAAAAATGTGGAATATCTCATTGGAAAAACAACTGAACTGGAAAAGAGATCGAGGAGAGAATTATTGGACTACGCAAATGCCATGAGCAAAAGGAGCCTAAACATCATATTGTAAGACATTATTAAGGAAAACTGCCCTAATATCCTAGAATTAGGGGGTAAAACAGAAACAGAAATATTTTACCCATCACCTCCTGAAAGTGATCCCCAAATTAAAATTTCCAGGAATATTATGGCCAAATTTCAGAGATCCTAGCACAAGGAGAAAATATTACAAGCAGTCAAAAGAAAATAATTCAAATATTATGGAGCCACAGTCAGGATAACACAAGATTCAGCAGCTTTTACATTAAAAGAGTGGAGAGCTTAGAATATGCTAGGATTATAATCCTTTGGTGGGGTGTGAATATCTAATGAAATAATGAATTTTCAAGCATTAATGATGGAAAGACCAGACATGAATAGAAATTATGATTTTCAAATGCAAGATTCAAGTATAAAAAGGTAAATAGGAAATAGAAATCATAAGGAATTCAACAAGGTTAAACTTTACATTCCCACATGAGAAGATGAGACTTATAACTCCTAAGAACTTTATCACTATCAGGACAGTTATAAGGCATATACACAGACAGATGACAGGAATGTAGATTGAATATGACATAATGATATCTAAAAATATAAAATTAAGGGGTGATAAAGAGAAGAGGCAGAAGAGGGAAGGGAGAGGTAGAATAGGGTAAATTATCTCACATAAAAGAGGCACAAAATAACTTTTACAGAGGTGGAGATAATGGAGGTGGTGATGGACAATGTTTAAACTATACTTTCATTGGAATTGGTTCAAAGAGGGAATAACATACAGACTTTGTTGGGTGTAGAAATCTATGTTACCCTACATGGAAGTAGGAAAGGAAGGGGAAAAGAGAAGGGGAAGGGACTGATAGAAGAAAAGACAGATTAGAGAGGAGGTGGTGGTAAGAAGCAAAATACTTTTGAGGAGGGACAGAGTAAAAGAGAGAAAGTAAAAGGAGAAAAGAGTAAAAGAGAAAAGAGAAGACAAGAGGAGAGACAGAGAAAGAGAGAGAAGGATAAACAATGAGGGAAGTAGGATGGAAAGAAATACAGTTAATAATCATAACTATAAAAAATTATTATAGCAAATTCCTCTGATAATGGTCTCATTTCTCAAATATATAGAAAAATGAATCAAACTTATAAGAATACAAGTCATTCCCCAATTTATAAATGATCAAAGGGTATGATCATTTATATCTATATCTGTCTATATATTTATATATACATATATTTATATCTGTCTATAGTCATACAAAAATTAATATCCTAAATCACTATTTGAGATATGCAAATTATAAGAACTCTGAGGTACCACCTCATACCTATCAGACTGACTAATATAATGGAAAATGACAAACATTGAAGGGCCTGGGGAGAAACTGGAACACTAAAATACCATTGGTGGAGTTGTGAATTGATTCAACAATACTGGAGAGCAACTTGGAATTCTATCCAAAAAGTCATAAAATTGTATATATTCTTTTACCTAGCAATACCACTACTAGTTTTGTATTCCAAAGATATTTTTAAAGGGAAAATGGCTTAAATGTAGAAAAATATTTACAGCCGTTCTTTTTGTGGTGGCAAAGAATTGAAAATTGAGGGGACACCCATCAATTGAGAAATGACTGAAAAAGTTGTGGCATATGATTGTGATGGAATACTATTGTACCATAAAAAATAACAGGCAGGATACTTTCAGAAAAATCCTGGGAAAACTTACATGAACTGATGTAAAGTGAAATGAGCAGAACCAGGAGAACATTGTACACATTAATAGCAACATTTTACAATGATCAACTGTGAATGACTTGGCTATTCTCAGCAAAACAAAGATCCAAGATATTTCCAATGGATTTATGATGAAAAATGTCATCCATCTTCAAAGAACTGATAGAGTCTGAAAGTTTGAATGTAAATTGAAGCATACTTTTTAAACTTTACTCGTCTTGGTTCTTTTTTTGGGGGGTGGTTTCTGTTTTGTTTTACAACATGATGTATATAGAAATATGTTTTGCCTCACTATACATGTATGACCTATATCAAATTGCTTGCCTTCTCAATGAGGAGTGAGAAGAGACAGACAGACAGACAGACAGAGAGAATTTGGAACTCAAATGTTTTAAAAATGAATATTAAAAATTGCTTTTACATTTGCTTGGAAAAATATTTTTAAAATACCTTATGCTATAGATGAGAAAGGGAGAAATTACTTTCCCAAGTTCACCTATGCATGAAGGATCTGCAATCCAAGGTTTATAAATCCAAATCCATTGCCATTTCCCTAATAATATGGTAGTATCCCCAAGAGTTTTCAACGAATCTCTATATGATATCATTTCTAACCCTCTCATGATTCTGTTCACTTTCAACTGGATGCATTACACCTTGCCCTTTCAGAAGATTATGGGTTCATGGATTGAGAGTTAGAAGGGAGCTCAGAGGCCTTTTAGACCAACTTTCTTATTTTGTAGGTGAAGAAACTGAGCCCCAGGGAAGTTAAGCGACTTGCCCAAGGTGACCTAGGTATTTTGTGTGAGAGGTAAGATTTGGACCTAGGTCCTCTGTCTCCAAAACTAATACCCTTTTCACTGCACACTGCTCTCTCCTTCAATTTAAACATCTCTCTCTACTTTCAACCTGAAAATTCCTACTGAGAGGAGGAAACAAATTCACCCATTAATACCCATTGCACGAATAAATTTTCCAAAAAATTTATTTTCATTGACTAAGAGAAAAACCCTGAGCTCTGAGGATATGAGGGTGTAAGAAAAGCAGAGAATTTTGAAAAGGAAGAAAGAAGAGGGGGAAGGTAAGCCCCCAGGAACAGTTTCAGGACAAGTCTTCTGAAGGAGTATCACTCATAGGACAATATGTCTTAACCAAAACCCACAGAGCCCCTTCCCCTTCATGTACCTCTAGACAGGGAAGTCTTTCCTTCCATGGTACTGCCTCCGTTAGGGTCGCAATCCAGAAATTAATGTGGAATGAAAAGGCAACCAAGCTACAGCCCACACAACATGTCTTTCATTAGCCAGAGTGAATTGGCCGAAGAAAAGGGTGTGGGACCTGAGGGCCTACCCCACTGCCCACCCGCAGGCAGCCAGGAGACCTGGGCCAAATTTTATGTATTTCTTTTATGGCACTGATTATCCTGTTATGCCTCAGACCAACCACAAAGGCTGGTACTGGGCAGAGTACCACCATATATGGTCAGATAATTCTGACTGCCCCCAATTAAACCTGATCTACGGGGTGTCTATTCTCCTAAGGATTCTTTGAGGAATGTGGTGGGAATCATCCTTTTCTGGGAGATCAAACTTATTTTTTAAGGGTGTCACTCATCTCTTGATAAAACTCCCAACAAGAAACCAGGTAGAATACCACCTTGGAAGTTTTAAAGGTGGAAACACTGGTATATGGAATACGATGGTCCAAGACAGAACTTGCGTAGTTGCTACCACCAGCACTGAGACAATTCAACTTGATTATCATGATAAAAATGCTCTTTATAGGATACTTTAAGCCATCATTTTGTACTCAGTCTATTGCAATAGCTTTTGTCTGGCCTCCCTGCTTCAAGTCTCTCCATTCCCTGGTCATCTCTTAAAGTCATCTTCCTAAAAACACAGGTTTGGCCATATTACCTAACTATTTAGTAAACGGCACTGGCTCTCTATTGCCTCCAAAATCAAATATAACATACTCTTTCTTTTTAAAACCCTTCATAACCTGGCCTCTTCCTATATTTTCAATCTCTCCAGAATGTGTTATATGGAATTCTATCTCTCTGTCCCTTCTTGGCTCATACCTATAACCAATGTACCCACACATGGCAACTAGAGACTATGTTACCTGATCTTTTCTGCTCTTTCTTTCCCTGGTCCAGGAGATTGAAGAATGATCCCAAGATGAATGTTTCCAGTCTTGAAATCAACTTTGAGTTTGAGAGGTTGGGAACTGCTGAGTGTCTCACTCAATGCTGGCTACACTATGGGAGGTATCCCTTGCAGTGATTATAGCTTTTATCAGAGACAATGGTCATCAACTGACCCAACTCTGGCCTGGCTGGATAGAAACCATAGAATTTAGGGAGTTATATAGACAGGGGCAACAATCAAAATGATGGTGAAATGCCAATACAATGTTCTCACAAAATGTTTCATATTTTGATGTTTCAAGTATTGAAGGTGAGCATGACAGCAGTCCTAAGTTACTACTTTCTATTTAAGATTTTTTAAATGTCTTAAATTTTTAAGTGTTAAGAATTATTTTGAGGGTAGAAAATAAATAAATAGCTGTCCCATAACTGATTAATGCTACACATTGGGTACCTTTCTATTAATTCTTTTGAGGAGACACTAGACAGAGCCAAACTTAAATTTTAAGTGATTGTTCCCAGAGTTCTAGGAGAAGGTTGTAATGATCCAGAGATTCTGAGAGGGGAAAAAAGCTCTTTCTTTAGAGAGCAGGCTCATCTGGAATTGAATGTGGGTCTATACACATGAGCGTAGAACTGAGACCCCTAAATGGGAGAAGATGAGTGCCTGAGTTGAGTCCCCATTAGATCATTCTGTGTTGTTGCAAATGTAATTCAAATTGACTTTCATGCAAACACTAGCTTCAAATGATAGAGTCAGATAAATGATTTAGGAAAAACTTACCAATGCCTGCCACCATACATGAGAATTAAGTCCAAATGGGTACAAGATTTAGGTATAAGGATTGATACTATAAACAAATTAGTGGAGCAAGGAATAGTGTATTTATCAGATTTATGGAAAGGGAAGAATTTTTGACCAAACAAGAGATAGAAAACATTATGAAGTGCAAAATGGATAATTTTGATTACATTAAATTGAAAAGTTTTGCACAACCAAACCCAATGCAAACAAGATTAGGAGGGAAACAGAAAACTGGAAAAGAATTTTTGCAACTAGTGTCTGTGATAAACACCTCATTTCTAAAATACGTAGAGAATTGAGTCAAATGTACAAGACTACAAGTCATTCCCCAAATGATAAATGGTCAAAGGATATGAATAGGCAGTTTTCAGAGGAAGAAATCAAAACTGACTAATAGTCATATGAAAAAATGCTCTAAATCACTATTGACTAGAGATATGCAAATCAAAACAACTCTGAGATACCACATCACACCTATCAGATTGGCTAACATTACAAAACAGGATGATGATAAATGTTGGAGAAGATATGGGAGAACTGGAACACTAATTCATTGTTGATGGAGTTGTGAGTTGATCCAACCATTCTGGAGAGCAATTTGGAACTATGCCCAAAGGGCTACAAAAATATGCATACTCTTTGACCCAGCAATACTGCTTCTAAGACTGTATCCCCAAGAGATCATAAAAATGGGAAAAGGTCACACATGTACAAAAATATTTATAGCAGCACTCTTTGTAGTCGCCAAAAACTGGAAATCAAGGAGATGTCTATCAGTTGGGGAATGGCTGAATGAATTGTGGTTAGTATATGAATGTAGTGGAATACTATTGTGCTATAAGAAAAGATGAACAAGAAGACTTCAGAGAGGCCTGGAAAGACTTATATGAACTGATGCTGAATGAAAGGAGCAGAACCAGGAGAACTTTGTACACAGCAACAACCACAGTGTGCAAGGAATTTTTCTGGTAGACTTCATTTGCAATGCAAGGACTTAAATAATTTCCAATGAACTCTTGAGACAAAATGCCTACGATATCCAGGGAAAGAACTATGGAATTCAATCACAGAATGAAGCAGACATTTTCTTTTGTGTTATGTTTTGTTTTGTTTTATGTTTCTCCCATTCATTTTAATTCTTCTGTGCAACATGACTAAGGTGAAAATATATTTACTAGGAATGTATGTGTAGAACCTACACAAAATTGTATGCCATCTCAGGAAGGGAGTGGAGAGGGAGTGGGGGAAGTCTAAGCTATATGGAAGTGATTATAGAACACTGAAAACAAATAAGATAATTTTTTTTAAAAATTCCCAAACTCTGGAGAAGTTTTGTAACCTCCCACCCTGCATACGTATATGAGAGTGGTGATCCTTATGGAAAAGAATTATGTAAAGCTAAGAAGAAACCCAGGGAGGATAAAGCAGCAATTTTTGCGAAAAAAATGTAGAAGAGTCAGAAAAGATATTACCATTTTCTGCCATCCCAACTTTCCCCCTAAGAAGTTGTCGATATGTAATAAAAATATTTCAATACACTGAAAATCTGTAACCTTCAGTCATGATCACTGACCAACTGACTCGACCATAACAATCACCATCACCTCAATTATGTGTAAGCTCCAGGGAAGGGAACTTGTTTGTCCATGATCGGAGTCCATAAATTACAGAATCTCAGGAAGTCAGAGTCAGAAGTAACTTTAAAGATAATATCGTCCTCCAGTCACTTTACAGAGAAGGAAATCAAGGCCTTAGAAAGATTAAGTAATTTGCCCAAAGTCAAAAAAAATGTGCCAGAATCAGGAATCATATCTGGGTTTTATGACTCCAGATTCGATGACATTTAATTATACTTCATTTGCAAAACCAGACTTAAAGGTCAGACCTACTAATGCCCAATCAGTCCTTTTTCCCCTCCCTCCCTCCTTCCTTCCCTCCTCCCCCCCCCTCTGTCCCTCCCTCCCTCCTTCCCTCATAAGGGACTATTTCAGTTGATGAAAGGATTCTATCCCCTAATGAACATCAGAGCTTTACCATTTCCCCAGTGCCTAATGATTCTACACCAATACAAGACAAGAAAGATAATATTTTTGTCTACCTTCATTTCATTATAATTCTTTATATTTTTTCTCTGTTCATTAGGAGTGCACTCAACTCATTTTTTTATTCTGGCAATTTGATTTTCTTCTATTTGAAATAAAGTAGCTAATAGTTTTCATTTTTGTTATTTGCTTTTAAATAGCCCTTTTGTTTATTATTCCATAGCCTTTCAGTTCTCCATTGTTTTCCAATGTTTATTACTTTGCACTATGGGAAGGTTTGTTAATTTGGTTATTTCTAATTTTCAGATTATATGTTCAATTCATCAAGGCTCCCTTTTTCTAGTTCTAATATATGTTTTCAGAGACATACGTTTTTCCACTTAAGATTGTCTTGCTTTATCCTCCAAACTTGGATGTGTTTTCATTTTCGTCATTCTGTTTAATATACTTTACTGATTGTTCCTATGATTTTTTTCTTTGACCTTTTAGTCTTAGTTTAGGTCTGCTTATCTTCCTTATGTTCACTGTATTAATGGCTATTTTTATTGACTTCTGCAAAGTCAATTTGGTCTGCAAAAGAAGTGTTTAATATCGCTACTTTTTAAAAAATTTATTCTTGCATTTATTTCCTCTTACATTTTATTCCTAGCACATTATCAGTTTTTGTAAAGATGATCTTGATATTGAACATATGTATATTCCTTACTATATCTACTTAGGATGTGCCATAATTCTTTCAAATCTATATTTTCTAAAACTCTATTTTTCTTTTTATTCAACTGTGTTATATTTACCCACTACTGGAAGAACACTTTTAGAATTACTGGGTTATTAATACAGATGGATAATATTTGAGTGCATCTATGTATGTGTATAACCTTTAAATTTAGTTATTTTTTTCCTTTGAGAATTTAGATGCAATCAGAAATATGTACTTAATAATATTGTTTCATCGTCTATAGTACCTGTGAACATATTACTTCTCCCTTCATTTCCACTGACATTGTGAGTTTGGAATGTTTATTTCAAATCATTGTTATTTCTTACTTTTTCTGGAATTTCTGTATATCTCAATAACTTGTGTTCCAGACTTTAACTTTCAGTTTGTATTTGTTTTGATTTTTTTAAATGCACTTCAAGCATTCTGTGAATTCTTGGGTTTTGATTTCTTATCTTCTTTCATTTTCTTTAATCCATTAACATTTAAGATTCTGATCCTTCATTTTCATTCATTTAGCTATTTTGTATTAAATTTCCCCTTTCCTTTTTTTCTTCCTGTCTTGTCAGGTCCTTAGGATTAGTTTTGCTTATTCTAATTTGATCCCAATCTCCTATTATAGCCTCTCCCTACTCCTATTATCCAGTCCAAAACTCCTTAAATTTACTTGCATTATTATTGCCTCTACTTCTTTATGGTTACCTTTTATAGCTCTTTCTCCTACCTTCAAGGTCAGTCATTTTGATTTGTATAGAATTCATGTGTTCTCGTAGTGCTGACTTTTTATTCCATTCTGCCAAACTTTATTCCTCTATTTTAGGAGTTCCAAATCTTCCATTCTTTTTTCAGAATGTTTTTTTTTAAGAGATTGTCCTTCATATCTTCTAAATGATCTACCTTCTTATTTGTCCTACTGATTTTTTTCTTTAAGAGCTCTTATTTCTGCCATAAATCTTTCCTTAATACCCATTCTTCTAATACTTTTCTTGAAACTTTTATTTTTCTTCTCAACTATTCAGTGGTTTCTTTAGATTACTCCATTATTTCTGTAATTCCACAGAATTTTTATGTTACACTGTTTATCATTTGAGTTTAAAATGAGTATCCTTTACTGCATAGTATTTACTTGTTGTATGATTCCTGTTCTAGATTTTTTTTTTTACTGATTTTTCCCTCATTTATTTATGAGTGTCTCTCACAGTTTTTCTACCTAGGAATTAGGTTTATACCCCACTTTTTTTCTCTTGGCCTTCCTACCTTCTCCTTTTCTTCTTGGGTTTCAAATAGTTTTGTATGAACCCCTTCATCCTACCCTGACACTTTCATTTTCTCCTCCATCTTATGCCACCCTATTCCTTATGTCCATATCACTAGGGATAATCGGCTTTGGTGACTTCCTTGTACTGAGGTACAATGAGCTCTACTTGGATCTTTATCTCACAGAAACCCTGTAAGGCAATAGTCACAATTGGATTATATTTAGCACAGAAGTCCACCCAGCTGTGTAAGGCTAGGTGACACTCCCCCGCTTTCTCCTTCTAGGTCTGGGGGAATAATTATTTCTCTTTCTTAAAATGAGTACAGGACATATCAAACTATTTCACCAATCAGAGAAGAAAGGATTGAAGCAACCATAGCCAGAGTCTGAATTGTATACTGTCATTCATACAAGTCATGAGACTGGGCTGGGTCCCTCACCTAACCTTCTGCTGTTATTCAGAAGGCTTTACTTTGTAAGGAAGCATTTCCTTTCTTCTCTTTGTGTTGTGATTTTAATTACATTATTAGGCCCCTTTCTTCTTGTTTTAAGGAAAGAACATTTTTTCAGAAGCAAATAATCTCTCTAACTCTTTGTCAGAAGACCTTTCTCCATAGTGAGTGAAGGGGCTGAGAGAAATCCCTTAGTCCTTTCATGTATTTAACCATAAAGGACTTCCTTACACAACTCCAATCTAGATACAAGGAAGCTTGTACGCAGATGCCTAATGAAATTCAATTCAATAAACATTTATTAAGTGTTAGGATCATAAGATCAGAGACTCAGAATTGGAAGGGACCCCAGATAAATAATTTAGTTCTACAACTTCATCTTACAGATGAGGAAACTGAGGTTTGAAGAGGCTGTGTCACCTGTCAACTCATATGTTTAAAACAAAAACACCTCTTTCCCCCAAACCCACCTATCTTCCTTACCTCTCTATTTCTGCCCATGAAACTAAGTACTGGTTGAGTCAAAAGTTCAAACTCTCAGGGCCACTCTCAACTTTTCATTTGCCTCACACAACCAATCAATTGTCAAGTCTTGTCGAATCTACCTCCATTCCTCTGTCCTCTGTCCTCCTCTCAGTCACTACCCTAGTTTAGGCCTTCAGCACTCTTCCCTAGACCACTATAGCACAATATTAATTGATCTTCTTGGCTCAAATCTTTCTTCACACCTGTCAAAGTCATATTCCTCAAGGATAGGGCTGAACATATAATTCCCCTGCCTCTAAGATTTGCCTCTAGGATCAATTACACATCCATCTGTTTGGCATTTGGCATGATGGGTTTCATCATAACCAAACTCCAGTCTACCTTTCAAGGATTATTACACATTATTTTCCTTCATCCATTCTACATTCCAACCATACTGTTCTTCCTGTTGCTTTTCATACATAGGGGATGTGCTGGATCCAGCTCAAACAAATATCACAAGCTGATTGTTAAATGACCAGCGTTAGCATTTATACCTTGGAAATCAGCGAATGCTACAAACCAGAGCTTGATTTATTATTTTACCAATTGCCTAGACTTAATAAAATGATGGAGACAAAGGATGAAGACTAAAGAAAATGAGGACTAAAAAAGTGTGCCTGGTATATTTTCTTCAGAGAGTCAGTTGCTAAACATTCACCAACATGCCACTACTCAAGCATGACATTCCATTTCCATCTTGGTTCCTTTACACAAGCTGTCCCCATGCTTCAAAAGTATTTATTCCTCCCTGATTTTCCCAGTTGTTTGTGATTCTCCTCCAAAATTGTCTTTGCATATACAAATCATGAGTACATTCTATCCTTCTACCTACACACACCCATAGTATATAAACTCCTGGAGAACAAGGAGTATTTCATTTTCTGACTATATATACCCAGTGCCTAGTTTAATGACTGGCACACAGTAGGTACTTAATGAATGTTTGTTGATTTGTTGATCTTGATCATCCAGGATTACACAAATAATATTTAATGAAGCTAAGATTTGAAATCATCCCCTCTCTTCCTACATCTGGCCATCTCCTGTCAGAGAAGTCTTCTCTCCTTCACTCAGCATGTTTATTTACTTGGAAAAACCAGGGCTTAGCCAGAAATTCCCCTTCCCCTTCCCCATTCCACTCAGTTTCAGTTACTGTTAGATGGTAAGAGAGATAGTCATAAGCCAAGTTCTCCCCATCCAATTGCCCCAGTAGGCTATAAAGTCCCTGAATATAGGGCCTGTGCAGTTAATTTTTATTTTTGAATCCCAAGCAAATAGTAGAGTGCCTTGCACATTGTAGATGCCTAATGAAATTCAATTCAACAAACATTTATTAAATACCTGCTATGTGCCAAGCTCTATGCCAGGTTTGGGAGACAAGACAAAAATGAAAATGTCCCTACCCTTGAGGAATACACCTTAATAAATGTTGATTGAATTTGTGGCTGAATGCCTTGCCTAGACTCTTTGACCAGGAACTACTACTGCCTGCAATCTAATTCTTCAATGAAACCAGAGAAAGAGGAGAAAGAAACCAAGTCAGGGGTCCTTGTGGCCCCTGTGATTGGCTGGCTAAGCTGTCAATCAGCATCAGCATAATCAATCAAGATATAATAGTCATCTTTCACTGGCTATTGGTGACAACGGCACAAAGTAGAAGGGGGTTTGCTTTCCTCCCTCCATGTTGTTGGCATGGAAACTATCAGTATTTATAAAAGCCAGAAACCCTAGTGAAGCCAAGTATAGTAGGCCAGGCCTTCCTTCCTTCATTACCTCCTTTCCTAGGAATAATTCTCATCCACAATCGCCCAAAGATCCCTTGTGTAATATTAGACCCAATGACCTATCACGGTCATCACTGATAGGATTACATCCAGCCTCTGGTTGCATATAACCTGTAGTGGAGGGGTTCAGCACCTAATGAGACAGCGTTTTCAATGTCAGACACCTCTAAATGCTAGAAAATTCTTCCATGGTCTAAGCAAAAATCTGCCTCCCTTTGGCCTCCCTGAATTTCTCCTACTTTCCTCCTCTGGATTAAGTCAAACCTTAGTAAACACTCTTCCTTGATAGCCCTTCAAATACCGGGAGGTGGTGATGCTGTGCCTTCTAGGCATCCTCTTCTTCAGGCTAAATGCCCCTATTTCTTTTAATTTCTAACCCTTGATTCATCCTGGTCACCCTCCTACAGCTTTTCCATGTTTATTTGAAAATTTGGCCCAAAGAACTAGATTTGGTTGTTTCTGTTTTCCCCTCATCCACATTTTAAAATTCTCCAAATGAAGGCATACAGGGCATTAACAAGGTCCCTCTTCTTTTTATCTTCCATCAATATCTCTGAACATTCCTTGCCCCCCCCCCCAACCCAAGGTACTGACCTAAGGTGGCCATCAGGGGGCACCACATCACTGTTCAATCATCTATGGAAGGCCTCAGACAACCTGAGGACTCCCTCAGGGATATATGGGGTGGGATTTGCTTTTCTTTCATAGAACCCTAGATTTAGAGTAGGAAAGGACCCTAATGGTCATCTTGTCCTTGATTTTACAGATGAGGAAACTGAGGCCCAGAGAGGTTGAATGACTTGCCCAAAGTCACACAGACAAGGTTGAGGATGGAAGTCAGGTTCTCATACTCCAAATCTAGCATTCTTCCCACTAGACACCTTAGCCCAGAAAGAAATACCCAAAACCAAGTATGGTAGCTTAGAACCTTTCCCCACCTAGCCTACCTCTAATATCTCCCCTAGGACTCACCTGCCTGAGAGAGAACAGAGCCTGTCTCAATTGCCCAGTCTCGTATCCAATGGCCTCCATGGAGGAGGAAACTCTTCAAACTTATCTCTTGCTTATTATTTTAATATCTCAAAGATACCGAGTAAACATCCCTGGATCACCGCCTTTTCCAGTCGTAGATGTCTTTTACAGTATCTTTCTATAACTCCTTCTGCTGCACAAAGAATGGTTAGGGGGTCTGCTATCCATAGGATCATAGGGAAACCCATTAAGAGGGAAGTCAGGCACCATATAGCTCAAACAACTCACATGATAGGCGAGGGAACTGAGACTCATAGACTTCTGAGGTCACAGAACTATCTGAATGACAGAACCAGGATTCAACCCAAGGTCCATGGACTTCAAATCCAATATTTTCCCCTTTTTTCTTCCTTGGACATAGCATGGGAGTCAGCAAAGTATTGTTATCTCTGCTTTACAGATAGGTGATGCTGTGGGGTCCCTATGGTCAATTAGTGAATTAGTAGCAGAGACAGGCCTGAAACATAGGGCTCTTGACACCTAGTCTCAGGGCTTTTCCTTATAGTAAACCTTGATGCAACTTTGCTTTGCCAGTGTTCTGAATAAGATACGGTTAGACAAAGAAGAGAAGACGGGAACCTATTATATACTGGTATCATTTTTTGGAGGGGTAAGATGGGGGTGATGGGATCCAACCAGGGAAGAACTCATAAGGAAATTCCATTTACCAGTGCAACTTATATTTGAAAGTTGCCTGGAGAATTGAGAAGTTAAACAACTTGCCCAGGGTCACACAGCTGGTATGTGTCAGGGGTGGATTTTCAGGGTATTTTCACTTTCTACTCTGCCATCCTGCCTCATTGTAGTTACAAGGTGGGAATCTGAATGAATGCCTGTCATAGAACCAGGGGAGGTCTCCTTCCCAAAGAGGAAAGATGGGTTCTTAGAGACTAGTCCCCTGCCTGTTCCTATACAGTATGAAAATCACAAAGCATTCTCTCAATGCGTGTCTGGTTTTAAGTGCCCAGAATTTCCCAGTTATCCTCCCAAGGTAGAGGATTTATTGAGGGTGGTTTTCTTTCAACTTGGATACAATAATAGTTGGTTTTTTTTTTTAATTTTCAGTGAAAATATAAAGTGGAATATTTCAATTTAATGTAAGGACAAACTTCCTAACAAATAAAGCCTCCAAAAACAGAATGGACTACATAAGAGCCCAGAAGCTTCACATCACTGGAGGTCTTTAAGCAGAGGCTAGTCTTTGGGCAGTCACTTATCTGAATTCTTACGCAGGCTATTGATTGGAGTAGGTGCCCTTAGAGGAGCCACCCAGGTCTAAGAGTTCACCCATAGCCTGCTCTTTTTGATTTCCTGCCAGGGTATGTGCAAGGGTAAAATGTGACAGGAAAAAAGGAAGTAAGGAAGGAAGGAAGGAAGGAAGGAAGGAAGGAAGGAAGGAAAGAGGGAGGAAGGGAATAAGCATTATCATGTACCTACTATGTGCCAGGCACTTGTCTCACGTTGTTTCATGTAGTCCTCACAGCAACCCTGCAAGGTGGGTGCTGTTATTCTCCTCATTTTATAGAGGCAGGCAGCAGTTAAATGTCTTGATCACAGTCACACAGCTCCTAAGTATTTGGAGACAAATTTAAACACAAATCTTCCTGACTCCGAGTCCAGTGCTCTACCCACTAAGCCTCCTTGCTGTCTCAGAATGTCAGCTTCTTCTGCCCAAGCACAAAACAAATAGACAATGATCAAATCAATCAAACTCTCAGTTTCAGCTCAATCCAAACCGTTATTTCATGGAGCAGATTCATCTGGTTGTATTGGAAAAGGTCCACCTTTCATATGCTTGATAGCCTTTCCATTCATCCCAAAGTCTTCAATTCAAGGAGTCCTAGACTATAGTCTAAGGAAAGAAACTGAAGTCAAGAGACTGGAAGTGATTTGTCCAAGGTTTAACAGCAAATCAATGGGCCAGACCCCAAGGCTCCTGACCCCATCAATACATATTCCAGCCAGGCTGTTAGATGACCTCTATCTCCATGCACAGCCTTATGCCAAGAGAACAGATGTTCAGAATGATGGCCCCTAGGCCAGCAGAATCTTCAGTCATCAACCAAAAGGTCAATTAAGGGCACTAAACCCAAACTGTTTTTGCAAAGATTTTTGACAGCAAGGGTTAGGGCAGAAACAGGAGCTTTCTGCTTAATTCTCAGTTAACCGAAATTTTCATTTACCCAGAATTCCCCAAGGAGTCTTGCAGGTGAGAAGCGGTTTCTGTCCAGAAGAGGAGAAAGTTGGCCACCCACATGGGCTGGGACTATGGTCTCTGGTTGCTCAGTCTGGAAAAAGGAGCTGCAAGTCTGACGCCTGCCAGTGGGGCCAGATGATTTCAATTTAGGCAGATTCTGCTGGGCTGAGAAAACTGCCAGCCAACAGCAGCAGCAGCAACGCTGGTGTCAGCAGCAGCCCACACAGCCCCTCAGGGAACGTCCATGCAGAAGGAGGACAAGAGGACCTCTCAGACCCTTTCCCACCCTGGGGACCCCCATACTAGAAATCTGGGACCTAACACTTCTAAATCACAGCAAGTGTTTATTGGGGAGTTGGGGGGAGTTTGATGTAATAAACACTTGACCAAAGGAACCAAGGTAGTGAGATCCAATGGACAGATCCCAGTTTGGGGAGTCGGGGTTCTGGCTTCTAGTCTCAGTTCTACTTCTAACCTTATGACCTTGACCAAGTCATTTCCACTCTGTGGGTTTCAGCTTTCTCCTCTGTAAAATGAGAATTTCAAACTAGGTAATTTTATTGGTCATAAAATCATTGACCTAGAGCTTGTAAGGGGACTTGGGGGCCAGCTCGTCCAACTTTCTCATTTTACAAGCTCCCACAGGCAATCATTGGCAAAGCAGAAATTAGAACTCAGTGCCCTTCATATAGAGACAATGATGATGATGATAAATAGCATTTATATAGTGATTTAAGGTTTGCAAAATATTTTATAAATATTATCTTCTTTTATCCTCATAACAAGCCCTGGAAACTATGACAGTTGAGAAAACTCGGGCAAATACAGTTTAAGTGATTTGTCTATGATAACACAGCTAGTGAGTATCTGAGGCTGTATTTGATCTCAAGACAATCAGACTCCAAATCCCATGCTCTGTGCACTGAGCTGTGCCATGCTGTTTTTAAGGCCCCTCCTCATTCTAAGTGGGATACTTTTATATTCTGTGTTTAAGGCCCCTTCCAGCTCAGATGATCTACCACTCTATAATTAATCTAAAGGAAAGAAGTCAGAGAGGGGAAATGGAAGCCCATTTCTGGGAATTTCAAAATGGCTGTCCAAGAGAAGTTTCCAACCCAAGAATAGGAAAGCCCCACTAAATCCCCTGCTCTCTAGAAAAGAGAAAGTCTCTGAGCCTGGGTGAGCTGAGGCATTTGGGCCTCCAGGAAAGGTCCACTTTGCTGGGGATCTCCTTCCTCCCTGAAGTCTAGGCTGGCAAATGGGCTTGCGAGTCTGAAAAGACTGTATGATTTTATGAGATTATCTGCTAATCACAACCAAGTCTCCGGACTGTGAAAGGTGTTTCTTGAAAAATGCGATGCCATTTTTATGACACAGTAAAGGAGGGGAAATGGCCTTGGCCCCAGTGCCCAGTAAATTCTCCCTCAACCAGAGTCCAATCTCATGTTGGCAAGAATCTGTTGGGCTCAGACTTTCCACCTCTTGGCTGCTGCTTCATTAGGGGCTGGAGAGCTGAGAACAGATGGGTTCTCTTTCCAGACATTCAGGGGGAGTCTATAGACTGTTAAACCATCAGTGAGATGAAGTGTTTGGAAGAAGAGAGGGGCTCACACGCATTGCTTTGCTGTGTGGATCATAATAGCCACTGTATTAAGTACTAGCTGGCCTTGGAAAAGGAAATTGGAGTTTGGGAGCTGGCTGATGATTTCCTGGTCAGTTTCAAAAGGAACACTGTAGTTACTGGACACTGGCTTGAGACAACCTAATCCAGAACTGCTTCCTAAGCCATGGAGAGCTGGTGGTTGAGCCCCGGAGGCTTGACTCATTTTCAATAGAGATCCAGTTCAGTCTTCTGTACCTTCTCCATCTCCCTTGGTGTTGAGTGGTAGATTCTTCTTCAAGTATTGACTTCTCTCCATCTTCTAGAGATAGTCTTCCTGAGTTGCTGAATGATTTTCTTTGGTAAGTTATGCATTCCGTCAAATTGTACAAGACCTTGGGAAGCCTTGCATGCCAAGCTGTACATCAAGAGACATGATAATTTAGGCACAGAGAATATAGAATGATTGAGAGATAGGATTATGTGTCACAAAGCAAACAATAGCTCTGTGTCTTCTGACCCCCTTCCCTATACTATCAGTATGCTCCTGAGATTTGGGAACGCTGATACCATGTGTTCATGTAGGCCGATGGTTGATTGAGCCACCCACCTTGGCTCTGAGCATTCCCTCCTGAAAAGTAGTCTTACCAGAAGCAACAGAGACTAGTCAAATTCTCAAATGCCCTTCATGGGCAGATCTGCTTTGGTTCCTCCACTATCACTCTAAATGATCTTTTCTCTCCATTTCTAACCCTATTTTATATCCCAAGACCCTCTGGGAATTCCTTACCCCAACTGTTCATATTCCTGAGCCTTCCACAATTCAATAAGAGGTCATTTTTCCAGCATTATCTGAAAGAAGAGGAAAAGGTCTTTCACAAAAGTGACTTCTTGCTAACTGAAAATTATTCCATTAAGTGTGGAAGCTCCTTTTATCCCAGTCATTTGGGATGAAAATCTTCATAAAATTTGTTATGCATGCTCCTGATTCCTGAAATCGAGTTCATTGAACATCCCTTGACCTCTTACTGCTAATCCAAGGTCATGTTAAGGTCTGCAGAACACTTACCTTTGCGATAAATGACCCCAAGGTGTCCGTGGTTATTCTTCTCTTTCCACTCTTTCATCCTGATTTCTTGGGTGCCCCCAACCTTGGAAAGAGGTGAGGCCTGAACTCTAAGCTCATTATGTCAGTGACTTTAATTTACACATAATTGGCCTCCCCATTGCTCTTCCTATGCCTCTCTCCCTTCCAAATCAATATTTCAATTTTCTGAGGTGCACAGACCCCTGGGAGGATCTTTTGACAAATTTCGGGGGTCCATGAACTTGGATGGTGAACAATGTATTTTTATTTTTCACTCATCTCCAACTGAAATTTATCATTTCTTCCACTTATGGAAATGTGTGTATGGATACAAACACATACACATACACATACACTATGTATATATAATAAATTGTGCACTATATACTATGTGCATATACTATTGTATATATCTGTATATATACTATGTACCTATCACATACATGCACGTATGTGTGTATGTATGTTTATTCTAAGGAGTCTCTAGGTTTCACCAGACTGCTATAAGAATACATGGTACAAAAAACAATGCTAAGAATTGTCTTGTCATATATCAGGAATTGTGAACAACTCACTTGTCAACCATTGACTTGTCTATGGTCACACAGATAGTAAGTGACAGAGTAAAGAATAAACACAACCATATACACATTCTTCCCTAAGCCTATAATGTTCCCACCCTTTACCATCCTGAATTCCTTCTCCTTCTTTACAAAGCTCAAATGTCACTTTTGGGAAACTGTCTTTGATCTATTCAATCTGTAACTACTTTCCCCTCCTCAAGACTTGCAGTGAACTTTGTTTGTACCTCTTGTATACTCTTTTTGTATATTGTCTTGTACTTTAATTATTTGTATGGGTCACATGGCCCTGCAAAGGCCCTTCCAAAATATACCTTAAACAGTCCCTTCCTCCATGAGAGCAGAACCCTGTATCTTATCTAAACTTTCCCTTTCCCCTAGGACAAGGGTTCTCAAATTGTTTGGTCTCTGGATCCCTTTACACTTTTAAAAATTATTGAGGACTGCCCCCAAAGAGCTTTTGTTTATGTGAGATATATTCATTAGTATTTACCACATTAAAAATGAAAACATTTGCGGGGAGGAGCCAAGATGGCAGAGTAGAAGACATACTTATGCTAGCTCCGAAACCACAGCCTATAAAATATCTGTAAAGAAGAACTCCTAACAAACTCTGGAGCAGTGGAAGCCACAGAACAATGGAGTGGAGGAGATTTCTGTTCCAGAAAAACCTGAAAAACCCTCACCAAAGGTCCCTCTCGCACGGGACCAGAGAAGAACCCAGCCCTACCTTGGCCCCACAGTCCTGGGAGGAGCAGATCTGTTCAGGCTTCAGGGATGGAATCTCTGGTGGCCACAGGGTTTCCTCCACCCACAGGCACTGCAGGTCACTGAGAGAGACTTCAGGGCTGGCCAAGAGGGCAGCAGTGTGTCTCCATAACTCAGGCCCCCTCGGGAGGCAGCAGCAGAGTCAGCAGGTGGCCAGAGGCTCCCAGAGCAGGCAGGAGCTCAGCAGCAGCTCCATTACAGAAGGTCTCCACATAAATCCCCTGAGGGAACTGATCCTGGGAGGCAGCCCTGCCCCCACCTGAGAACCTAATTTAATCTTACCCTGAATAGCAACCAGGCCACAGCTGAAAGCCCTGAGGCTGGGGAGCAGCATTTGAATCTCAGACCCCAAGCACTACCTGGGTAGATCTGGGCAGGGGTGGAGAGGAATCTCTGAAGTCAGGTAACTGGCTGGGAAAATGCCCAGAAAAGGGAAAATAAATAAGACCATAGAAAGTTACTTTCTTGGTGACTGATGTTGGCTCCTTTCCTTTCTGAGGAGGAGGAACAATGCTTACCATCAGGTAAAGATATAGGAGTCAAGGCCTCTGTGTCCCAAACATCTGAAGTAGTTATTCAATGGGCTCAGGCCATGGAAGAGCTCAAAAAGGATTTTGAAAATCAAGTTAGACAGGTGGAGGAAAAACTGGGAAGAGAAATGAGAGAGATGAAAGAAAAGCATGAAAAATGGGTCAATACCTTGATAAAGGAGACCCAAAAAAATGCTGAAGAAAATAACACCTTGAAAAATAGGCTAACTCAATTGGCAAAAGAAGTTCAAAA
>CM053772.1:237426153-237464835 GCA_028658325.1 Potorous gilbertii | reverse complement strand
GGGGTGTCAGACAGTTTGCCAATGTCCTTTCACAGCTCAAGATCCATGATCTCATTCTTTGAATCCTTTATATTTGATATTTCTTATAAAACAAGAATATCCTGTTAACAACCACTTAACACAATCTGCCCAGTGAATGGATATTCATCTTATTTCATTTTCTTACTAACATAAAAGGGCTGCCGCAAATATTTTGGTCTCTATGAGACCTTTCCCTCTGTGCTTGTCTACGTTAGGGTAAATGTACCACAGTGAGATTGCTGAGTCAAGAAGCATCAACAATTCAGTCACTTTTCATGCATAGTTCCAAAGAGGTTTAACAATTAAAAAAAAACAACTTAGACTATCTAATAGGTTCACCAACAATGTATTAGTATTCCCATCTTTTCAGAGGTCCTTTAACATTGTCTACCTTTTCTCATATTTGTCAGTTTGCTGAATGTGAGGCAAAATTACAATATTCCAATTTTTCTTTCTCATATTATTTGAGATCTGGAGCATTTTTTCATATGCAGACTCAAGATTTTCCAAAGTAACTGCTATCAATCCACATCTCTCCCATTCTGTGTGCAACCAATTGATTCTCTGACTCTCTTGCTGGTTTGAATCTATTATTCTAGTCTGTCAAGATTTGAACTTAAGAAGATGAACTTTTCTGACTCCAGGTGTAGCACTCTATCCACTGTGCCACCTAGCTACCCTTTTATATAGATTTTGTATGGACTTAACTATGTAGGTATTGATTTCTCTACCCCTCTCCCAGTAGAATGTGAACCCATGGAGGTCAGAGGCTGATTTATTTGTCCTTTGGAATTCCCAATGCCTCACACAGAGTATGTGCACAAAATAAATGCTTGCTGAATTCCATAGTGCATACTGCTATGAGGAGATACTACAAAGAGGAGAATATATTAAAAGAAGGGAAAAACTCAAGTACTTCAAATGCATTTCATGGAGACCCAGGATTTAGGATTAAAGATTATTTTAGCAGGACCATTTCTATATGAATCCTATCCAAAAATATGAAAAAAAGGTGCTGCTGTTACAAAGGAGGGGGACAAGAGGAGGAGAGGAGAAGGAGGAAGAGGAGGAGAGGAGGAAGAGAAGGAGGGAAAAGAGAACATTTCATTATTCATAAAATTAATGTCTCTAAGGTCCTTTCCTGCTGTTCACCTATGATCCGATGCAATTCTTCAGAGTTTGCATAACAATCTATATTATTTATCCTCACAACAAGTCTGTAAGGTAAATGCTATTATCTCATTTTAAAAATAAGATAACTGAGACAGGGAGATTATTTTTTTGAAAATAGTATTTTATTTTTTCCAATTATATGTAAAGATAGTTTTCAACATTCATTTTTATAATATTTTGAGTTCTAAATTTTTCTCCTTCCCTCTCCCCTCCTCAAGACTGAAAGCAATTTGATATAGGTTATACATGCACAATCATGGAAACATTTCCACATTAGTCATGTTATGAAAGAAGAAAGAGAACAAAAGGGAAAAGCCATACACACACACACACACACACACACACACACAAAACAGTGAAAATAATATACTTCGATCTGCATTCAGACTCCATAATTCTTTCTCTGGATATGGATAGCATTTTCCATCATGAGTCTTTTGGAATTGCCTTGGATCACTGTATTGCTGACAAGAAGCAAGTCTATTATATTTGATCAATGCACAGTGTTCCTGTTACTGTGTACAATGTTCTCCTTGTTCTGTTCCCTTCACTCAGCATCAATTCATGTAAGTCTTTCCAGGTTTTAACTCAGAAAGATTGAGGGCTTGCCAAAGGGGCAAACAACTAGATGATGTCTGAGGCAGGGCTGGAGCCCTAATGGTCTTTGTCAATGAACAGGTAAATAGATAGCACAGTAGATAGAGTGCTGGGCTTGGAATTGGGAAGATTTGTCTTCCTGAGTGCAAATCTTGCCTCAGGCACTTACTAGCTGTATGACCCTGGGCAAGTCACTTAACCCTCTTTGCCTCAGGTTCCTCCTGTGAAAAGTGAGGTGGAGAAGGAAATGGCAAGTCCCTCCAGTATCTTTGCCAACCAAACCCCAAATAGGGTCATGGAGAGTCAGACTCAACTGAAATGACAGAACAATCACAACAGTCTTTATCATCATTACCGTTGTCAATAATATTGAAATCAAGTGACAGTGGAATGAAAGCTAGCCTGGAGTTCTAGAAGATCTGAATTCAAGTCTTACCTCAGTCACATACTGACGGTGTGACCCTTGGAAATCAAATGAGTGACCACAGGTAAAGTGCTTTGAGAACTGCAAAGTACTCCGAAAATGGTAGCTATTATTAAAATCACTTAACCTCTCTGCCTCCAGAAAATTCTCTGAAAAAACAAATTGCAGTCAAGTAATGATGGAGAGAGCTCTCTGTGTCAGTTAAATCACTATTCTTGGACTAAGACGATATTATTTTTAATATTAATAATCTCATTCTCATGTGTTTTTGATGGAATTTCATTAGAAACATTCCTAAGATAAATCACTGTCCTGCTATTTTTCTTTTATATTTAAGACCCTGTAGATTATACGGCAGGTGAATAAAAATAAATAACTAGGGTTTTATTTCTGTTTTTGTTTTTTACAGCTAGACAAAGGCTGATATGTAAGCTCATCTTCAAGCTCAATGAAAGCACCTTTGAAACAATTCCAGGAGCAGACTGGATGATGAGGATGATGTGGGTGCCATCTTGATCCTATGAAGTTCAATGTTCCTTCTGCTAATCTCAGAGTGAGTAGTTTGAGAGTTTTTCATTCTATATAATTATTAATAGGTTTTATAGTCATAGTTGAGGAGGACAAGGAGGAGGAAGAGGAACAGAACCTTCACACTAAGAAAAAAGTATTGAAGTTGCCACTGACTTAAAATTTTGGCCCACAAAGAAATCTCAGGAACTGGAGAGCCCAGTTTGGAATACCATGTGAGATGGATAGGACTCCTCCTTAACTTTCCTGAGCAAACTCTTCATCAGTAGCTTTTCCCAGACTCCTGGGAAGCCCTGAGACAGAGAGAGAAATGTGTCAGCAACACAGCCACTGACTTATATGTATGAATGGAAATGAGTGCAAACAGATTGTCCAGTGCAATCTTCAGATCACCTCTTTTTTCTTGTATGGAATTCCCACTATAATTACATTTTGCCTGTCAGGTCATAAATTGTCCTTATTACAAACCAGGCGTTATTGATCGGCTTTTAAATGTACTAAAACTAAGCTTGGAGCAGTAGACCTCTCTCAGCAAATTCAAAACATACTATCTTCAGCCCTAATCACTGGCAGAGCGCCTCAAAGAAGCTGGCCAAGTGGATACTCTGTGCTCCCTATAACCCAAAGCTGCCATGAGTTTTAGGTTAGTGACTTGGCTTCTGTCTCTGCCCACTTTAAGCCACAGAGAGAAGAGGAGAGAAGCAAACTCTTTTGGCAAAGTCAGTCACTCTGAAAGCCAACAGACTGTCATTGTTCCCTCCTTTGACTGGGCAAATCAAACAAAAGCTTGACCTTTTTTTTTAAGCATTTATGAACAAACACCATAAGATTCCCAGAAAGAAAGCAGAGAAGAAATAACAAATAAAATGAGCAAAATCTCTGAATAAAGAGTAAAAACTTTCCCTAGTTTATAAATAACATGAAATTGCTTGGAGCCTGAATGTCCTTTGATCTCAATGTGAGGGAAAATGGTGGGCAGCTAGGTGGAGTGCTGGAAAAAACACCAAGCCTGGAGTCAGAAAAACTCATCTTCTGAGTTCAAATCTGGCCTTGGACACTTAACTACCTGCGTGACCCTGGACAAGTCACTTCACCTTGTTTTCTCATCTATAAAATGAGCTGGAGAAGGACATGGCAGATCACTCCATTATCTGTGCCAAGAAAACCCCAAATGAAGGCATGAAGAGTCAGATATGACTGAAAAGGGACTGAAGAACTTCAACAAAGACTGGCATTGGGAGTCAGAGGAACTGGATTTGAATACTAGTCGGTTTCTTAACTAGATGACCCTGATATATGCTCCTATATGGGGAAGTTTCCGCATATATATTCAAAATTTATATATGTTTATAATATTGTGCATATATGTACATACACATATACACTTTACGTATGCACACTGGCACCATGACCTAGTGGACAATCCTCTGAACTTGAAGTCAGGGAGACCTGGATTCAAACCCCACCTCACACCTTGTGTAGTTGTATGATCCTTAATTTCTATAAGCCTCAGTTTCCCCATCTGTAACTTTGGATTAATAATAGTACCTACTTCTCAGACTGGTTGTGAGGCTCAAATGTGATAATACATAGAAAAATTCTTTGCAAACCTTGAAATGCTATATAAATCTTAGCTATTATTAATTGTTAAAACAGGGAGATTTGGCTAGAATGATGTTCCCTAAGGTCTTTCCTAGCTGTAAATCTTGTCAGCTTTGGAAACTGATCTGTTTTGTAACTGGAGTAGTACTTTCTTATTCTGCATTATACAGAGAATGACTATTCTGTACCTTCAGCAACTAGGTCTTGGATCAACATAAGCTTGGGGACTCAGAGGAAAGCAGGGGAAGGGATCTCTTCTTAGCGCCTCCCAATCCTTGGGAGAACATTTGGCTGAAATCCCTCTGGCTTCACCCAGGGTTGAAAATGATCAGCAAAGGCTCAATGGGGGAGGCAGGGCAGGCTGCCATCTCTGGGATCCTCACTCTCTTAACCTGTGACCCTGGGGAAGTACAGGAGTGGGGAGTAAGAAGGAGGGGGAACCCTGAAGTTGATTGTACGTAATCAATCCATGATCCCCGCTGGCTAATACCAAGCAATCAGACAAAAAGCCAAACTGTGGCTGGAGTGAGAAGGACTGCCAATCTTGGGCTGCCCCCCCCCCCAGAGAAGGCGGGAGGGAGCTACCGATCTGGCTCTCAAACAATGCCCTATTCAGTGCTCAGTATCTGTTCTTAATATCAAGACCCGAGCCTAGGCCTCTTTCTGTGGGAGGAGAAAAGCATCTCAGTCAATGGTTCAGGCCAGGAGAGCAGTTATACACTCACATAAGAAGTTCACAAAATGGGAGACATAAAAATATTTTCAAAGTGGAAATAATTTAAGAACCTTCTAAATATCTTAACAGCGCACTTGGCCACGCTCAGATTTAGGAAGCAATATTTTATGCTTAGCAGCAGATTTTTTTTTCAGCCAGAAATCCAAAGACAGGACTGTACTCCATCAAACCGTGACAACAGCCCAGCTCACCCACTCCAAAAGCAGGAAATGCCATTTGGATGGTGGACAAAGAACTCGGCCTTTAAGCAGGCAAGCTTCTTGGTCTGACCAGTGCCTTCTCCTTACCAGCCTGACCCCTCCACCTCCCTGGGCACATCACTGCCTTGTTTCAGGGACAGAGCAGTGGAGTTTGGGGGAGGTAGCATAGAGCATAAGCAAAAAGCTCTGATGATAGATAGATAGCCAAGGCTCCAGAATATGATGACTTTCGTGTACTAACAGAGGATGGGCCTAGGAACCCTTAGGGCTGCTTTCTGTCATTTGCCAGATAAGAGGGATAAGTGTCAGAACTGACAAGGTAGAAGACAGAATTCCCAATGAATCTCTCCACAGGTCCAAGAGAATAGTTTTTGGAAGATCCCACTTCATAAATCTGTGTTCTCAGCATGAACCTGCCTGGTTTTATGGTCCTGTGAAATGCCCTGACTAGGCCCAGTGTTCTAGCAAGGGCCACCCTGTTTCTGATACTGCCTGTGGAAAGAGAATAGGAACTTAGAAAATTGTCACTGATTGTTCTCTCATGGAAGCCTGGGTATATCTGTTGTACCCCAAACATAAGCCAATCAGACTCTCCCCACAAAAAACAGAAAAAGGAAGTGAGAAATGTGGAATGGTGAAATTAACTAATGTGTTTCAGGAAGAAAGGCTGGTCCTATCTCTCTGTTCCCTACCCCATTTTCAACTTTAACATGGTACAGGCACATTGTGCAGTTATAGTGAGCATGACAGGAGGTCTTATGGAATTGTGTATTATCTTTCTCCAAGGTCTGATAGGAGAATTCACCAGAAAACTTGGTAAATGGGGTTTTCTCCCAAGGCCTAGTAAGGATGATGATTTTGACTTTACTAGACAATTGGTTCAATGATGTCTAGGAATCATATACTCAGAGGAAGAAGTCACTTGAATGGGGCTGATTCTATGCACCTTGGCTTCCTTGTCAACATTCCTGAACCTCTCCAGACAATTAATAGGATTTATGGGTCAAGAAGAATAGGATAGAATGATCTAAGGGACAGAAACTATTTTGCCCACAAACCAAGTCCCAAGAAGGACTTCAAGGCATTGAACTAGTAAAGGCAAGGCAGAAAGCAAAGAATATTATTTACTATGTGCCAGGTATGGTACTAAGTTCTGGGGATACAAATTCATCCTTCATTTTTGAAGTGGACCGAAGACCAAGAACATCATGGGATGACGTCTTAATTTGTGCATGATTTGGATTTATGTGAGGCAGAGTTGTCAGCCTCACTCTCTTTTCAAGAGTCATCAAAGTCCAGTTGCAAGACAAAGTCAAGACAAAGGCAATGGGGACACAGTGGAAGATCTTGGTGTCTTTGATGTCTGACCAAGCTTTAAGCATTCAATAGCACCTGCTTCAAAATTGTTCTCATCCACCCATTCTATTAGGAGGATGTGAAGCAGACACTCCCCTCACTCACTGACATTTTGAGGCCTATCAGTTACCCTCAACCTTCCAAGAAGTTTTTATTGGTCTGTGCTCACCGTGCATGCTACAGCTACTTGAGTCACAGGTAAAAACTGGGTGAAAGGTGGATACTAAAAGTAGATGAGCAGCCATGGAAAAGGCTCTCACAAAGCCTTAACAGAGGTTCTAGTCATCCTGAAAACTTCTACACCTCAGGAATACAAACACGGACAAAAAGGAAGATAATTCTTCTCCTCAAAGAGCTTACATTCCAATTGGGGACGAAAACACATAAGAAAAGAGCAGGAAAGGAGAGAGGGGGAGGATAAGAGAGACTTGGGAATGAAGTCTAGAAAATCAGAAGCACAGTTACAAACAGAATGAAACTGAACTGGGCCCACCCACAAAATGGAAGCCACCCACTAGGAGCTCAGCAATGGAAATGATGGAACCGACATGTGAGAGACAGGTTGCAGGGTAAGAAGGCCACAGGTGCTAAATGAAGAATTTGATGAGGTAGCTAAGTCATGACGTTGAAATTTGGAAAGTCAGAAGCTGAGTCAGGAGGGGAAAGGAACAATTCATACAATTAACACTTATTAAGTGCCTACTGTGTGCCAGGCAGTCACTAAGCACCCATGGATACAAATAAGAAGACAGAGCATGCCTTACAATCTAGGAGATTACAATCTACAGGGGTAAGATAACACACAGAAGAAAGCCAGAAAGGGGGTGGGGAGAGGAGTGCATCAGGGGGTATCTTGGTCTGTGGAGTTGAAGACAAGTTAATCTGCAGATGGAAAAGGGAGAGAGAGAGGGCAAGTTCAGATCCCAGCCCTGTGCTTTTGGAGGAGTTTCACTGCCCACCCAGAGAAAGAACTACGGACGATCGCAGAAGGAAGCAGACCATTTGCTTTGTATTGTGTTTTGTTTTACTTTATGACTTCTCCCATTCGTTTTAATTCTTCTATGCGACATGACTAAGGTGAAAATGTATTTGATAGGAATGTAGGTGTAGAACCTATATAAAACTGTACGCCATCTCAGGGAGGGAGTGGGGAGGGAGGGGGGATGAAGGAGTAGGGAAGGGAAAAATATCTAAGATATAGGGAAGTGATTGTAGAACACTGAAAACAAATAAAATAATTTAATTTTTTTAAGAAAGGAGTTTCTTGCTCTACTGTTCAGCCCTCCACTCAGAGGGGAGAGGACGCTGTGAGGGAGTTGGGAAGGTGTTGAGTATTCAAGATTGAGTTAAAGAGCATAAGGATGAGATTTCAGGGGATGAGCTTGTTTCCTGGTGGTCAAACCCAACAGAATTTCAGATGGAAAAAGGAGAGTGAGCTGGAGGAAGAAAAGGGTGGTAGATGGGGAGAAATTGCAACCTCAGAATGATTAGCTGTGCTAAGCACCCTGTGGCAAAACCCCTATCACCCCATCATGGGAAGTTAAGTGACTTGCCCAAGGTCTACATTCTCTCTGGAGTCTGTTGTCATTTTTCAATCCATCTTGAACAATAATTTAAACTATTCTTTGTTCCTGAATACAGTCTTATTTTTCAAAAATCCTTTCTGGTTTTTCTTAGCTTTTTTTTTTTTAACCACCCTTAGTTCATTTAAGCTTTAGTACTGGCATGTTTCTTCCAGGATCAAGCTCACCTTTGTATACATACCCTATTATCTGTCCTTGCTTCCACTTGTACATGCCTTTTTATATTTGTATGTGCATGCATATACATGTATAGACATGCACATACAAATATAAACTATATATATACATATATATACATATACCTACATGTATAGATAGAGATAGTTGATAACTGAAAAAAGATTATTGGTAGCTAAAAGACAGATAAAAGACAGGGACAGACAAGTATGTGTGTGTATGTGTGTGTGTGTGTGTGTGTGTGTGTGTGTGTGTGTGTGTGGGAGAGAGAGAGAGAGAGAGAGAGAGAGAGAGAGAGAATTAGATGATGAGTTCCTTGTATATCCACATTGGTCTATTGGTCTCTTAAATAACTTCCCCTTTTCTTCCTCTGCAGAATTGTCTATACCTTCAGCATTTCATTCTTCATACTTCCCCATCCTTTCTGGATTGACTTTCCCATGAAATGTTGGACCATGGATTCTTTTTAAATTAAATTTTTTAAAATTTTCTGATCTGAATTCCCTTCCTCCCATCAATTGAAAAAATAAAAAAAATCCTTGTTACAAACATGTATAGCCAGGCAAAACAAATTCCCACCTTTAGGTCATGGAATCTTTACCATCTTCTCTAGAGTCTTGGAAATATGATTTCTCCAAATCTAGCATGCATGTCAGACTTTCCTTTCCTTCTCTGTCGCAAACCTACAGATGAGGGAATCACTTCCCTCCATAGTTCCTATCATGTCTATTTCCTTTCATTCCCTTGTTTCATGGATGAGTCGCAAACTCTCAGAACCTTAGTTTCCTCATCTGTAAAATGGGGATAAAAATGCTTCCCCAAAATTACCTTCCTAAGATGTGGTTCTGTTCATATCACTGCCTCTAGGATAAAAGACCAACTCCACGGCCTCTCTAGTTTGGTTTCAGGACAAGCATCATTTATTGAACATCCTTCGACTTCATGCATTTGATTATCAATGAAAGTGACCTACAAAGTATTCGCCAAACCTAACATGTCCTCTTCTGTTTCCTTCCATGTCTTCACATAGGCAAACCTCCCCACCTTTCTCATGCTTATTTCTATTATTTCTTATTATACTTAAGATCCAGGTAAGGGTCCTTGATTTCATAGATTTTCTCTGCTTAGTATTTCTCTTCAATTTTGCTTCTTTTGTTTTCATCGAGGACTAATGACATCATGGGATGATATCTTGACTTGAAGATCAGTTGGGTATAAATGAGATAGAGTTGTACAACGTCATCAGTCTCACTTTCTTTTATAGAGTCATCAAAGTCCAGTAGCAGGACAAAGTCAAGATGACTAGTGATGGCCTGGGATGCAGTGGATGGCTGACCTGGGCATTTTCAATGTCTGACCAAGCTCTAAGTGCTTCACAGCACTTGCTTCAGCTGCCTTCATGGTCACTGGAACAAATTGTTCTCATGCACTTGGAGACATTTTCATACATTTGTGGTAGGTGTCTCCCTAACTTACTGGCAGGTTTTGGCCTTTCCATTACCTTCAGCTTGGTTTAGCCCATTTGCCAGGATGGTTTGAGCAGTGTGTGACCATTGGACCTTCTATAGCTTCCTGGAGCCATAGGTGAGGACTAGGTGACACCCCATAGCCACATAGCCCAGAGCCCTACATATAGTAAGTGCTTAATAAATGCTTAGTGTGATTAGTTGTATTCAGCAGCAAAATCTTCCTTGTTGTTGAAACTCAGGCCCAAAAGAGTTCTTCTTATGACTTCCTATTGAGAGGTAAAATTACCAGTGAGGCAATCTAAGCAATTATTAGCTGCCCTTCTTTGAAGAGAGAAAGAGACAAAGGAGAGAGAGAGAGAGAGAGAGAGAGAGAGAGAGAGAGAGAGAGAGAGAGAGAGAGAGAAAGGAAGGGATAAAGGAAAGAAGAAAGAAGAATGAAAGGAAGAAAGAAGGATGGAGGAAGGAAGGAAGGAAGGAAGGAAGGAAGGAAGGAAGGAAGGAAGGAAGGGAAAGAAAGGAAATAAAACCTCTCTCCTATCAGTACTGTACCATGCCTCTGTGCTAGACTTGCATTCCATTTCCCAGAATGAGCCATCACTATTTAATCCTTTTGTTCAGGCAGTTGGTCATATATTATCATGATGATGCCTTCCATTTCTCTTACCTTTGATCTTCACTCATACACTCTCCACCCTCCTCCCCGTTTCTGGTTTCTGGATTTCCTCATTTCAATATATCTTCTAAATCAAAGGTTCTTCACCTCTCAGGGCCCCAGCAAATTCTCTGAGAATATACCATAGGCTCCCCTCCCCCTTTGATAGTTTGGAGAAGACTATGGGTACCTTCTTAGAATAATATTTTTACATGCACAAAATAAAACACATAGGGAAAACCAACTTATTGAAATAATGACGTGAATTTTTCCCATCCAAGTTCGCAGTTGCCCTGAAATACACCCCAGACTAAGAACCCTTGTTCAAAATATGAATGTTAGAATGCCTTCCTTTTAGCTATTTGGTTCTTTTCCAAGTTAGGTAAACATACTTTTCTAGATCCATATTCATTTTGCTGAGCCTCAGTGATGCCTATTAGATCAAATTTGTTCATTGTCATTAAGATCTCTACTGTCTCTCTCTTGCTTCTCATACTTTATGCATTTGTGTTTAAATATCTGAATCAATTCTGAATGCTTTCAAGTTCTGGCATGGTGTGGTCTACCCTGCCTCTCCAGTTCTATTTCCTACTGCTCCCATACACATACCCTACAATCAAGTGGTCCACACCAAACTGGGACCCTCACCTTTTTGCCATTACCCCGATATGCCCAGATTTTGCCTTGTTCTGGAGGTTTTGCTCACACTGTTCCTTCAACCTGAATTCCCCTCAATCCTGTTCATGACCATTGAAATCTTACCCATGATCCAAGATTCATATCAGGCACTAACTTTTTCCTGATCCTCTCAGCCAAGTAGCCACAGGATCAAAGATTTTAGAACTGGAAAAAATAACTTATAAATCACTTAATCTAAGCCCTTAATTTGATAGGAAAAGAAACTATGGCCTAAGGAGATGAATTAGCTTGACCAAGGTCACATAGATAGTAGTGCTATGATTAGAACCTAGATCTTCCAACTCCAAATACAATGATCTGTTGCTACACCAAGTTTGTTCCTTCCTCTGAGCTCCCGCTGTGTTCTCTGACTCTCTCTTCTTAAACTTAGAATATCTGTCTTTTCTTGTACTTAGGTCTTTGTCCCTTCTTCTGAACTAGACCATGAATTCCTTGAAGGCAGGGCTTAGGTCTTACTCATCTTTTTACACTCCAGAGTCTAGCATACAGATTTGTACCTTAGGAGTCCTCTATAAATATTTGTTTAATTGAATTGAATTTCTAGCCAGGCCCTGGAGCTGAACACAGGGCATCACTAATGTTTGAGAGTTGACCTGTCACTCCAACACAGGGTTTCAACAAGGCTTCTCCTTTACCAGAGATATGAAAATTCCAACTTTCTCATTAACATAAAAATCAATACTTGTATTACATAGGGACATAGGAGACAAGCCTGTTCCCAGGGCCCCAGGCTTATCCCTCCACATATCCTCACTGGCTCTGTAGAAAATATCATGTTGTCCATTTCTGATGGACCCTGTGTTGCTTTCCAACGTCCACCACTTTTAGCGTTCATAACCTCAAGGAGTAGCTCTGTGGCCAAAGGGACTTCTCATAAATTAAAAAGAGTCTAACTTGCCTGAAAGAATGCACTCACACTTTCTGGAGTGCATGACAGGGAAAATTCTCCTTAACTAGAGCCCATATTTTAATGAATGTGATCTGCTAATGAACGCAAAGAGGAAGGGTCTAGTAGACTTTGTAACCCTAAAAAGATGAATTGAAAGCAAAGTCAAGTATCTTTATACATATACATATATAATCTCAAGCAAATGAGTTTTCCTTATTACGAATAGCCATTTGTTGGTACATGAGTGGATGACTCTGAAAAAAAGGGACACTAGCTCAATACTGGCAGTGAGGAGCAACATGAGAAGTGCTGGACCCAAACCTAAGATGACCCAGTTTCTTACCTCTGTTTCATACTGGCTGTGTGACCTTGAGGAAGCAGTTGGATTCCCTTAGACCTGAGTTTCTTCCTCTCAGGAAGAAGGTGGCTAGCACAGAAGACATTTGGGGTCTCCTCTATCTTTATAATACTATGATTCTGAATCCAGAAAAACCATGAGCCCTCAATAGTATCATTAACTGTAGGTCCTTCTATATCACCTTAATTTGATCACCCTCCAGTCTCCATCAAATTGATCAAAATTCAATGAGTTATTCAACAACATTTCTTGAATAGTTACTGTGTTCAATGAGCAGATATGAAAGAGAGTAGGGCAGGATTGAAGTTCTTAGGGCACTGAGAGTCCAGGAGGATATATGAAGAAAGGACACAGGTGATTCTAAAATGAGGCAATTTATCCCCAATGGAAGGAGCAAGGCATAGTGCTAACTCCATTACCGTGGGGCCTTGGGCTTTATTGAGACACAGCTTCCTCATTTGTAAAGAAGTCAGTAAGCACTTACTTGCTATGGCCCAGACACAATGCTAAATTCTGGGGAAATATACATATGTGTGTGTTCATATATAGCAATATACATATACTCATATAAACACATACACATATGTATATATTTATGTGTGGAGATGCACATAGATATGCATATATACATATATGATAAGAACAGAAAAAATAGATATAGATTTCTATAGATATGTAGACATATATATGTATATGTGTATATATATGTATATATATATTTAAAGATATATATAGTACTTGCCTTCAGGGAGCTTATATTCTAAAAGGATTCAATATACAAGTAGCTAGGTATATACAAGATATAGGGAGAGTAGACAAAAGATTCTCAGAGGGAAAGAAGAGGTAACTGAGACAGGCCTTCTTCAGTAGTTCTGAAAGATTCCAGGAAAACTTGGAGTCTGAGCTAAGAGCCTAGAGTATCACAGGAATGGGAGACAGTCAGTGCAAAGGCTGACAAATGAGGTGACAAATGAAGTATAAGGTGGAAGCATTATCAAGTGCATGAGTGGCTGGATCATAGAGTTGTGAAGTTTATTCCCATAAAGTGTAAGAAACCTGGAAAAGTAGGAAGGATCCAGGCTGTGAAGAGGTTCAAATGCCATATAAGAGTTTATAGCTAATCCTAAAGATAATAGGGAAGACTTGGAGGTTGTTGAGCAAGGGGGTTATGTGGTAAGACTATACTTTGGAAAAATTATCTTAGCTACTGAGTGGAAGACTGCTTGAAGAAGAAATTTGAGGTGAGAAGGCTAATGTAGTAGTCCCAACAAGACATAATGAGGGCCCAGCATACAAAAGACAGCCTACTATACAGGTTCTTAGATATGCTTTCCTAAAAGAAAAGCAACTTTTGAGGCACCAACAATCTACTTTTATCAAACACATATATCATTCATTTGTTCAGGGGAAAAAGTCAGCACCCTAAACTTCAAAGAAAATACAAGCAGAGAAATAAAGACCAACAGACAGGGCTTTCAATTGTCTGACCATAAACAATACATATATAGTTACCAGAGACAGAAACACCAAGATTTGTTTTTTCAAAGTCAGGGAGCTCCTTAGTTCCTTGGAGTCTCATCTGGCCAAACAAATACTTCCAATAAGTAAACCCCAAAACAAAACCTCACCTGAGAGTATATATATGTATATACAATTTGCAGAGTCAGAGGGCTTCAGGACCCTTGAGAACATTAGAAATTAACAAAAGGTGTGGGCCTTCCTACAAAACAAATCTTCCCTAATGGAACTTCCCTTAATGGACAGGCCCATTAATGGGTGAGGAAGATCTTTAACTCTCATTAACATAATTAACATTACAGGGCCTGATGGAAAATGGTGGCTATGGGACTGGAGAGGAAGAAATGTATACAAGAGATGTTGTCAAGTTAGAAATGACAAAATTCACAAGAAATTAGATAGATGGGGTGAATGAGGAGGAAGAGTTGAAGATGATATGGTGGGTCATCAGGAGGATGGTGGTGCTTTTAAGGAAGTTTAGATAAAGGACAGATTTAAGGGGAAAAATAAGGAACCTGGTTTTGTGCATTTAGAGTTTGCAATGTCTACGGAATGTCCAGTTCAAAATGTGCAAAGGACAGTTGTCCATTTCAGACGGTAGCTCCTCCAAGAGGTTAGGGCTGGAGGGGGTGGGGGGAAGCCAAGATGGTGCAGTAGAAAGATGGACCTGGAGAAGCTGCCCCACATAACCCATAAAATACCTGTCAAAAATGACTAAACAAATTCTAGAGCAGCAGAAGCCACAAAATGACAGAGTGAAAGAGATTTCCAGCCCAAGAGAGCCTGAAAGGCTGACATGAAAGGTCTATCACACTGGGCACAGAGCAGAGCACAGCCCAGCATAGGCTGCATGGCTTGACAGGGACAGGACCAAGAACAGGCATCAGGGAGCCACTGGCAGCAGCAGTTCCCAGATTGCTCAGCCTACAAACACCAAAGACAGCTTCAAAGGTCAGTGAGAAAGCTCCTTCAGCCAGGAGAAAGGAATGCAGTCTGGACTGCTGGCAGCAGCCACTGCAGCAGCAGCATCCATTTTTGGAGCCTTCTGCCTAAAACCTCTGGGGGAATTAAGCAGCTGATCTGGGTCTCAGTTCTGAGTAGTAGTCCTGGGGTGAGGAAGAGTGCTGACATGGTGGAGCTGGAGGTAGTGGGGGAGAGGGAATTTTACTACTCACAGATTCTGGGCAGAAAAATTTTTGGTCACTCCCAGACCAGTGCACAGGCCAGAAGAGAAATTAACTCCTCTCCCTTAATTGTCACCTTGGAGGAACTGAGAACTTACAGGTCCCCAGAGTATACCCTCCTCTTGACAAAGGACTCAAAAGTCAAGGAACTGACTGGGAAAATCCCCAAAAAAGGGGAAAAAATAAGATTATAGAAGGTTACTTTCTTGGTGAACAGGCATTTTCTTCCATCCATTCAGATGAGGAAGAATAATGTGTAACATCAGAGGAAGTCAAGGCTTCCAAAAACCTCCAAAATAAATATAGAATTGTCTCAGGCCATGAAGGAGATCAAAAAGGATTCAGAAAAGCAAATAAGAGAGGTGGAGGAAAAATTGGGAAGAGAAATGAGAGTGATGCAAGAAAAGTATGAAAAGCAGGTCAACAGCTTGCTAAAGGAGACCAAAAAAAAATGCTAAAGAAAATAATACCTTTAAAAACAGGCTAACTTAATTGACAAAAGAGATCCAAAAATCCAATGAGGAGAAGAATGCTTTAAAAAGCAGAATTAGTCAAATGGAAAAGGAGGTTCAAAAGATCACTGAAGAAAATTCTTAAAAATTAGAATGGAACAGATGGAACCTAATGACTTTATGAGAAACCAAGAAATTACAAAACAAAACCAAAAGAATGAAAAAATGGAAGATAATGTAAAATATTTCATTGGAAAAACGACTGACCTGGAAAATAGATCCAGGAGAGACAATGTAAAAATTATGGGACTACTTCAAAACCATGATCAAAAAAAGAGTCTAGACATCATCTTTCATGAAATTATCAAGGAAAGCTGCCTTGATATTCTAGAATCAAAAGACAAAATATATATTGAAAGAATCCACCAATCACCCCCTGAAAGAGATCTGAAAAGAGAAACTCCTAGAAATATTGTAGCCAAATTACAGAGTTCCCAGGTCAAGGAAAAAATATTACAAGCAGCTAGAAAGAAACAATTTGAGTACTGTGGAAATACAATCAGGATAACACAAGATTTGGCAGCTTCAACATTAAGGGATCGAAACTTGGAATATGATATTCCAGAAGTCAAAGGAACCAGGATTAAAACCAAGAATGACCTACCAAACAAAACTGAGTAGAATACTTCAGGGGAAAAAATGGTCATTCAATGAAATAAAGGACTTTCAAGCATTCTTAATGAAAAGACCAGAACTCAATAGAAAATCTGACTTTCAAACACAAGAATCAAAAGAAGCATGAAAAAGTAAACAGGAAAAAAAAATCATAAGGGACTTTCTAAAATTGAAATATTTACATTCCTACATGGAAAGATAATATTTGTAATTCTTGAGACTTTTCTCATTATTTGGGTAGCTGGAGGGATTATACACACACACACACACACACACACATATATATACATATACATATATATACATATATGGACAGAGAGCACAGGGTGAGTTGAATAAGAAGGGATGATATCTAAAAAATAAAATTAAGAGGTGAGAGAGGAATATATTGGGAAGAGAAAGGGAGAAATGGAATGGGGCAAATTATCTCTCACAAAAAAAGCAAGAAAAAGCTTTTTCAATGGAAGAGAAAAGGGAGGAGGTGAGAGGGGAAAAGTGAAGCAAGAGGTTAGGGCTGGATAGATAGGTCTGATAATCACCCATACAGAGATGAATCCTAGAAAACCATGAGAGCCAATGAAATTGCCAAATGATACAGTAGAGAACAAAGAAGAAAAGAGGCCCCAGGACAAAGCCTGGACATGGATGAAAAACCAGCAAAGAAGTGGGAGAAGAAGCAGTCAGATAACTAGTAGGGAAACAAGGAAAGTGTCATTTTTCCATTTCCTTCCAGATCTAACATACTGTGATTAATGTTCTTGTTTTTTGCTTAAAAAGCAATTGAGTAAAGTAAATGCTTGGTTTTGCTAACAGAAATTCATTCAGCAAAACAAAGCATAATAAACAAAAAGAAGATGTTGGCTTGCTATGAAAGAGAATGAAAACATCACTAAGCACTTTGGATATTTATTTATAGAGGACCCAGCATTTGATCAGCTAAAGCCAAGGAAATAGCCTGAGCATCCTCTCCCTTCCCTACAAAGAGATGGGCTATCTGATGGGTAAAATAACTGTCAGACTGAATTAAACTCTTGGCTAAGAAGAAGCTGCTGGCTGTTGCATGCTTTCCTCCTCTTCTTTTCTGACTGGGGGAGGAGGAACCAAATGACATTTCAGGAAGTAGTGAGTGTCCAAATGAGAATGTGTGCACATAGTGCTGAGGCCCATCTGTAAGGGGAAAGGCTTACCCAATGACTGAGGACACAAAACAGATTTTTAACCAAATCCAAAGGCTAAAGGCCATAAGATCAGGGGAAGACTTTGAAAGAAGGCATGGATGTCATACTCACCAAGTCTTCGAGTATGCTGGTGGACAGAATCAGGGTTTACAACTGGGGTCCAATAAAGAAAAATCCCATCAGGCAGAATGTATCAAGACAAAATCAAATAAGATAAAAGGTAGATTAAGCAGCTATCAAAGGCTTGCTATGTACAAAGACTGTCCTGAATGCTGGGGATACATATTCAAGTGAGCAAGTCTGAGCCTGCCCTCAATGAGTTTATACTTTTATGGGGAAAGATAGCACAGAACAAGGTGCTGGAAAGGCAATAGGGAGGGGACCTAGTGACATGGTGAGGAGACTTCCAGGAATTGTCTCTGTGATATAAGACAAATATTTACCTATCACAGCTCAGTGATCCAGAGGTACAGCATAAAATTCTGGTAGGTAGAGATGATCAGCAAGTATGGAAATGGGTAGACGTGAAATCCTACGTGTAAGTGTGCAGTGGTGCCCCCCTGACCTGACTTAGCTTCCTCTTTTGGACATTAGACTTGACTTCTAAGGTCTCTTTCAAATTTTAGATCAGGGGTGGGGACCCTGCTGCCTCGAGGCCACATGTGGCCCTCAAGGTCCTCTAATGTACCCTTTGACTGAAACCACACTTCACAGAATGAATCTGAGATGATATTTGTAAAATGCTTAGCACAATGGGAAGCACATAGTAGGTGCTTAATAAACACTTGTTGCCTTCCCTTCCTTTAAATACAAGTGATCTGACTGACTTTGTTTCACAGAAAGATAACATTAGAGTTCTTCTATCAGCAGGGTGGGATCTTTGAGGTTTGGATTTTAGTTTTTCATAATGGAGGCAGGTTGGCACTGATCCATCTAGATTCTGTGACCTTGGAGTCCCAAAAAAACCAAGGTCATTTCTAATGCAATCCACCAGGGTCAGGGGAATTGCCGATGTTCACAGAAGAGCCCAAGCTCCTCAGCTCCACCCCATGCCTTCACCCACCACTTGGCTTTCCCTCCCCATCCTTACAGCTGAGCAGTGTCCCAATCAATCACAGTCATGGAGCAGCTCCCACTTACCTTGGCCTCGACCACCCGAGTCGAGTCACCAAAGCAGCCCACGCTGCCTCAGTTCTAGACCCTGATACATGTGGAAAGGCTTTTTAGTGGTCTGGGCTCCAAGAAAGAAAATAAAACAAATCCAAACTGTGCTATACCAGACACTCTCTGCCCCCCGGCTCTTGAGCAAAAGGAGATTTGGAGACAAATGTAACCCATATGCTCCTGGATCACATTCACTTATCTCATCAGAATGTGGTTTGTATGAGTGCTACTGAATGCTTAAGTCCATGTGGAGGCTGCTGGCTGCCAACCCTTCTGTCCTGGGACCATGGGTCAGGAAGCTGGGTGTTCCCGGGAATGGAAAGTGACTCAGATTCCAAAGGTCTCTGCTGAAATTCAAAGACCTTCCAATATCCTCCATCTTCCTAGAATAGACAGAGTCTCTGTGAGAAGGGGGAACTGTGAGACATCAACCCCTTGATCTTGAGATGTTAAGTATCCTCAGGACCTGACCTGGAGGGGAAGAGAGAGGAAAGAAATTGGGGAAGGTGGAGTGGAGACTCATAGGATCATAGGAGCCTACTATAGAGAGAGAAGAGGCCTCCTAGGCCATGTGGACCACTCCCCTTCTTTTAAAGCTAAGGAAACTGAGGCCCAGGGAGGTTAGTTGACCTCCCCAATATCACCCAGCTAGTAAATAGCAGAATTGGCACATCAAAGTCCTCTGATGTCAAATTCAGCTTTCTTTCCACTATACTATGTTGCTTCCCATGGTTTGACCTTAGTTCACAGAATCAGGAAATTAGAAGGAACCCCAGATGTTATAGAGAGGAAACTATTCCTAGAGGAAACTCTTTGATGAATATCAACCACTTGGCATCTTAAGGTATGCTAAGAGCCATCACAGAAACCCTGGGAAGGAAAGTTTGGAGTATTAAGTGTTATTAATCCCATTTTACAGATTAGGAAACGGAGACTCTGAAACATTAAATGTCATATCACGCAGCTAATATTTATCCTGGGTATTGCTCTAACTTAGGTCTCCTGACTCCAAGTCCAGCACTATAACCAGTT
The DNA here is from genome assembly GCA_028658325.1 of Potorous gilbertii. Taxonomy (NCBI): domain Eukaryota; kingdom Metazoa; phylum Chordata; class Mammalia; order Diprotodontia; family Potoroidae; genus Potorous; species Potorous gilbertii. The sequence goes on along the minus strand of CM053772.1, from coordinate 237,445,168 downwards.
CACCACACTTTTTCCTCATCCTCCTGACAAGTGATTCTCCAGACTTTGTTTCGTGGCCTCTAGCAATGGGAAATTCATTACCCTTTGAGGCAGCTCAATTGACTGTGGGACAGGTCGTACTATTAGGAGATTTTCCCTAACATTATGCTGAAATCTGTCCCTGATGCTACCCTCTTTTCCTTCCCCACCGGTGGTCCTAACTGTTCTTTGAGGCATTTTCCTAGTCATTGCATGACACGTAATGAGCCCAAGAGATTCTCCTACTGCCTCAAGCATTCCACCCACTCCATCTTGAACACGATTCTTTTGCCAATTTGAATCTGACCAATTCCCTGAATTCCAGATCTGTTATTTGGAAAGCACTTTACAGGCAATATCTCATTTGATCCTTAGGACAACCAAGAGCACAGTATGCCATTTAGCAGATGTCAAAACTTAGCCAGAAGTGTCATTAGACTGTAAGGTCTCTGAGAGCAAGGTCCTTGTTTTGTGCCTGTAGTCAGTATCTCCTGTATCATCTTAAACATTTAAACATATGTTACAGATATGATTAAATGCTTGATGAATCAACTTAAATTGAATTGAGTAGTGACTAGTCCAAGTTCACATACCTATATGTTATGGGAACATGGATCCAGAGCTAACAGGGACCTCGGGGGCCATTTAGTTTGACAGCTTCATTTTACAGATGAGAAAACTGAAGCCCTGAGAGGTTAAGCTACTTGCCCAAGAGCATACAGATAGAAAGTATTAGGGACTGGATTTGAACCCAGGGCCTCTGACCCTACTCTATATTCTTTCTTTTCTACCATATTGTGCGCAAATCTTGGTCCAGATTCTGAGTATGGCACATTTTCTACTATACCAATGTTCCTCCTTTAATTAGCATAACCTATATTTAGAAAGGACTTGAAAGTCTGCAAAGGACTCTGTGAGGTAGGTAGTATTGTCATTTTCTGATGAGGAGCTTGAGGATCCAAGAGGTTTAAGGATTTATTTAGTACCACAAACCTTCTAAACAATGGAGCCAGGATTAGAACATGGCCTCCTTACTCCAAGGTGGAGACTCTTTCTTCCATACCACCATGCCTCTCATTCCAGTATATTCATACATATTTTCACTGGGCTACCATTTATTAAAGATATCACACTATTGGCAAATAGTAATATAAAAATGTTTAAGATTGATCCTCAAGGAACCTTTGATCTGACATTGATTGCATGTAGAATATCTCCCCAAAGTTGGAACTCAAAGTTTTAGGAACAACTGTCGAGTATTGTTCTTGCTACTAGGAAATAAGAAATACAGGTAATGGGGAATAGAAAGTTATCTGGCCCTACAGGACAAAAGAGAAGATGGGGACAAGAGAAGGGAGGGATGATAGAAGAGAGGGCAGATTGGTGATAGGGGAAATTAGAATGCTGGGTGTATTGGGGTGGGGGAAGGGGACAAATGGGGAGAAAATTTGGAACCCAAAATTTTGTGAAAATGAATGTAAAAAGTTAAATAAATAAATTTATATTAAAAAAAGAGTATCTCCCCAACTACAGATGAATCACTAGCACTAGATAGGAACTCAGAAGTCATTGGCTCTAGCCCACCCATATGTGAACATGTACTCTACATCATCCTCTACAAGAGGTGATTCGGTTTCTACTCAGAGACTTCCAGTGATGGAAATCCTTCATCAGCTAAGGAATCTCATTCAATATTTGACAACATTAATGGTTGGTCAGGTTTTTCTTTTTATTATTTGGAAAACAAATGTGCTTCTTTGTGACTTAACTCTATCAAGAATTTGTGGAGTATCTACTGTATGACCATATGAGTAATGGGGATTGTTGCTGTTGCTGTAGTTATTTTAGTCATGTCCAACCTTCTCTGATGCCATTTGGGGTTTTCTTGGTAAAGATACTTAAAATGGTTTGTCATCATTTCCTTCTCCAGCCCATTTTACAGATGAGGAAACTGAGGCAAACAAGATTAAATGACTTGCCCAGGGTCACATATCTATTTAAACCCAGATCCTTCTGACTCCATGACCAGCACTCTATCTAGCATGCTACTAACTGTACTGAGGATATAGATGCAAAAAGAAAAAAGAAATAATGTTCTCAGAAAACTTGCAAACTATTGTTCCCAAATCTAACCCAAAGTCAAGCAAAACAAATCTGCCATACTGAATACCTTCAAAAAATGAAGACTTTTCTCATGTTCATCTACATCTCCTCCTAGTGCCTTAAACATTCCTGGTGCCTATCTTCATGTGGCATTGCCTCCACTTACCTCATCATTATGTTCAGCCTCCTCTAGACATTCTACCTTGCATGTACTCCCTAAAACTTGGGACCCAAAATTAAACACTCAATTTATACTCTACCCTTTGAAATTGTCTCCAAATGATCATATATGTGTGTGTACCTGTAAATGTGTACATATGCATATATGTCTGTGTGTGGATGTAAGTATTTATGTATTTGTACATAGTTGCTTATGTGTTCTCTCCCATTAGTCTGTGAGTTCCTTAACAGCAGTCTGCTTTTTGTCTTTCCATCTCATGTGCTTAGCACAGTGGCTAGCACATAGTAGGTACTCAATAAAGGCTTGTTGACTTGACTTGCCCAAAGTAGAATACAACAGATTTATTATTTTCTACTTTTGGGATACCATGTTTCTCTTAACATACCCCCAGCGGCATAGCACTCATTTTCGTTTTCTTCCAAGTCACATTCCAACTCATATTGAGTTGAGTGGCCTATTGTTAATCTAGCCCATGGAAATTCAGAATCCAAGAACCCACAATTACACCTGATCTTAGAGACTATGTAATCCAAACCAAAGAGAATCCCATGTATCCAACAAGTTGTCTTCTGCTCTCACCACTTCTTGAGGCAGCCCAGTCTACTTTGGGGCCACAATTCTTGCTAGGGTGTTTTCTGGATTGAATATTAAAGATCATAGTGTAAAAAATAAAATTAGAAGAGTAGAAAGCATCCTGGCAGAAATCAGACTTAAACCCATACCTCATTCCACAATAATATTGAAATTCATTCACAACCTGAATATTAAAGATCATACCATAAAAAAAGGAAGTTTTCTTAAATCTCCCTTTCCGCCACTACCACCCATTGCTCCTACTTCTGTCAAGAGAATCTTTCACATCTCATTTCTGCCATTCAGTCTGTTAGCTATTTCCCTCCCAGCAGATCACAGTGTATGCAAATCATATCACCCACAACACCCAGGCCTTCAAACAGTACAAATTCCTATTTGTTCATCAACCAACTAGCACCAAACATCACTTGGTGAAACTCGAGTTCCCTATCTCCCTACGGTCTCCCAAGACCTCTCCTCAAGGCTGGAGGAAATGTGGTGCATGCCTGTGGCCCAAGGAGAAAGCACCTTCTGCTTTCTGCAGCCATGTAGGAAAGCCTGTGAGAGCAGCCTGCGCACCATATTAATGAGCAAGCAGCCGTGTGGCCCCACAGTAATCAGGACCCTCAGCCCTGCCTTTGATGCGTTGTTGGGCACAAAGAATGACAAAATGTTTGAAGTGTCTGGCTGGGTAATAAGGATTTCTAATCTGCTCGAACCAAAGCAAAATTTGCAGTAAAAACCGTTTTTGAAATAAAAGATGAATTGTGACTGGAGGGTCTGGGTTTGTTTCAAAAAGAAGATCACCCACCAGCAGCAAATGCTTTAAAAAGCCACCCGACTGACTGTTTGGAGATAGTGAGCGCACCACGAGGAATTTCAAAGTGCCGTTAATTAAGATCAGTTTATTAAAATGTCAATCTTTTAAATCAAAACAACCCTCTTCCTTGGGTGTACCAACTGAACCTCCATATCATTCCTGGTTTTGGTGGTCAGAATCCTTCTTGTCTCTGAGGACGACAATGAACATTTACATGCTGCCACCCGAGAGATCCATTCACATGTCCATTATGGTGCCCCCAAGCCTACCATTAGAGATTCATTCTTTTGGTTCTTTCAAATTTCTCAGATCTGAAACGGAAGTAAATCCTTATACCTTGCCAAGCTAACCCTTGGGCAGCAGTCAACTCCTTTTTTGGACTTAGAGGAAGGAGAAGTATCTGAGCAGAGCAGGGGTACCAGGTATTACAAGGGAAAGGATCTTGAAAGGGAGGTAGATGAGGCCAACTCTTGATACCTTCAACATGTGAACCTCTCCCCCACTTCTCCAATCCCACCACCTAGTCTAGACTCTCATTACTCCTACCCCACCCCCAACTTTAATTGTTTCCTAACTAGTTTCCTGTTCTCCACTTTCTCCTGTCCCCAATCTATTTACACGTTGTCAGATTTGTTTTCCCAAAACACTATTCTAATCATATTATTCTCCTGTTAAAACACTTTTTAATGGCTCCCGAGGGTTAGTGTGGTGTGGTACAAAGAACTGACTTGGACTCTGCAAACCTGACTCTAAATTCCAACTCTGCTACTTACCACTTATACAACAAGGTATAAGGATAGAAGGCATTGAATCTGGAATTTTATTGATATCAAGAACTTCCAAATGAGATCTACTAAAGCAATGAGATCAGCACTCCCTTTGTAACTTGGAGCCTGGGATGGTAAGTCCTGAGCAATGCCTGGGGCACAGAGAGTTTGAGTGGATGGCCAGAAGTCACACAGGCCATTGTATGTGAGAGACCAGAGGAACCTTGGTCTTTCCATCGACAAAGTCAATTCTGTAACCAGTGTGCTGGACTGCATTTCTCCATACCTGTGATTTTTGGATGGATCACATGGCCTCCATGAGTCTTACTTTCCTCATCTGTAAAATGTAGGTTTTGTACTCAAGGCCTTCAATGGCCCTTTGGCTATGGAACCCTTCAGGGCCTTCCATAATGTTAATTCAGCTGATCTATTCAGATCTAGCACCCCCTCATTCTTTCTCCCATGCTCTGTACTCCAAACTCATCTACTTACTGTTCCCCGAACTTGCCCTGTGCCTTCTAGCCTTCATGTATTTGTTTGTCATTCTCCCTGCTTCATTTCAATCTGTTAAAACCTGAATAACTGGCCATCCTTCAAGGCCTGCATCATATGCCACCTCCTCTGTGAAGTTTTCCCTGATCCAGTTCCCTACCTTAAAAAGTCATACTTTCTCCATTACCTAAAACAGAACCCCTATTCTCTCATACATTTCTCATGTTCTATATCCCTATCTAGACTATATAGGGCAGGGATGGTATCACATTTTTATACTCTGCAGTACAAACCAGCGCCCAAGCTTTGGTCTCTCAAGTCTGCCCCTTTCTCTCCCTTCATACAGACATCCCCCAATTCCAAGTGCTCATCACCTCTCACCTGGACAATGAAAACAACCTCTGAATTGGTCTACATGCACTTCTCAAGTTAAATCAAACCAAATGAGATAATATTTGAAAAGTACTTAATACAATACATGATGCATAGCATGTGCTTAATAAATGCATGTTCACTTCTCTAATCCATCCTGCACACAAAGTGGCATTCCTACAGTTTTCACTTCTGTAGCTTCCTTCAGCACAGCAGACAAACAGTCAAATCAGCAAGCATTGATTAAGCACCTATGATGAGCTAGCGTAGACATCTTAAACTTTTTCTCTCATGAACCCTTCAATGCATCTTAAGCTGTGGGGGGGGGAGACCCACAGTTCAAGAAGAGCTAAACTAGGCAATGTGCTAAGTACTAGAGATGCAAAGAAAGGGGAAAATAGTCCCTTCCCCCAAGGAGTTCATAAACTAATGGAGGAGGCTTATGCAAATAGCTCTGTACCAGATAAAGATAGATACATACATATATATGTATATATATATATATATACACACATACGTGCATATACATACACATATATACATACATGTACATATGCAGCTATACATATATGTGTATACACATGTACATACATATATACCTACATATCTCATATATATATGAGAGAAAGAGAATTGGAGATAATCTCAGAGGTCGACTTCTTGCAGAAGCTGGTATTTTCACTAAGATTTAAAGGAAGATAGGAGGCTGAGGCAGTTCAGATGTCACACTCTCATGAAGGTGGTCTTCCCACCATAGATAAGTTCACAAAATCACAGAATTTGATAGCTGTAAAAGACCTCAGCAGTCATCTAGTTCAACTCATGCACCAAAGGGCTTCCCTACAATAATGTAATTGGCAAATGATTGTTCAACATCTATTTAAAGACCTCCAAAAGAAGAGAACTGAACCCCTCTCAAAGTAGGTCATTCTACTTTTGGTCAACTCACATGGTTTAAAAAGAAAAGTTGTTCCTGGCATCAAGTTTAAATTTATATTTTTAAGTCTCCTATTTTTTTCCCTTCACAAATAATAATTTCCATCCCAATGGAACCCTACTTTGCTGAGTCAATCCAAGGAACTTCTTTGGTAAATCCTAGATAGCTCTCTCAAAGACTGACCAGGCTTACACATTCTTTTAAAGGGTCCAGTTTGGTTTTCAAACCCTGAAGTTTGCTTTGGAAATCCTGTGTTATGTGCCTCTGAAATGTTGTACTTTCTACCTAGTCAAAACAGCCTTCTAGTAAAAGAACACAGAAAAAACATGAACACCACCATGACCTGATTGAAACAGGTCATTTGTTCATTTCCTACATTACTCAGGGAGAAATCTGATTTTTTTCCTCATCCATTTGTCCATGGGCATTGAGGTCTGTTTGCAAATAGGTAGACCAGGACTTCTGGCTAAAAGAGTATCATTTTAGGACCCAACTCAGATCTCTACCTCACCCTGAAACATTCCCAATAAAAGTCTAAATATATACTAGAAAGAACAATTATAAAGAAACTCTAGACAATATAAAATACCTTGGAGTACAATTACCAAAACAAACCCATAAACTATATGAACAAAATTTTTAAAAAATTTATGCAAATAAAATCAGATTAAAATAATTGGAGAAATATTCATTGTTCATGGGTGGGCAGGACCAATATTATAAAAATGACAATTTACCTAACAATTTTATATATTCAATGCCATCCCAATTAAATGACAGAAAACTATTTTACTAAACTAGAAAAAAATAATAAAAAAATTCATTTGGAAGAATGAAAGGTCAAGAATATCAAAGGAACAAATAAAAATGTAAATGAAGGAAATTTAGTATTACTAGATCTTATATTATAAGGCAGTGATTATCAAAAGTGTCTGGTACTGGCTAAGAAACAGAAAGGTAGAACAGTGGAAGACAGTAAACACAATGCAGCAGCAAATGACTATAATAACCATATATTTGACAAATGTAAAGACTTAAGTTTTGGGGATAAGAAATCATTATTTGGGAAAAAAAATTGTCGGGATAAGCTGGAAAGTAATCTAACAAAAATTGGCATAGACCAATATCTTACACCATTTACCAAGACATGGTCAAAATAGATAAATGAACTAGATAAAAAGAGAGATATTAAAAGAAAATTTGAATAACATGGAACATATTACCTATCATACTTAGGACAGGTGAACAATTTATGAATAAACAAGAGATATAGAACAGTTTGAGGTATAAAATGGATAATTTCAATTATATTAAATTAAAAAGATTTTGTACAAATAAAATAAATGTAGTCAAAAGATCAGAAGGAAAGCAGAAAATTGGGGAAAGGGATGGATTTTATAGACAATTTCTCAGATTAAGGCCCCTACCTCAAATATATAAGGAACTTTGTCAAATCTATAAGAATACAAATCATTCCCCAGTGCATAGATGGAGAAAGGATATGAATAGGCAGTTTTCCAATGAAGAAATCAAAACATTTTATTCTCATGAAAAAATGCTCTAGATTATTACTGACTAGAGAAATGCAAATTAAAATGACAGAGATGTCATTAAACACAGATCAGATTGGCTAAAACAGTTGAAGGGGGAAATAACAAATGTTGGAAGGAATGTGGAAAAATCAGGACCCCAATTCATTGTTGGTAGAACTGATGCAACTATTTTGAAGAACAATCAGGAATTATGTTCAAAGAGTTAATAAACTGCCTATATTCTTTGACTCCACAATACCACTACTAGGTCTGTTTCCAAAGATGATTAGAGAAAAAGGAAAAGACTCTATGTGTTCTAAAAAATATTATTGTGGTGGCAAAGAACTGGAAATTGTGAGGATGCCTGTCTATTGGGGAATGAACAAGTTGTGATGTATAATTATAATGGAATACTCCTTTGCTATAAGAAATGATGAGCTTGATGATCTTAGAAAAACATGGGTAGATTTGCATGAGATAATGAGGAGAAAAATGAGTGAAACCAAGAGAACATTGTATACAGTAACAAGCAATATTGTTTTAGGAATAAGTTTGAACAATTAAGTCATATTGACTATTATTAACTACAAGGGACCTATGAAGGAAGATGCCTTCTGCATCCAGAGAAAGATCTGATAAATAGAAGTATATATAGAATGATTTTACATATATATACTTTTATATTTTATACTTATATATATATTTATATTTTTACATATATATACACACACATATATATAAATATACATATATATATATATATATATATATATATACATTTGTGTCTAATGGTAGCCATCTCTATGGTGGGGTGAGGAAGGAAGAAAAAAAGGGAAAAAGAAGAAAATTACATTCTAACTTTATCATATATTTAAAAGGAATAGCAATTATGCATAATGGATTTGCAGTTTCATATGCAATCATCTATTTTTTGTATTCTATTATGGTATGAAAATGGTTGTTTTATTTCTTAACTTCAGAATAAAATAAATAACTTTTTTTAATCCAAGAGAAAACATTATATAAGGTGTTCCATCAAGTCCAGGACTACATTCTATATACTATATACTATAATTTGACCACCAGAAATCTGTGGAGACCCTGAGATAAGCTAGAGTAAGCAGAAGGTCATCAGAATACTAGTAGTATAACCACCCAAGGGCAGAGACAAGACCAGCACTCAGCACAGTGTCCAGAGAATCCATACTGGAGTCACTGCCTAGGCAGTCACAATAAGAAACAAGGTCATTCTACAACCAAAAGTCATAAAGTACTCAGGCATCCTGAGGCTGAGCCACAATAGGAGATAGAGATGGACACACACCCAAATAGCCTGTACCTGAATCAGCACCAGGCGGACAATGCACAAACCATAGCAGAAAACAAGGTCAGAACCTGAAGACAATGGTCATTATGGACTGTCAGTGGTCAGTGATGGGACTGAAGCTCATCAGATATGGTTAGACTAAAGAAAAGAAAATCTCAGACAGTATCTGGAAGGGGGCAACTGAGACAAGTTGGGTATACTCAAGCTCTTGGGCAATAGGATCCCTCTGGAGTCATCTCATTCAAACTATAGCTGAGGGGCTCTTTGGTTTCTATCAGCCTATGAAGGTCCTAAAGATAACACCAATATTCACTTTGTTCCCATAGCTACATTGGGGTAATTGTGATGAAAGATTTTTGACTATGAAAATACAGCTCTGAAGACCGAGACAGATCTGAAAAAATTGACTTTCGATTGTATGTAAATTAAAAGTATTGAATCTGGAGTCAGGTCCCATGGATTTAAATCTTAGCTTTGATACTTACTACCTAGGTGGCCTTGAGTAAGTGATTTCACTTTTCTGAACCTCCGTCTCCTCACTTACTAAATGGGCTACACATGGAGCATTTCCAAGCAATGAGAACTATCAGACACCTAAAGGAGTTTTAATCGGGTTGACTCAGTTGCATACAATAGGGTCCTGCCTAGAGTCATGAGAATGATCTAGATTACCTTCTCATACCCCTTCTAAATGAAGACTCCAAGTCCTTATAATCCAAAGGAAGATTTATTCCCCTGTACCTTTATAACAACCCCTGTCCTCTAATTCCCACAATTGTCCCCTCTGACAGCAGGCATAGTGGATAGAGTACTAGACTTGAGTCAAAAAAAAAGATGCGATTGTATCTTGCCTCAACTGTAACAAGTCGCTTTTGCCTTACTCAAGTCATTTATCCTTTCTCAGACTCGGTTTCCTCATCTGTAAAAATAATAGCACAAGGCTTGTTGTGAGGATCATTTGATGAACCTTTAAAGTATTATAGAAATGCTACTATTATGGTTATATGTCCAGCTGTCTGCCTTTTTCCTACATTTCCTTGACCTTTCTAGCCCAATGTCATCATTGGGGCATCGTAAGGAACTCAGTTATCCTATTTCTCATCAAGGTCTCCCTGAGTCATTCAGATTATATGAGCACTAGTCACTGGCCTAGATCAAAAGGGAGCTATTGACTAAGTCCAGGGCTAGTGTAGGGTCCACAAGGTTATACCAGGGAGCAAGCATAGTAAAGATGACTTTGTCTGTGGCAATCCAGAGGGTATTTGGACTCCTATGGGCAGGCACAAAGGCCAGGGTTAAAGATTTAACAATGCCAAGCTCTCTGGAGCCTGCAGTGGGAGCAGCTGGGAAAAGACTCCTGGCAGTGACCACTCTGACAGCTGCATGGGGCATCTGCTCACTTTGGAGCTAGAGAAACTGAGATTTCCTTTCTCAGCCTTACCTGCTATGGCAGTTGCCCTAGATTTAAAGGTCCCTTACAGGTCTCCAATCTGTCTTCTTTGGTTATTCATGTCATCTACACTTCTATAGTGCCCAGCCTTTATATCCCTCCTCATCTCTTTCTTGACTTCCCAGCTTCCGTCCAAGCTCAGCTGTTTCCTGACCTCCTCAACTCCTTTCTAGTTATCATACATTCTCCAGAGAGATAAGAAAAGAAAGGGGAGATTTAAGATCTTGGTCCAAGCCCCTAACCTCCTTCCATTGCTGCTGCTGCCTTTTGAAGGCTTGGCAAGGACCCGGCTCATGATGCCCCAAGACATAGCCAAACCCTTGCTCATTATGGGCTCTGCCCCCTCCCATCATCCAAAAGGAGGTAGCAAATAACATACTACAGGAAGACATCACATCATAGCAGAAAGACTACGAGGAGTTGTGGTCAGGAGAGACGAGTTCAAATCTTAACTTTGACAGTTACTAGTTGTGGGACCTTGTCACCTAACTTTACTGAACCTCAACTTACTTGTAAACTTGCTCCAAATGAGGACAATAATGCTTGTAATACTGTTGTCATTCTGTAGCCAGAAAAGCGCTTTGTATAACTTGGAAGTATTTTAAAGGCATGAGTTATCATCAATGGTGGCAAAACAAGGCAAAGAGAGGTACTACTAAGTGTAGAGGTACTGGAAGGGTGAGGAAGATGGTTTCCAAGAACAGCCTGCCCATACAAACTGCTATGGCACCCAGCCATACCACACAATAGGAAAGTCAACAAGAGTGGGGTGGTCTATTTTTGTTGATTTTTTTTTAAAAAGCCTCTTCCCACTTTTGTTATCCATTTTTTCTCAGGCTTTCTATCCAGGACTAGAGCTGGAATTTCCTTATCTTTCTCAAAAGACTGAACCCTTTCTTGAAAGCGAAAATGTTAAGCTACATAATCCGATAGGAAAAAAATGCTGCCAAGAATTGGAAACAGAGCAGCTGGCGCTGTCTCAGTGTCCCCTTCTAGGAGTATGTAGATGAAAGAAGGAGGGTGAGTGGAGACGGTCCGAGAGCTGAGTGAAGAGGGAAGAATGGTACCCAGGTCTGGCCAGGAAAAGGAGTAGCATGGGAGTGAAAAGAGGAGATAGAAATTAAAAGGTTGGGGTGGAGGAGAAGAGTAGGGGAACCATATGTACCTGATTAATTCAACTACCTCTGAGGAGCTAAGGATGAGAAGGATGGATGAGATAACCTTTCTATGCTTCTTCCAACCCAAGGACTTAATGGATGTCCAACCCTGATGCACACTCTGCCATCTGGCAGTCTGAGTCTGATGTACCTTTCCTTAGATCACACACAGTTCATTCCAGTAAAACTGATCTATTGATGATTCCCCATATATGACACTCCATTGCCTGCCTTTGTGCAAGGGGTTTCCATTTGTCCAGCCTTTATCTCCCTCCCCATCTACTTCTTGACTTTCCAGCTTCCTTCCAAGCTCAGCTCTCTTCTGATCCCCCAACCCCCAATTACTTACATTCTCTATCCTGCAATTTCTATGTTACTTTGTATTTACTCACACATGGTATTTATTCTAGAGGAAAGTAAGCCCCTTGAGGGTAAGAAGTATTTTATTTTTGCCTTCGTATCAACCCACAATTCCTTGCATATTGTAGGTTCTTGATAAATCTTTGTTCACAAGAACTGACTATACTGTGAGTTGTTGTCAATAATATTCAGAGAATCAGAGGCTCTAATAGAAACCAACTTTCTGTAGAACTTGTCATATATTTTCTCATTTGAGTCTCAAAATACATTATCCACTTTTTGTAGATAAGGAAACTGACAATGGGATAAATTAAGTTACTCACCTGTGGCCCCACAGCTAGGGACAAAGGTAGAATTCACTGCACTTGGAATCAGAAAGACATGAGCTCAAACCTCAGATGCTTACTAGCTGTCTCATGTTAGGGCCAGGCAGTGAAGCTCTCCATGGCATCTTGGTTTTCCCACCTGTAAAATGAAAGAGTTGGAATTGATGATTTCTGGCATGACTTCCAGCTCTATATCTAGGATCCTATAATCAAACTCAGCCCAGGGGGACTCTGTGCCTAGGGTTCTTTCCTTGCTCCACGTCTAGAGATTGAAGGGACTTTAGGTACCCAGTTCAACATCTTCATTTTCTGACTGTACAGAAAATCCCTTTACAATGTCCCTGAAACATGATTACTTACATATGGCACAGTGGAAGGAATTCTGGGACTGGAGTCAGGGGATCTGGGTTCAAGTCCTACTTTGACATTCACTGTGAGACCCTGAGCAAGTCACTTAACCATTCTGAGGTTCAGTTTCCCTGTCTAATCAATAAAAGGATCAGACTAGATGCTGAAAGGGATCTCTTGCTCTAGATTTATGATCCTCATGATTTCCATTATGTCCAGTAATGAGGCAATGGGGAGCAGGGAGAGACAAGCACATAGAGATAAAGAAAAAGGGAGCTGGGTAAGGATATGATAAAGAAGGAGAAAAGGGGCAGAGTGATATACATAGAGATGACAATGAAACATATGGAGGAGTTAAGGCAAAAGGATAGAGATACGAGAGGAATATGAGAGAGAGAGAGAAAAGAAGAAGAGGAAGAGGAGAAGGAGGAGGAGGAGGAGGAAGAGAAGGAGGAGGAGAAGGAAGGAAGAGGAAGGAGGAGGAAGAACAGAAGGAGGAGGAGGATGAAGGAAGGAAGAACAAGAGAGGGAAGGAGAATGGGAGGACACTGGAAACTACCCACAAAACAAATGAAAGTAATATAAGAAGAGAAAATTTGTTTGGTCCCTCCCCTGAAGATGCTAATCTACCTTCTTCCAAAACAACCTCCTAAAAGTGGTCTAGCTCCAGAGAAAGGTGACACAAGAACTCAGGCTTAAGTTGTTGGAAATACCTGGAAGATGATGACATTGAAGGAGCAAGCCACAAAAAAAGATGAAATGGGGACTTTCTGGGAATAGAGAAGGGAAGTGAGTACAGGCTTCAACTTGAAAAAAGGCTGTGGGAGAGATCTTAGTTCATCGTCTCAGTCCATTTCTCTGTCTGAGGACCATACTTCAAAACCACACAAAGAAAAGGAAATATTTTTGAGTGACATCTTTCCCTTTCTTGCCCCATTCCACAGTCCTTGTGTCTGACCTCCATCTTAAATGCCTTCCAAGAGAGATGAAAAATGGTTTCTGGCCATCTTCTGGATAATAACAGACCCTTCTAAGTACTCCATTTCAGCCTGCTTAAAGTTCCTGCCCTCACCTACACCTCTTCTACAGAGCTGCCACATGTCTCTCCTGCTCAATAAACTTCAGTGGCTTTCTATTGCCTCTAAAATCAAATACAAATTCCCTGGTTTCATCTTTAAAGCCTATCCTTGCCTCCAACCACCTCACTTGACTGTCCTGCTGTGTTCCACATAAATACCCCATGTTTCATCTACACGCTTTTCTTTGCCCCGACTTTCCTCCCTGCCTGGAAATCTTTCCCTCTTTGCCTCAATTTCTCAGAATTTCTATTTTCCACCATCTATATAAGGCCCTTCCTGACTACTTCAGTTGTTGGTCCTCTCCCATTGCTTTATTTTGCACATACTTACAGGAAAGCAAAAGAAAAAATTGAAAATGAAAGGGAAAAGTTGAGAATGAGGAAAATTATAGAGGAAAGTGTTTCAGGAGAAAAAAATTGGAGCAAGCAGACTTGAGGGTTATACAGAAGCCTAATACCTCTATAGCATGACCTTTCTCCAAAAACTAATTGATAAGCTCTGTATATATTGACCACCAACATATATCACAAAAAAATGAAAATGACTAGATTTTAAAAGATAGAAAAGATTTGTTGTGGACAAAGGCCTAGTCTATGCACAGTCAGAGCATCAATGCACCAACACAAGGATCAGAATTTATACTAAAATGGTAAAAAGAGTAGTAATGACATAAGTTATATAATTAAGAAGACTTAACCTTCATTTAAACAAGATCTTTCAAATAAAAGAAAAACAGGAAATGGATTATATAAATAATACAACCACTATTGTAATAATTTTATCCCAAAGTTAAACCAGGAAAAATTAATTGCCATAATAAGGAGACCAAAAGAGACCAGAAAGTTTCTAAGTCATCAAATGTATGACTTTCTGGTCATATTGAGAAGTGTCTGTGAAAGGTAACTATAAGCTCATCTACAATATCTTATAAAGAAGGATAATAGAGTATTATGAGCAGCATTTTCATGTAAAAAAAAGAAATGCAGTAGAAGGTAAAAGCAATCTTTTAAAAAATAGTTTGGTCAGTTATCTGTCCAATTAAGCAAAGTCATCCCATGGGCATTCAAGAATGAAAAAAGAAAAAGGACTACAAGCAGAAAAAAAAAGAAAAGAAAATAACACTTTGTTATTACAACAAAATGTTTTCTCCATCAAGAGTGGTGAAAACAGAATTTTTAAGGGGTGCAGAGCCAAGATGGTGGAGTAGAATAAGGGACCTGCTCTAGCTCTCCCCCCATAACCTGTAAAATACCTGTAAAAAATGATGCTCAACAAATTATAGAGCAGAAGAAGACACAAAACGACAGAGTAAAAGAGATTTCCAGCCCAAGACAGTTTGGAAGGCTGACAGGAGAGGATTATCACAGCGGGCTCAGAGAGGAGTGCAGACCAGCCTTGGCCACAGGGCACAGCATGAACAGGACTGGAACAGGCTTCAAGGCATGGAATCACGGGTAGCAGCTATGGTTCCCAGATTTCTCAACCCACAAACATGAAACACAGCTTCAAAGGTCAGTGAGAAAGCTCTTTCACCTGGGTGAGAAGGGATCAGGGTCCAGCCCTAGCCCAGGCCCCAGGGCAGCAGCAGCCACTGCAGCAGCAGCAGCCATTTTTGGAAGCTTCCACCTAAAGACCCTGGAGAAATTTAGCTGATCTGTGTCTCAGTTCTAAGTGGCAGTTCTGGGGTGAGGAGGAGCACTGACTGGTGTGGTGGAGATGATGGAGGCTCTAGAAAGGGAATCCTACTCAAAGATCCTGGGCAGAAAAGATTGAGGTTGCTCCTAGACCAGAGTGCAGGCCAGCAAAGGAATAAACTCCTCTCCCTTGATTGTGCCACCTTGGAGGAATTGAGAACTTACAGGTCCCTAGACTATACCCTCCACTTGACAAAGGATTCAAAAGTCAAGTAGCCGGCTGGGGAAGTGCCCAAAAAAGGAGAAAAAAATAAGACTATAGAAAGTTACTTTCTTGGCAAAAAGGTATTTTCTTCCATCCTTTAGGATGAGGAAGAACAAAGCATACCATCAGAGGAAGACATAAAAGTCAAGTCTTCTACATCCAAAACCTCCAAAAAATTATGCAATGGTCTCAGGCCATGGAAGAGCCCCAAAGGAATTTTGAAAATCAAATAAAAGAGGTGGAGGAAAAATTGGGAGGAGAAATGAGAGAGGTGCAAGAAAACCATGAAAAGCAAGTCAACAGCTTGCTAAAGGAGCCCCCCCCAAAAAAATGCTGAATAAAATAACACCTTTAAAAATAGACTAACACAAATGACAAAAGAGGTTCAAAAAGTCAATGGAGAGAAGAATGCTTTAAAAAGCAGAATTAGTCAAATGGAAAAGGAGGTTCAAAAACTCCCTGAAGAAAATAGTTCTCAAAAATTAGAATGGAGCAGATGGGACGTAATGACTTTATGAGAAATCAAGAAATTACAAAACAAAACTAAAAGAATAAAAAAATAGAAGACAATGTGAAATATCTCATTGGAAAAACAATTAACTTGGAAGACAGATCCAGGACAGATGATTTAAAAATTATGGGACTGCCTGAACTCCCTGATCTTAAAAAGAGCCTAGCCATCATCTTTCATGAAATTATAAAGGAAAACTGCCATGATATTCTAGAACCAGAGGGCAAAACAAATATTGAAAGAATCCACCAATCACCTCCTGAAAGAGATCTGAAAAGAGAAACTCCTAGGAATATTGTAGCCAAATTCCAGAGTTCCCAAGTCAAGGAGAAAATATTGCAAGCAGTTAGAAAGAAACAATTTGAGTATTGTGGCAATACAATCAGGATAACACAAGATTTGGCAGCTTCTACATTAAGGGATCGAAGGACTTGGAATATAATATTCCAGAAGTCAAAGGAACTAGAATTAAAACCAAGAATCACCTACCCAGAAAAACTGAGTATAATACTTCAGGGGGAAAAATGGTCATTCAGTGGAATAGAGGATTTTTAAGCATTCTTGATGAAAAGACCAGAGTTGAATAGAAAATCTGACTTTCAATCACAAGAATCAAAAGGTAAAGGAAAGAGAAATCATAAGGGTCTGACTAAAGTTGTTTACATTCCTACATGGAAAGATAACATAACTCTTTTCTCAGTATGTGGGTAGTTGGAGGGATTACATACACACACACACACACACACACACACACACACACATAGACAGATAGCACAGAGTGAGTTGAATAGGAAGGGGTGATATCTAAAAACAATACAATTAAGGGATGAGAGGAGTATATTGAGAGGAGAAAGGGAGACATGAAATGGGGCAAATTATCTCTCATAAAAGAGGCAAGAAAAAGTTTTTTCAATGGAGGGAGAAAAGGGGGAGGTGAGAGGGAAAAAGTGAAGCTTACTCTCATCACATTTGGCTTAGGGAAGGAATAACATACACACTCAATTTGGTATGAAAATCTATCTTACACTACAGGAAAGTAGGGGAGAAGGGGATAAGTGGGGTGTGAGGGGGATGATAGAAGGGAGGGCAAATGGAAGGAGGGAGTAACTAAAAGTAAATACCTTGGCGGAGGGACAAGGTCAAAAGAGAGAATAGAATAAATGGGGGGCAGAATAGGATGGAGGGAAATATAGTAAGTCTTTCACAACATGACTATTATGGAAGTCTTTTGCATAAGTATACATGTATAGCCTATCTTGAATTGCCTGCCTTCTCAGTGGGGAGGAAGGAAGAGAGAGAAGTTGGAACTCAATGTTTTAGGAGCAAATGTTGAGAATCATTTTTGCATGCTAATGGGAAATAAGAAATACAGGTAATAGGGTATAGAAATCTATCTTGCCCTACAAGAAAAGAGAGAAGATGGAGATAAGATGAAGGGAAAGGGTGTGATAGAAGGGAAGGCAGATTGAGGGAAGGGGTAATCAGAATACTCCTTGGGATGGGGAGAAGGGAGAGATGGGGAGAAAATTTGGAACTCAAATCTTGGGGAAATGAATGTTGAAAACTAAAATTAAATAAATAAAATTATTTTTAAAAGAATGGTGGAAGCACTACCACTCATATCCTAATATCCACAATCCATGAGGTGTATAGAGAAGAAGTAGAAGTGATTCTAAAGAGAACAAAGATAGGAAAAGCAGTCAGATTATACACACTCACACACACACACACACACGTATATAAATGTATATGTATATGTGTGTATGGAGAGAGGGAGAGATTGAGAAGCATGGAGAGGACACAATTGAATACAATTATGAGGATGTTGAGAGATCATTTTACAAAGAACGGGAAGATAACAAAAACCTGATATTGATACTGATTTTAAAAAAGTGACAGAAAAAACACTACCTACTACTGATCTTTATACCTATTCTCCTATTTATACAAAATCTTTATAAGGGTCACCTATGCATTCATTGAAGGCATCATCCATGAAAGAGAGGAGGGAATAAGTATATATCAAAAACCTAATAATCATCAAGCACTGTGCTAAATGTTTTACAAACATTATCTCATTTTTCTTTCACAATGCCAGGAGGTAGGTGCTGTAATTATCCCCATTTGAAAGTTGAGAAGATGGAGGTAGACAGAGGTTAAATGACTCACACAGGGTCCTATATCTAGGAAGTGTCTGAGGCTGAATTTGAACACATATCTTCCTGACTCTAGACCCAGAGCTCTATTTACTGCACCAACATGCTGCCTACTATGAGGACGTTAATAAGAAATAAGCAGGATTTCTCAAACCATTAAATAATGAACCAAGTCCTTGACCTTACACATTTGATTAAAAGATTCAGTGCTTATTGTTTGTTGATTGAAAAAAACAGCATTTGACTCAGTAGAACAAAATACCACTTTATAAACTCTTTTACAACAACAACAAGGTGTTTCCCATCCATCCATCAAGTTTGTTGAAGCTTCATTGAAAGGTATATCAACAAAAATAACTGTGCGAAGATGGCAGAGTAGAAAGATACACATATGCTAGCTCCTAACCCACAGTCCATAAAATACCTGTAAAGAAGAACTCCCAACAAATTCTGGAACAGCAGAAGCCACAGAACAATGGAGTGGAGGAGATCACTGCCTGAAAGAGATCCAAAAAAAGAAACTCCTAGAAACGTTGTGGCCAAATTCCCCCAGGTCAAGGAGAAAATATTGCAAGCAGCTAAAAAGAAACAATTCCAGTATTATGGA
>CM053772.1:237393572-237425653 GCA_028658325.1 Potorous gilbertii | reverse complement strand
AAAACTGAGTATAATACTTCAGGGGAAAAAAATGGTCTTTCAATGAAATCAAGGACTTTCAAGCATTCTTGATGAAAAGACCAGAGCTGAAAAGAAAATTTGACTTTCAAACACAAGAATGAAGAGAAGCATGAAAAAGTAAATAACAAAGAGAAGTCATAAGGGACTTACTGAAGTTGAACTGTTTACATTCCTACATGGAAAGACAATATTTGTAACTCTTGAAACTTTTCAGTATCTGGGTAGTTGGTGGGATTACACATGCGCACACACACACATACACACACACACAGCACAAAATGAATTGAATAGGATGGGATCATATCTTTAAAAAATGAAATTAAGCATGAGAGAGAAATATATTGGGAGGAGAAAGGGAAAAATGGAATGGGGCAAATTATCTTTCATAAAAGAGGTAAGCAAAAGACTTTTTAGTGGAGGGGAAAAGAGGGGAGGTGAGAGAAAAACATGAAGTTTATTCTCATCACATTCAACTAAAGAAAGGAATAAAATGCACACTCATTTTGGTATGAAAACCTATCTTACAATACAGGAAAGTGGGGGAGAAAGGGATAAGCAGGGTGGGAGGATGATGAGAGGGAGGGCAATGGGAGGAGAGAGCAAGTTGAAGTCAATTTGCAAAACTTCACAGATATGGCCTATATTGAATTGCTTGCCTTCCCAAAGGGAATGGGTGGGGAGGGAGGAATGAAGAAAAGTTGAAACTCAAAGTTTTAGAAACAACTGTCAAGTACTGTTCTTGCTACTAGGAAATAAGAAATACAGGTAATGGGGTATAAAAAGTTATCTGGCCCTACCGGACAAAAGAGAAGATGGGGATAATGGAAGGGAGGGATTTTAGAAGAGAGGGAAGATTGGTGATAGGGGCAATTAGAACACTTGGTGTTTTGGGATGGGGGAGGGGACAAATGGGGAGAAAATTTGGAACCCAAAATTTTGTGAAAATGTTAAAAGTTAAATAAATAAATTTAATAAAAAAAATAACTGTGCTTCCATAACTGATTAAAAAATTTATATACATATATGTATACACATATACATACACATATGTTTGTGTTTATTTATACACATATAGATAGATGTAGATATCAAGTCAAGGATAAAACAAGATTTATAGTCAACAAAATATTCACCCTTGTGATGCAATAAGATCATTTCAGAGTCTAAGTCAAGGAGGGATTCCCTGAGGTGGCAAGAATATCCAAATGCTTCAGTTATCTAGATGACATTGGATTGATTTTACCAAACCATAGCAAAGACTCCTAGAAGAAATCTACAACCAGTCAACTGAGTTTGGTCTACCCATCCACACAGAAAAGACAAAATGGATAAAAAATGTCTGCTGCCCAGATTTTAATATGAATGGACAACCCAATAAGGTTTATCCAACATATACCTGGATCTCCTTTAGGAAAGTACAAACCACTATGAGTGCAAACTTTCCATAACTGCAAAGGCCCATCTATTCTAGTATTTCTGATCTAACTTTACTGGTCTTGCAATATGTCAGTAATCCCGGGATCACCAGTGCCTCCCATTGCTACAGTTAGCACACATTTCACCAGTCATTTAGGTCAACCTACCACCACTGCTCTCAAAAGGTTGATGGACTTTGTAAAGTCTTTCCAAAGACTTTGCTGAGTGTCCAGATATTCCTGAGATCCCTGAGATCTTATTCACTAGCTCACTTTGGTCATAGCTACTGCAATGTTCCTTCATAAATGCCTGCCCTATCTCATGTGCCTCTGAAACCCCCTGCTCCCTGCCTTCCAGGAAAAAAAGAAAAAGAGATAGTGACATCTTGTTACCTGTTTGAGGAGAGCAATGCACCTACTTCCTACCTGCCTTGGGCAGGATATCTAGACCCTCACTCAGACTTCTGTGTTTGTTCCCTGGCCTGTTTGCAAACACACAAGTCAGGAAACATACCATTTGGTCCCTGCTTCAACATCCATAATGACAGAGAACTAACTACCTCAAAAAGCAACCCATTGATCTTGTGGGGGGGAGGTAGATTCAATTATTAAGAAATTTTTTTCTCATATTGAACTGAAACCTGTCTCCCTGTAACTCTCTCTCCCACCACAGTGAGGTCAACCCCTTGCAAGCCAAGCAGAAAAAGCCTAATCTCAATTATATAGATAGCCCTTCAAATACTTTGAGATATTTATCATCTCCCCTCCCCCTTAATTCTTCTCTTTTCCAGGCTAAACATCCCCAGTTCTTTCAGCTGATCCCCTATGTCTAATCCTCTCCTCTTTCTGATGACCTTTGCCTGGGCTATTTCCTTGGCAGGATTTACAATGCTGGGAAAGGGGATGATCCCTTTTCCCCCCTTTGCACAGACATCCAAAAGCACACGCATTAAAGAAATAAACCAGCTCTCTGTTCAAGTCATATTTTGGAGTTCTTTGGAAACTTTCCAAGATTTTGAATAACACAGCCTTCCTGGTGACCAGCAGACAGAATCAGAAAGAAAAGATCTATTCCCCATTGCTTAACTCTGGCTGTGGAATTTGTTTTTTTTTTTTTTTAAACCAACCGTCCCAAGGAACTGTCATTGCAAGGAGAAAGGGGTAGACATGGAGCCAGATGGTCTGAGTGTGAATTATGCTATGACTGCTCACTACCTGAATAAACTAGGGCATAGCAATTCATCTTCCCTGGGCCTTTACTTTCTCATGTGTAATGACAGGACTGTACTAAAATATCTCTAAGTTTTTGTGCAGCTCTAAAGCTCATGACCATCAGAGGAGACAGTGTAGCTCACTGGAAAGATCACTGGCCTGGGACTGTGTGCTATTGATCCTACTGTTATTCAGTCATTTCAGTCTTATTTGATTCTTTGTGATCCCATTTGGGGGGGTTTTGGAAAAGATAAAGGAGTGGTTGGCCATTTCCTTCTCCAATTCATTTTACAGATGAGCAAACTAAGCAAACAAGGTTGAGTGACTTGCCCAGGATCACACAGCTAGTAAGTGTCCAAGGTCAAATTTGAATTCAAGTCATTCTGTCTCCAAGCCTGGTACTCTGTCTACTGCACCACTTGACTGTTCTAATACTTTAGGTACATGTTAAAGCATCAGCTCTAGAATCGTAAAGGTATAGAAACTTGAAGCGGAAGGAACTGTAAAGACATTCTAGTCTAACCCTCACAGATTGGGAAACTGAGTTCCAGGGAGGTGAAAGGCAGGGGGAGAGGGAGTTCTGTCTACAACTCCTTGGTCTTGAATTTCTAAATTTTGGCCTCCCATCCCCATGCCCCAAATGAATTTTCCTTATAGAACTACTTTTCTTTATAGCAAACATTAAGTAGAGTAGTTGGAGAGATAACCTTCTGTTTTTTTCTGTTTCTTCTGTTTCCTCTCTCTCTCTCTTTCTCTCTCTCTCTCTCTCTCTCTCTCTCTCTCTCTCTCTCTCTCTCTCTCTCTCTCTCCCTCCTTCTGTGTGTATGCACATGTGTAATCATACATCCATACAGTTGTGAACACGTGTATAAAGAGACATAGCTGATATCAGGAAGATTTGAATATAAGTCAAACATCTAAAACATCCTGGTTCTTAACTCTGGGATGATCCCTTCATCTCTCCTGTGTACCCTCAAGCAACTTCTAAGACTCTAAGTTTTGGAGTAAGTATCCATCAGCATCAGCAGAGGGTATTTCCTCCTGGGGAGTACCCTCCATCGATAAAATCAAAAGTCAGACTCAGTAGAAATTCCCTCACCCCAACCAGGCAGTCTTCTATTCTCTAAATCATTGTTGGAGAGGTGCCTGGGGGTGGGTGCTAAGAGGCTTAGTGACTTGTTCAGACTAATACGACAGTCAGGATGTGTCAGAAGCTGACCTGGAACTCAAGTCTATATGATATTCAGACACCTCCTTGTACATAAATAGACACAACCTCCCACACACCAAATTTGCCTACTTTCACACATGTATGTATGTAGGAGAGAGGAAAAGGAGGAAAGGCAGGGGAAGGGAGGAGGACAGAGAGGAGAATCAGCTTAACCCCCTAACTAACCTCCCTATTAGATGTATGTGGTAAAGAGCACCTAGAGGTGGGAGGGGGGGAAACTTTATACAACATTTTCCAAAAGTCTCAGTGTAGTTTTAATTTGAATAACTTTTAAGTTAACTAAGGTTTCTGGGGCACACTATATAAGGCATAGAAATTGACAGTTAAAATTCACAAAGTTTAGGAGGCAGAGCTAAAGCCCTTTCTATCTCTTCTTTCTCTGGGTCTCAGTGTCTCCATCTGTAAATCAAAGAGATTAAACATGTGTTGACACACATACACATATATTTCTCACAGATTTGAGCACGTCATCATCACAATAGCTATCATATACTCAATACTTTTCATGCACAAGGCATTTTACATATAGTAATAATACAAATTCCCAATTTGTGGATGAGTGGATGAGTCAGTGTTTCAAACCTGGGAAGTGACTCCTGGGAATCCAGCCAAAATCCCCAACTCCATTACTTTTTTCATCTCACCCCACTTTTCTTGCTGTTCAATCATTCAGTTGTGCCTGACTCTACATGATCCCAAAGACTTTGTCCATGAGGTTTTCTTAGCAAAGGCACTGGAGTGATTTGCCATTTTCTTTTCCAGTGTGTCCCCATTTTCTACATGAGGAACTGAAGCAAATAGGGGTTAAGGGTACTAGGAAGTACCAAGGTCTGATTTGAACTCATTCCTGACTCCAGAGCTAGTGCTCTATCCACTGCGCCACCTAGTTGCCCTAATGGATAATCTATAGAATACATAGATGCTGTGCAATACTAATGACCTATCTATACAAACACCCTACACCACTATTTGTACAAGCTGATCTCACTCATTTCTTTCCCATGCACTATCTGTCCCCATGCATCTTCCCTCCCTATCATCACAAACATGCACTGATTGCCCTACTCACGTCTCATGAATACCCTCCTCCTACATATGGACATTGATCCCCCTTACTGACATGTCAGGCATATTTCCCTCCCCCAACACACTCTGGGCCATGTTCCCACTGTTACATGTTCACAGACAATGAATGATGGTCCTTACTTTCCCTGCATACTCTAAACATACACTGATTCCATCTAGAGCGATGTGTCCTTGTACACACAGATATATAATGAAATCTCTCACCCCTCATCTGCATGTACACACACACACACACACACACACACACACACACACACACACGTGTCTTCTTCACCTATACCCGACAGCTGTATGACGTAGCCTCTGCATAGGTTTTCCGGGGCCATACATCCAGGGTGAGCTATTTCGGCAAAGGGGGAGGGGTGCTGCACGTGGTTGAGGGAGCCCACCCGGCTACAGGGAAGCATAAGGCTTATCTTCCTCCCGCATCCTTGGCAGGACCCAGAGATGGTATCAGCCTCACTGTACAAACCACTCTTTTGTGGCCAACACAAACAGAGCCTCCCACAGTCAGGGGAGGGGCTGCTCCTCATTTCCTCCCTCTGGAGGAGAAGGGCCCAGAAGAGCTCAGGGGTATCAGGCTTCATCTGGCATAGGCCCCAGCTTCTACTACCTCCCTCCTGTGATCTGCTCAGCATGGCCAAGAGCTCTTGGAAAGGGGGTAGCCCCGATCTGTGCCCCAGGACCTGTCAGGATCCAGGCCCATCCCTATGTCCTGCATCACCAGAGATGCAGAAGGTAGCTAGGCTGGGCCATGGCCATAGGGACCCCAAGATTTTGCCTTGCCTGGCCGGCTCTGCTTCTGCTCCCCACAGCCTCCCCAGCCAACCACAAGAGGCCCATCCATGATGCAATGCGAAACCAAAGTCCTCATCCCAGATGCTGATTAAAAAAAACAATTTTGGGGAAAACAATGATTTGGGCCAATTTCAGGACATCTGAGAGTTTGAGTAGGGAGAGGCAGCCGTAGACTTGTGAGAGACATGATTCTGTTGTCATGGCACACAATTGCTTCTGCCTTAAGGGGCATGAAAAGCTGCAAGAGGGTAGAATTCACAGGATCTTTCCCAAGCTGTGCCCTGGCCCCAGGCCATGACGGCCAACTCTATGACATCCTTGTTGCTTGTCCAAAGCAGTTCAGCCTTCCACCCTTGCTGGGGTCCCCCTGTCCTTGCCATAAGGTTTGGAAGGGCTAAACTGAATACACAATGGTATTCTTGCGTAGCTTTTTCTTAAAGCTGAAACCACCAAGCAACATAAAATCTTCTTGAAAAGTAACATGCAATATTATTGGGAAATATTTAACAAAATAAATAAAAGTATAATTTAAAAGAAGAACAGAATTGCGTATCCTGCCTAAGAGCTCTGTTATTCCCCAGTTACACTGTAGGCTTGTATAAGTTGTGGCATAATATCTGTGTGACCTTGGGTAGGTCACTTTGCTTTAATATCCTCCACCTATAAAAAGAAAAAGGTTGATCTAGATCAGGGGTGGCCTCAGGGCCACAGATCCCCTACCCCTGATCTAGCTCAAAGCCAAATTAAAGTGTAATTGGAAAACATTGAATAAAATAAATAAAAATTTATTTTTAAAAATAGGTAATGTTCAATATATGTGGTTTTCTCAGTCAACATGTAGCCAGGGATCCTTTGATTAGATTTGCTGCTATTCAGGAATTTTTTCAGTCCTGTCAAAACATCTGTGACCCCGTTTGGGGGGTTTGTTGGCAGAGAAACAGAAGCGGTTTGCCATTTCCTTCTCCAGCCCATTTTACAGAATGGGCAGACAGGATTAAGCAACTTGTCACTAGGGTCACTCAGCTAGTAAGTATCTGAGGTTGGATTTGAACTCAGGATAATGAGTCTTCCTGACACCAGGTCTGGTGCTCTACATCTACTGCACCACCTTAGCTACCACTGACAAAGGTTTAGTCTCTATTTTGATTTGAGCTGGACTCCACTGGTCGCTAGGTGATCTATAAAGCATTTAGGGTTAGAATCAAGGCTCAATTCTCCTATTTTCTGTTCTAAGGTCCCTCCCGGCTCTGACATTCTTTGTTCCACAGACTGAGGTAGATACCAGTTCTCACATTCTATACTATATATGCCAAGATCACCTCTAGCCCTGACGTTCCAAAGATCCTACCTGAGTAGAAAGTGTGCTGCCTCTGGAGTCAGAAGCCTTGGGTTCAAATCGCAGCTCTGCCGCTTAGAACCTGGACAAGTCACTTCCTGTCTCAAGCAGGGTTTAAGGGTTTAAAGAAGGGTTTAAAGAAGAAGAAAAAAATCATTTTAACATAATAAAATCAGGGAAGGCTTCATAAGAAGTGGCATATGAGGAGAACCTAGAAAAAATAGGCAAGATTTGGTTTTCTCCCCAGCCCACCTACAAATTTTAAAGAAAAATCTAATAAGACGTGTGCATAGTTGAGTAAAACAAATTTCCACCTTGGTCATTTCCAAACGTGTGTCTCATTCTGCATCTGGTGTCCATTCCCTTTCGGCTAAGAGGCAGGCAGCAGAGATCCTCATTAGTCCTCTGGGACTGAGGCCGGTCATTGCATTGCAAAGAGATGCCAACTCTTCCAATGTGGTTTATTCTTACAGCTGGAGTAATTATAGAAATTATTCTCTTGGTTTCATTCACTTCACTCTGCATTAGTTCAACAAGTCTTGTCAGATTTCTCTGAAACTGACACCGTTATCATTTCTCTCAGCACAATGGTATCCAATAACATTCATGTGCCGTAACTTGTTCAACCAGTCCCTACTTTGATGGGTGAGGGCAGCTAGGTGGTGAACTGGATAGAACGCTGGGCTTGGAATTAGAAAGACTCCTCTTTCAGAGTTTAAACCCTGTCTCAGACACTTACTGGTTATATGACCCTGGGTAAGTCACTTAATCCTGTTTGCCTCAGTTTCCTCAACTATAAAATGAGAAGGAAATGGCAAATCACTCCTTTATCTTTGCCAAGAAAACTCCAAATGGTGTCACCTAGAGTCAGACACAACTAAATTTGAACAATTAATAGGTATGCATTTTGTTTTCAGTTCTTTGCTACCAGACAGCTAAGGAAGCTAGGTTTCAAAATAGAGTGCCAGTCTGAACTCAAGAAAACTCATTTACCTGAGTTCAAATCCAGCCTCAGGCACTTACTAGCTGTGTGATCCTGGGCAAGTTACTTAACCCTGTTCGCCTCAGTTTTTCATGTATAAAGTGAACTCTAGAAGAAAATACTTCAGTATCTTTGCCAAGAAAACCCCAGATGGGGTCATGAAAAGTTGGACACAACGTGACAACAAGAGAGCTACTATAAATATTTTTGTACATGGATTCTTTTTTCTCTTTCTTTGATCTCTTTGGGGATTTGGACTATCTGAGATATCACTAAGTCAAAGGATATACAGAGTTTAGTGACTTTGGGGGCATAGTTCCAAACTATTTTCCAGAGTGGCTAGACCAATTCACAGCTCCACCAATAACATATTAATGTACCTATTTCCTACAATCTCTCCAAGGTTACCTATTTCTATGATGAAATAGAACCTCACAGTAATTTCAAGTGTATTTCTCCATTTATTAGCAGTTTAGAGCATTTTTTTCTATCAAGTTAGATAGCTTTGATGTCTTCTTCTGAGAACCAATTGCCTGTTCATATCTTTTGAGTGTTTATCAATTAGGGAATGACTTATTCTTATATATTTGGATCAATTCCTTATATATCTTAGAAACAAGACTTTTGTCACAGAAATTTGCTGCAAAGATTCCCCCCCAAGTTAACTATTGCCCTTCTGATATTGTTTGGGTAAAAATTTAATTTTACAAATTTTATGCAATCAAAATTGTCCACTTTATCTTCTTTGATCTTTTCTGGGGAAAGGTTTATTTTATTTTAGAGAGGCATGTGGAATGAAAGAATACTGACTTTTCAGCCTACCTGTGTTCAAATACTATCTCTGTTATTTTGTATGACTCTTGCTTTGGATAAGTTACTTGACCTCTTTGGTCCAAAACAATTTAAGTATGATATCAAAGGATTAAAAATTGGCAAGAATCTTACAGATCATCTAATAAAAATAATATGAATAAAAATTCACCAGTCTCCTCTGCTCCTACTAACGAGCCACTGAATACAGTTGAAAGAAATCTCACCATTCCAGTAACTAGGTCCATTCTAAAGTCACTTTATTCGATCTCAACAGGACCCTCCCTGGGGAAAGACACATTTTCTCCCTAAATGATCCCCTGCCTTCATCTTCACAGAAACTCTCCAAACCTTCTTTTCCTTTCTTAAGTCTCCCAAATTACCATCTTCATCCCATCCCCATCATCCAAGGACCTTACAATTTACTGAGAAGATTGGGATGGTTCAAGGCAAACTCTTTCTTCTCTCATTCTCCTCTTCTGAAAACCCCCTGGACCTCCCTGCACCCATTCCTTCTTTCCCTTAGTCTCTGGTCTTCTCCAAGTTGATGCCATCCTCTCTCTCTCCAAGTGGATTTGTTTTCATCCTCTCCCACCTTCTCCAGCAGATTGTATCCTCATCATCCTCAATTTCTTACCTTCAACCAATCCCTATAAATTGGTTTCTAGTTCTTCCTATACTACTTCCAAATATTCTCATCTCCCCCATCCTTGAAAAGTCTTCACTAGATGCTACTAACCCCTCAAGCTTTCAAACTCTATCTCTCCTTCCTTTCCCAGCCAAACTTAAAGAAACAGAGCTGCCTGCATTCATTGCCTTGATGAATTCTCCTCTCCTTCATTCCTACAATTTGGCTTCTGACTTTATCACTCAAATGAAATACTCTCTCCAAAATTACCAGTGATCTCTGAATCTGATGGTCTTTTCTTGTTGCTCATCCTTCTCCACCTGTCTGCCAGATTCAATTCTTTTGGGCCGACCTCTCCCTCTCCGTAGTCTCTCCTCTCTGGACAGAGGTCTCATTCTCCCACCTGGCTGGTGACCCGTTGGCCATCATCTCCTTGGCTCTATAGCATGTCCCCTAATGGAAGATATGACCCAAGGTTCTGTCCTCGGTCCTCTTCTCCCTCCACACACGCTCTCTCGCGACTCTCTCGGTAACCTCATTAGCTCCCATGGGTCTACAGATGACTTCCTACCATCTCTTCCCTGAGAGTCAGTCCTGCATCAGAAGAGATATCCAAAACTCAACTGACCTCAACATCTTTTCCTCAAAACCATCCTCTCTTCTAAACTTCTCAATTTCTGTCAAGTGTCCACCATGCTTGTAGCCTCCTATGTTTATAATCTTAGCATTATCTAGAATTCTTCACTCTCCCTCACCCCCCACCTTCAAGTCAAGCGGATTCTATTTCCACAAGATCTCTCCCAGTTGATCCCATGTCTCCATTCCCACAGTGTCTGCCTCAAGTCAAGCCCTCCTGTTGCCTTGCTTGCCTGTCTCTTTGAAGCAGCATCCTGTTCGGCATCCCTGTCTCCTATCTCTTCCCTATTCCAGCCCACCCTCCCAACCTGCTGCCAATGTAATTTTCCTGAAGTAATTATCTTTCCAAGGGATTCCCTTAATAAATCAACTCCAGTGGTTTCTTATTGCCTCAAGAATCAAATGTAATCTCCCGTTTAGCTTTTAGAGCCTTATACAACCTGGCCCAAACCTACCTTTCCTGTCTCACTGGGACCATTTCTATTCTAGCCAAACTGCCCTTCCTTTGCTCCTTATATACAATACTCCATCTCCCACCTCTATGCCTTTGCCTTAGTGAACCCCCCATGCCTGGAACACATTCCCTCCTTCTCCCTTATTCATAGAATCCCTCTCATCCTTCAGGAGCCAGCTCTGGCATCATTTTCTGCTCAAAGTCTTTCCTGATCTCCCCTGTCCCCCACCCCAAGTGTTAATGTTCCCCTTCCCTAACTCTCTTGTATTTAAATATTTTTGTAAATACTGGATGTCTCACTGGACTCACAACAATCCTGTAAAGCAGACCCATTTCACAGATGAGTCCACTAACTCTGACAAAGGTTAAGAGATGTAATCAAGGCTGGAACTAAGGCAGTCACTATGTGAATGGAGACAAAGGGGTCAGAAGGGAGAGATAATATGGAAATAGAAATAGCTTCATTTGACAATTGAGTCAACATGGGGTGGAGGGATGATGGAGATTACCAGTCTAGTAAATATTTGAAGTAGGATTTGAACTCTGGTCTTTCTGACTGAGTCTAGTGCTCTCTCCTCAACAATTTCCAAGGAAGAAATCTGAGACCTGAACAGAGGAAATAATTTGGCCTGAGTAACAAAAGCAAAAAGTAGCAACCAGCTTCAAACCCTGCTCCTAAAACCCAAAATCCAAGATGGTCATACAACTTCTCTGCATCTGAAGGAGAAGGCACCAAGGAAAAAGAATCTTCCCTGTCCTTATTCAGGGGTCTAAGTCTGACACAAACAATAATTGACTTGCTCTGGAATCTGCTCCTTCCTCATGGAAGTTTCTGTCCAAACTAGCATTTGGACTAGCAAACTAGCATGTCCAAACTCATTGTTTCGTAAAATTCTGTGGCCTCTAATAAGGTCCATCCCCCGTCCTAAAATGAAGCAGTCCTGCTGAGGTGATGGCCAAGAATACTTGAACTATTGAGGGGGGAGGCTGGAGTGAGGACAAGGGATTTCCTATCCCCTACCTTTCTGCAGAGGGGCCTCTTTCTGCTTCTTCCTTCCCATCCCCCCCACCCGTTTCTTCCCCACCTCCAGGCTTTCCTTGAAACATCTGTCTGCATGCTTCACTAGCAGGTTTTTTTCCTCTCCAGGTGCTATATGAAAACCATTCCAAACATCAGTGCATTCCTGCAGAAACTCTCAATCAAAGCTTTGAATCCCAGAATCTCAGAGCTAAAGGGCATCTCTGAGGGAGTCTCTTCCTAGGGTAAGAGCTAGCATTTTAAACAGCACTTTAAACTTTGCAAGGCATTTTACATGTGACCCTCACAACAACCCTGAGGTAAAATGCTGTTATTGCCCTTATTTTTCACATGAGGAAAATGAGGCAGATAGAGGTGACTTGCCCAGGGTCACATAGTCTGTTTCTGAGGCTGCATTTGAATTCATCTTCCTGATTCCAGGACTCTATCTGCCGTGCCAACTAGCTGCCTACTACAAAGGTATTAATAGGGGGAAAGCAGACTTTGTCAAACAATGTTCAACAGTGGGGTCCTGGATCACCTAATTATCTCCAGATTCACCTCTACAACTCCCTTAACAATCTCAGTCTCTTCTTGAAGACTCTGGATGAGGAACACACTCCAGAGCATGGAGTCCTGGGATCTTGCTGTCAAAAGCAAAGACATTTCCCTTAAGTGCCCATGAGACAAAGTTCTCAGGAGATGGCATCTAAAAGAGATGGCCTGGCAGAGAAGCATCCAAGTTTCCCTTGTGATTGAGATGTTGAAATCTAGATCTCTATTAGATATTGTGACTGGAGATCTGCAAGAAGTAAGGGCTGGAGATGCCCCAAAGGACACCAGCCACACACAGCTAGTAGTTGGGAGTAAATGAAGTCACCAAATAATGGAGTGCAGAGATAAGAGAAGAGGTTAACCCAGATTCATTAAAAATCAGAGTAGGGAGGAACCTCAGGAACTTTGAGCCAGGGGAGGCAAATTCATAGCCTTACTCTGCTATTCACTACCTATGTGATATTGGGTAAGTCATTTGCCATCTCTAGAATTTATTTCCTCACTTGTAAAATGAAAGTGATAGACTAGACAATTTCTTAGGTCCTTAGATCTAGTTCTAAATGTGGGATCCTATGGATACGCTCCTTGTGCAAAATAATATCAATAATAGCAGCTAATATAAAATAATGCTAGTATATATCACATATTACATAATATATTACATAGTATCAAATATATTGTATGTCATAATATAATACAATATAAACATGAGTATCATTATTTTTATCAGCATATTAGCAAAGCACTTTATAAATATTAGCTCATTAAACCTCACAACAACCCTGGAAGGTAAGTGCTATCACTATCGCCATTTTCAGAAGAGGAAACTGAGGCAGAAATTAAATAACTTGCCCAGCTAATATGAGTCTGAGGCAACTTGTAAGTGTCTGGGGTAGAATTTGAACTCGTCTCCCTAACTCCAAGCTCACCACTCTAGTTACTGGGCTAACTACCTAAATGCATCTCTATCCAGTGGCCAGATTCCCTCTTCTTAAAACCTTTCACACTGGGAGACCCCCTCTTTTTGAGGAAGCCTCTTCCATTGTAAGATGGCACTGATCAGTAAAACACCTTGTCATGATGACCCCACCTACCAACCTCCCTCCCCACATCACTTGTGGTTCTGCCTTCTGAGCTCAAGCAGGACCAGTCTTTCGCCTCTTTCTCACGACAGCCTTCAGATATCTCAGGATAGTGACCATGCCTCTTTAAGTCTTTTCTGATCTTTGGGAGACTTGTCTTCCCACAATGAGTGAGCTCATCCCATCCTCAGAATTGCCTTCCGAACGTCTGCCCCACCACTCATCCCCCAGAGCCCCGTAGAGCTCATCCACACAAAGAGATGGCCAAGGGGGCTGAACACAGCACCCCCAAGTTTGGTGAGGTAGGAAGAACACCAAGGTTTTCACTGAGGCAACAGAGAAAATGGCCCAACTCTGTGAGCTCCCAAACTCCCCTGCCTGTCCTCTCGCCCAACAAAAGCGAGGCCGAACCAAAATTCAAACTCAGCCACTCTCTGTGTCTCCCACTCAGCAGTGACATTACGGGCTAATAGAAGGTCCTTACCTCCTAGGATGGAGACAGTTGCATTGCTTCATTCAAGGGAATGCTACTCTCTGAGAAATAGGTGCCAATTTAAAGCAATCCCAATAAGAAAAAGATTCCCATCCAGCAGATGCAAGGCAACAAGGTGATAGCACTCTGATGAGTGGGGGGAGATCAAAAGGATGTTTCTCCAATCTACAGTAGGCACTTAATCCCTCTCTTGCTCCGTCTCTCCTTCCATTACAAGCCACTGATAGGCTACTCATACAGCCTATTTTCACTGTTGTTCCAGACACTTACTATAGGTTCCTTGAAAAATCTTTTCTTTAAGTAAAACTAAAATAGAAATGAATTAGACATTTATGCCCCCTGCTTCCATGAGTTTTGGGCTCGGCTCTTGAGTCTCAGAGTGATACTAACCACTCTGCTTCCCTGGCCATTGGTATGACAGCAAGTGTCAGCTGGTTGTACCCCTGTTCACCTCTCTCTGGCTCCCTGACCATGGGTTCCGAAAAGTGGTTCAATCCAGGTCCCTCCTGGACCACTTAGGCTACCCTGAATTGACCTCCTTTGCAGCCATTCAGTTCCACAAACATTTATTCAGGGCTTGCTATAGTTACATATCAACATCAGGGGCAGATAAAAATAAAAAGCAGCCCCCACCCTCAAGGAACTAACAGGTTACAAAGTACTTTAAACACATTATCTCACTTCATCTTCCCAACAGCCTTGTAAAGTAAGTACTGTTGTCCCCGTTTTTCAGATGAGGAAACTGAGGCTTAAAGGCAATACTCTAGAACTTGACATTGTAACATAGCTAGTTAGTGCCCAAGACAGAATTCAAACATGTGTCAAAGTTAAAAACTTTCTTCTCTTTTTTATCATTTGTTACAAAGGATGGTTCTGTGGATAGAGCAGAGGAAAGGATACATTTGGAAATAAAACTGTAGTTAAATCAAAAGTATCGATTAATCAACACAGATGCGTCTAATTCGATTAGATCTCTGGGCTCTCTGTTTCCCCCTTCAGAAGAGCTTCCATCTCTAGATTTTTGGTGTTTTCTTCCTTGTCCCCTGGATACCAGCATCCCAAGATAATATTCCATTCCAATCTGCCTTCACTGGGTGCACAATTTTCCCCCTCTACCCCATCCCGTCAGAATTTACTTTTTCTGCCAAGTCCCCAGGGGTCACAGGTGAATTATTTTTTCAACCCCCAACCTAGAGTTGTAGCTAAATTCATCTCCTCCCCACCTCCATGTGTGTAAGTGACATTCCTATAGCCATCCCTAATCATAGCTGTAAATAAGCCCCCACCTGCAGTCACAGCTGGACCCTTCCCCTGTATCTCCATACAAAAACACAACTAGTCACAGCTGGTGAATTCCTATTATGGCCACTACCGCCCTTCCATCACAGAGTGATTACTGCCCCTTTCCCAGGGTCATAACTAGGATCTCTCCCCACCTGTCCAAAGTTGGTTAGATTCACTACAATTACAAATACACACACACACACACACACACACACACACACACACACACACACATACACACAGCTGTCTTCCTGACACACTCCCAAAGGACCACAGCTGGATTTCTGCTCCTTTGTCCTTCCCCCCAGGGGTCACAGCTGGGATTTCTCTTTCTGCCAACCCCCAACCCTCAGACTGAGATTTCTACCACCACAGTTATGGCCTCACAGTGCATATGCATGCACGCATACACGTATACACACACACACACACACACACACACACACACGCACACACTCACGGAGGTCACAGCTGGCTTTCTGCCACCCCATACCCGCCCCATAGAAGCACAACTGGATTCCTAGCCTTCATTTCCCCTAGTCACAGCTGCAATCCTGATCCCTACCCCCTCCCCTTTGGGTCACAGCTGGCCAGTGGCTCTGCTCCAGAAGCGAACACCCCATTTAGTCTTCCCCCATCTCTAACACAATTACACTTTCCATACAGATGGAGAGAGAAATTCCTGAACCCTTCCTTCACTCTTCAGCAGGTTCTGGGTGGGAGTCTGATGTGGGAAGATTGCCCTGTTAAGCCACCCTTTCAAAGCCATGTAATGAATCTTAGGACTCTGTTCTGCTGTCAGTGTGGCCAGCATTCAAAAGCCCCCAGCAGGTGGTCCATCCCTCTGGGATGTGTGTGGAAGGTGGGAGAAGCAGCCTCCCTGCTCCTTCACAAGGAAGGGAGGAAAAAGGCAGGTTGAATGTTTGTCATTTTCCAGTCTAAGGACTCACCCCATCACTCCCCATCCCAGGCCTACTGTTGACTCAGTGCCTTGTGGGAACTTGGGGGGAAGGCTATATCCCTGGGCCTGAAGAACAGTAGACTGGAGAAGGGAAGAGTCTCTGACTGCTGCGGCCACCTCTGTGGTTGGGCTACTCCTGCTAAGTCTCTTCTGTTTGCCTCAAAGCATACTTTATTTGTGTAGGAATCCCAGAGCCAGATTGGTGTTGTCATGGGCCATCCTACCATCATCCCAGAGTACATAGCAATGGCAGGTGAAGGGGATGCAGGTGAGAAGTACTAAGGATCAAATGCTCATCTTCTATTAGGGGCCTTCTAACTTGGGGTCCATGAGCTTTTTGAAAAATACTTTGATAACTGTTGTTGTTCAGTCATTTCAGTAACACTTGACACTTCATGACCCCATTTGGGGTCTTCTTAGCAAAGATACTAGAGTGTTTTGTCATTTTCTTCTCCAGCTTATTTTACAGATGAAGAAACTGAAGCAGAGTTAAGTGACTTGCCCAGGGTCACATATGCCCAGGGTCACATAGCTAGGAAGTATCTGAAGACAAATTTGAACTTAGGTCTTACTGACCCCAGGCCACAGTACCACCTTTATAATTTTATATATGTTATTTTATACATTTAAAATCATTCTTCTGAGAAGGGCTACAGAAGCCCCATCAGACTGGCAAAATGGTGTGTATGACACAAAAATGGTGAAGAACCCCTGATCCAGATCAGTAGTAGTTGACATTTATGGAGTACTTCAAGGCAGTGGTGTGCTGGCAAATTTTAACAAAAGTAAGAGGGTGGGGGGAATGAAGAGGGAGAGAGAGAAAGAGAGAGAGAAAGAGAGAGGGAGAGGGAGGAATAGGGAGAGGGAGGGAGAGGGAGAGGGAGGGAGAGGGAGAGGGAGGGACAAAGTATGCACCAGCAAGTCGCTCTTAAACTTAATCTGCATTATTTTTGACATTTTCTCTATCACTTTCTTAAGTCTAGACAATCAATAAAGCAATAAATCCAGCCCTGGTTTGTAATGTTTGCTGGTTTTTGAGACGGAAATGCTTCTACTGCCAATTTAACAATAAGAGACATTTGAGCTGCTGTCTCCAGTGCACTCCTTGCTTTGAGGTTTACGGTGTTTTGACATATGTAATTTCATTAGATCCTCTCAGCAGCCGGATCAAGAACCTGAGGCTCACAGAGTTGAAGCAACCTGCCCAGGGACAACTAGTATGTGTCTGAGGCAAGATTTGAATTCAGGACTTGTGCCTCCAACTTTGGCACTCTATCCACTATTCCAGCTTGCGGCTATTATTAGGGAAACCAGCACCTAACAGTATAAGAAACCTCTGTGAATGCTTTGAGTGAAAGGAGCATTAAGAAAGGAGGATCTAGGGAACAGGGGACTCCACGGAGCTGGGATGGATTCCAGGGAACATACAAGTAGCTGAGAGATATTTTGTTTGCTCAAGGACTGCGGGAGAACCTTTTAAGACCACCTTCCCCATGCAGAGATGATGAACCTCAGCTGGCACTGAGGGTCAGAGGCTGGTTGTGGGTATCAACGGGAGGAATCAGCTGTCAGCCTGAGTCACTTACGGAGAGGAACCTTACAGGTCACAAGCAGTAACCTGGGTAGTCAGTAAGTGTCAAAATTGCATCAAGTACTAGAATAGTAACAGAAAAACAAAACAACATATCCTATAGTCCCGGGCAATGCACAAGAAACCCCAGATAAAGTCAAAATCCTGCAGTAACAATGGTGGGGGAGATCCTTGGCAGCCTCTACTTCCCTTTCCCTTGAGAAGAAATCACAAGTGGAAGAAATGGGAGGTAAATTACAGGTTTTTCTCCATCACTACTATTACCTTCTGTCTGCTAAAGGTAGTGAGTGCGAAGTCTTAATGAGTTTAAAATAGAAAAGTCATTCAACCCAGTTCTACTTCCCTTGGATGAAACACAGGATTTTAAGATTTAGAAAGGACATCAGAGGTCATCTCAAGTCTGATCCATAACAAAAGAGGAATCTATTCTATCAATAATACACCAAACAGTCACTCAGCTTTTGCTTAAAGATGACCAATGGGAGGGGAACCCCAACCTACCCCACTCACCTTTGGAACTGGTCCATGCCACTTTTTGGATAGCTCCAATTGTTAAGAGACTTGCCTGGATCCCAAACTTGAATTTGCTTCTCCATAGCTTTCACTCATTCCTTCTAATTCTGCCCCCTAGGATTAAGTGGAGTGAGGCTAATCCTTCTTCCACGTGAGAGTCCTTCAATTCTCAAAGATCTCGATCATTTTGGCCCTTAATCAAGTCTCTTCACTAGCTTAGAAACATCCTCAAATCCTTCAGCTGATCTTTCTTTGTCATGATCTTGAGGTATTTTGCTATCCTGACCTCCTTCTTCTATCCAAAAGAAAGCTCTCCAATTTATCAATACCCTTCTTAACATGTCTCACCTAGAAATAACACACTATGCTCCAGAGGTGGTCTGATCAGGGCAAAGTACAGAGGGACTCTCAGAATCTCAGGTCAAGCTGTACCATGGAGTGGCACTTGACTTCAAGTCAGGAAGACTTGAGTTCAAATCCTGTCTCAGACATTTTGTAGCTTAACCTCTCTTAGATTCACTTTTTTCATCTATAAAGTGAAGAATTTGGACTTAACGACCTCTAAGTCTCCCTCAAAGTTCTAGAAATATACTCCTAGGAAAGTGTCTTTTTAAATAATATTAGCTCTTATTTTTGCTTACTATTGGCACATATCAACCTTGTAATCCAAGAAAACTTTATATATTTTTTCAAATTAACTGCTGTCTATGCAAGTATCATCAGAAAATATGTGTTAGAGGATGTGAATGAAACAAAACCTTCCATTGGTCTAAGGAAAGCAATGAATTGAGGAGATAAGATCAGGCAAAGGTTAAGAACTCAATGATAGGAGCAAATCATGGCAAAGTGTTGGTGCAGAAGGATTTCTATGCTAGAAAATAAAATTCCAGGAAATTATAAAATAAAAAGGAAAAATAAAAATTCCAAATCAGAAAAGCAGTCAGAGATTTGTGGAATCTTTTGTTTTGAAGAGATATCCAAGGTGATGGTTCCCAATCTACATCTGGGTAGAAATTCCCTCCATAACATCCTTGGGAAGTAGTCATCATATTTAGGGCTTGAATGGACCTTGGGGGTCATTAGTCCAATCCCTTCCCTTTGCAGATAAGAAAATTGTGTTCTAGAGGGGTTAAGTGACTTACCTGAGGTCACAGAGGTACTGAATGTCATAGCTAGCATTCAAACCCTAATCCTCTGATTCCAAACCCACTACACCATGATGCTCTGAAGCCTTCCAGTGACGGGAAATCCACGACCTTCCAAGGCAGCTTATTCCATTATTGGACAGTACTCAGAAATACAATGAATGACAAAGAGCCAAGAAAATTTTCCAAGGAGGAAATCAAAGACTGGCTTACCAGGACATAGCCTGGTAATAATGCAGAATAAAGGCTATTTTAGTGAATCAACTCGGCCCCATTGGAAGTTCCTTTTGTGGAAGGAAGCTGCACAATGCCTCACCCCTAGGAACTGACAATCCAGTTCTCACCAGCAGTCAGTCAGTCTTATGGGGTAGTTGAGGATGTCACAGATAGCACAAAA
Source organism: Potorous gilbertii (assembly GCA_028658325.1). NCBI lineage: Eukaryota > Metazoa > Chordata > Mammalia > Diprotodontia > Potoroidae > Potorous > Potorous gilbertii. The sequence continues at coordinate 237,406,005 of CM053772.1, read as the reverse complement.
AGAAGTCTATTCTCAACAAGTGAAAGTATGCCTTTCTTATTTAGGTCACAAATTGAAGTCCAGACTTTCCATTCCCAAAAATGGTGACTGTTCATCATCCAAGCATGAGCAAGGACAAATTATTTATCTCCTACTGCAGTGAGCCGTCTTCCCAGTCCATGGTATTGCCCCTGTGGGACAGGATTATTTAATTTGGGGTTCAGCCAGCCAAGCTGAGCTGGGTGGCCCAGACTTGGATTTCCAGACTTTCTGGATCAAGTTGCACATTCCAGTTGCTGAATGAGTAAGGTTTCGGCTGATCGATTTGCATACCGTATCGATTTGCATACCGTATCGATCTTGAGGGTTGAAGAATAGGTTTGATTTGTGGCACTTTGCATAATTTTTTGATTAAGTTACTTATTTAACCTATTGACCTTTTCCCTTAATTAGAGTACCTGTATACTGTAAATGTTGAGTAGTAATCAAGTCGTGCATTTCACTGAGTGCAATTCACATGCCATGTTGTCCCCCCCACCACCTCCTCCTGGTGGCTTTTACTTTGTTCTACATGGGGTGCAGAGAGACACCAACCACACAGTCTACAGTCGAAGATCACAGAGACACGGAATGGTATAGCAGGAAGAAACTATAGGGATAACCTAACCTTACCACTTCATTTTATAGATAAGAAACTTGAGACCCTGGGGGACAGTGACTTGAGCCAAATCATACATCTGGTAAGGGACAGAGGCAAGACCTGAATCCAGGTCTTCTTATATTCTAAGTCCAGCTTGTATCATCAGCTCCTTTCTACCCCACAATATTTCCAAACATATTCGTTGTGATGGGCTCTGAATAAATCACCATGTCAAAAATACAATCTGGGATAATCAGAAATAGTCTTGTTATTAAAGACTCATCCTTCCCATCAAAGTGATCCCCTATTACTAGGGAAAGTACTAAGCCACTAAGCGAACACAAAATAATAGAACCTGCTGTTTAGAGATTGAAAGGACTTCTGAGACAATCTAATTCAAGCTATTTATTTTAAAGATAGGGAAACTAAGATGCAAGGAAGTTATAAATGGCTAGTCCAAGGCCACATGGAAAATAGGACTTCAGACATAACATTTGAATCCAAACTTCAGATTAGTTCTCAACAACTTCTGAGGGAAGGAAAAGGCAGACTCAAGATACTTTCCTAATTGTCTGACTGCAGCCTAGTCTACCAGAGAAATCACACACAGAGATGCTCTAACCATGTAACCACACACTTCCAAAACCTTTAATGCATACCTATCTTTGGTCTTCACCGTGAAAATAGCTATATCTGGCCAAAGGCTGGGGTTGCAGGTGCATATGTGCAGAAGCATGCATGCATACATGCATGTGCGTGCGCGCAGACACACACACACATACACACACATTCCAAATTGCAGTCGTTTCCTATTCCTCCCAGCACCAGTTGGAAACTCCTTTGTTTGGCAGTCAGAGGTCTTCACAATGAGGCCCCTTCTTACATTTGTAATGTTCTTACCCTGGATTTTCTCCCTCCTCCCACCCCCCTCTTATCCCCTCATCTGTCTCTGTCCTTCTCCAACCTAAACATCTCAGCTAAATAGCATCCCAACATGTCAACAATGACAAGGCAATTATTTCACTACAGTTTGCCTGATTCTGACTTGGCTACATCCCCTAATCATAATACTAACATTCTATCTCTCTGGAAAGCTCACCTTATGGAAGTTCCTGAGCTTGGGAGTCAGATTTTGGAAGGAAAATCCCAGTGGTTTAAACAAGAGCCCAGACCTGGTGCTTATGTTGGGGGGTTGTAGGAGCGACAAGGTGAGGGACAATGGAGGTTGGAGCGGCGCCAATATGTGGAAGGAACATCATTAGTCTCAGTCCAGGTCACAAAGCTCTGGGAAGTGACTTGGTCCAAGGACTAGGTTGATTCAAAGAGTGGAAGCTGGAGCAATGGGTGCAAATAGTGGTGATGCAGACTTAGTGTTGCTACCCAGAGAACTTTTCCAGCAATGGCCTGCTTCTGGAGGTAGCTAGTTCCCTCTCACTAAAAGTCTTTAAGCAAAGACTGGATGACCATTTGCTTGCCAGGTATGCTGTAAAGGGGTGTGTTGTTCAGCTGTGAGTGAGATTACTTGGCCTCTAAGGTCCTTCCCATGCTAGCTCTTGATTTATGGTTAATTCTTTTCAACTTTCATAGAAATGGACAATATCTGAATTATAAAGGAGTGTGGGGATGATAACAGAATTTCATGGAAAAGTGGTTTATCTGTAATCACAGGTCATTAAAGGTCAAAACTAAAATATCAAGTCCAACGTCTTCATCTTCCTGAAGGGGAAACTGATACTACCTAGAAAGGAAGCAACTTTCCAAGGTACATGGAACAAATTTGAAATCCCAAAGAGCAAGATCATACTCAGGAGTTGGTTGGACAAATGAGAGCTTGGGTTTCCTCCCTGAACACCCAAGTGAGGAGAGCATGGAATGCCGGTTACCATTGTATCTGCTCTTTCGGGCCTTGCGAGAGGAAATCTGAACCAGTCTGTTTGATTGTTCCAAGATTCCACAGACTCTTCCTCCAGCCTCACATCAGATTCGATTTGTCTTCCTCCTAACTGAGGTCTCCAACTCCATGGTCCCCAAGGAAGCTTCCCAGCTCTAAAATCCTGAGTTTCTGAGGGTCCGCCGGCCACTGTCTGCCCTTCCTTGCCCTCCCCATGGGAAAGAGAGAACTATGGTACACGCAGATGTCTAGCTGCTTGCAAACGTGGCACTCTGGGCAGCTTTGGCAGGAGCCAGTTGGGCCCCCTTGCTGGAGCCGGAAGCCGGAAGCCTCCTCCCTGCCTGGTGGGGGCTGACAAGCGCTTTGGCACCACTCGACAAATGCAACCTCAGGAAAAAAATTCTGCGCCAGGGACTGAAGCATCACACTCATTAGCACTATGGGAGGTAAGTACAGGCAACCAGGGAGAATTTACTCTGAACAGCAACAGGCTTTTCACTGAGACGTTAAACATAGACCAGCAGGTAGCAATCATGGGGGCAGGAGTGGAGGGGGTAGGGAGCGGTCTGAGAATCTCCACATTGTGTCACATTTTCTCTTTCAGGATCTGGCCTTTCTCTGGGGTCTTCTCTCCTCCAAGGGTATGACCCTTGAGCCCAGGGGTCATCCCCTTTTTGATCTCCCCCCTCAAACCTGCTTTCTCTCCCATCCATCCTGGGCTCTAAGAGGCCCTGGGTAACAGCTCATTTTTCTGTAGTTTTACCAATGGCTTTCTTCTTCCAAAGAGGTGGGTAGTACACACATCATGCTCACTATCTTACAGACAAAGAAACTGAGGTCCAGAGACGGGCAGAGGCTTACCTGGGTTAACCTCCTGACTCCTGGACTGATGGCTTCTCCCTTGGACCATGCTGGGTCCTTGAGCCATGTTGCATGACCTCTCAGCATACATAGCACCATGACTCTGTGCTGCTGCCACCTAGAACTGCTCATGCTTCTGGGCAGAGGGAGCCCTCCACACTAATCCAATATAGACAGCCTTGAACTCGGTTGACAGCTATAGTGCAGGGGTGTTTAGTCAGGCTTCTGAGTGCAGATGGGGGAGGAAAGGAAGAAGACCATCACACCCAACCATTCCCTGATCTTGCCCCTGAAATGCCTTGAAAGGCAGTACCATGTCACATTCCAGAGATACCATCCCACTGCTCTCCACTCTCCAGCCCTAATCCAGAATCAAAGTGGCTTTTGAATCCTCCAGGTTGGTTCCATAATAGCCTAGTCCCACTCTCCAGACTTACTATACTCTATGCTCAGAAATAAGGAGATACAGGGTAACTCGTGATTTAGTGGGGGAAAAAAACGTTAGGTTAGAGGATCCATGATGAAGCGTGCCACCCACCTCCTGACAGAGCAAGACTGGGTTCAGGATGCAGAAAGGGACAGAGGTATTTTTAGACATGACCAGCACAGGGAATTCTATTTTATCATGCACATTGGCTACAAAGTATTTTGTCCTCTGAACCGTGAGGAGGAAGAGGGTGAAAAATAGAAATTCAGAAAGAAAAAAAATAAATTTGTGTTGATTGAAGTTTCTTTTTTTAATTAAAAAAAGCATGGATGTCAAAAACCTGGGTTAAAATACAAACCCAGCTACTTACCAACTATGTGACCTAGGATAAGTCCCTTCCCTTCTTGAGGTGTTTTCTTCATCTGTAAAATAGATCAGAAACAGCTAGATGGCTCAGTGGATAGACTGTTAGGTCTGGAGAAGACCTGAGTTCAAATTCGGCCTCAGAGACTGTGTGACCTTGGGTAAGTCACTTAGCTAGCTGCCTCCTAGACAAACAGATGTTATGTAGCTCAGTGGATAGAGTGCTAGGCCTGGAGTCAGGAAGACCTGAGTTCAAATTCAACCTGAGATACTTACTCTCTGTGTGACCCTGGGCAAGTCACTTAAGCTCTGTTTGTATTAATCCATTGGAGATGGAAATGGTAAACCACTCCAGTGTCCTTGTCAAGAAAACCCCAATGGACAGGATAGCCCACAGGGTCAGGAAGAGTCAGATGACATTGAAAAATAGCAATAAAAAACTAAAAGATAATCTCAAAGGCTTTTCCCGATCCTAGGGCTAAGAACTCTCCTCCTACACCTCTACCTCTATCAGGCCTCTCCACAGCTAAGGGCCATTCCAGGCTGGCCATCCACCTGTTCCTGGGTGTGGGCAGAAGGAGGACAGATGCACCTCGCCAGCCAAGTGTGTCAGAACTCCTCATTTAAAATATTCAGTCCCATCAGCAAAGAATACACTTTGATTAGTAAAGTGCATCACATAGCAGCTACTTCACTCTCCTGCTTGATTAATGAAGTACACAGCTCAATCAGCACAGCATGTAGCCCCGGGACAAGCCTGGGCCACCAGGGAGCCAGGAGGACTGCAGAGGCAGTGAGAGCTGTAGGGGGAGCCTCAAAGCCCAGCAAGGCAGCAAAATACTGGGGCTATGGTCTCAAAAGATGATGGGACAAGGAAGAGGTCAGGATCCACAGGGCAAAGTCCCTGGGAGGCTTGAGAAAAGCCTGGTCTGAGCATTTGAAGGATCCTTTCAACCCAGGACATCTGGGGTGGGTAGTGGGGGAATGAAAGCTGGGTCAACTTAATGGACAGCAGGTACCCTTGGTCAGCTATCAGGGCCGACTCTGTTTACTGAACTTATGGGCCAGGAAGCTTGACTACTTGAGACCTCCTATTTCAAGCTTTAATAGGTCTCTTATAGGCTCCCTAACATTCCCTAGGATCAAAAATGGAGTTTATTTGCCCTTTTCTCTTTCTAGGCTTAATGATTAACCCAGCCCAGCCTGCCCAACCAACTTCAGACTTGTTTTTTTTCTGTTTAGTCTTATCTGACACAGACTAGTAACCTTAGCAATCAATGGGGGCTGGTGCCCCAGAAAAATGATTTGGTTGGTCAATAACTCTTGATGCCCCCTCTACAGAAACTGAGCAAGGAAGAGTCTGCACTTTCACCAGAACCAATTGCTTTCTATTCTCTAGGGCAAGGGTTCTTAACTTTATATATGTATGTGTCATGAATTTCTTTGACAAGCCGGTGAAATCTAGTCTTCTCAGAAAAATATTTTTTAAAAAGATATAATTGAAGGGAATGTTAAATTTCAGATAGAGATTAGTACTACTGTACTAATAGTACTACTAGAGCTGTAATTTTTCCCATCCAAGTTCATGGGCCCTGTGAAATATGGTCTGTGCACCTCAGGTTAAAAAGCTCGACCCCATGAAAACTTAAAAGTTATCCTGGATACAAGAGTCTGCTTCTCCAACAATGCTGGAAGCAGACCAACGTACCAAGACAGATTGCCGGATTTGGATTCAAGCAAAGGATCAGCCTCTCTTTGACAGATGGGGCAAGGTCTTTGGCTCAGGGGGAAATTTCCTTGGGCGGGGTGAGAAACATCCCTAAATTCTGAGATCACTTCAGTCTCAGGATCAGGTTGGAGACATAGAACCAGAAGTGTTATATTGGTTTCTTTGGAGACTACTGTTCTTCATTCTCAAAGGATTGATGACATCAGGAGCATGATATCTTAAGTTGCAAATGGACTGAATTTAAGTTAGGCAGAGTTCTGTGAAGAAATCAGCTTCACTCTCTCTGCCACAGTCATCAGAGTCCAGTGGAAAGACAAAGGTCAAGACAGTTGGTAACAGCCCAGCCTTCTTAAGACTCAATGATGTAACTGGAAACTATGACTTCCCCATATCTCTAGACTGGGAAGCCTATGAGGCAGAGGAGATGTCCAAGGGTACCTGAACCAATCTTCATCTGATCAGGAATCCCACTTCACAAAAATCCCAACAAGTCATCTAACTTTCATTTGAAAATCATTGGTAGGAGAACTCACCGAGTCCCAAGGTACACTATTACAATTGGAGGAGAATTCTGATGGCTAGGAAAAGTTTCTTTATAAGAATCTAAAATATGCCTCTTGGCAGCTTCCAGTCCCTGGTCATGCCTTCTGGAGTCAAGTAAAACAAGCATTTCAAATGAAGACAGAGTTTATGCCCCCAACCAGCTCTTCTTTTCTCCATACTCAACATCCACAGGTGTTATAAAATAAAATTTTTACATGACCTATCTTTGAGTCCCCCGGCCATTTTGGTCATGCTCCTCTGAATATGCTTCAACTTGTCGAGGCTGTAATAATAGTTAGTCTTTACATGCTGCATTAAAGGTTTCAAAGCACTTTACAAATATTACTTCAATGGGTTCTTACAACATTTGGTAGGTACTATTATTATTCCATTTTACAGATAAAGAAACTGAGGTTGAGATAACTTCCTATTCTTGGTTACATGGCTAGTAAGTATCCAAGGGAGGATTCAAATGCAGGTCTTCCTGCTTCCAGGTCCCTTACACTATCTACTATGCTACATAGCTGCCTAAAATGTGGCACCAAGAATTAAATTCAATACTCCAGATGTAGTCTGACCAGGATAGAAGACAGCAAAGCTATGGCCACCTTCAATGTGGACCCTATTTGACTGCTGTGTCAGCCTGTTGGCTCATAGAGTCTGTGTCCACCAAAACCCTGTTCTCCTTCCATGCTTCCCCAATCCTGTAATTCTGACCATGATTTTTTTTTAACTTAAGTGCTACATTTATCCCAATTCAATTTCATCTAAGTTTGATCCATTGAGTCAACTTGTCAAAATCTTTTTGGGTCTTAGTTCTTTCAATCTAACATGTTAGCCTCTCAACTTCATGTCATTCACAAACTGGATAAACATTCCATTGATGAAGCCATCTCTCAAAAAACAAATGCTCAATTTAGTCAAAAGAACCAGTGTTGAAACTAATTAATACCAAGCAATCTAACACTGAATATAACAATTTCCTGTAGTGAGATGAACCCCAGCCAGAATCCCAAAGGTTTGCCTTGTCACATGAACTTGGATAACCAATTCCCTTTCTCTTTTCACATCCTTTTGCTACAAACAACAAAGACAGAACCTGAGCATTTTGTTAGGAATAGTTTATATTCAAAACCATATATTTATCATGGAAGTTTTATTTCCCACACATTGTGTGTTTGCTAAGGTGTTAGATTTGAGAAGTTATGTCAAAATTGCAAGAATGTAGTCTCCTTTTCGTTTATTCCTTTGTCCCCTCCCCTGCCTCAACCCCAGCAATTTGTCCACAGAACTAGCCAAGAGTCAGGGAACATAGCATTCACCCCAGAATCAAGCAATAAAGAGCTGAAAGGCACCTTAAGTATCTCCAGTGTGTGTGGGGGGGCGGGGAAGATCAGTGTGGCATACATGGAAAAACACTAGATTTGGTTATTCCTAGGAGATTTGGGTTCAAATCCCACCTTGGTCATTTACTGTCTCAATGATTATGGACAAACCTCATCTGTCAGGGACACATAATTATGTATACTACCTATTTCATAAGTGGAAGAAGGCATTTTGTGCAATTCAAAGGAAGAATGCACTTTGAAGAAAGCAGAGCCAAGATTGGCATGCAAGTACAAGGATTCCAAATTCATTGATCTTTTCACTACCACCATGTTGGCACTCTAGGACCAGAAAGGAGGAGGAGAAGAAGAAATAAAGTAGAATATAAAGTAGACATAGCACAGATTAACTCTTAAGTAGATAAAATGCTTACAGCCAGTCAAAATCCAGCTCCCCCCAAAGCTGAGCACAAAGCGTCAGGTGCAAACACATAAGACAGTTGTGATAAGGTGGTTGGTGCCCATGGACTATTTCCCTTGAAGGAACCCGGTGCAAACTTGGTGGGGTCATCAAGCACAATAATATATAGATGGGGATATGTGGTAGCTTTTTAATCAATCTCTTCTTGAAGGATTGTTTAGTAATTTCTCTGAAATGATCCTGCTCCTTGTACACCGTGAAAGGCAGCATGGTATATTGGATGGAGAACTAGCCTTGGAGCCACATGCTGGTCATGTGACCTTGGTAGTAGACACTACCCTCCCGGTGCCCCCAGTCAATTCTCTAAGATCAGAAGTTGTAGAGAAAGTAACAACCTGCAGTTGGAGAAGAAATCTCTTTATCTGCAAGTTCCCTGTACCAGTGAAATCCTGGGTCTAGTTGCTAACTCCAGTTCATTGTTCTAATGGGCATCAAGCTGGTTCTGAGCAAGCATCAGAAGCAACATAATAAGATGCTCATGAGTGGGGTCAGTTATTTTTCAATAAGTCTAGTTCAGTTCATTCCTGGAGACCTACCAATGGAAAACTTCCCCTACAGTATCTTACTTTTTATAAGAAATGGATGTATTTCATAGGAGAAGATGCTGAGCTAGGAGGGACCTTGAACATTACATAGACCAACTCCATTATTTTTTTTAATCGATTAAGTTTGGCTTTCAGAGTAGATGTTTCTTCTTTATTTCATCCATCCCTGCTATTTATCATTGTCAGCATCGGATCTGGAAGAGATCCTACAGGTCATCCATATAGTTCCAGCCAAACTTGAGGAAGCCCCTTCACAGAATCCCAGAGAACTGAGCACCCTGCCTCTAGCTGAAGAACTCCAGTGATGCAGAACTTACTTCAGAACCAGTCCTTTTCACTTTTGGACAGCTCTCACTGTTAGGAGCTTTTGTCTTACACCAAGCCTCAGTCTTCCTCCTCGTACCTTCTAGCTCGTTTCTGGTTCTGCCTGTTGGAGCCTAGAAAGATTTGGAGTCAGAAAGCGAAGGGAACAAATATTTATTAGGTGTTCACAAAGTGCCTGGCATGGTGCTAAGGGCTTTAACAAAGATTATTTCAGTTAAGAAAGGTCAGAGTTTAAACCTTGCCTTAGAGACTTGCTGATTGTGTGATCTTGGGAAGTCCCTTACCCTCTGGCAGCCTCAGCTTTCTCATCTGTAAAATGGAGATATAATAAAAAACACTTCCTTCCCAAGGTTGCTATGAGGATCAGAGAAGATAAAATATGTAAAGCACTTTGAAATTTTTAAAGCAGGGATCCTTAACCTTGGGTCTGTAAGCATGTTCTTTTAATATCTGGATGTGTATTTTAATAAAATTGATTTCCTTGGCAATCTAGTGCATTTTATTCATTTAAAAACATTATTCTGAAAAAAAGGAAAAAAATATTATTCAGAAAAGGGATCCACAGGATGCATCAGACTGCCAAAGGACTCCAGGACACAAAAAGTTAAGAAACTTTGTTGAAAAGGGCTATGGAAATGACTACTATCACTGCTACTGTCACTGCTGTTGTTACTACTACAACCAATGCTGTTGCTGCTGCTACTGCTTTCCCTTTGCTTTTATTTCCACAGACTAAGGTTAAGTTTGAATTTCTGGCTGCTGTGTCACTTTGTTACTCATATCCTGACTTTGTAGTCCAAGAAAGGAGCTATAGAGCCTAAATGATTACATAACATGCTCCTAAAACCTTCCTAAATATCCGAAGTCAACAGATTCTTCTTGAATATTTTAGACAGTCTTCTGCAATCAAATAAATTGATCAAATAATCAATAAACATTTATCAAGAGCTTACTATGTGCTGACTGCCAGGGAAACAAAAAGAGACAAAAGACAGTCCCAGTCCTTAACCTACAACCTAACAGAGGAGACAACAAGTAGACAAATTTATACAAGCCATAGATAGGATAAATGGAGGAAAGTGAACAGAGCCAGGGCACTAGAATTAAGAAGGATTAGGATTGTGTTCATCCTTTGTTTTCAAAGAAGACCATGACATCAGAAAAATGATGACATGACTTGCACTTGATTTTGCTTTGAAGGAAGGAGGGCTGTGCAAGGTCACCAGCCTCACTTTCTCCTCCTGAGCCATCTGGGTCCAGTGACCAGATATTCCTCAGGATGACTGGAGACGGTCCAGGGTTGGGAAGGCTTCCAGTCAAAGATAGGATTTTAGTTGGGACTTTGAAGATGCCCAGGAGATCATCATGTGGAGTAGAGGAGGGAGAGTATAATGATTATTCCTTCCTTCAACCTTGAATATCATTTTACACTTTCCATATACACAGTCATTGAGAATTCACTGAATTTGGAGAAATAAAATGTGTAAGGATAAGTAAGAAGAACAGTATCACTGGATTGTAATATAGTTAGAGGGGTATAAGATGCAAAAAAATGGGAAAGGTAGGACAGGGCCCATTTTACAGATGAGGAAAACGAAGGACTATCGTCATATACCTAGTAAGTGCCTAAGGCCATATTCAAACTCAAGTCCCCTGACTCTAGGTCCAGCACTGTGTCCACTGTGACACCTAACTGTGTCCCAGGTAACACAAGCCTAGTTCTTACTGTCTCTAGAAAAATAAAATCCCTTTCTCAGACTCTGTTTATCTGTGTGTACTTGAGTGGATCTAAGAAGATTTAGGGGAGGACCCTAAGTCACTCAGTTACCAGGGATTCTTGAGAGATAATGAGAGCTGACCACATCCAAGTTAGCCTTTCGACTCGTATACATGCTTATGTCCCACCATGCCCTGCATGGAGGGGAGCAATCGGGGAAAACACAGTGCCCTCACATTAGAAGTGGTGATGTATTTTTAGCATGGATTTTGAATTAGCATTTTTTTCATTGAACTGCCTAATTGGAGTAGCAAATTTAGAATACTTCAGAAAATGAGCATCATTGCACCTAACAGAAACCAGGGTTCAACAGTATGCAATAGTGGTTCCAAAATGAGGAACCTAAAAGCACATTTAAAGAGCACAGTCTTGAAAATCAGATGGGACTCTCATGAGGGAGAGGAAATGCTTCTATAGTCCTAGTGGATCCCATCATAGCCACCCCAGCCCCACATTCCTCTTGCCAACAGATAAATGAATGAACACACCACTGTCTGAATCCTACTGTATCACCAACAAGTATTTTAGGTTTCAGTTTATGTCTTATACACACTAATTGTGGGACACTGTCCTGGGTTCTAATGACTCCAACTATTCCCTGTACTTGAGAGGCCATTGGAGCCATTAAAATAAGGAGAGTAAGTAGCTATGGTGATGCATTCTTTTCTTTTATCATTCATTCAAACATTTATTAAGCACAATACAGTATTCAACAATGTAGGTTAAGCACTGAGGGAGTCTGTTTTTCCTGTGGGGCCACGTGTTCATCTGCTCTGCTTTGGGGCCTCTTGCCATCTCAACAACTTTCCAAACCAAAAAGTCCCTCCTTGGCCCCCACTCCCCAGTGTGTGTAGTCTGCCTATGAGAACTGAGTTTCTTGAGGGTAGGGATCATTTTTGCTTTTTTAAAATTTGTATCCATAGCCCTAATTTAGCATAGTACTTAGTACCAAGAAATTGCTTGTGCTCTGACCCTTGAAAAGATTTTGGGCTGAGGTATGGAGATAGGGGCTAGCTTACAGAGGAAGTCCGCCCCAACCCACCAGCACTAGTCCTATAGGACTTGTCCCTTTATTCAATACCATCACCCAAGGGCAAAATGCATTTACCCCATACTAGTTATAGCTTTGACATTGCAGCCATATTGATTCTCCTTCTCTGGGGCCTCCAACAACTTGGTCACTCCCATGGTAGGCAGAGTAGGTTGAAGTTCAGATTTATGTCTCTAAAAAGGCAACTGACTTCCCAGGATCTAGACCCGGGAAATATTGCCCCAATTCATGTGATGGGAATCTGTACCTAGAATCAAAGCATTTCAGAGCTTAAAAGCCATCTCAGAAATAAGAGAAATTTCCTGAAGAGGAATCATCCATGAAAAATATCATGCAAGCTCTCATGATAGACTTGCTACCTACAAAACTACCTACCCTCCTTTGGATAGTAAGATTTGATGATTGCTGCTTTATAATAGAATTTGAGATCTGGTAGGACTAGGTCCCCTTCCCTAGCATTTCTTTTCATTAGTTCCCTTGATATTCTAGACTTTTTG
>CM053772.1:237297954-237393072 GCA_028658325.1 Potorous gilbertii | reverse complement strand
TCTTCCAGATGAATTTTGATATTATTTTTTCTAGTGCTAGAAAATAATTATCTAGTAGTTTGATTGGTCTGGCACTGAATAAGTAAATTAATTTAGGTAGAATTGTCATTTTTATTATATTAGCTTGACCTACCCACAAGCAACTGATGTTTTTCCACTTACTTAGATCTGACTTTATTTGTGCAAAAAGCATTTTGTAATTGTGTTCATATAGTCCCTGGGTTTGTTTTGGCAGGTAGACTCCTAGATATTTTATAGTGTATACTCTAGCTTTAAATGGGATTTCTCTATCTCTTGCTGTTGGGCTTTGTTAGTAATATATAGAAATGTAGATGATTTATGTGGCTTTATTTTGTAATTTCAAGTAGTTTTTTACTTGATTCTCTGGGATTCTCTAAGCATATCATCATATTATCTGCAAAGAATGATAACTTAGTTTCTTCTTTGCCTATTCTAATTCCTTCAATTTCTTTTTCTTCTCTTATTGCTACAGCTAGCATTTCCAATACCCATACTCAATAACAGTGGTTATAATGGACATCCTTGTTTCACCCCTGATCTTATTGGAAATGCATGTGGCTTGTTCCCATTGCATATAATGCTCGCTGATGGTTTTAGGTAGATACTACTTATTATTTTATGGAAAGTTCCATTTATTCCTATGCTTTCCAGTGTTTTCAATAGGAATGGGTGTTGAATTTTGTCAAAAGCTTTTTCTGCATCTATTGGACAGTAAGATTTGAGAAGGAAGAGTTAAACACATACTATGCATAGAGGTCCATGGGCAGGAAACTAGGATTCTTCTTAGGAAGAACTTCTTTATTATTGAGTAAAAACCATCCCTGATTCTTCCAGCCATAACTCTTAGTCTTGGAGAATGCTTCTCCTGTCACTAAGTTAATCACATTTTAAGAATATTCATAGATGCATGTATTTACAGGCATGCATATCCAGACACTGTATGCATGTACATGCTAAGAGAATTGTAGAAACAACCTCAGGCTGCAGAAGAGGAAGATCCATCCTTCTGTTTGTTTGTTTGATTTGTTTGTTTGTTTGTTTGGAGGGAGGAAGGCAAGGCAATTGGGGTTGAGTGTGTGTGTCAAGTGTCTGAGGTCAAATTTGAACTCAGGTCCTCCTGACTCCAAGGCCGGTACTCTCCTCACAGTGCCACCTCACTGCCCCTGAGGAAGATCCATCTTTGCTCCTCTGGAGTACCACTGGGTCACAGACTTAGAGTATTAGGAGCCCCTTGTTGACAACAACCCCATCGTTTTACAAATGGGGAAATTAAATCCCAGGGAGATAACCTGACTTGCTTAAGATCACACAGTTATTAAGTGTCTGAGAAAGAATGTGAACTTGTGTCTTGACTTCAAGCTCAGTGTCCTATTCACTAAGCCATCTTCCTTGGATGTCAAGGGCTGTGGTTGTAGGGTAAGGGAGGACATGAAAATGGTTCCCTGACTGTGACAGAGAACAGAAATAAAAGGCCAAAGGACCATGAGAAATAAAAGACTCCCTATGTGTCTTTGCCCAAAGTCCTCAGGCATACTCCTTCAATGCTAGCCAAGGAACAGCTCTGATGCAAGAAAAATTCAAAAATAAAATAAAGTAACTGCCCACTTTAACTCTGAACAAACAATCATATACCTCTGTCCTTGGGCTCTCCCATTTCAGCCTAGAGAATGCTCAGACCAGCCCAATAGTCTCATGCTCACAAACAGAGCTGTAACTAAGGTGAGGTAACTGGGCCTTGGTCCAAGGGCACCAAAATGCACAGGACCCTGATGATACTTAAAGACCTAAAGCTGGAAGAGAACCTCAAAAGTGATCTAATCCAACCCTCTCATTTTACAGACAAGGAAACTGAGGCCCAGAAAGATCAAGTGGTCTGCTCAAGATCGTACAGAGATAAGTATCCAAGGCAGGATTTGAATCTCGGTCTTCTGATGGTAGACATAAAAATAGCTGAATTCAGCCCCTAGTTAGCAAGAACTGTCATCTGAATTCATTAGTGCACTGACATAGGGAATGCCCATTGAGGAAACCCCCTTGACCAGTGCAGGCATACTTATAATTTAGAGGGTTAGAGGTTAAGTGACTCATGCAGAGGCATTGGGGCTGGTCTCCCTGACTCCAAAGAGAGCCCTCTAACCAATATACAATGCTATTTCTCTAAGCAACAGATAGACTGACAGACTGACACAGACCAACAGACAGACAGATACTAGGTAAAGGAAGAAACTAGCAGTTTCTTGGCAGTCCCCTAGCCCTGGGGCTTGCCCTTCTGTCAAGGTCATAGGACATATAAGCTCAGCACAGAAATTCCTCCTTCTGCCTCAGCACCCCAGGCTTTCCCCAGGAGCACCCAAGGCTCCTCCCACCACTGCATCAAGAGGGCCAAGAGCTCCCCAGCTCTTTTCTTTTTGCACTTTTCCGGACACAATAGGATGTGGGAATGTATTTGATGAATGTTTCTCCCTCGATACCCAAGAGAATTACAAGAGCATCGGATAAATACCAGCCAGGCGGGGTGGCCCCAACCCCCCTCTTCCCCCAATCCAGCTCTCCTCTGACAATCTCGGAGCCCAACCCTGGAGCAGGCTTCCTCCGATGTTTAGTCATGAGATCCCACAGTAATAACAGAGCGGTAGTCTATCTTGACCAAGAGCACATTAGTTATTATCTGAGCCTAAACACCTAGCACTTTGTACTAACATTTTGGCAGTTAATATAAATATAGCACTTAGAGTTACACCATAATTCTGAGATCTAACTGGGCCGATTGCCTCCCATCTGGCCCCGGTACAAAGTATTTTGTAACAAAAAAAGTAAATGAAACTTTTTTTATGGGTCTCCTCCCGCCCCAGCGGGTCTCGCCTCCGATGGCAGCTGCACAACTATGACTTCAGGCCCACACGACACATTTTTCGGGGCTGGTCCTGGTGACGCCTGTTTGGTGAATTACAATAAGACGGATTGTACAGAGTCGTGAGTCTCATTTTTCCATCCGGAGCTGGGACCTTCTCTTGGAGGGACCCAACAAAGGCGCCTGGAATCCGCAGACAGGGCTCGCGCTGTGGTTTGGGTGCAAACCTTCTGCGACAGAGTTCCTTTGGCACACGCTGGCAGCAGGACAGGGAGCCGGCTGGCTCCCAGGGCTGGCAGTGGGGGGGAAACAAAAAACACCCCTCCGATGGCTGCCCAAATATTTGCATCCCCTGACTTGTCTCCAAAGCCGAGTCTGTGGCAAAGAGGCTTTCATGGGCCTCAAAGACATCCCTGTCAAAAACTGGGCCTCTTCCAGGGGGCAGGAGATGAAGTGATGAGCTCTGGCCTGTCAGTGATGGCCAGTGGCCTTATCTCCCTGAAAACCTTGGGGTCCTGGTAGTCCCAAACTCAAAGGCCCCTCTCCCAGCTCTTGGCCTACACAGATGGGAGGCTCTGCATAGCCTGCCTTTTCTTTTGTCTCAGGGTCCCCAAGGAAATCCAGTGACTCTGGTAATAGAAATGATAGGAGGCTCATGGCCTAATGAGGATGTATGAAATGAAGAAAAGGGCAATGAATCCAGTTTTTTGGCCTTATCTAGAACCTAACTCCCCACCTTCCTACAAAGATCCAGGCTCTCCATAGACTTCCTTGTTTCATTTGCTAGAATGACCACCTTCCGAGTCACTCCAGTTTAAAAATCCAGTAAACTTATCAATTTAATTCAATAACGATCTATTAAGTGCCCACCATGTGCCAGTTACTGGGGAAATGATAACAAAATGGAAGTATGGACATAGCAAGGACAGAGCACCCTGGGCAAGTCATTTGACTTCTCTTGGATTGTTTTAAGGCACAAATACCAGAGTTCCAATCCTACGATCCTCTTAGGGTCTTACTAGCTGCATGACCCACTTCAGTCACTCAATGTCTCTGCTCCTCAATTCCTCCTCTATAAAATGAGGGGGTTGAGCTCAGTGACCTCAAGTCCCCTTCTAGTATTAAATCTATGACTTTATATAAAAAACTGCTGCTATCCTTGATGACTTTATATTTTAAAAACAGCCAGTCGGAGGAAAGTTTAAAGAAAACCCCTGGCTGCCGTGGAGAACTATTGGCCAGACCCATTAACTACTGGCTAGGGAACAACAGGAAACCTGTCATCTCAGACTCCTCTCTCAATTAATCAACAATTTATCAAGTATCTTCTCTTAGCCAGGCACCGCACTGAGGGACAGTGATACAAAGACTGTGAAGAAATAGTCCCTCCCCTCTGGGAGCTTCTGTTTCCCCTCTTCTGCCCAAGCATGCCCCTAGATTGGCACTGAATCACCGTGACAACAGTACCATGACATCTTAGCTATATAATCGTGCTTTTGTCACCAAATGTGACACCATTTTGTGGAGAGAAAACATCAGCTCAGAGATGATACCATCGTGTAGTGGGCAGAAAACAGGATTTGGCCTGGGGCAATGGGGGCAAAAAAAAAAGAAAAAAGAAAAAAAAGACATTTCCCAGGTTCCAGCCTTTGAATGATGAGATTTTACTGAGTAAGTTCTTAGGCAGAAAACTCCATCTCCTGCTAGGTTCATAAACAAAGCTTCTCTAGCTTCCATCAAAGGACCTTAGATCTAGGGATCAAGGGACCTCAAACACCAACTAATCTAATTTTTTAATTTACAGATGGGGAAACTGAGGCCCAAGGACTTAAATGACTAAGTCATTTATTTTATTACATGTATTTATTAAGTCAATCTGCCCACTATGGTCCCAGCACAGTGCTAAGCACTGGAGATGAAAAAGAAAAAAAAAAGGTAAAACAATAAACAAACAAAAAGCAGCCCCCCACTCTCAAGGAGCTTAAATGCTGCTGACATAGTACAGCTCTTAATGTTCTCTTCCTTCTCCAGTTATCTGGTTTTTATTTATTAACATGCATATTTAACCCCCTCTCCCCTCCTCAGGTAGATTTTAAAGTCCTCGAAGGCAGGAATTCTTTTCTGTGTTTACCCTAGCGCATATTTTATTACTGTTTGCTGAACTAAATCCAAGACAACGTCTGGGGACCTCACAAAGTAGGTCTCTTGCTTATGTAACTTCACATAAGTCACTCAATTCAGGTCCTCAGTCACCCCATAAATAACATAGGGGAGTGGGACTAAGTGAGAACATAGATCTAAACTTGGGAAGGGACCTCCTCAGGGACTACCCGGGTCAGTTCCTTTATTTTCTACAGACAAGAAAACCAAGGGTGGGGGATGTCAAATGACTTGGCCAAGGTCACCCAAGTGGTGATGATCAGAGATGAGATTTGAACCCATGTCTTCTGACTCCAGAACTGGCAGTCATTCCAATGTACCTTGCTGCTAGTCTCTAGAGTGTAATGTCTCCTACTTATGGTTCAGTCTCCGGAGCTATTCCAGGCTGTGACTGAGAGCTGGCTTTGCCTACCTGGGACAGCATGGAAAAATGACAGGATGGAACCTGGAGAGAAGGGACTTGGCGAGGAGGGGAGACCATCCCCACGCTCTCCACCCTCAGCTGCCAAAGCCTGGGAACGCAGCAGAGACAAACTCCTTCTAATTAATGCCGTCAGTCAACCGCATCTGCCTTCAGTTAAATACACAGATTCTCCAACACACTTGGTATATCGAAACCAAAATAGTCCTAGTCCCTATGAACATCGAATGCAGCCATCTAAAAATAGTCCTGTCCTTGGAACTGCATTACATGGCTTATGATCTAAATTCCCCAAGAAACAGCTCCTCTGGGATGTTAACCCTAACCCACCCCAAGAGGCCAAGAGAGATGCTGCCATCCTGGTGCAGTTGCCTACAGTGCCACGAGATGGCAGCATGGGCAGCTGCTGATTCAAGAGGCCCCCCAGGCTGACCTGGAAGGAGAGACTAGTGGCCTTTGGCCAGGCAGCTCCCTCCATCATGCTGTGGAGTTGGCCTGCCTGGAGCCCTCAGAAGCAGAACGTCTATAAACCTCTTAATGAAACCTCACAACTGAGAGAAGACTTGGCAGTCTTCACTCCTGGGAGGAGGAATGGGGGTGGGGAGCAGAGAGGAGAAGGGAGAGAGGGGAGGAGGGGAGAAGAGGGGTGCAGGAGCCAGCCCAGAAGGAGATGGGGTATATTGGCCTCTCTGGAGAGCCCTCATTGTTGCGTTCCGAGAAGTCATTCAGGAGCTCAGCTTGGGCAACATGCCGGAATCAATTTTCCTCTAAGTCTGCAGGCAAGTCATTCACCTTGGGGTGGAGAGAGAGCCTCAGTCATTTGGGCTAGAAGAGATCAGTTTTCCCCTTTCCAGAGACCCTGGAGAAAGGGGGATAGCAGGAGCCAGGAAGACTTCTTGGACCATGGTGCTAACAAAGGCTAGCCTCCCTGATTGGAGTGACAGTGCACTAGGCCTTTGTGCCTTCTTGTGCCCCTTAGGGCTTTCCCTCTACCTGCACCCGCCCCACCCCCAGCCAGTCTGTATTGTCATATGCTGTCAACTGGCAGTGGAGAAGCCAGGCAGATCAGGATGGGTAGCCCACCAAGGGGGCTACTCTCAAGACACCAAAGACAATTGTCTGAGGGCCAAAACATGAGGAAACTTTAACCCAGAGGTGATCCCAACAGTAGGGTAATGGAATACTGGACCTAGAATTAAGAAGACTGCCTCAGTCACTGACCACCTCTGCGATGCTGGGCAAGTCATTGACCAAGACCTCAGGCCTCAGTTTCATTATCTACAAGATCAGATGGAAGACTTCTAAATTCTCTTCCAGTTGATCAATTGCACTTTAAAGAAGGGTAGACAAAGCCCACCTCACAATCAATCACTTAACTTCTCTGAGCTCCAGTTTGCTCATCTGTAAGATGAGGCAGTTAAATCCTATAATTTCTTCCAGTTCTGAATCAATATTTAACTATACCCTCACACACCCACATCTCTCTCTCTGGTTCCATCTCTGGTAGCTACCATCCTAAGGATATTCCTCTAGAAATATTCCAAACCATGGGCCCCATTCCAGTTAAAAACCAGAGCTTGGAGCTCAGAGCTTATCCTGAAGCCAGCACGGCTACCTTCTGCCCTGGATAGACTGCATATGAAGGATTGTGATCAGTTCTTGGAAGTGCCCATCTAAATAGGGCATAGACAAACTGGAGTGGGTCTAGCATCCAGAGGAGAATATCCAAGATGGCATAAAGGCTGGTGACCTGGACTACTTGAATGTTTAGCCTAGGGAAGAAAGGATATAATTACTCACTTCAAATACTTTTCAGGCTGTCGTGTGGATTAAATTTGTTCTACTTGACTCCAGAAGCCAGAACTAATAGCAACAGTCAAAAGCTGTAGGGAGGCAGACTCCCATTAGAAGGAAGGATACATTTCCTAAGAATTATAGCCATCCCAAAGGAATATGCCATCATGGGAGGGAGTGGATTTTCTGTCACTGGAAATCTTCCAACTGAATGTTGGATTACCATTAGTCAGGGGTGATGTAGAAAGGACCCTTGTTCAGGTCAGGGTTAAAATTAGGGCTTATCCAACAAGCATTTTTTCTAGTATGTACAAGGCATTGTGAGAAGTTCTGAGATACAAAGGCAAAAACAAAAACTTTTCTTGCCCTCAAGGAGTTTACAATTTAATGGGAGGAAACAATGCCTCCAAAGAGAAGCAAATACAAAACATATACAAAGTAATTACAAAGGCATATGAGAGAGGGAAAGATGGATGAGGAAGGGTCACTTGTAGCCCACGATGTTTGAGATAAGCTGGGAAGTTAAGTAAGAGTTCTAAGAAGTACAAGTGAAGAACACCAGTTATGGGGTACAGCTAATGCAAAGGCATGGAGAAGGGAAACTGAATTAAGACCTCTAAGAATCATCTAAACTCCAAGATTTAAATCAATAAATTGACAGCTAGGTGGTATACAGCACTGTGCCTGGAGTCAGAAAGTCCAGAACTCAAGTTTGGTCTCAGATGCATACTGTTTGACCCTGGGCAAGTCATTTAACCTCTGTTTGCTTCAGTTTCCTCATCTGTAAAATAAGGATGATTATATCTACTTCTCAAGGTTGTTGTGAGGATAAAATGAGATGATATTTATCAAATGGTTTGCAAATCTATTGCAAACCTAGCTATTAATAATAATATTTCACTATTATATAATACTGTATATTATCAGTATAATAAAAGCTAAGTCAACGAGCAATTAAATGTTTTCTATGTGCCAAGCACTGTGCTAAATGCTGAGGAGATAAAAAAAAAGGAAATATATAGATATCTATAGATATGATAGACAGGTAGGTAGACAGGCAGACAGATAGACAGGAAGATAGATAGACAAATAGATACGCATATACATATATATATATATATATATATATATATATATATATATATATATATATAGGGATGTCTATCTATATACCTATATATACATATATAGATATATATCTAAAATATGCATACATATATGTGTGGATTTATCTAGATCTAGGTATCTGGAAGGTAAAGGCACTAGTAAGCCTTGAAGGCAACCAGGGAAACTAAGAGGCAGAGGAGAGAAGGTAAGAGTATTTGGGGTTTGGGTACAGCCAGTGCAAAGGCACAGAGAATAGGGTGCCATGTTTGAAGAAGGGCAAGTAAGCTAGTGTAGCTGGATTGTAGAATGTGTGCGGAGAAGTCAAGGGTAAGAAGAAGTGTATGAGGGGACCAGGTTCTAAAGGACTTTAAATGACAAAGGACTTTATATTTGATCCTGGAGGTAACAGGGAGACAGCAGGGTTTATTGAGAGGAGGGAGGTTAGACCTTGCTTTAGGAGAGTCACTTTGGTATCCAAGTGGAGGATGGATTTGGAATGGGGAGAGAGTTCATCGGGGAGACTAATTAGAAGGTTATTATATTATTCCAGATGGGAAATGATGAGGGCCTGAATTAGGTTGTAGCTGCAGAAGTAGAAAATTGGGAATAAATAAACGAGATGTTATGAAAGTAGAAACAATGATTGCCCAATAGATGGTGAAAATGAAGAATGGAAGGTGACACTGAGGTGGCAAGCCTGAGTCACACTGGGAGGATGGTGGTGTCCTTGGCAAGACTGAGGAAGTCTGGAAAGGGGGGCTGTTTGGGAGAAAAGATCCTAAGTTCTGCTTCAGACATTTTGCGTATGAGATGACCATGGAACATTCAGTTCAAGATGTCTGCTACCACTCAGATCCAAACTCACATCAGGAACTTGCTGGGCTCGATGCAGGGAAGCAGCAATAAGACTTTGTCCTGAATCAGACCCCTTTGGGAAAGCTTTAAGGACCCTATTCTGTCCCTGAGATCCTGGAATAACACTCAATACCTCAAAACAGAGCAACAAGGCTAGCCTGGATATTCCCTCCTGAAGTAGCACCAAGCCCAGTCGTGGCAGAAGGAAAGAACTCCAGCTTCATTGTCATGTCAGGGATATTCAAGACACAAATGCAGAAAAGAATGACTCCACAACATCTACAAGCAACACCTCAGAGAAAAATATAGTTTGAGCAAAACTTCTAAAATTCATGAAAGACATGAAGCAAGAGTATTTTTTAAAGTATGAAAAAATTTTCTAAATTTTTTTTAATAAATAACAGCATTTGAGGGGAAATGGGAAAGAAATGTAAGCCAAGGAAGAAAGAATTGAATGAATAGTTTACCACATGGAGTACAAAATCTTCCCCAAGCAGCAAACTCCCTGAAAATTCTAGTGGAACAAATAAAAGTCAAAGCAACAAGAAATATTAAAAGTCAAAAGACTGGAAACAAAAAAAGAAAAGAAAATGCAAGGTATGCCATAGCAAAAACAATTCTCTCAGAAAATAAATTGAGGAGGAAAATATTAAGAATCTTTGGATTATCTGAACACTGTGACCAAGAAAAACAGCCTAGGCATCCTATTTTATTAAATCTTAAAAGAAAACTACCCAGATCTCTGAGAATCAGAGGGCAGAGTGAAAATAGAATCCACAGATCCTCTTGAAATAAAACCCCAAATGAAAATTCCCAGAAATATCATAGCCAGGATCTAGAGCTTTTAGGTCAAAGGAAAAATAACATGGTCAAAAAGGAAAAAAAAAATGTCAAGTATTGAGTACACCCAATGAGGATCACGAAAGGTTTCCCAGTCACCATTACCATCATGGAGGAGAGAACTTGGAATACTACAGTCCAGCAGACAAAGGATATAGGTTTATAGACAAGAAAAATGTATACAGCAAAATTAAGTCTAATGCTATAGGAGGGTCAATGAAATAGAGGACTTCCAAGCATTCCTTAGGAAATGAACAGAGCTGTGGAGACATTTTGAAGTACAAAGTAAGGAAAAGAAATATAACAAAGTAAATGTGAATAAATGGTGATTAAAAAACCTAAAAAAGAATAAAGTGCTTACATTCAAATATAAGGAGATGATATATTTATCCTCTCTGAACCCTATCCTCATCAGGGGTCACAGAGGAAATCTAATGAGGGAAGGGGAGGGCGCAGCTAGATGACACAGAAGATAGAGTGCTGGGTCTGGACTCATTTTTCTGAGTTCAAATGTGACCTCAGACATTTACTAACTGTGTGATCCTGGGCAAGGCACTTAACCCTGCTTGCCTCAATTTCCTTATTTGTAAAAAATGAGCTGGAGAAGGAATTGGTAACCCATTCTAGTATCTTTGCCAAGAAAACTCCAAATGGGGTCACAAAGAGTCAGACACAACTGAAACTGAACAAAAATTAGAGAAAGCCTGCTAAGTCTTTATGATCTTAAGAAAAGAATGGAAAGAGAGGAGAAAAAGAACACATTTAGGAGGAACAGAGGAGGAAGGTTAGATAAAATTATCTCACACAATTCAGGCAAGCTAGTAGATATTTATACAAATGAGAGGGAAAGAGGCTGACACTTGAACCTCACTTTCATCTGAACTAATCAAAAGAAGACCAACCACACACACACACACAAACACACACACACACACACACACACACAAACACACACAGAGAATTGGTAGAAAAATCCATTTTACTCAACAGGAAAATAGGAAAGAAAGGGAAGAGATGAGGGGGAACTCGAAGGAGAGTAGATTAAGATTAGATTTCCTAAGTAAAACAAACTCTAAGGATATACAAAAATATTTATGACTCTTTTTCAAGTGGCAAAGAATGGAAATCCAAGAGGGTGCTCATGAATTGAGGAATGGATGAAGAGGGTATGGTATATAAATGTGATGGAATACTACAGTGCTGATCAGCATAGTGACCAACCAGGATTCCAAAGGACTAATGATGAAACATATTACTCACCTCTTGTTAGAGAGGTGAAGATTCAGAATGCAGAGAGACAAATATTTTTAGGACATGGCCAATGTGGAAATTTGTGTTAATTGAATGTGCATGCGTGTGTGTGTGTGTGTGTGTGTAACAAATTTTGTTTTTCTTGTATCTTCAGTAGAGGACTGGGTAGGGGAGTGGGAGAGTGAATCTTAACTGATTAAAACAGTTTTTTAAAAAAAAGAAAAGTTGAGAACTCTGACCAACCTGATCTGACCAACATTACTCCTAAGCACTCATAATGAAACATGCTGCCTACCTCCTGCCAGAGAGGGAATAGACAAATAATGTAGATTGAGTTTTTTTTAGCATGGCCAATGAGAAATTTTGTTTTGATTGACTCTACATGCTTATCACAGGGACTTTGTTTTTCTTGCTTTCTCAAAGGGGTGGGGAAGAAATGGGAGAGAGAAGGCTGATACTTGCTTGAAAGTAAAGTAAAATTTAAAGAGGTCCTGAGACCTAAAAGCACACTTCTGGTATGGAAGAGGATGGGATAGCGTACGCCAAGTCCCCAGGCAAGAGAGAGAACCCTTATATTGGAGAGTACCTAGTAGTCTAGTTGGGCTAAAACCCAAAGGGGATGAATTGGAATAATGTGAGATGAGGTGAGAATCCTATGTGTGGGGTCAAACTAAGGATGTCACCTCAGCCAGGGAACAGTGGGAAATCCACTAGAAGGATTTTTGAGCAGGAGAATGATGTGATCAGATCCACTATCATGAAAATTATTTTTGCAGCTGAAAGATAGATGAGTGTGGGAGGGGGAATATTGGAGGCAAGTTGTGCAGTGAGGAAGCCTTGGCCCTTTCTGCATTTGCTCTGCTTTGGTTCCTCCTGCTTGTGATGCTTCATGGAAGGCCCCTGGATAATGGGGTGTCCCACTTCACACTTCATCTATCAGGTGTTACAGAAAGCTTTTGGTTGGGAGATTCGTAACCCCCTATGCACTCTGAAAAGCAAGGGATTACTTCACAGACCAAATGTCCTGCTCACGTCACCCCACCCCTGCCTTGTGCTTGCAGCTTACAATCAATTTGCCCAGAGAATGAATCCGTTTTTGAGGAAACAGTTCAAAATAAAATCCATCATTTTACTTCCTACTGCTCGGGAATTCCTTGGGCTAGATGAATAGTTTCCCAATTTGGGGAGGGGGATATTTTGGCAATTTCTATCAGTCACTTGAGGTACTAGGTATCAAAGTGAACGGAGCACTGTATTTGAAGTCAAGAAGGAATGAGTTTTGAATTCCAGCTTAGGAAATTACTGTGTGACTTTGGGCAAGTCTCTTAAACTCTATGGGACTCAGTTTCATCATCTGTAAAACAAGAGAGTTGAACTCAGTGACCCCTAAGGTGATTTCCAGTCCAAATCTATATACTGAGAAACCCATGGCCCTGGGCTAATGAGAATAGAGTGACAAACCTTACAGTGAAGTTTATAGATCTGCTTGTAAATGGGAGCCATGAAAGATATGAGGTTATACACAGCATCTTTATCCCCACACTTTTGGACCTAGAGCTAGACTCAAAGTATGTAGTCAAGAACTATTTAGGGTTTGAACTTCAGAGCTGGAAGAAATGATAGAGATCATTTAGGTGCATCCCTTTGTTTTACAGATGGGGAAAATAAGGCTCAGAGAAGGAGAGAGATTTGTGCATGATGGCAGCAGTCCAAGACTGGGTTTACAATCCGCTTCACCTCATTTCCTGAAGTTGTCAGATACATCACAATCTCTGAAGAATTACCAATGCCTTTTAAGGTAGCAGGAAACTGAAAGAAGATTCATATCCATTGATTTGGGAATGAATGAACAAATTGTGGTATACCAACACAAGAGAATATTTATTACTACATCATTCAAAGTTATTAATATGAAGAATTCAGAGAAATTTGGCAAAACTCACATGAACTGATAGAGAGGAAGTAAGCCAGATCATGAGAACTATTTATACATTGTCAAATCTAGCACCCTCTTGTGGATGTTCAGATGGAGAGGTCACTGATGGAGGGATCATTCCTATGGGCTATGAGGGTTCATTTCATTTCCAAGTGAGCCAGAAATCTGGGGATATACTTAAGAGCAACTCAGTCCTGTCACAAATGTCTCAGTCAATTTTGTATTCTGTCCTCTCAATGGATGAGATTCCAGAATTTTTTTCTTGTTTCATGTTCTAGTGTTCTTTTTCTGGTAAGAATAAAGTCACTTGTTCCATACCCAGTTCATATTTGTACTCAGGGTACATTAAAAAAAACTGTCCTCCCTCCCTCCCTTTGACTAGAGACAAAAGTAGAACTGCTTTTTGGGAACTGAGGTAGGGGTGGAATTGAAGTAATGGCAACCTAGATTCCCTGTTGACAAGATAGAAAACCTTAAGGCAAATCAAGGAGACAGATAAAAACAGGGATTAATAAAGGTAATCTGCTCCTGATGTGACCCCTGTACTGGATTACCATAACATCAAGGGAAAGGGCATTGGCAAGCATCAGAACTCTGATTTCCATGCAATGACCAATGATAACTTCAGTCTGACTCATGGCACCAGAGAACTGGTGAGTTCTAAGCTTGGAATGAACCACCAGACGTGACCAATGGATTCTTTTTTATTTATGTGCACTTTTGTATTCAAAGGGAGTTTGGAAAAGAAGGGAGAAAGGGAGGGAGGAAGGAAATAAAGAAATTACTTTTCCTCTTCTACACTGATACTTGGGGCAGAGAAATAGAATGATGGAAGGGGGTATTCAGGATCTGTTAGTACAGGTTCAAAAGTGAATATCAGCCAACATTCTTAACACAGCTGCCTCCCATCGACAAGAATGAAAAGGCAATTGGTGAGATGGAGGAAGGGACTGGTCTTAGAGCCTGGGGCCTAGCAGTTAATTCACAGGTGTCTCCAGAAAACTGGGAGTAACCAAATACTAAAGAGTCTTGGAACAGTTTGTGTTCTCCCTTAGGTCTCCTTGTACGTCCCTGCCATGGTCCCTAGTGTCGATCAATGTCTCTGCTTAGCACACCCTCCACCAATACTCCCACTATTGTTTCCTGGCTCCCTAGAAAAGACAATTCTATTACCTTTGTTTACTCCGGACTTGTAGCTGAGCTGTTGATGAAGACCAGACCCAGTTGCTACACCTCCTCTGGCCCATCACTGATCAGCCTGCACCCAAAGATACCTTAGCCAATATCATTGACTTTTGGTCAATGCCCAGATCAGCCTAGACCATGACATAATATATAGAGCATTGGGTTTTCAATAGTTAGAAGTTTTCATCTCAGCTCTTCCACTTACTGCCTATGTCACCTCAGATGAATTCCACTCTTTGTCTGGGTCTCAGTTTCCCCCTTTGTAACCTGCAAGGGTCAGACGGCAACTATTATAGCCATTCCATCTGTACATTTTAGAACAGCAGAATCAACACCCTCTAATGAGAGAGCTAGAATAAATTTGCCCCATCTCTCCCTCCGGGGAAACTTAGAGAAACTTTAATCACCCATTCGCACACGCATGATCTCCATAGTAATGGTATTTCATCACTTGGATTGTGCTACAGTGATTAGAAGAACTTCCTCTCCTGCCCCCAACCACCACCCCCCCCCAGGTGGATGGATTCACACCTTTAACTTTCCAATCAGCAGCTGCTTGCCCTTGCCTTGGCCCCACAGCTCCCATTTAAGAGCAGAGAATGTCTCAGCATTTTTATTGCTCATGGCTGCAGTATTGGGTTATCCACCATCTGACAATTCACTCCAGCAAAGTGGCAGAAACAGAGAAGCCACCGGGCCCTCTTCTGTCCTCTACCCACCCCCCTCCCTGAGCCAGGGCACTGGACCAGGCCCTGGAACTAGAGGCCACATCAGCTCTGGTGAACTGCAAAAGTGGAATGGTCACTGTCCTGGAAGAACCCCACTGGGTGTCAGTGCCATTGGATGGGAGGGAGAAAACTGCATTTGAAGTCAGAGATCTGGTTGGAGCCCAAGCTCTGGCTGCAGAATCTCAGGCAGGAGTTTCTGCACTTGTGGAGTATAGTCATGATGATGATCATGCTGACTAGCATTCATACAGTACTTGAAAATGTGCATTATATTGCCTCTGACTCTCACAAGGGCCGCGTGAAGTAGGTGCTGTTGTATCCCTAGGAAACTGAGGCACAGAAAAGTTAAGCAAATCGCTCAGGGTCATCCAGCTACAAAGTGATTAAGGCAGGATTTGAATTCAGTCTTTCTAATGCCAAATCTAAGTCCAAATTCTAGCCACTTTGTCACCCAGCTGCCTAATTCAGAGGATTGGTCTAGGTGATTTTGATGGGCTTTTGCATTCCCTAAATGCTGTCGTCTGGTGGCCATCCCTTCATCAAAGACTTCCGGTGTTTCTCCATGCTTTGGACATCATACCTGGAGCTTTCAAGGCCAAGCTAACAAAATACAAATTCTGACTGTTCCTACCACAGTGGAAAGACTAAGCCCAGGAAAAGACTGAATGTAGTGGAAAATCACAGGATCATAGATTGAAAGCAGAAAGGAACCTGAGAGGCCATTGAGTCTTACTCATTCCCCTCATTTTACAGAGGAGGAAACTGAGCCCAAGACTTCAGTTATCTTCCTCCAAACCCAATGCCCTATCCATGGTACCACTCACTCTGGGTTGAGCATCAGAAGACGGAATATTTGTACCACTGGAAATTATGAATCTCAAAAACTTATGTTCCCAATGGCTACATGATGGCAATTGTTAAAAAGGGGCTCAGCGATGTCTCCAAAGGTATGGGACGCTCAGGTGCCCACTTCTGTTAATTACAAACTCCCACTGAAGCTATTTAGAAAGAGCAAACATGTAGCCTGGATGCTAATGTTGGAGAAAGCCCAGTGACAGACAAGTCTCCAGACTGGTGAGAATGTTGTCGGAGGAAAGGATGAGTTAGAATGAGCAAGCCAGTGATGCCAACATTCATGTAGGCTATAGGAAGAGAAAGAATGTCCAGAAATTTGGGAAACCTGTCTAAACAGGGGAATAAAGTCTTGTCATCTCCAAGATGAATAGGAAATACCTTGGGGTGCAAACAGAGCCAGGCATTCCCTATTCCGGTGAAATCACAGTTCTGGATGGGAAGAAAATAAAAGCCACCTCTCAGGGTGTTGTGAGGAAAGCTTATATAAATTGTAAAGCTTTATAAACCTTAAAACACTATATAAATGTGAGTTAATTCAGAGGGGGCAAATAGAGAAATTGTCTTTCACTTTTGAACTTAAAACAGAAGAACAATGAATTCCACCAGGGTTTGAGTTGGCCCAAACCTTGCTCCTGCCCAGTCTCTCAGTTACAAAGAGAATTGAATTATGCACATAGTGACTTATTATATTGGCCACTTAATTACATGTGCAAAATGGAATGAAATTTCATATGCCCATATGGAGTTGTGTCAGAAAATATTTTTATAATTTTGCTTCCAACGGTAGTGTGAAAGTTATAACGTAACTGTCACATTATTTCTTGGAAATTCCCACCTAGCTCCGCCTGGGTAATGCAAAACCTTAGCAGGCCTTTATTTTTATTTTTTTCCCCACATAGTCTGCAACAACCACTCAGAACCCAGAGATAGTATGTATTCAGAGGAAAAAGAGAAGGATCAAGCCACTAGCTTTTTCATGTCCCAGATGTCAGCATACTGTAGACTCTCAGAGTATATTTCCTATCAGCCTTGGCAAAAGGGAGGTCCTGACCCCCAATCATGTTTGGAGAAGTCTTGAAGCCTTATCTTTTTATCATTTTCTTTTACTGGGGAGGTAGAGAAAAAGTGAATGCAGGGGACAGGAGACAGGAGTGGAGATAACACAATGTAGCTAGGGAATATGTCCTCAGATTTTTGACATGGTATATTTTATGCACACTTGCCCAATTTCCCTCCTAATTCAGAAATGCCCTCTTTTGCCAGAATAGAGATGGGATATTTTCTTTAGCAGTGTCTATTTCGGCTTTTCCTTTTGGATCTTATAGACTGGAAGGGAAAGCCTAGTAGGAGGAGGAGAAAATAAGAGAGAAGGCAGGGAATGGGGAGAAGCAAGGAGAAAGGAAAGAAATTCTTGATATGTTTTCTGACCTAAACTTGGCCCTTGTGGAACAGCAACTTTGGATAATGAGGACTAATTCATTCAGCTTTCTGGGTGCCAGGGTCCTACACCAACTGACTGCCAGGGTTCCATTGTCCCTGACACAGGTGCAAAGGTCAAGAACACAGCTATCTCTGACTCTGAGTCACAGATAACGACCGCATGTTCCCTTTGCATTTTCCGGGCCTAATGTTTTAAGTCCTTAGAGGACAGATCAGTCCACAAGCCTTTTTCAGAATCACAGAATCTGAGAGGAACTATACACAAAAGAAACCTCTGCTAGTGTACACCTGGTAAGTGTGCATCCCCTATCTCCTTGAAGACTTCCAATCCTCATATGATAAGGACTCAGGGCTCTTCACCATCCTGGGTGCCTTCTTCTGCCAGCCATCATGCAATATGTGGTTTTCACAATGGTGCCTAGTATTCCAGGAGGGCAGAGAGCCATGGGGCTCTAAGACAAGACTCTCTAGGACTCCTTAGCTACACCACAAAGATACGCATGTGCTATTCATGCTCTCAGCAAATTCCATTCTACCGTCCCACTGAAGAAGCAGATCGGAGATTCAAACTCTCCCTGCTTTCTTTTAACTGTTACCTACAGACAACCTGAGAGAGGGGGAAAGGCTGCTGCCCTCCTTAGAGCTGTTGGCCACAGCTGTTCTTGTCTTCCTTATGGCTCTTTCCACTCAGCTGTCCTGCCTCTCTGTGAGAACGCACACATGGTAGAGAAGTCCAAGATGATCCCAAACACCACTGCAAGATGAAGTGACTCTCAACCCGTGAATCTCTGAAGATACAACAGAGAGTCAGAACCAATCCCAAGTTCTCACTGTAACCATCATAGTAGTTGACTGAAGAGTTTGTATCCAATAAGGGGTAAAAAACAAGATGCCTGAGACAGCAGAATTTGCTAGTAGTCATCTGCCCAACCCAAATGAATTATTTTGTGGTCTGTGAGGCACGACTTCATAAAGCAGAGGCCATATGGCCAAGCTATGGGAGCAAAAAGAAAGCAGAGGCCACCAATAACACCATCCCCACCACCACCACCGCTACTGCTACCACTACTACTACTACCACCACCACCGCTACTGCTACCACTACTACTACTACTGCCATTACTACCACCACCACTACTACTGCTACCACCACTACTACTGCTACCACTACTACTATTGCTACCACTACTACTACCACTACTACTACTACTGCTACTACTACTACTACCATTACTACCATCACCACCACCACTACTACCACTTCTACTACTACTACCACCACCACTGCCACCACTAATAATACTACTAAAATAACAGATCATTTATATAATTATTTAAGCATTAAATAAATGCTTACATATTATATAACATATATATTATGTAATGAATATTATAAATGCTTCCATATGCAGAATATTACACGTAGTATCTCATTTAATTTTCCCAATAGCCCTGTGAAGTTCAGCTACTATTTCCCCATTTCACAGCTGAGGCAACTGAGGTAGACAGAGTTTAAATGAGTTGCCAAGGATCAGACAGGTAGTTCCTGATTCCAGGCTCAGTTTTCTATCCATTTTATCACCTAGCTGCACATAATGAATTAGATTTCTTCATCATGGGGACCACAAGGTAATCCTACATACTTGCTCTGTGTCTCTAAGCATCCTCCCTTTGCCCCTCCTTGGATCACAGCTTCTGTTTCTAAGTTGAATGAAAACTCTCGGAGCTGAGTCAGCCATTGTTCTGTGTAGAATTCTTTGTTAGATGGGACCCCAATGGGTTGTCACTCCTTGAAATTCTCCCTAGTATTACTAAGCAGATAATAAACCTAAAATGGACTTAAGATTCTTAGATGGAAAAGCTCTTTCCCACCCCCACCGCCCCAAGAATCTTCCATTTTTCAACCCCTCCTTCCTGGTCACCTTTTCTGAATAGTATTTGGATTGGATCTATGTTTTCATTGCTATGTGGAGCTCCTAGTGTGAAAACCTCCTTTACAAATGCCAGTCTGAAACTTCGGTTTATAGAGAATTGCTGGAGGCACCTAGGGTTTAAGTAACTTACTTAGGGCACAAAGATGACTTGACTTCCTGAATCTAAGGCTGATGCTCTCTATTATAAAACACAGCCTCTAAAGCATTCTAATGGCACTTAGAATCATAGACTATCAGAACAAAAAAGGGCTTTAGAGATGACTGATCATAAATTTAATTTAGTAAACACTAATTAATCTCCTCCTGCATGTAGACCACTGTATTTGGAAATTGACTGCTCAGAGGCTATTAGAACCCTGTTCTCCTGACTCATGGACTAGTGATCTTTCCCACTGGGTTCCACTTTCCCATTCCTGGGTTCCTTCTTCAAGCCTTTCAGTTTAACTGGAATCAAGGATTAAATGAGACTTTCCTCTTCACATTTTATTTAACTTCATCTCATTAATTTCATATCCAAGTTTTGATTGGATAATTTGCCCATTCAGAGACTTACTGTCCAGATTTTGTTTTAATCAATTGGATTTTAGCTATCCCTCAGCCCATGGAGCTCCACATATTACAGTCTACTTGGCAGTTATTTTATATTCCACAGTCTGAAAATAATCCAACTCCTCAGCCCCTATTGAGAGCTATGATGTTCCTCCCTTTGTGCAGTTTATCTGAAAGGGCTTCAGGTCCATGGCTGCCTAGCTTCTTCGAAGGCCTCCTAAGGGGGCTCATTCCACTTTAGGAAAACACATGGAATTTGAATCTGCCACCTTAGCTTCCATCTAGTAGTCCTAGCTCTAAGGTTAAGCAGACCAAGTCAAGTTTCTTTCATAGAACATCCCTTCAGATACTTGAAGATAAGTAGTCTGTCCCCCACTCACTTTGCACCAGACTACACATGCCTGCTTCCTTAACCTTATCCTTATGTTGTATGGTTTCCAGCACCCTCATTATTTTGTTCACCCTTCTCTGAATCTGCCCCAGTTCATCAATATACTCCCTAAAATACTATGCTCAGAACTGAAAATAATACTGCCTCGGTGGTTTTACTGGGACAGAGGACACAAAATCATCCCTTCTCTCCTTCCACATGCTTCATTTCTATTAATGCAACCTCTTCTTCTTCCCTCTTGCCCCCTCCCCTTCCCTCAGGGCCACTCCAGAACTCACTCAGGATGGGTGGGGAGAGGGTGCTGACCATCAGGATGTCCTCTCTCTTTGCCTTCCCTCTTCATCACCTTCCCCTTTCCCAGAGTCATCCTAGAATCCATTCAGGATGTTTTAATGATCCCAGAGCTTGGATGAAATGAAAGTCACCAACTCTGCTGATCTTCCATCCCATCAGACCTTACCTTCTGTCCTACCTCTGCTCTCTAGAGACTCTTGTCTCTCTATATATAATTGGGGCCTTAACCTCTACCCTACAGTCTCTCCACAGGACTTCTCAGACTTTCCTACCCACCCTTCAGCTCATCTACCTGTGCCATCAGAGGATCAGTGAATGAACTAAGTATGTTCATTGTAGAGAAGATTTTGGAGAGACATGAGATATGTTTTCAAGAATACTGAGCTACCCTGTGGAAGGATTCAATTTGTTTGGCTTGGTTCCAGAGGACAAGTCTAGGAGAAATGCATGGAAGCTATAAGAAGGCCAATTTCTGCTAATTATGAGGAACAACTTCCTAGTGATTAGAGCTATAGCAAGAGGACTCTCTGTCTCAGGAAATAGTGAACTCCCCATCATTGAAGTTGTTTAATCAGAGACTGGATGACCACTTGTCAAGGTTATTTGAGTGCTAAGGTAGGAATGGGGATTAATCCATCAAACAGCAAGTTGGACCAGATGTCCCTTAAATTTTCTTTCTGCTATGATTCTCATGTGACAAAGGAAGACAGCTCAGTGCCTAAATACTGGTCCCCACCATTATTGGAAAAGTTTTTATTGAATGTAGCAACATTAAATTGAAAACATATCTCCAAACCTACAGGAAGATACACCCTGAAATTGTCACTTGGAGCATAGGAGACACCAAGATGCTCAAAATGTGTCATCAGTATCTCTCCCTACCATGACCAAAACTTCAAGAGAATGTATGGAACATCTTAAAGGTGGCAGGCAAACACACCCAATGTTGGGAAATCTACAAGGCACAAGTTAACTCAGGAAAACTTGAGATTTCCAAGGACTTAAGAGATAAAATCATATCTCTAATTTGACAAGAATTCAAGACAGTATGGCATAAATGGAAACCAATTCTAACAAATCAGAACTATGAGACAATGGGCAATCCCCTTTAACTCTCGAAACCATGGTTTCCTCACCTGTAAAATGGAGACAATGATGCTTGCACCTGTCTCCAATTTTGTTATGGGGAAAGTAGTTTTTAAACCTTACAGTGAGCTATTATTAATATCTTGCCCCTTTCACATCCATACATCAAGGACTTAGGATTTTATTCTTGTAAGAATTTCTTCTACCAACATAGACCTCAATCCATTTATAAATAAGTTGGTATTTTAGCAAGTTTCCTGAGGTTCAGAGGGTTTAAATGACTCACTCATGGTTACATGGCTAGTCAGTGTCAGAGACAGAAACAGAAATCAAATCTTCATATCCCCAGATCCAATGCCTTATTCATTATGCCATGCTACCTCTACTCTCCCCTTGTATTAGTAACAATAGCTGACTCTTATATCAATTGCTTGGAGAGTTTGGGGACACATTATTTAATAGAAAATTGTCCTCTTGGAGGAAAAAATCCCATCCTCTGTATATAACTGCCAAACTGAAAAAGAGAATTGCTGAGAATCTGTTCTAGAAACCAGTGCCATGTGGTTCCAGTGCTTTGGAACCTGCCCAGCACACCCAAAGCATAGCCCAGCCATTCTTCTTAGGATATTCCATCTAAGCCATTAGCCAACCATCTTAAGTAGCAAAACGTTGAGTGACTTGCCAGGACCCCCAGGATTTTATTCCTGGGTGTTGAAACTGCAAACTTTGGCATAATTACTTCATTTTTCCAAAGGGGTGTATATTCTCAACTCCACTAGACAAAAGACTTAAGTAACTATTTAAAGGCACACAAAACTATGCTGTGAAGGGGAATCTCCTGAAAAAACTGAGGATTTTTGGCCTGGAGATAAGACTTAGGGCAGGGAAATAATAGTAGCCATTGTCTTCATGTAACTTAAGGGTTATCATGGAAAAGGAAAATGAGACTCATTTTGGTTTCATATGGTAGACTAGAAGTAAGTAATGAATGGGAAGATGTTGAAAGGCAATTCTATACAAGGAAAAGACAAACTTCCTAACAGAGCTATCCAGAAATGTGATAGGATGAATTGCTTTGACAGCTAGTAAGTCTTCAAACAGAGGTTGGATAAACTCTTGCTAATACTATTACTGATGGTACTCCTAGTTAGGTAAAAATTGAACTTGTAAGATCTCTTTCAGCACTGTGAAGAATCTGTGACACTAAGGGTCAAAAATTTCCATCACTTCCTTATTCCTCTACGCTCCATCCACAAGCATTTCTTGCTGCAAAACTATACATCCTCCCAACAGGAGCCACAAAATGGGGTGGGTATGCTTTTCAAGACAAAGCAGTCCAAAAGAATTCCTTACCAAGACAAGGAGAGACATAACCAGGTAGTTACTATGAGGCTGGTGATCTATCAGTCCCCTTTAGACACCCAGCTCAGCAATACTGACTCCAGTTTTTGTTTGTTTGGTTTTTATTGGGACAAGAGGTGGAAATGTATGCGTCGCATAGACAAGGACACTCGCAGATGTCATAAAACAAAATTTATCTTTAATTTTGT
The DNA here is from genome assembly GCA_028658325.1 of Potorous gilbertii. Lineage (NCBI taxonomy): Eukaryota > Metazoa > Chordata > Mammalia > Diprotodontia > Potoroidae > Potorous > Potorous gilbertii. The sequence goes on along the minus strand of CM053772.1, from coordinate 237,369,824 downwards.
AAGTGTCAACAGCAGTACAAAAGATGGAGTGATGGTGACTAGATTAAGGGCAGAGAGGACAGTCTTGAGGTAAATGAGCATAAATAGGCAGTTCTTATAGACACTCCCCGGGGGGCGGTACCCCCATCATGGCGTATTATAAGGTATCACCGGAGGATGGTGGCATGTTTAACATATCAGGAAAGCACCTTGTGCAAAAAAAAAAAAGGAAAGAAAAGAGAAGAAAGGAAGAAAGAAAGAAAATAAAAACAGGAAAAGAAAAAGAAAGAAATAAAGATAAAAGTAAGGGGGGAAAAAAGGAATATGTAGCAGGGGTGCCAACATACACCACAATATATAAAGACAGTGTGTGCCTTTCAACTGTGTCTTTTCCATTAATTACTGAGGCAGAGGAGGAGAAGACTTTTTAAAAGTACCACTGAGAGATGATTGAATATTGAATTTACCTCACGTCAATACTGCACAACAAAATCCCAAGAAGTCTGTTTATGCAATGAAGCTAAGAATGATGATTCTCTTTTTAAAACATTTTTTCTTTTTCTCTGTTTTTAACTTGAGAGATTACTTTGTCATCAATAGCTTCTTATCCTTAGCAAACTTTGTTTTCGGTGTTGAGAGGAGAGGGTGAGAAAGATGTGATGGCAACCTGTAAGTTCATTTAAAAACTTTACACTGGACTGTACAAGATTTTTTTTTTTGATAAACTATTTACATTTTCAGACTTTAAAACATATTCAAAGCAGCAATAGACACTAGTTTTTTTTTTTAATCTTTTCCTCTAAACGCCCAAATCATCACCAGTCATGGGCCCAGGTAGGTACCTGCATTGTACATACAATTTCTATTAAGAAAACCTGCCAGTTAAAATTTGCTAGAGGGTGTATCTCAACAGCAACCCTAGCATCTCCAGGGCCACACCCACAGTGTTGCTCTAGGAACCAGAGCATAGTACCTTGACAACAGAGTTGTAGTTGTCCCTACAGCCCTACACAAACTTTACAATTGGAAACAGCAGCTAGCGTGTCAGTCCAGCATGTCAGTGAATTGTGCTGATTAAATTAACATAGAGTACAATCCCACAATATACATCACAAACAAATTACGTCAGGAAATAAAAAGAGTTACAGTAAGATAAGTTATGTAGTAACAGCTTATAAGCTTGTCTTAATGTAATAAAAAAATTTACATGGCAAATACAATAATGGATGAACAGAAATGCTAAGGATTCTAACACACTACAAGCTTGGGGAGCGGGGTGGGACCATATGGAAGGGAAAGAGTTAACAATAAAACCTGTGCTTTCAAAAAAGCAAAAACACATGTATGACAAAGGGAGACAGAGAAAAGGATGGCCAAAGGGAAAGAATGCACAGGGGCAGCGTGCACACATACACACACAGTGAAATATTTGCACATTCCCCATAATCCAGGAGCACCAAGGACCTCAGTTGGGGTTCTTCAGAAAGAGGAAATTGCTGTCAAGCTGCTCTCTAGCTGGTGTATTGCCATCCCTATGAAGCTGAAAATGGTTTTCAATGAGCAACCCCCACTCCCACCTCTAATCCCCATCCTAGAGGCCCTTATTCTGCCCCGCTCTCTGAACCAAAGTTGTGTGCTTCCAGAACGCAGGAATTCAGGAGCAAATGACTCGGCCCCTGACCAAAGGGGAAGGGAAAACAAGTATGTTTGCATATTGATATTTCTGATGATCAATTATTATATCACATTCACCTTGGGGTCCTAACATACAGTATAAGAAAAATGGAACATGGTCAAAAGGAATCACAGAGAGAATTCATTTATTAAGAAAAGCATGTCAGGATGGGGGGTGGCGCAAGAAGGCGATGAGACAAGTGCTTTATAGGAGGGCAGATGAGGTCAGACACAATTATTCTTTGAGAAGAATGGATGTGAGTGTCAAATCCATTCTTATACGAATACCAATGGAAGGTCCCTCAGAGAGGGGGCACCATTTGTCCCTTTTTACGTGAGAAAATGAAGACCCAGGAAAGCATCAGGTTACATTTAACTAGCTGCAACTGCAACTTGGGCAATTCAATGGCACTGGGCACAGGGTATCTTGCATGGTCTCAAATGGCATTGTGACCTTTCTTGTCAACTACTCGAGAAAATCAACTCTTACTGGAGGGGCCAGGGAACTACACTGTGGTGCTGGGGCCAGAATGAGTTTCTCCTCAGGGGATCAAGAGGCAAGCTCTAAACAGTAGCAGCCTATGGAGGGCTCACCCACTCCTTGCCCGAGGTGGGAATGCTTAGAGTAACCTGCCACCTCTCACCCCCAACCTTCCCAAAGGGAAAGAACACATGCTGTTATGTCAGCTTTGACACTACAAGGCAACTCACTGGCCCTCTGATAAATAAATACCCTGCAGTTCAACAGGCCTAATGCATCCCAGGTTGGGAAGGCAGTCATGTTCAGCCCTTCCTTCAATAAACTCAAGAACCAGAGGTGAGAGGACCTACTGGGGGAGGTCAGATCAAGCCTCTTCCTGGGGCCAGTGCTTCACAAAGGAGAACCACGGGAGTGGACGGGTTAGACTTTGTCATGATCTGAGTATCTTTGAAAAAAAAAAGAAATGTTTTATAATTGTCCCAAACAGAAAAACACCACATTTGTTCATTAAGCACAGGAATAGCCTGATGGCTTCTGTCCACAGACTTCCCACCCACCCCTTCCCTCACATTATTATAATATCATTTCAGGAGATGGGGCAAAGTCTATGGACAAAAGCAGTATGTACACATGTATATATACATATCATATATACACACATATATACATATATGCATATCTACATGTATCTATGTGTGTGAATATGTGTGTATATATATATATATATACATATATTATGTATAGATTATCCCACCATTAACTACATGGCACAATGGTTAAAAAGAGTATTTCCTGCCGGTGCCCCAATTCCAAATGATAGGGAAAAGCCCCATACGTCCTCTTACAATATGTAAATCATTTTCATCTGCGATATGACAATACCATGAACTAAATGGACAGAGAAATAAGAAGTCTCATATTATTCAAACTATTCAGTATTGGGGTATGGTGGGGGCAGAGCAGGGGGTGGGGCTTTATTAATGAGTCTAATCTTCAGACATCTTTTTTTCTTTTTTTTTTCTTTTTTTTTTGCTTTCCAAATGCTATTCATGCTTTCTGCTATCAAACAGTAACAGGACTATTTCATGCATTCTGCTTGGATTCACAAAGCAAATTGAGTTTCCTACCAGCTATCCCGGAAATTTGGTATTTTCAATGTATCAACTTTCTATATTAAAAAAAAAGTCTGTGTCTGTGGACGGTGTCTTCTAAATTCAGTGAGAGCCCAAGTGAGGGGTCTTGCTATCCCAGCTAGAGGTCCAAGCCTGAGCTCTCACGGCTCTCTCACTCTGATAATTCAGCATTTGCATGAGGTACAGTGACTTGTCAGCTTTTCATATGGACCGATATACATGGATACAGAACAGAAAAAGTAAATACATAACTTATACTTCACTAATTATTCATGAACCAAAAATAAAATTCTATTTCCTATGTTATATTTACACTTTAAAAAAAATCTAAAATGAGATGGTAGATTCATCAAAAGACTTTGTTTCGAGCCCCAATAAAAGTAAAATGAAGCTATCACTACGATTGTCCCTTCTTAATTTCCACCAACATTTAGAGCCGAAGTTGGCTAATAAATACAATAAATTGCTTATGCGCACCATTGAGATCCAGATGCAACCTTCCCGTCTGACCCAACGAATGAATGAGACGTTTACAATCAGATCCTTCCTGAATAGCCTTTCATTTTTGAAGAACGTGGCTAGAAGTGACCGAACCCCAGCGCTGAGGCGGGCGGGGGCTGCGGCTCCAACAAAGTGTTCATACACGCATGGATTTTGCATAAATAAATGAAATAACAAGACATAAAATGACTCCAATCCGGCAACTGCGGGGCAAGCCCACACGAGTCGAAACAGATGACTTTTGTTCTGTATTTTTCGTACAACAGTTTCACATTAGTCAGAAGTGATAAAAAATACCATTTATATCCAGTGCTTATAACACTTACAAAACAACATCTGTGAGTGTGTGTGTGTGTGTGTGTGTGTGTGTTTGTACTACGAGCAAAATCAAGTTTCAGTCCTAAAGAACAGTCCTTTGTTCTCCACCAGCCCAGAATATTATTTTGGCATGGTCATAAAAACAAAACAAAATTAACCAACTACTCTAAATGTTTGCCTTTGTGCAAAATTAATTACAGACGACACAATGCTAGCCATACAGCATTCTACCTATGCAACAGAACCAAGAAAGAAGGAGCAAGCAAGGTGTTGGGAAACAGGGAAGGGGAATGGGTGGGTAAGAGAAAGAGAACTAAAGAGAGGTGACCAATGGATAAGTCAGTAAGACGATATAATAAATAGTCCATCTTTAGTAAGTAATCCTCCCTCCTCCTCTTCTGAGCAAAAACATATTCAAACAAAGTTCTGATCCCCAACTGATGTTAAGAACACAGCTTGTCTATGAGTACCTATATCAGCTTATAGAGAGCGCTCACCAGCTAATGGGAGCCTGCAAGCTCAGGCTCCTATCGGCTAGACCTGTTTATTGCTATTGGGTTTGGAGAAAATAAATACAAAGATCCTCTAGTTGCTTTCAAGTGATGAGATGGCTCAAGAAATATGACAGCCCTGTTCCTATATCCTAGTAATGGGCCTGTAGTTTGTCCCACTGAAGATGAACAGGCCTGGTCATTGACTTTCCGAATGGAAACAGTGGGGGGAAGGCAAAAAGAACCATGCTAATTGAAGGGGATAGGGGTGGGCAGAGAACTGAGCTGCTCAACCTAAAAGGGAGCTAGTATCATGGAGTGCCCAGGGGCCCTATAGCCAAGCAGGAGACCTCTCCAGGGATGGGTGCTGCATGTGCATGGTGAATTAAGTTCTGCACATGGTCTCCCATTCTATGCACTCACATGCACACACACGCACAAGGCTGGGTGTGTGCACTCCACTTGCTGCAGAAATGGTGACTTATTTGCATAGGTGAAGGAGGTGAAGGAGGTAGAAATTCTACCTCCCCACAAACTCTTGGTTCCTCGGTTCTAAAAGCAGGAACTTCTCACAAGGGAATACTCTCTCTCCTTTCCTCCTCTCCTTTGGGCTCCTCCAAAGTTTACATTTCATTCCCCAAATGGATCCTAACTCACTATTTACCTCTCTACTTGCAGCATGGAGGCTGTTGGGTGACTTATCTCTGTCCTCAGAATTTTATAAACAAACTTGAGCCCCATACAACCACTGGGCCTGCTGACCAGTACTGGCTCACTCTTCACCCATAATTCCTACATGGGCCTGTCATCATGGTTGAGGAGTTGGCTCTTGGGCTCTCTTGTCTGGCCCTGCTGCTGGTGGGGAGGGGTGGAGCTGAAGTCTGCCTCATCACTCCCAGGTGAGATCAGCTCACACAGAATTCAGATACGGAATGGGAAGTCAGAAGGCTGGCCTACTCAGGTAGAAGGGCCTATACCTGGGCTGCAAGAACATAGCCCTTTAGTCAGTTACCCACTGTAAAGAAGAAATTTTTTGGCTTTAAAAATATTAACTTGAATTATCATTATGCTTAAGAAATGCTTCCAGATGTTCTGGGGACATATAATCCTTGCATCCATTTTCATGTCTGTAGCAGGTAAAGGAGGACCAAAAAAAGGGGGGGTTGGGGGAGTTTGGGGTAGAAAGGTAGAAATAAGGATTGTTAAGTTAATGCCACCAACAATGCTTTTTAAAATAAATAATCATTGGACCCTTGACATTCTGGAATGAATAAATTATTTAAGAGAAAATATGTTTAAGACTGAATGCCAGGGTTAAAGGCAAAAGGGGAACGGGGGTTGTGAGAGGCAGCCTCACATGAGGACAAGCAGCCTTGTTCGTAACTGGTGATCGCTCTGTTGTGCAGACATCCCATCACATCCTATCATGTCACGTCATGTCATGTCACACACTGATGGCACAGTGAGAGGCAAAAGCAGTTGGGTACATGCACGGTGGCAACCAAGCTCACTTCTTACAATATCCTGTCTCCAGATTCCTGAGTACTTTACCATTTTCTGGAAAAGAAAAAAAAAGGAAAAAAATACAACCTGTGGTTATCCTTTTTTTTTTTTTTAAGATGCCAAAGGATTGTCTAAGACTTTGCAGTGTCTCCCTTAAGACTTTCAAAAAAAATTATTTTTAAGATTCAAGAGTGATGAAAAAGTTTGGCACATGAGAAGTTCAACTCTACACATGGAAAAATGGAATTCCGAGGCCTTTTAAGTGCTCCGCACGCAGCCACGCTAGCGTGCCCGCAGACATTCTGCTCGCGTTCACAAGGTGAAATCTGCAGTTGTTTGCTAACATAATTCAGAATAAAAACACATTCACAACCTGTAGGCCGGCACAGCATACCTGAGTGAGAATGTTTAACCCCATCTAAAAACAGTAACTTAAACCTTTATCAACATCCAAAAGAGAAAAAAGACCAAAAAAAATAAGTAAGACTGGTAAGACAGCTATGGATTCAGATAAGTTTTCAAGTCCCGATGTCTCATATTTAATATATGTCTTCACCTAAATAAAAAACAAACAAAAAACACAAGTTCATGAAAAATCAGGGAAAACTCCATCTGTCTCACACATTATGAAACAATTAAGACCATTCTGCTGATGTCATTGGGGAGCCACAAATGCATGCGGGCTCTTTAAGACTTTTTTTTTTTGTTCAGGAAAAAAATAAAGAAGAAAAAAAAACCCGAGTCTGAGCATGTTGGTTCTGCAAACACTCCTCAGTTGGCACTGACGGCTTCGGGACCTTCGTTTTCACTGCTATAGTCCGATTTGACCTCTTCTTCGTAGTCGTCGTACATCTCCATGTCGTCCTCTCCGTTGATCATTTCGTTCCCTGCCAGGCTTGCGCCGTCTGTCTTCATGCCATAAGTGCTCTGGATGACAGGGAGGCTGGGCTCTGGGCTGGCGGAGGTGCTGGAGCAGTCGGATGTCATCTGAGGAGATGGGGTGGTAGTTGCCATGGTGATGGCACCAGGATACACAACACCCGTTCCTGTGGTGATGGGAATCTGGGGCTGTTGCCTGTATGAAAAACAAGATTAAAAAAAAAAACAAAAACAAAAAACCATGTACTTTTATGTTCTTGGTGAGCTGCAAGTATACTGCTTGTACCTACGTACCCAGCTGGGTGATGGGGGTGGCAGGCTAAGGCTAGCTTTCCAACCATGTTGGAATATGGTAATAAAATTAAGGTTTGGGCATTCATTTCCTTGGGACTCTGTCTCCTCATCCATAAAATGTGGATACTAATACTTGGGCTCCCTCCACCCCCTCACCAAATTATTGAGGGTAGAATAGAAATTCCAAAACTGAAAAGGGACTGGAAGTTTCCTGAAGTTTCTATGATTTCCCTAATTGTGAAACCAGCACATAACTTGGCATCGGTGGCTGCCCAGGGTCCCTGGAGCTGGGGGAGCAGGTCAGGTCCAGAAAGCCCCGGCAGCTCTGCCTCTTCCAAGTGCGGTCAGGATCTGAAAAGGTTCCCGAGCTCTCATTACGACGCATTGCCTATTGCCTTCCACAAGACTCTGCAGTCTTTCTGAAGTGAAGCTGATGCATCATGGACTCATCAGATCCTGACTTGGCTTGCAGGACCTTTGAGAAGGGAAGTCTTGGCTTCCTGCTGTGATCACTCCAACTTCTCGGCTGAGTTCACTGATATTTTAACTGGGACTTAAGAAACAAGAAACTACTCCAGAGACAGAGAGAGTGGCCACACTTTACTGACCTGAGACCCTTTAGGTTCCTTTATTAATGCATGCCACAGGAGTGAGATTAATAGAGCTATCATAAAATGGAATGGCCATCTCAAAAGGAACAAGTCCAGAGATAATAGATGTGGTGTAGCTGTTAGAATGCTGGACTTGGGAGTTACAGAGACCTGGGTTTGAATCCCACAACTGAATCCCACAAGCTGCATGACTTGGGCAAGTCACTTGACTCAGCCTCAGTTTCCTGATCTGTAAAATGAGAGGATTAGACTAGATGAACTCTAAATATAAGCTTCTAATGACCTGTACTTGCCAAAATAGATCTCATGCCCTCTAGTCCATTTTATTTACAAGAAAAAAAGAGGCAAGGCCAATCTATATGTGATTTTGACTACTGCAGAATACTCTACTTTTGCTTGCACTTTCCCCCTTCTCACCTTCCACAACTCATTAGTTTTGTTTTGGGATATAACAGAATATCTACATCGAAATATATTAACTAATTCATACACATTTTATATACATATGTGTATATAAAATAGAAAATTACAATAGACAGATAATTCACCACATCTGTCTATATTGTGGTATGTGAAAAAGCAACAAGATCCCTAGACTTCTTCCTATGGGGTGCTGAGTGCCCCCAAATTAGTCCCTTTGACCTGCAGTCATGTGTCAGTCTGTAGAAGACAGATAATGGAGAAATCTCAAGGTCTAATTGAGAATATCTCATGAAATGTGAGACCCTGATACTACATGAGTAAACTCAGAACTGCTGCTGTCTGGGGCAAATGAGCACAAATTAAATTTCATGCTCACCTGCCCAAGGCAGCGAAGGCCTCATTAGGTTTGACTGAATTCTGATGATTGCTTCAAAAGTATTTTTGACTTATTCATGCAATGAGTGAATTCAGTGAATTTCTTATGATATTAATTATCCTATGATATTAACCCATTTTACAGGAACTCACACTATGATGATCAGGAGGCTATGATCTGGATACAGTCTCCTGTACTCATAACATCAAGGCCAAACCAAAGTTTGCTGCCCATAAAGAATGGGCAGATAAGCTCACAATCTTCAGAAATGTAGATGAACATGCCATCAGTTCTGATCAGATACGGTTGAGTTTTGCTTACTGGAGTACATGTTTCATGAGGACTTGTTTTGTTTTGTTTCTGATTTCTCATATCTCCCCAACACCCAGTATAAAGTAGCCATTTAAACCATTTACCATCAGCTCTCTCTCTCTTCTCTTTGGAATACCCCATTCCCTTGAGAACATTCCCTCATTCTCTCTCTCTCCCTTTAGTCCAGTCTCTGATGAAGAGGTGACCATTCTTCTCACCAGATCAGCCCCTCTCTGTGTACCCTTGATCCCATTCCCTCTAATTTTTCCTAGCAGATTGTCCCCAACATCATTTCTTTCAATCTTTACCTAATTTGTCTCCTGTTCCTTCTCTGCTGCCTACAAGTATAACCAAGTCTCCCCCATCCTGAAAAACTCCCTCACTAAACCTGATCATTCCCTCAAACTATCATTGTCTGTCTCTCCTTCCTTTCAAGATTAAATTCCTAAAGGGGAAGGAGGAGAAGCTGTCTTCCTCCTCACCTACCCCCAGTCCCATCATTTCATTTCCATTCCTCTCCTCCTCAGTTGTTTGCAATCTGGTTTCTGACCTCTCCAAAGTCACCAAGGATCTCTAATGACCTTTTCCTTGATTCTCATCCTTCTCCACTCCTCTGCTGCACTTGACACTACTAATCATTTCTTGTTCCTCGATATTCTCTCCTCTTGGTTGGTCAGCTGGTTAGTTTTGTGACACTGATTTCTTGGTGGACAAGGACTGTTGAATTCTTTTGCCTCACCTGTTCCCAGACACAGTAGGTACTTAATAAGTGCTTGTTGATAAAGAATATTCCTTAACTGACACATATATTTTAGTACTGCAAAGATTTGTAATTTTATCAGTGTAACCTTCCATCAGTGCAGATTATGGGTTACTATAGCCAAAATAAAAGTCATTCCTTGGTGGCCAACCCTCCAATGCTCATCTCTCCTGCTTCAGCTAGGCTAGTCCTCAGATGGTAGGTACATGGTTTGTCTGTTGTGGGGCACACAATTAAAGCTTTTCCAGATTGTCCCTGTCAGGGCTTGTGTTCCATTGGCAAGGCCTCTGAGAACCCATTGTCACTCCATAGGATGGCACAACACTGGAGGAGCATTTGAAAAGGGACTGGATATTCACAATTCCTTGTATTTTTATCTGTTTGTCAGAATCTGAGAAGGGCAGATGACTTGAGACTATCATCAGTTGAAAACTGACCAACTGATCAAAATACTCAACCTCAACATCAGAGCAATAAAGGAAAAAACACAAGATGAGAAAATGTAATGTGAAATAGATTCAAACTCACATAAAAGAGACTTTCTCTAATAATATTTGGCTATTAAATTGGCAGTGAAGTGCAAAAGCAAAAAATTTTATATATTATATATATGTATATATACATACACACACACACACACACACACACACACACACACACACACACACACACACACACACACACACACACACACCCCCATCTGTTCATCTCACTCACTGGCACAAAAGATACACATAAAATATATCTAGAAATCCACTGCTGAATTACATGGAGCTCAATAGAAATGGTCCCTTGCAATTCAAAAATCCTGTGATCTCAATGATTAAAAAAAATAAGAAGATAATATTCCCAGACATGCAAATTAGAATGGCCTCACTCTGGCAATGTTTTGAAATTTACTTCAGGGACCAAATGCTGTTAGAACTCATTGCCAAAAAGGGAGAGATTTGCTGGAGAAGGCAATAAAAGACCTGAAGGACTATAGTAGGTACCAAAGCTGTTTTCCAAGAGTCCACATCTCCTGTTTGGTCAAGATGACCTCATAAAGACATAACTGGGAAACAAGGATGCTACATGGGGTTTTGGAGTCAGGGTTGGGGAAGGAAAAGCATTTTGGGAGGGAGCAGCTAGATGGCACAGCAGAAAAAGCAACCAGCCCTGAAGTCAGGAAGACCTGAGTTAAAATCTGGCCTCAGACTCTTATTAGCTGTGTGACCCTGGGCAAGTCACTTAATTGCCTCAATTAATTAACAATGGTTGCCTCAAAAAAAGGCATAATGGACTTAGAAAGTTAGGAAACCTGACTTCAAATCCTATCACCAACATCCCTGGGTGAGACCACTGATAAATCCCTTTCCTTCTCTGGATATGTTTCCTCTTGTAAATTGAAGAATTTAAATTGCCTCTAGTCACATACCTAGAGATTTGGATACACATCAGCATTTCACTTTAATTACCCTCCGACTCAGTTTCTGTCTCTGTAATATTGGGAGGATAATATTTGTAGCTATTCTCCAAGGTTTTTGTGACAAAGTATTTTGCAAATCCTAAAGGACTACTAAAATTAGAATGATTAATAATTAGCCCAGAATCTGTGATTTTACATATGTGAGTAATATCTCATATATACACATCTTAGTAAATGGTCATGAGTTGCTTTGACAAAAACAAAACAGAAAACAGAAACCACCTATGTCATAGCTTACACTCACTTAGTTCAGTTGACCCTGGGGTAGTAGACAATCTATGACCAGGAGCACAGCTGAAACACTCCAAACCTAGTAGGATGTGTTAGACTTTGTGCTCTACAGGTGTAACCTTTGAAAAGACAGGGTCACCTCCAGAGTCAGGCATCAGAAAATGACATTAGTAGAGTTGGTATTGCTAAAAGCCACCTATTCTGGAGCCAAAGGAATGAAAGCTAGCATCAGGGGGAAGGCCCCAGGACTGATGGCATTCTCTGGCCTTTATCATTGTAGGCAAACCATCTGTTATCCAGATGGGGAGCCCTAGTGAGCATATTCCAGGGCTTGTAGGGAAAACAGAGCTTGGGGCCCATATGCAAACATCAGGGAGAGGACCAAAACTGTCCTGGGAAATCCCTTTGCGGTCCTTTCACCTCCATGTCCTCCCCTTTGTTTACAAAAGAAATAGAGCTGAAAACCCTCCTGTGAACTGAGATGACCAAGGAGGCAGGCAAGGAACACAGAAGGTTGGTCACTGACCCAAGAAGTTCCTTTAAAGTCAGTCAGTCCCTAGGAATTAAAACCATGACCCATTTCTAAAGGGACAAGAGAGATAGCCAGTCTTGTGTGGCCTGGGTAAATCTAGGTTATCATTTGAGGATCCATAATGCCTCTGATAAAGGGACTCCCCCTTCTTCCCTTTGTGAACAGCTCCTCCTGGGTGTCCTGTGGGAAGTCCCACCTGACAAAGCATCTTCCCTCTCACTGTCCCAGGAAAATCCACAGTGACAGTGTGATATGGGAGGAAAGCACATGGGGTATGTAATAAGAAGGCCCACATTTAAAGGCTGTCTCCTGGATTCACTGTCTAACCTGGTCCAAGCTGTTTCACCACTCTGAGCTAGTCTTCTCATCTGGGAAATGGGCACAAGAAAACTGGAAGGGGCACCCCTTTTCACTATAGAAAAAGTGAACTTAGAGTAGACATCTACTAGAGTGTAACTTTTGTGAGGGTAAACCCCACATGTGAGATTTCTTTGTACCTTCTGCAGGACCCAGTCCTGTACCCAGGACTGTGTGGTGTAATTGAAAAGTACTAGCCGTAGTGTCAGAAAACCCAGATCTGAGTTCTACACGCACTATCAACTCATAAGATGAGACCGTTCAGATCACTTGACCTTTTTGGGTATCAGGTGCCATTCAATAACAGAGAGGGATCTATCTCCCAGGGGGCTTTGTGAGGCTCAAATGTGATAATATAGATATAGATATAAATATACATTATATACATATATATATATAGCTATAATAGCATTTATATAGCATTTGGAGGCTTACAAAGCACTTTAGACACCTCATTTCATCCTCAAAACAACCCTGGAACTCCCATTTTATAGATGAGGAAACTGAGGCAGGATGAGGTTAAGTGATTTGTCCAGGGTCATTCTAGTAGTAGACGTTTAAAGTTAGATTTGAACTCAGGTCTTCTAAACTTCGATGGTGCCACCTAGCAGCCACTAATAGTATAATGCAACTCAAATACCTTGTAAGCCATAAAGAATTTTATAAATATCACTAATATCATTATCCTCATCATGAAAGATGAGGATAAGAATTCACTATACTACGGACCTTTTCTCCAGGAAGAGAGTCAGAAAGAGCTGGGGCATGGCAAATACTGTATCTAACATAAACACTTCCAATATGGGAAATAATTCAGAATTAACTGTTGGTCATGAATGAAGTTGGTTGATCAACTAGTTAGAATAAAGTGAAAAAATTAACAGCAAATTAGTGGACAGGATAAAAAGACACTTCAGGCAGCTATGGCAGCTCTGACTTGACCTATTTAAACAAGCTGTTGACTCTGAAAAATGGGACATTGATAAATAGGATGTTAGGAGCCTGACTGCTTTCCCATTTGGGCATTATTTTAGCTATAACCTAACAATGAATTGCCTTATAGCTGTTTGAAATGGAGAGAGCAGCAGGGTGGGGAGAGAGAAAGAAAGGGTGAATAACATTAATTCTCTTTCCCACCTTGGTTTTCACTAGAATAACAAGTATAAGGGTGACAGGTTCCCAGGGCCTTACTTGACTGGATCATAAACCGAAACCTGAAAGGAAACTTGGAGGCAAGCTAATCCATCCTCCTCATTTTACAGATAAGGAAACTGAAGCTGGGAGAGGTCAAGTGACATGTCTAGGGTCAAACAGCCAGAAAGTACCACAGCAGAATTTGGATCCAGTCCTTCTGACTCCCAAACTGGCTTATCCCTGGAAAAGAAGGGACCCTCAGATGTGGCATGGGGCTTTTAAAGCAGAAGGTATAATGTTGCCTACAAGCAACCCTCAGGAGGAAAGAAATAAGAATAAAATCCACCAAGAAAGAACCCCACATGTGATCTGAGTAATGAAATGTCACAGTGAGGAAAAAGAACCCTGGATCTGGAGTCAGAACTTGAGTTCAAATACTGGTTTTGCTGCTTGTGTGACTTTGAACAGGTCATTTCACCATTCTGGACCTATTTCCTCATCTGTAAAAGGAGGGGCTGCATGAAATGGCTTATCATGTCCTTTCAATTTAAGACCTGTATCCTAAATTAGAACACGGTTTTCTTCCTTCCTGGCTGTCTAGGCAGCTATTTTCCCTCTCTCCTTCTTCCTCAAGGACAGAGCAGCAGTCAGTCTGCAGAACAGCTTTGTCTTCAGCGAGCTCTCTCTGGAGGGCAAGTGTCAGCCCTTCCCTTGCCCTTCAGGCCCTTCCTAATGAACAAAGGAGCAAGAAGCCATCTCCTTCTTTCTCTTGACTAGGAGACCATGTGACCTCATGTCAAAGCAAGCTCAGCTGAGACCAGGAGGAGCGCATCCTATTCACCAGAAAGCCTGTGACAGTTACAAATGAGATTAACATACAGATGTCATTTGGATGAATTTGTAAATTTGTTAATAAATGATAATATTCCTCAAAATGTTTTTGTTTTTCTTTTCTTTGTTTTTTCTTCTCTTAAGTGGCAGTTGGGGAAGGAGGTAAAGGGAAGACAAGATAGACTTTTATGTTCATTGAAAAAATACAATTAAATTTTTTTGAAAAGTCCATGTGCTTGCTGGTCCCTCATTAAACAGGAATTCAACCTACCAAGTCTGCTATTGCCCTTTGCTTTAGAAGAGTCTCGGGAATAAGACCGCACTGCCTTTTATCAGATTTGAAAGAGGAATCGAAGGAATATCTTTGACATATTTGGTGGATAAAAATGGCTATTACTCTGACACATAGATGATCTCCTTTGTGTAAAGAAATGTAACCAATGTAGGACAATTGACAAAATGAGGAGGCCAAGAGGATCCAGGAATCTCAGTCAGCAAACACTTGATCCATGTGCCAAGGAGAAAGGTATGTTTGCCAACGGCAATAGAGGTAAGACCCATTTACTGAACCTTTTTGTGGAGGACAATGGATGGTATTATTAGTGTATCACCTCACAAAAGCACAGAAGAGGGGGAGAAACCTGCATAAAACTTCCTGTTAAGCTTCAGCTGAGTCAGACAACCCAAAGAGCATGAAAAAATGTAAGGATAACAAATAGATGTGGAATGGAGCAGATCTGCCAGTGTTTCTATAGCAACCTATACCCACTATTGATGTCAATAGAATTACCACACTTGCACTATAAAGACTTCAATCTCTGTTGTGCTATATAAGGAATTGGAAATATCACTTAAAAATAAAGGAAGAAAAAGCAACTAGTCCTGGCTAATCATATTCAGAAGAAATCCATTCTGGAAACTAGATCATTTTAAAGGCATTCAGAAATTTTCAAGATAACTTTAAGAAAGGGATGATTTCAAAAGAATGTAAACTACCATAAATAATATCATTGCCAAAAAAAATAAAAAGGGAGGGTCTGAGGAGACAATACCAACTATGGAACCATATGCCTACTTTTATATCTCTATAATATCTTTATGAGATTGGTCTTCGTATGTATTAAATGTATCTTTGATGAACATATGGTGAGGGACAGAGGCAAGATTTCAGACAATTCTTTAGAGCAGACCACATCTGCACTGCCACAAAATTTTAATCTTCTGTTTGTGGATCACAAATAGCATTTGACAGCAGTGAGTAAAACAGAGCCCTAAGTTATACTTCCCAACAAAGTGGCTCCTATACATATGTTAATAACATGCAAGGAAACTTGGCAATTGTTATTGAAGGGAACCTTCTTCAAGGATCCCAGATTATCCTTATTCAGCAAGGCATGAGATAAAAAAATATGCTTGTCAAAGCTGTTACAAGGATACCCTGTGCAAGAAGCTCTAAACAGGAGAGGAATTCCCTTTGGATGAGATCTCTGGCTGTACGTATTTGCAGGTACACTGAGAAGAGCCAAGAAATACTCACCTTCAAGCAGTTAATTGTTTGGTCATTTCATGACCCCACTTGGGATTTTCTTGGCAAAGATGCTGAGTGGCTTACCATTTTCTGCTCCCGTTTATTTTACAGATGAGGAAACTGAGGCAAACAGGAGTAAGTGACTTGTCCAGGGCCACACAGCTAATAAGAATCTGAGGCCAGATTTGAACTTAGGAAGATGAGTCTTCCTGACTCCAGGCCCAGAGCTCTATCCACTGCACCATCAGATGCTCTTCTCAAGGAGTTATACACCCACTTAAAAGGGTAGCAGAATAATCCATGTAGGGAAACCAAAAAGCAAATGGATGACATCTACATATTGTCCAAACTATGGCATGTAATTAGATGGGCTGCTCATTTACCTAGACCATGACTATACCTAGGGCAAGTACTGTAGTTAGACAATGAGTTGGATCCACATTTGAATAGGACAAAAGTGAGTTAGATGGCACTTGGGAAATGATGCAGCACTTTCAATGGTTTTAAGTTGTTCTCTGCTGCCAAAGCTCATTTTTATCACAATATTCTTCTACTGATATATCACAGCTGTGACTCATGCTAGATTGTTAGAAATATTATGATCTCAAAAGAATCAGAATTGCAAGGGCTCTAAAGAAGAATGGAATGACACATGGTAGACGTGCATGGGCTGCACCAGTGATGATGACCCACATTCCAGAAGTGAAATCAGGACCATTATTGAGCTGCTCAAAGAACAAAAGTAAGGGATTACAGATGATCTGCCCAAGAGTTGCAGTGGCATGTACAAAGTACTCAGAGATGCAGAGAAAGAAATCCAGTATTGAGCAAGGCCTTCTATACAGGATTTATGAATAAGAATAATATTGTACAGGAAGGTTTGGGTGGATTACCATCCATCATAGAAGAAGGAATATCCACACTGATGAAAGCACAGATCTATTCTTCATTAGGTAATATGGATCCATTGATAGCTATCTAGGAGGATGGCATAAGGTCAAGAGAAGTTGTGATTGTCCAAGGTCCAATGGATAGTTAGCAAATTTAGGATTTGAATACAGATTCTTTGACCTCAGATGCAGGATTCTTCACTGCTTACAATAACTAGACAACTTGTGAAAGTCCTTAAACTGCTGAAATTCCAGAAGAGCATGGATCTGATGATCCTGCTATCTTTACCAGCACCAATGAAAGCCATGAAAAGTGAGAAACCAGAGTCATGTTCACCCTGGGAAAAAGCAATAGAGTAAAACAGTGAAGTAGATCACGTACAAGATCTACATATGAGCATCAGTGAAACGAGGACTCCATACCATGACGTTAAGGATCTTTGAAAGTATCTAAGACTGTAACACTACACTAAATATTATGCATATGAGACAGTGCAAGCAAAGTACTTCACAAACTTAAACGTATAATACAGAAACATCAGGTCTCACCATCACTATCACCACCATCTATCATAAGTAATCATGACATGAACTGCTCTTCATTCTTTCCTCCTGGATCAACTTTTGTTGTTTATCATCTCTTTCTCCTATTGTGTCTTGTATAGAGTTAGGCCCACAGTAGGTGACACAAAAATACTTTCTGACTGAGCAAATGACTGACTGATTGATTAAATGAAAAATGTTTCCAGCAAGCCTCCATTGGGCCATAGGGCCTCAGCCTATCAGAGATTACTTTCCTAAAATGTTATTTTCCAGATTGGTTGGCAAGGCTGCAATCCGAATTTCACATTTCATAAATGGAGGATAGGTAGCACATAGCGGACTTTCAATATCAGGAAGGAACACATCACAGTCAAAGTGTGTGCTGCTTTGGAGAAGGTGTGCACATAGCAGTCAGAGATGGGTAAGAAGCTTATCTGCAGCAGAAGCAACTGGGAAGGAGAAACCTAATGGGGGCCAAGTTCTACAGTAGTTTCCAGATCCCTAGCATTTTCCTAGAGAGCTGCTTAGCTTTGGCCTATAGCAAAATGAGCTGTGTATTTAGACAAGCAGATGGCTAGAGTTTACTGACCCTTTGAGAGACTCTTTACATAGAGTGAAGAAACAAATATAGCCTAGTTCTCTACATCAGGAGATTGCACCACGCCTCTGAAATCCCCACTGTAGAGAAGACCTGAATACAAGTCATCTTTCAAAACTCTCCCCTCCCAGGTCTGACTTCAGCACTTGAGACAGGAGGATAATGTGGTAATAAAGAGTCATTCAGAACGGTGGTCAAGGATATTTTTCAGACATGTATGCTGTGGTTAGAAACACCTTAAAGACTCCATTCAGTGCCTTTAGGAGTAAGACACAAAGTGCTAAGTGTTCAAATCACTTATGGATAAGGAGAATATGATTTTTTTATTTCATATAAATTAGAAATGTTGAAAAGTACTGAATGGAATTCTTTTTCTTTTTAAGAACCAGTTACAAGACTGAGACTATAGCCAACAAAACCATGGGAAACCATATATTTTATGGTTTCTACATCATTCCCTTAGAACCAACATGAAGCCTGGAAGAAATCTCAGAGACCATCTAGACCAGGGCTCCAAGGAGTCCACAGACAGATTTCAGGGGATCTGTGTGAACTTAGATTGGAAAATAATTAATTACATCTTTATTTTTACTAACTGTAATTTAGCATTTACCTTTTTATTTAAAATGTTTATTATTTTAAAATTATTTTAAAGTATTTAAAATTTATTTAAATTTTTAAAAAAATCACCCTAAGAAGTGGTTCAAAGGCTTCCTCAGACTATCAAAGGTTACATAGACTTTCCCAGACAGCTCAAGGAGTACTAGGACTTCCCTTGGATTGGCCAAGAGGTCTATGATATCAAAGATTAAAAACCCCTAGTCTAGAAGACCTTCTTTCACTTTACAAAGAAAGAAATGAAAGCCCAGGAAAAGATAGCACTTTGCTCTTGGTCACCCAGTGAACCAGGATGCAATCCTAGACCTTTTCCATCTCAGTTACCTAAATCCAGGGCAGATCCAAGGCTGTCCAAGAAGGCATTCTACACACTGAAATTACTAAAGAAAAGTCTGAAGTTAGCAGAAGAACATTTCAGATTTATCAAATCATGAGGATGGCTAGAAGAGGCTCTAAGAGATGTAAACACAATGAAATACAATTTCATTTATTATTAAGTGGTGCTTTCTTCAGGAAGATCATAAATTCAGATGCTTCCACTCCCTAAATCTCATACACCACTTTACCTGAATCTCTCCCTTGTAGCTACCTTATTTACATTCTCTTGCACTTTTGTAGCTTAGGGATTTGTTTCTATCCTTTACATTTATCTTACTCTCATATCATAGCTATTTGCGTACTTCTCCTTTCCCTCTCTCCCCTCAACCCCCATGAGATTATGAACTCCTTGAAAGAAGGACTGAGACAGCATCTATCTTTGCATCCCTCTACCTAGCCCAGTGTTTCACATATACTAGGCAATTAATAAAACACTTATTGAAATGAATTGAATTTAATTGAACTATATCATTCCAGGAAGGGAATTACATCCAGGATATGGTCTCACTTAACGTTATTATTAAGCTCACCTAACAGTAGTTATTTTTCTACTCTATTCTCAAAAGGTTAAGGGGAATTACTGAAAAGAGAAGCTCCCAAGCAATTAGTTATTTGAATAGCTAGGATAAGATATGTTAGTGTTTGCCTTTTCTACGTGATTTTTATTAGCTTGAAAGTTATGCAAGTCTTTCCAACAAGCAGCTATAAATATTGATCCTGCCCCCATCCCATCAAGAAGTCAATAGCAATCTTTGAATTTCATGTTTGTCTTTTTCTTCTACTCTACTTGTAACAACCTCATATCTAAGGAAGGTCAATTTCAAAAGATTAACCTAGGGAAGTTAATAATCTATCAAGCACAACCACTTACAAGAATAAAAAAAATTGGAAAAAAATCCTGCATGGTGACTTTGGATTTAAATAGCAAGCCATCCTTAGAAAGGGATGACAAGTGAGCCAGAATCAGGAAACAGCCAACAGAAAGGGAAGCACAGGCATCAGATCCTTTGTGGGAATCTGCCCCTCTGACTATATGAGTGTCTATTCTACCAACTTAAGATGACCTTTCCCAGAGGGAGTATCCCAGATAGTCAAGAATAGTGTGACTGTGTTCTAAGATCTCTCCCCATTTCCTGCTCAAATCAAGACCATGGATAGTTATCCCCAGGCTCTTGGATTCTCTGTCCATAATGGTGGGGATAAACCCAAGACTGATGCAGAGTTAATCTATGAGATATATTTCATTCACAGGAAAATGAGACAGAAACAAACACTGTCTTATAGGAAAAGCCTTGAATGTGGAGTTCAAAGAGATGGGTTTGAATCTTAGTTTTACCAGTTGTTGATCTTGGGTAAGCCTCTTTGTCTCTAAGACTCAGTTTCTCCTTCTAGAAAAAGGACTCAAAAAGGGCTTCACTCTATGATGCCTATGATCATGTGCATAGCAATAGGCCTTCTGAACTTGGCTTTCAGTTGACTTTTTGAGTTTGGAAGCTGAGATGTTTTACAATGTTGCAGTTTGGGAAATTTTTGCCTTACCTGTAGTCCCTGCTATCGGGGATGGGAGTAAGGGTGGGGGCTTGAGTTCAGGAGTTCTGAGCTATAGTGGGACTAAAAGCCATTGAGAGTTCTCACTAAGTCTGACCTCAAGGAGTGTAGAATCATCAAGCTGCCTAAGGAGAGGAAAACTGGCCCAGGATGGACATGGAGGGAGTCAAAGCTTTCATGCCATTAGCCATTTGGTTGAGCCTGTGAGTGGCTAATGAACTTCCAACCTGAGCAAGTTGGGAAGGCCTAGTCTCAAAACAAACAAAAACCACTTTTTTTCTTCTTATAGTATGTGTATTGGGAGCTTGGGGGGAGGGAGCCAAACAAACTCCTCCAATGCCTTCCAGCCGTGGTTATTAGAAATACCTCTTCATTTATCCTAATTAATTAATTTATCCTATCCATAACTACAGCACAACTTCCTTACCATGCTAGTGTTGGGGACCAATTTTATTGGAGAGTGAGATGGTGTGACCCAGGAGAAACAGTTTGCCCCACAGTACGATTACTTACTGTGTCCTACCCAAGGCAGCTACCCTCCCTTTTCCTTGTTCCTGTGAAAAAGGAGTAATAACAGTGCCTACTTCCTGGGACTGTTGTGAAGACCAAGTGAGACAGGAAGACGCACAAAGCCCATGCAAATCTAAAAGCATTCTATAAAGGCTGGCTATGTATTGTTACTAGTGATATTTTCCTACAAACACCCTGCCTTTCATTTTTCTCTTTTCACCTAGGGCTGAGCCATAAACTCTCCCAAGCCTTTTTCAAGTCATCTGCTCAGATGTAAACTCTCCACTGTCCCACTTCTGTACATGACTCTGAAGTCAATTTGCTGTTCCCTGGATTACATTTCTTACCGTTCCCCATTTCTTCCCCTGGGGTATCTCTTCTCTCACTGCACATTTAAAGCTCGGTCTGCTCCTTCCTGTGGCACAGTCCTTCCATTCAATTCTGCCTAGGGTTAGCAGCCATGAATGGGACTCCTCTTGTTGCCTACTCATATTATATCCCTGCTCCCAGCCCTCTCCCAGGGGCTTTCCCAGTCAAAGATTAGGGCTTCTGAGGCTTTAACTGCACTGTCTGTCCTCCTGTCCCTCCACCCTCTGCTAGACCTCCCTGGGGAAGAGAGTATTTTGCCCCTTCAATTGAGGGCGTCTAGCCATCTGTACTGCCATTCAGTTCCATGACTGTGGTTACCAGGGGGCCATCAGTAAACAGCTTCTCTTGGTGCAGACAGTAAGTCAGCCAAGTCAAAATTTATACCAGAAATCTATTACCTAATTCTTAAACAGAATGACATAAAATCATACTCCCAGATATCAAAAACATGTCTAGTTCCTGATTTCAGCAAGAAAAATCCACATTGTTGCTGCCTCTACCACAGAATAATTTACTGCAACAGGAGTCCAATATTCCGAGCCAAAAAGTGAGGGCCCCGTAACCGATGTCAAGGTCAATTATCTCGTGGTAGAGCCCACAACAAAAGCACACTATTGCGATTAGAGTCTTAAGCACAATACGGAGAATGTAGAAGGCTTCTGGGAATTTCTTAAGGCTCAGGATTTGCGGGGGGGGGAAGGGCTGGGGGGGGTGTTTGTTTGTTTGTTTTAAATAAACTATCTGAAACATCGTGTGTGGGCACCAAGCATCTTAGATTCCTTAGAAGACAAAGAGCAAGCTTCTCTGGGCTCCTAGGTGACAGAGCCACGTTTGCACTTGTAAGACTGAATGAATTCTAAGAGACATCTCATAAGAAGAATTTTTGGATCCAGAAGGCCAAGTCTTGGAGTCAGGAAGGCTTGGGTTCACCTCCCACCTCTGACTCATATTAGCTGTGTGACCAGGGCTATGTTGCCACTTATCCTCTTGGTGCTCCAAGCAGCTTTCTGGGACTATAAATACAGAGGAGTTGCCTTTCTGCATCAGTGGAAGGAATTTTTATACCTAGAGTGCATCACAGTAATGAAATAACATATCAGCACCAGAAAAAGCCCAAACCTGAATCAGAGCACAGCCTAATCAATAGTGCTGACTCCAAACAAATTCCCAACATTCTTCTGGGATTCTTCCTTCACCTCCGACCTCCCTCCAGAGTTGCTAGTACCCTCCCCCTCTGAAATGACTGTGTATGTATTTTCTAATTTTCTTAGCTGTATCCACATGGTTTCTTCCTTCCCTTAACTCCCTCCTTTCCCCTCCCAATGTAAGATCCCTGAAGGCAAGAAAGGCTTTTTTCTGTTCTATTGATGTGTCTCTAGTACCTATTGCAGGTAGTGTCCGGGACCTGGGAGGTGTTTGAGGAATAAAAGAGTGGGCTTCCAGCTGGGTCCCGAGGGGCAGGAAAGCCTGGGTGGCCCAGAGCCATAGATCTTACCCTACAGTGAAGAACTGTCTCATCTCCTGTCTCCGAGACCTCATCAGCTGTTTGTACTCTCCGATGCGGAGTTTTTTGCCGTCAACAATGCAGGTGCGTTTTGGTCGGGGTTTATACTTATAATTCGGATACTTCTCTAGGTGGATCTTGCTTAGCCGGGCCTGCTCTTCATAATACGGCTGCTTCTCTTGGTTGGACATGGATTTCCAGCGAGAGCCTGTATACAAAATATCACTGAGGTCCCACAGGAAAAAGGGGACATTCTGACCACCCCTGAGCTCCCCTGTTCTGTGGCATCTCTCCACACCAGTCACCCCAATTCTTCCAGAATGGGCCTAGAAATGAATATGCACTGCCTTCTATCTATACCATTACTGTCATTCTTCATCTTTGGATCCCTGAAACTGAGTATGGGAATTTAGACGTTGTGGGTACTTAATAATCCTTGCCTGAATTACCACTTCTCCTCACCCAGAATCATAGTTATGATATACGACAGTCTTCATTCACAACACTATCCCAGCTCTGCTCCAATCCTGAATTGTCCATCTGCCTCACGCATTTTTTTTAAAGATTTAAACTGATAAGGGAGGCCATGAATTGTTTAGAGTGACCCAGGAAGTTTAGGATGAGCTCACTTGGTTCCAGAAACGTAAGCGCTTCTCACATACAAGTATCCAGGGCACGATAGGCCCACCCTTTGAAAGGAGGTCAGCAGATGTTGACATCCTAACAGATTTAAAACTCTGCTGTCTGGGCATATTGTCTTCTTTTGGCCAGTAGTAATTAAAAGCACTGAACCCTCCTGGGGAAGTTTTAGTTCAAGAACCGGAAAGCAGAGTTGCAGTTACATATACTACTTTCAAGGACTGTAAACGTTCATTCATAGCTACACCAATAAAATGACTAAAAATTTTAATACAGTTTATACAGGAAGAGGTAGAAGTATTCAGATCTCTAATATTGTTTATAAGGAATTATCTAAACACTTGACAAGGAAGGGATGTGTTTTTTTAAGTGTAGCAAATTGCATTTTTTGTGTGTGCTTCCCTGGGGAAGAAAGCTGTTCCATACAGCTGGGAGCACAGGATGGCAGCTTCTCTGTCCCTATGTAAACAAATGAAAAAGTTGTACAAATAGTGTCTGCAACCAGCAGCACCCCACATCTGCCCTGCTAGCATGGCCCTCCTCTGCTCCTTCCTTAGGCCAGTGGCCAAAGTTGTTGAGAGTCTCTGCAGATAGCTTTGTGCACGCTAGCCTAGCCTCTGGCAGGTTAATGCCATGCTAACAGATAGAGTATTTCTGGCACTCTTGAAATATTTATGCCAAAAGTTTACATTTTAATGAATACAGTTACTATACTCCTAATGGTTTTTTCACAGAATGCACACAAATAATATAGATTCTCCACAGCTGCCAAATTTTAAACAGGGTAGGTTTTATACCCAACTGAAAGCTTATTCATGTTGTTACTGAAATGGCAGGCTAAAATTATGAAAACCTTCAAGCAAGATATTGAACTTTAGGACAGAGAAACATTGATTTCTCGGATGTTTTGCTTACGGATATATATATATATATATATGCATATATATGCATACACACACACACACACACACACACACACACACACACACACGAACTTATATATCAACTGTCTTTATGCAGTCCATTTCAGAGGGGTTTAGATTCAAGACCATAGCATTCACAGATGTCTTTTAGTTGAATACTGATTTTTTTAAAAGTACTTTATTGTTAGTGACTTTTAAAAGAAATCTATCGTTAGCTTAAAAGGTTATAAGGACAAGCCTGGGTTTTAACTTTTCACCACTCTTCATTCTGATGTATGTTTCTAATTTGCAAAGAGGTCATTGACTCACACTGTCTCAGAATTAAGTTAAATTATTTATCTAGAGGCAAAACATGTGTATTTGTGTATGCTTCCAATCACTGATATTTATCCAGGTTAAATATTTATTGCTTTTGAACAAAACATTTAAAAAATTAAACCACAGTTTCTGGCTCTAAATGTGTTTAAAGCATCTTAATCTGCTTCCTTGGGAATTTTGTCACATCATGACAATTTAAATAGAACAGTGCTGCTTTCTGTTGGGGTTTTTTCTCTCCCTTAAAAAAGAAACATGTTGACTCTAATGCAACATATTGAATAAAATATGTTCAATATGTTGGAGATAATTATTCCAAACTGAAGGAGCTGCATTGGGAAGATTCGGTCCTAGCTGGCCAAGGCAAGTGTTGAGTTAGCCCTAGGTAACTTGCTTAACATTATGGAAGGCTGCCGCACCAAGGCCCTTTGACCTGCTGTTTGGATACTCCATCGGTTTTTATGAAATTGGAACTAGTCGTGTCTTATTAACATGAATGCAACTCTATTTTACAAGTTTCCCAAGTTATCATTAGAGGCACTGTTCAGAGTGCCATGAATTTCATGCCCTTTCTGGGTTTTCAAATCGTTTCTGATGAGCTGTTGTGATGGGGTGTATTACAAGGAATTATTGTAGCAGAAAACTGTAAGGTCTGTAAGTGTTTCCAAGGCTTTGTGGCAATCTGTGAATTTAACACCCAGGAGTCTCCCTGTCCTCCCCCCACCTACAAATGAGAGGGAAAAAATTCTCTTTTTCTACACTTCTGTTACTGTGTCAGCAGAAAGCTCAGGGATGCTAAAATGCATGGAGTTAAGTTAAGTGTTCATAGTACTGTTTTGGAAAGGAATTCTTCACCCAGGCCCAGTCTGTGAAAAGAAAGGGCTAGATGGGCACTATGAGGTATGCCCATGCCCTGCTACTGGGGAGGCTGAGACTAGTGGATTGCTGAGCTCAGGAGGTCTGAGCGGCATTAGGAAAAGAAAGGGAAAGAAGGGCAATAACGCTGTCCTATCAATGGTACGTGGCAAGAAACCAAAGGCCAAGGTTTCCTGCAATGTCTGAGTTTCCCCAACCTTCTTTTTGCTTCCCTCCTGCCCCACCAGGCAATCATTGAGACTTGGACACTTACCTAGAATCTTACTAATGTTGGAGTTGTGCATGTCAGGAAAGGCTTGAAGGATTTTCCTCCTCTCGTCCTTTGCCCAAACCATGAAAGCATTCATTGGTCGCTTGATGTGTGGCTCGGTGCTGGCCCGGCCCCGGGCATCCCTGTAGACTCGGGCTTCAGCCACGGTGGCACCTCCTGTTGGCCAACAATAATACTGCTGTAGTTTAGCTGCAGAGCCATTCACAGCTTTACTTCCTGGAATGTCAGGGCATGAAGACACAAGACGGGGCAAAGCATTGTTAGCTGGATTGCAGATCTCGGCCTGGTTCATTTGTCTTCCCTGTCCTACTACCTTCCCCACCTTTCGCTGCTACACCAAGTCTGGCCTCCTGAAGCCCTACTGAGGGTCATTCTCCTTTCTGGATACTGGAATCCTCAGTTCCCTTCCAGGCTCCACTCAGAGACCACTTCCTAACTGGGGTATGGGAACACTTTTTTTAAAATACAGTTTGAAAACTGTGTATCAGTCCATAAGTTTGTGTATGTTGTAGTTCTACCTATTTTATTTTATGCATTTAAAAACATTAATCTGAGAAAGATTCCACAAGCTTCACTAGACTGTCATAGGGGTACAGGGCATGAGAAAGGTTATGAATCCCTGCTAAGTAAAGAAATAAATGAAAACCTTTCAGCTGCTAGTACATCCCCTAAAAATTACTTTGTATTTGTTTTACATGTGTACCCTTTGTTTTCCAAAGCAAGATATAAGCTCCTTGAAGATGGTTGTTGCTCTCCTTTTTATCTTCCCATCCCCAATGCCCATCTAATCTGGCTTATAGTAGCAAAAAATAAATTATTACAGAACTAAAATAGACTGAAATATGGCTGCTAAACAGTGTTTCTCATTTATGTATGTATTGGGTCCTTTTGCCCAGACTGTGGGCTCAAAGAAGGCAGAGGGGGCCACTGGTAAAGTATCTATGTATCTCTCTCATGGCTGAGCACAATCCCCTGCATATACAAGAGGAGAGAATGAATTCCAAAGGACCATTATTTCCTGAGGTCCCAAAGTACAACTAACCCAGCGAGACAAGCTCCCATGTTTCTTTTACACCAGACGCATGTTGGAGAAAGAGAGGGACAACCCTCTTAGCTGGCCTCCTGCACGCTTTGTCTTCTCTCAAATTCCAAAGCGAAATAGACTGTTTTGTTTTGTTTTTTCCGTTATCAGTCATCTTTTTCAAACAAAAGGTAGAAATACCTTCATTTCAGGGGCTCCAGAGTCCTACTTTTAATGCTGTTTATCTGTTACCTTCAGTCTATGTCTAAGATCAGTTTAGCCACTGATGGACCTGAACTTTTTGGTTTAGTAGACAGAAATTCTGCCCCAAGTCTGCTCTAAAGTCTAGGATCAAGCATGACACCCCCAGAGGTCACAGGGATGGGGAGCATTGGGTTTTGAGGTAAAGTTTCCCCTATAAATTGAGTGACTCCATTGAAGCTACATTGAAATTCACACTCCCTCCTTGCCAATCTCTTCCCCAAGGAGTATTATTTCCTAAGTTCAATAAGCTCCTTTATAATTGACAGGTTGAAAGGGACTGAGGTAGCCCTACAATCAACCCCTTTCAGAGTTTTAAATGTTTAAATGAATAGACGTTAGAACAAGTATTATGCAAATTATAGAAATAAGTTTCTGCCTCTCCCTGATAAATGTTTCAGTTTTTCCCTACCTTGAGAAACCAAAGCCCTCAGTTCTATTGCAGTCTTATCATTCCCAGAAATCCAAGGAGTGCTCTGTCAAATGGATGCAGCTGGAGAATGTCCATACATTGAATTTGGAGCAGGAGAGATTGTTACTGTCAATCCCCCTTATGAGAAAGCCAGAAGAGCTGCCCTTACAAGTTTAGAAAGAAGCAAAATATATTTTAGAAGGCATCATTTCTGGAAAAAGTAAATCCTTTCGGGTTCAATTGAGTTATTGTACAGAAGCAATATGGCCTTATCAATCTTAGGCTCGACCACTCTACCTCAGGATACCTTGATTAAGTGGAATGTGTTGGTGTCAAAGTCCGTAATAAATTAGAACATTAAAGTGCATTATTATTTCATAAACATGGCCATCATTTATTTTCAACCAAAGACGGGATAAAAAGAACAAGTCGGTCATTCTGCTGAATTCCCATTCTCTCTAGGGGTGGAGGGATATCCCAAAGGGCTCACAAACACAGCCTTTTTGCCAAACCCCCCCCTTCCTTTGGACCCCACAAGCTAGGCAGAGAGAGATTCCTTCCATGGAAAGTCCCTGAGCACAGGATGCATAACTAATATGCTACCTTTTTGCCACCATCCCCACAGTACATTAATTTCATTTAAAATGCACTGACCATACAGGATAAATTGATTTCACTTGCTATGGCTTTGACAGCCATGTTTATTGCGCAGTGAAATGTAGTGTAGCTTCAAGCTGACAATATCCATCAACATAGGGCAATATGCTGACTGCTGGGCCAGATGAAGGCATACATTACTCTAGGAGCAAAACACTTATTCAGATACGACACAGTGTCTTCTCCTGAGGATCACCAGGGTAATTTATGATGTCCTCCATGCCATTACTTTACAACTGACACGGATTCAGCAATTTATATACTTGCCCGCGTACACATAAAAGGAGACAGGTTTGTGGGGAATGTCAGATGAAAAGACATTTCAATATTATTTTAAGTTAACTGCTGTGCCACAGGTGTTTAACACCGTAGGGCAGTCTTTAATGCTTTCACTTTCCACTCCCCATGAAACAAAGAAGTCAAGCTTTTTTTTTCCCAGTCAGGAACAAACTAACAGGAAAAGAGAACCTTTAGGGAGCTTCTTCCCCAATAGAGAGAGGGAAAGGTTTGCACAGAGACTTCAAGATACTCAGAGAGGAAGCAGCTGGGCAAGGGACAGACGACTTTCTTCCCACTCACTGAGCAATGGAGCATCCTCAGATTTGCCTCAAAGCTTTTGCTTGAAATGCCCTATTTCTTTTCTTTTAGTATGGAGAGGCAGTATACTGAAGTAAGAAGAAAGACAGACTTGTCCCTCTCTCTGATTTCTCTGTTTCTATGAGTGATGTCTCAAACTTACTCCAGCTCATAAACTCAAAGGGGTCTTGGACTCTTCCTTTTCTCTCCCTTCTCCTAATCAGTTCTTTACACTATTAACTACCTCCACAAACTGAACTGAATTTACTTTCTCATTTCCTCTCTAGTTCAGGGTAGCTGCCTTCAGTTTCTCTCTACTCAAACATCTTTCACACAGCTATTGTAATTCCTAATGTATGTCCACTCAATGTCATTTCTCCACTCCCAAAAGCTTAAGTGGTTCCCCATTGTCTACCAGATATAGCAGAGATCCCCAACTCTGATCTTCAAGGACTTGTCCAATTTGGCCCTAGTATATCATTCCAGTGTTATGCCATCAGATCTGTCTTCATTTTGTAGCTCAGCTCATTCATTCATCAGACCATTTTATTGCCCTGCCCTTCTTTAGTGCAATCCATGCTTCCACTTACACTCTACCTAGGATGAATTCCTTGTCACCTTTTCTTCATCTGTTTTAATCTCTCTCTTCTCTGAAGGCCCAAGTCAGGTGCCACCTCCCCCAATCCCTCCCTCCACCCTGGTCCCCTGCCCTACCACCATTACCATGTGATAATGATCTCTGTTTCTTCAAAATTCTCAGAACTCTCTGCCTAAAACTTTTCTTTGCTTTTATCACATTTTCCTTTGCACCATCAGCAGTATTTGTGTACATGTTTACAGCATCAGTGGGAGTGGGAAAGAACATGAGGATGAATGGAAAAGATGCTATAGAAGGAGAATGAACAAAACTCAGAAGATCTGAGTCCAAAAACTCCTTGGGGGCAGGGACTATGTCTTCCTGTCATTTTGGAATCCCTAGTGTCTAGTCTTGGGCTTTCCATATACTAAATTCTTAATAAACTGCTGAACTGAATTGAAAAACGATTGAATAAGTATTTCTGACTCCTCTGACAGAAAGTCCTGTCCATTTCTATTTTATTCTTGTTAGCTGCTCACTAGTTGTTTTGTCTGAAGTCCCTATAGTCAGTTGGACCTGGGCTTGAAGTCTAGACTGAAATATAAGAGAAAGATTAAGCGTTCTCAGAGACACAAAGTCACCAGAACTTTCCACAATCAAAAGTATTTTGGAGACTATAATTTTAATGTGGTGATGCCAGATATTATTAATTCTTCATTTCATAAATATAATTGAAAAACATTTTTAAGATCTTCAAAGGAAAAGTAAGATCAGGAAAATTATTCGTTGCAAATGGAACAGAAAATAATGCTAAAAAATTGTTTTAAATTGTCTTCCCCCCATTTATGCATTTGAAGTCTAAAATTAACTTATTGTTGTTATGTTTTAAAGTACAAAGAGAAGAGAATATGATTTCATTCATTTTTGAAAGGTATGCCCTGGTAGTGAAAAGATAATTTTGTTTTTAAATTATTGCTCCTGTGTACCTGGGGTTTTTCCAGCCTTGAATCTAGTTCTTCCATTAATTGATTATGTGACTTTGACCAAGTCACTCTTCTTGGCCACAATTTTTAGAAAAGAAAAATTAGTTCAAGTGATCAGTAAAGTTCCCGCCTGCTCTGATGGTCTATGATTCAGAGGCTGATTCCCTTCCTTAAAGGCATCCCCATCCCTCTTTTAACAGGAGATAGGAAGTTTTAAAAAAAAAATAAAGGGAATGATGCAATTTTGTAGATTAAAAAAAGGTTGGTGGCCTGAGCTGGGCTAGGTATAGTACAGGAAGAAGCCCAATGGCAGGGCAAGTCTACAGCAGACCAAAGATGGACAACTGTAGCATCAACATCAATTAATAGTAATTGAGACACCAGTATCACCCATGGAGCTGAGGGGAAATGTTGTCCTGCACTCAAGACAATGGCAAATTCATCATAGAAAGTCAAAGTAGGCACGGACCTGGAGCCCTTCTGGTCCAACTCTACTTGAGAAGGATCCCTTTTGTAGTACTCCAAGAAGTATTACACCACCCAGCTGAAGCCCAGCATCTTTTCCACTGTATCACACCATTTCTGATTATTCTAGGGTTACTTCCTGCTGTAAATTTCAAGAAGAGAATTAAGTCAGAAGGGACCTCGTGGGTCATCTAGTTCATCTTCTCTCATTTTACAGAGGGAGAAACTGGTGCCAGAAGGCTTACCTAAGATCACAATGGAAGAAAGCAGCAGAGACAGATTGAACCCAGGTCCTCTGACTCCCAACCTATCCCTTGTCCACTGTACTGTGTTATCTTTCCATTTAGAAAGAAAAGAGAAAATTCAGGCAGGTTAATCTGCCGATTCACAATTTTTTAAGAGAAGGGATGACATAATTAAATTACAATGGACGTAAATGATACATAGATAAGGTGATATGGAAAGAATGGATCTTTTGGACTTAGAAGACTTAATTTGGAAACCAACCAGTTACTCTCACAGGAAGATCAGACTTAGCTTCTTCATTTGGGAAATGGAAACAATCATGCCTGTGGTTCCTTCCTCACAAAGCTATTATGAAGAAAGGGCTTCGTGAAGTTCAATTATTTGAATGGATCCATGATCATTTTGCTAAGTATATTCCTTACAACAACCTATCCATGACTTCTCTGTCTGTCTAATTCTGGTCCACATCCTTTCATAAATTTACCATACAGTGTCCACTCTATATTCTAGAAATTTTAATATTTAAGAAATGCTAATCATGTAACTTCAGGTGCAGTGATCTATCCAATGAGCCACCGACCTGTGTCAAATTCAATCTTAGGCTGTCTTAAAAAGAATCTTGGTAATAATTATAAAGTACTTTTGGCGACAGCAAAGAACTGTAGATGCTCATGGACTGGGGAATGGCTAAGCAAGCTGTGGTGTGTGAATGGAATGGAATATCACTGCATGCTAAGAATCGACAAAATTAATACAGAGAAGCATGGGAAGACTTCTACGAATTGATGCAAAACGAAGTAAGTAGAACTAGGGAAACTATACACATTGAGTACAACAATGTAGATGGAAAGAACAAAAATAAAACAACTGAAATCAAACACTGTGACAATGTAATGATCAAGCTTGGTCACAAGGGAAAGACTGATAAAATACTTCCTCTGGGACTCATGTTATTTACAGGGATGGGAACCCATAAGTAGGTGTGGGAACACTGCATTTAATGTCAGACTTTTTTCAATAACGTGGTAAATTTTGCTGAAGTGTTTTTCCCCTCATTTTTATTCTTTGTTAAAAGGGATGGCTCTCTGAAGGGGGAATGGAATAGCTATAATAGGAAATATAGGTGATGTAAAGAAAAAAATATCAATAAACTTGATTTTTAAAAAGTGAAATGGTATCCACCTTAGTGGAGATGATCATCCTGCTGGCCTGTCTCCTGGCTAGAATTTGTATGGACTTCAGTTCTGTCCACCACATTTTTTGGAAGGACATTGACAGTTTGGAGCATGTCTACAGATTGGTAACTGGGATGGAAAATGGACTGGAAATCATGTTGTACACGGACAGCTTGAAAGAACTAGGAGACATTGAATTCAGAAAAGTAGCCTTCTGGATGGGTGTGAGTTTATGGAAATAAGTGCTTTGGAAATTTTAAAGAAATATGCAAATGTGGGTCATGATGATGATGATGAAGAAAATTAAAATTAATGGATGTCCTCAAATATTTGAAGGGTTCTCAGATAGAGGGCTGAAACTTGTCCTGAGTGACATAATAAAGAATTTGAACTAGTAGAGGGTGGAGACTGCAGAAAGTTAGATTTCTGAAAGAAAGAATTCCACCTACCACCTCTCCCATCCCACCACACACAGACACAGGAGCTTTTCAAAAGTGAACTGCTTCAAAGATTAGTGAGTTCTGCATCACCAGAGGTCATCAAGTGAGGGCTGGGAGACTACTTGTCAGGGATATACAAGTTGCTCTAGACAAATGCAAGGATACCTCCCAGCTCAGAAATTCTCTGATTTGTTGGAACTGTGCTGAAGAGTCACAACACTTTCCCTAGGTACCTCTGGAGAATGACTATGTTGAGTCCAAGGTAAATTAGAGAAAATGGTCCTGTTTATACAAAGAATTACAGTGAAGGGTGGAAATACTTGAGTGGTCTCTTAAGCGGCAACGAAATACTTGTTAATAAAGAGAGAGACAAATGTAGAATGTTTTGTTGCACATCAGAACTCTTGACAATCACTGCATTTCAAACTGTAAGTAGGTTCTTAGCTCCTTCAACCTGTCTGTCAAATAGAATCTATTTGAGGCTCACATGTGAGATTTGGGTTGGAGTTGGAATTGGAGGATACAGCTGATTGCCCCTTGTTTGTGTTAATATACAAAATGAGGAGTCTATCAGGGGTTTAAATTTTTAAAAATAGATCATTAAAGAAATTGAAAAAATAAATCAAAAATTAGGAAAAAGGGCAAGTATTTGCATTCCTGTCATATGCTTTCATCAATTCCCTCCCTACCCCCCACCAAATGACAACAACAAATTCATCTTAATGTAATATATTAAGTTATGGAATACTTGTCGGTTTTCTGTCGTGATCTTTATAGCCTTCTAAGAACTTCTTATTCCTACTATTCTATCAGAGTGAGAGGTGAATTTCAGAATTAAGAATTAATTAGGTTAGGATTTAGAACATATTTCTTTTTCCCAACATCATAAAGTTTGGCTGTCCTCATCGCTAAGTTGAGAGAAAAACATAAAAGTACTGCAATCAGCTAGAAGGATAAGAAAAGAATGAGTGTCTTCTCTTCCCATTTCTGTTTTACTTCATTATCTTTGCAGATTCTTGCCACTGGTCTTTCTTCACAGTCATGGAACAACCCATGCAAGGTCATAATTTCCCAAATTCCCAAACTGAACCTGGTTGGTCAAAGACATGGGAAACAATCCTAACGACAGATCTTATTTCCATATCACTTTTAGGTTTACAAAGTACTTTCTTCTTCATAAACTTATAGAGTAGGCAGCAAACGTAGCCTCCAAAGATTATAAACCTTCAGTGACCAAGCAAATAGCTGGAAGCACATTTCAATTTTTTTATTTCTTACTTTTTTCCTGAAGGGGTCATTTTTTTTTTCAGTTTTCTATGTGTAACCAAAGGTCTCTGAAGGAGATACCATGAGAAGTCAAGGCTTAAGAATTCTAAAACTGTCTGACTCTATAGGGTGGTTTTTCCAAGAGAAAATTTAGAAATAGGTAAACTGATCCCAGGAAACATGTTCCATTTAGGGAAGACTCAATCCCACAGTTCTTGTCCAGCCAGCTGACAATCCCTCTATATGCCAATACCATACTGTTCTTCAGCTAACACTGTCTACTCCCCACACTCAGCAAGGAGAATACTTCTATAACTCAGCTAGGTTCATGAGGGGAACTCATTACCAGTTATGAGGATCATGCCAACATCAAATGGATTGTTTGAATGTTCCCTTACTAGAAGATTCAAGGACATGCCTCAAACTGGAAAATGTGGCAGAGATGCAGACTCTGTTAAGTAAACGTGGTGCTCACTTACAATATTATGAGCAAAGGTTATTGCAGAGAAATCTTCAATTTTCCCTATCAGAGACTCCATTCTCCTGAAACATCAACAAGAAGAACCAAAAATGGGAATTCCCGAAGGTCAGCTCAGAGGAAACATAAACCCCTAATTCAATAACTGTGCTACTGCTTTGAGAAAGGCCTTATTATTGCAACATCCATATGGAGCCAATTGGACATTAATGACTAATCAATCCCTCCCCTTTCTATTCTACTTAGAGTGTCACAAACCATGTTTAGATTAGCCCGTTTCCTGCTTAGGATTGCTCAAGATGTCTTTTGTTCTTTCAGGGCCCAGCCTGATGGAGGCAGCTTAAACAAACACACCCCCCGAGTGGCGCAGGAGTTATAACGTGCCATATGGGAATGAACAAAGGGGCCATACTAAAGCCTTTTGTGGTATTTGTTAATGTTTTTCATCTGAGCTTAAAAAGACTTAATGACTTTGTGGTGAGCTGATGCATGTGGCTCGTGGCTTTGCAAAATGAAGGAAATTCTAGCCAGCAAGATACCCGTCTATATTTTCCAGAGTCCCTGGCTTTCCGTTTCAGGGGCAGAGTTTTCTTTCTTTCTTCTTCGTCTTTAATTAAGTTACATTTGCTTCACATATCTAAACAAAATTCTTTATCTGGATTAAACTGGTGTTTCCCAGGATGGATCTCCTCCCTCTCTCTCTCTCTCTCTCTCTCTCTCTCTCTCTCTCTCTCTCAGCTTGCACACAGAGCACCAGCTACTCTGTTGATACTTACATCTCCACATGTACCCACATAAGTCAGACTTGCAAGATGCTGAGCTAAGGTAATGGGACCCATTTAGCCAAAGATCAGATGTGACTGGAGCTACAATAAGGCGACAATTGCTTCTGGTTCCTAAACTTTCCAAGGGAAGCTGGCTGAGATTTAGCTAACCTTCTCCCTTTGCTCCCTGCCACTCCCCACTCCCACCGCAATCCCAATATGCAGTGTTTGTGAGCTGCAAACTCCATGGGTTTCATTCAATCTAGGCTTGAAGCAAAATAAAGGGAATGAGAACCCAATTGAAGGAAAACCCACAGACCACTGACCTGGAGGGCTCATTTAACCCTCAAAAACATCAACTTTTTTATGAGATTAATTCCAATAAACTGAATACTGTTGGATCTGAGGAACACAGTCACATCCCTCCTCTTCTGTACACAGGCATCCCTAAAAAATGCAACTTTTACAAGATCGTGCTTTGTGAAACCTCAACAGTGCTGACAAAAACGTAGGCTGAGTGAGAGCTTGAGATTAAAAGAGATCACTTGTACTCCTTTAGCCACTGGTTTGTTGGGCAAATCAGAGGTCCCAGAACCTACCACTTCCAGGACAATCCTGAGTTCTAATATTCCTGGTTTTAGGATGCTACATCTTTTGTATATTTAAGTGGACAAAGGCACAATGTGACTTCCATGCAGAGTAAAGTTCTTAAGGAAAGGTATTACATACTCACTGAATCACACAGAATGTTAAGAGTAGATAAAACCTCAAAACACAGACTTTGGGATCCTAGAGTTGTAAAGGGTCCTAATATATATGATTGTTGCGCTGGGAGAGAAATCAGAACATAGAACATGACAAGATATAATTAAGAAAGAACATGGATCATAGAATGTCAAAGACCTCTTAGACTCGTTGATGCAAGAAAGACTTTTAGAACATAGAGAAAACTGAGGTGAAGAGAAGTGACTTGTCAAAGGTCACACGAGTAGTTGTAGGCAGAGATATGACAAGATCTCAGTTTTTCTGACTCTCAGTACCATGACACTGAAGTTGGTTTCTAAAATGATCAGATTAGGGACAATTTAATTATTCCAATGGCATTCAGATAAGAAGGTCATTAATAACTTTAATTCCCTAGCTTCTTGTTTCTCTTTATTTTTCCCGGTGAACCCTCTATTTGTCAGGACGAGGGGAATTCTAAGCATGACTGATCCTGAGAGGTTTGCATTTTCTTATCTTGGTGAAAATAAAGGAAAAATAAAAGGGAAGGAATAGCCAATGTAATTTCTTCACCATAAAGATTTGATGAAAGAATCTTTATGTGCAAATGATCCATGCGATCTCCCATGATACACATACACACACACACACACACACACACACACACACACACACACGCAAATGCACTTTTAGACTACATCAATAAAATCAGTGTCAAAAATTAGCTTAGTTAGAGAACCACTATCATCTATCCTGGTCAGGCCATATCAGAAATACTGTTTCCAATTCCAAGTGCAACATTTATGCAGGAAATTGGCAATCTGGAGAGTATTGAAGACCAACTAGATTTGTCGTTCTTGGCCCCAGAGGGCAAAACTAAGAGATTGGTGTGGCATCTATAGGGAGGCTGATTTCAGCTCAGCACTGAGTAAAACCTCCTAACCATAACACTGAACCAGAAGTGAAATGGGCTGCATCATACAGTACAGAGTGTCCCATTACCAGAGAGCTTGGAGTAGAGGTCTGATGAAAGGGCATATTGCAGATGGAATTTGTATTACATTTGGATACAAGACAAAATGGGAGGCCAGGTGGCACCATAGAGCACAGAGCACCAGGCCCAGAGAAGACTCGGCTTCCTGAGTTCAAATCCAGTCTCAGACACTTTCTGGCTGTGTTACTCTGAACAAGATACAACCCTATTTCCCTCAGTTTCCTCCTCTGTAAAATGACTAGAAAATGAAATGGCAAACTACTCCAGTATCTTTGCCAAGAAAACCCCAAATGGGGTCACAAAGAGTCAAACTCAGCTGGTACAAATGAACAAACATGAGACTAGACAACCTCTAAGATTGTTTCTAAGATCCTAAATTTTATAAGACAAGTACTCCTTGACTATTTTCGGTGCTTTGCCAACTATTTCCTTTTTTGAGCCATGAAAGGAAGGTGAGAATCTATCATGGCTATCTCATGTAATCTGCTCATCTCTAGAGCTGTGAATCCTGACCCAAACAAAGCAACTGTCTGGGTAGGTTGCTTCCCCTTCCCCAGGTTAATATCCATAACAACATCAGCCCACACGATATTAATAAAACACGAGGCTATCACTCTAAGACCATGACAAGAAAATTAACATTTCCTTGCCAAAAATTGAGGAAGAGGATTGATAGACAGCATGGCATAATGGAAATAACACTTGATTTGAAATTAAAGGACCTGGGTTCAAATCCCATTTCTGCCACTATATAGCCTTCATTAAGTCATTTAAATTTTCTGGCCTCTACTTTCCTCACATCATTTGGGTCACATGAGTTCTAGGGATCCCTAGGGTTTCAAATATATAATCTTGTGATTCTAGGGCATTCTCCAGAGCACATCATGAATAGGTTAAAAGATCACATATAAATATTTTTAGAAAAAAAAGACATTTCATTGAGCAATAGTAAACTGTTGATAATAAGAAATAGTTGATAGGTATATATACCATGGGATTGGTCAAATGTAATCAGATGGCAGTTTACCTTTCAGATACAACCTATGGCAAAGATCTACAAGTGAAATCAAAAGGCCCTCCGTGGGCAACACTCACGTGAACTTGACCAACCATGCACCAACAAGGGAGCCTCAAACAAATGGCAGAAGCTTGCGGATTCTTTAAAAAATGAAAACGAGTTTATGATGGCATTTCAGAATCAGGTATTGCCACCAGAATTTACAGGAAGTTTGTCCTTAAGGAGCCCAGATTTAGTAATCAATGCAAATTGTGTAAGGAAACAATAGAGACTGTGTGATAGCATTACAGGCAGCAAAATATTGCTTCTTCCAAATACCCAGCAAGAGAGGTCCTGGGGGCTAGAATTATGTGTCAGAAGTTTGCTACCACTGATGGACAGATGGTCAGTACAAATCCCATGCTACAAAAACAGACCTCAAAATACCCTGGAAAATGCAACTAATAAATTATACTACAAATAGACCACTATCACAGAACAAACAGTTGTCCTCAATCACCCAGACCAAAAAAAAAAAATGAACATTTTAAATTGATATTACCATAGCAAATACTCATAATCTCTAAACTATGTAGAATGGATAGTTTAAAAATTATAGAGACCTAGCAGGAGAGATCAAAATCATGTCAGAGTGTAATGAGGTACTTATCTTCTCTGTTTTCCTATCTACTACCCAAGTTGAACACAGGGGCCTACAGAGAATGAGCTTTGAGCCTCCTAATTTCATTCAGCTCCAAAAAGCAGCTATTTTATCCACATGTACAAGGTTTGTAAACCATTACATATAAAAAAGTAATAGCAGGGTAATAGCAGGGCCACTTCTATCTGAATCCCAGTAAAAGGGACGAGAATGATACAACAGTGATAACTGATGATGATGCTGAGGAGGGTAGCATACCAGCCACAGATCTGGATTTGGATTCCAAAGAGTTTGGTTGAAATTTCATACTCAACACACACGATTGTGTGCCCCCTGAGCAAGTCACTTAACCTCTTAGTGCCCTAGGTAACTGCCTGAGACTATCAGATGCACTAGTAAAGACTACCAGATGAACTAGTAAAGAAAGATCCTCACTGGGAGCTTTCTGGGGGGGGGGGGGTCAATTAAAATAATAATAGGTAACCTTTTATTTAGTGGTTTCAGTCTAGTCAAATTCTTCAAGACCCCTTCTGGGGTTTTCATGGCAAGGATACTGGAGTGGTTTGCCACTTCCTTCTCCAGATCATTTTACAAATGAGGAAACTGAGGCAAAGAGAGGTTAAGTGACTTGCCAGGTGTTCCACGGTGAGTGTCTGAGGCTTGATTTGAACTCAACTCTCCAAGGCCAGAGCTTTATCCATTGGGCCACCTATGTGTCTTGGTAACATTTACTCAGCACTTGATGTTCATATATAGATCCCTTGATCTTTCAAACAACCCTGAGGTCCTAGGCTATTAGTATTTTCATTTTACAGATAAGGAAATTAAGTGTCAAGTGACTTGCCTAGAGTCATACCTGTAATAAGCATCAGAGGCAACATTCAAACCCAGGTCTTCCTGTTTCCAAGTCTAGTGCTCTCCACTACACTCCACGACCCCACGCTACTCTATTTAATGACTGATGGAAAAGCCTATTTGGCTTGTTACTTAGATATCAAATGTGAGGGAAGTTCTGAGG
This sequence comes from Potorous gilbertii, assembly GCA_028658325.1. Taxonomy (NCBI): domain Eukaryota; kingdom Metazoa; phylum Chordata; class Mammalia; order Diprotodontia; family Potoroidae; genus Potorous; species Potorous gilbertii. The sequence continues at coordinate 237,330,312 of CM053772.1, read as the reverse complement.
GTGTTTTACCTTTGTTTGCATGATGCTATTCCATCATAAGATTATCTACATCAACACATTCCCTCCCTCTTTCATCAATGCAAGCCAATCACCCCATTAGAAATTTCTATTCAACATCCTATTGTGATATTTAAGAGCAGGCATCCTTCTTGACCATTGGAAAACAGAGCTGAAATCCAATGAAGATGCAACATCCCAAAGCAAGACTCATCACTTATCTCACTAGGACCAGGGCAAGAAAGAAAGCAAGCCCTTTGATCTATTTGAAGTCAGGGAATAAGGAAGAGAACTTCCTCCTCCATCAATTAGTTTTTGACCATGAGTCCACTGGAGGGACACAGTTCAGATCTTTGGATTCAGATCAGGCCCATGGCAGATAGAGCCAAAGGGGAGAAGACCAGAGATTTAGACTTGGCTTTCTCCACCCCACAAGCAGCTCTGTAGAAGCCAGGAGCAACAATTCCCACTTTCATCTTATCCTCATTCAGGATCAATCTTCCCTTGGAATGGAAAACTTATATTGAAGCAGTATGAAGCTGTCTCTATGCTACAGAAGAGAAAGAAATATATGTATCTGCATGCATATATATGTATATGTATGTATGTATACATATATATATATACATATTAAAACCAATAATCTATATTTTTAGTAAAAGTTTTAAATGGCTGAATATATGACTTGTGAAATTTTCTCCTAGGCTAAGACTTGGTATATTAACTTTTAGTTCAGAATTATTTTTTATAGCCTGACCCCTAAATGTAACAGTTTACAATATAATGCGAAAAGTGATAAATTCTTACCTTTGTGACTTCTTATGGGCCTAATCCAAGTAGAGCCTCGGCAACTGTGCACCTTGGCTCCCTAAAGGCCACGTAATAAAGCAGAAAGACTCCTCAACTCAAAGAAAAAGGCTTGGTTTCAAGTTCTGACTAATATATAACAGCTCTATAAGTTACATGCCTCAGTTTTCTCATCTGTAAAATGAGAATGGTAACACCTTCTGCTACCTACTTCAGAGGAGTATTACAAGGACTAAATGAAATAAAATATTCAAGGTACCTTGTTAACTATAAATTATTATATTGCTACTGCTACTATTAGCAATAACTAAAGTCATGGAACATCCTCGGTCAATCACTTAATTAATTCAAACCTCCTTATTTCTTTATCTGCAAAGTTGAAATAATAATATTTATTCAACCTACCTCACCTAGATGTTGTGAAGAAAGCACTTTGCAAACCTGGGTGGTGCAGTGGATAGAGTGCTGGACCTGGAGTTAGGAAGACTTGAGTTCAAATGTGGCCTCAGACACTTAGACAAGTCACTTAGCCTCAGTTTCCTTAAATAATCAAATAATTATTTGACTGAGCACCTACCTCACAGGGTTGTTGAAGGGGAACAAATGAGATATTCGTAATTAGTGCTTAACATTGTTTCTGGCACATAGTAGGCCCTATAGAAATGCTCATTCCCTTCCCTTTCCCTACAGAAATTTGAGCTTCTGTGATGATGGTGATGACCTAGAGTTTTATAGAATCAATTGTAAGGCCGAGAGATTATTGCTAAAAAGAGATCCACAAAGCAACAGGAAAAACAAATTAGAAAACACTACCCTTAGTGACACAGGAAAAGAGATGAGTTGACAATCCCCAATAACAACACCTTTGATGCTTTACCACATTTATGATCTGGAAATCAACAGCTTCACCAGGGCATATGTGACCAGCAAGAAAATCTGGATCATTGGATTTTTATCCAAAAGACCCCGGTTCAAATTCTGGTCTGCTCCTAACTGTGTGGCTCTGATTATGTTTATTCACCTCCTGAGGCTTGTTTCATTATCTAAAAAAATTTCTACTCTGTACCCCACAAATCTGTTTGAAGGAAAGAGTTTAAAAAAAGTAAAAAACCTCAAAGCGCCATAAAACTGCTACTATTAACATAATTATTGCTATTATGAGTAGCACGCACGTAGGAGGCAATGAATAACATTGGTTACAGGAAAAGAGTAAATGAGTAAGTGAATAATGAAACTGGAATTCATCATTTTGCTTGATTATAGCCCAAAGAGACAAAACCTCACAGTTTCGTACTTCAGAACTGGCTGGCGTAGACTGCTTGCAGCACCTTCATTGACCATACAAGTGCGTTGTGATATAGGTGTTTGTGTAAAGCAGGCTAGTAGGCTGCTGAGGGCTGGGAAGGTAGCCTTTGTCTTCAACCTCAGCTCTTTCTGGTGCCTCAACGGATAGTGCACATGTGCTTTGTGCAAGGGCAGGGAAAGGAGACATGCTTTCATGGTAATGAGAAAGGGTCTGTATTTGGTCCTACATGGACCACTCCACTCTACTGTTTCAAAAGATTTCCAGTAAAATGCAAGCTACTTGAAGGCAGGGAATATGTAGTTAATTTTGTCTTTGTATCTCCAGTGACTAACCCAATGCCTTCTTCTTAAACTGAATTGGAAAGGGAGACAAAGTGATGAAACAAAACCTATCACAGAGGTTGGGCACCATGCTGACTGGGGGCCAAAGAAACACTCTACTTGTGGCCAGGTTTTTCTGCTCCTGGGCTTCCATGTAGCAGGTCAGAGCTGGCCTGCTCTGAGGCATCCAGGAAGCACTGTATGAGTGGCTTCCATTGCCTAAACCTCTTTCTTCTACCACAACAGGAGCTTTCCATCACCTGAAGGATTCAATAGAAATTGTTCTCCACCAACATTAAAAGTTATTTTGGAGCTTTTAAGATGCAGCAAATATATTTCCTTAAGAGAACTTTATCTGTTTGTTTAAGAGGGCTGCACTTTATATATAGTACTGATATAAACTGGTGCACAGGCTCCTGTAAAACCGTTTATATCCACAGTAAAATACATTTTGTGATCTACACAGTATAGCACCAGGCCACAGGCACAGCCCTCCTGAACCCTGGTTTGGTTTTTTTCCTGAAGGCTGCTCTGCAGGCCCTCATATCCCTGCCTGTTATATGCCCCTTGGCTGTACTGCCAGCTCACAGCATTATCTTCTGAGTTGATTATTCAGGGTGGTGTCCACTCTCTTCCCTGAAGCTGTGGGAGGCCAGATTCCCAGTGTCCAAATGCAACTTTGGCTGACATCACCTAGGCTGTCCAACATGAGTTTTTATTCTTTTTTTATCTTGATACCGAAAGGGTTAGACTAACAAAGGATTGTGGGCCAGAGTTCATGTAGTGCAGGGGTTCTTAGCCCCACTCTGGCAGTCTGGGTAAGCCTATGGATCCCTTCTCAGGATATCTTTAAATGCATAAAAGACAAGTGATTACAAAGGAAAACACTTATAATAACACCTAATTATCAAAATATTTTAAAAAAAGCAAGTTCACAAACCCCAGATTAACTTTTGATCTAGTCTAAGTCTTTCTTTTACAGATAAAGAAACTGAGGCCCAGAGACACTTAAATGTTATACTTCTGGTCTCATAATCCTAATGTTGGAACTGGGATTCAAACCCAAGTGTCTGAACTCTACATGCAGGCCCTTTCCATGTTGTTATCTTTGCTTTTCAGTTGAAGTGGAGGACAAAAACTAGACTGATGCTCCCCCATAGCACCTTGTGTAGGACTCGGCACAGAAAAAGCTTTGGTATATGCTGACCTACTAAGCTAAGACTACTTTTCAGGACCAAAAGAACCACCTAGTAGGAATGTCTTCTTTCTGCTTTCTGCACTTCTCCCCCCAGAATCGCTCAGATGGCCAGTTCCAGCCTTCCTCTTTCCCTTTCCAGAATCTGATATCCATACTGCTCTCTTACAAACAATTTCTCCTTGGTAGCTTTGGTCACCGAGACTTGCAGTGAAGTCTATCACGACACACAATTGTTTTAATCATTTAGCAGTGGAGTTGGAGATTCACAAACCTGACTACCTGGTTCAATCACTTCATCTGACATGTGTTGAAACTCAAGTCCAGAGGGGGAACTGAGTGACCTAAGGTCACATGGCGATGGGACCTAAATTCAAACTCAGGTCTCCTAGTCCTGAATAAATAAAATATCCAAAAGGCTGTCACCAGGATAAAGGAGTTTTACACTCATTTGAAGAACTAAATAAAACCCTATGGATGGATGTTATAGAGAAGCAGATTTACACTTAGTATAAAGAACTTCTTTATAGCAAGAAGGGATTGCACAATGTTTAAATTTGTATCTCCTGGAGACTGGTACACAAGAGGTGCTTAATAAAAGCTTTCTTGCTTGATGAATGAGTGAATAAGAGCTACATGACACAGAAGTAGAGCTTGGCTTTGTCACTGGAGAGAAGACCTGAGTGGGAGGTTGAAAAATGCTACCAAGATCTCTCTACCCACTCTAAAATCCTACAAGTTCATATGAGGAATTTCTCCAGGAGAGCTTAGATCCCATCCCAAGAAATGTCAGGGACTTCCTTGCTGCCCTAGGCAATGAAGCACCTGCCCTCCTAGGAGGAGAAAGGGTTAACAGACTCAGAGAAGTCTGCTTATCACTAGATAGGCTTTCTGTAAAGGTTCCAGGGACAACCTTCCTGATTTATCTCCATTCCAAAACTACTTGGGTCATCATAAATCCTAAAAGATGAGACCATCTTGAGATATGATCCTGACAAAGACTCCTAAGGGCAAAGCTTGGATATGGCTGGCTTAGCCATCTTGCTCTGTGCCAAATCCCGGCCTTCTGCTCTGAAGATGTTAGATCAAGGAAGAGAACGCTGTAACTTAAGACATTTCTTTAAAGGGATGCTCCCTCAGTTCATAATCCACTGAACCAAAGGTAGCTTTTTATTCAGAGCAGGTTATACTTTCAACTCTCCAAGCCTGACAGAATCATACATGAAAATGAGGTCATCTCATCTTTGTCTAAGATTGGGGTATTCCTTCTTACTAAGATAAAATTATTTAGGACATTAGAAAAGACAGATTTAGCATCATTTATCCAGCAGTTCTTGTGCAAACCAATACAAGTATGCTCTACCAGCTGAATGAATCTATCTGTTGCTATTGAACGAATGAATGAAACCCTACAGGTCGGGAGAATTCACAGAGAATTCATCTTTGCTACAACAAAACTTGCTACAACAAAACCTGTTGTGGGCTTTCTGAAGACCTGAGAATTACAGAATGTCAGAACTGATAGGGATCTTGGAACAAAGACCACTGACAATCAGAGGGACCTGAGAGAACACACTGGATTTTAGAACATAAAATAGAACTGTCAGGGCTTGAAGGAACCTTAAAATACACCACAGGGAACGTCAGAGCTGAGAGAATTTAGAACATAGATTGTTAGAGATAGGAAGGCCCTGAGAAAATAGAACAGAGAATGGCCCTTAAAATATACATCAGAGGATATCAGACCAGGGAGAGAAGATAGGAAGGACCATGGAACAGAGAATGTCAAAACTGGGAGATGTTAGAGCTGAGAAGTACCTGAGAACATAGAATGATAGAAAAAAAAAGGGGACGTTAAAACACAGAATATTAGGGCTGCAACAGAGCTTGGAGACCATCTGGGCCACTTCCTATCCACTATTTTATAAAAGATGAAAATGAGGCCCAGAGAAGGAAATGACTCCTCTAAGCTCACAAGAGAAAATTTTAATAGCACCGGGGCTGGAATGCAGAACTCTGGATTCCCAGTCCGGGTTTTTCTCCACTATGTTACATTGCTCCCACAGTAAATGAATGGGGATAAGGATTAGCTCCTCCTCTGTACAGAACTTTGAAAAAGACAAAAAAATCCACACAATTAGCTGCTAAAAAAGCAAAAGTTGTGGAACAGTCTGAATGAGTTCACAGTGGCTGAGAATCCCCCCTCTCCTGGTTCTCTCTTTATATAGAGTCCAAGGACCTGGGGCCACTCAGCCCCTTTGAAGTCCTCCACTGCTGCAGCCCCAACCAGGGCAAAAACGTGTTCTGCACATCCTCAACACCGAGGAATTGGGGGAATTTATAAATATCGTGGTGAGCGAGAAATGCTGTCTTGTCACATTCAAGCCAAATAACAGCTGGACTTTAAAAATAAAATGTTGAAGCCATTTGCCTTTTATATTTTTAATTTCTGTTTTCCCTTTGTGAGGCTTTGTCATTTGATTTTGATGAGTGGTTAATGCGCACGCACAGCTGCCTCTGTCAGTGGCCTTTAGCCCCCTGCCTCCCTATCCAGGGCTTGAGAGTCAGTGCCCATGATGCTTACTGAGCAATTCAGGCCCTTTCAAAGTGCATGGGCATGTGCCAGCAACCCCAGCCCTGGACATGGACTCAGCTTCACAAATAACCCATAAGAGCAGTCTCTTAAAGGTTTTAGTTGGAGGCACTGGTTTTTGTTGTTCGGTTTATTTGTTTGTTTTGGGCAGACCTGTCTTTCTGAATTTGCTGAAGGGCATGAGAGGGGAAGAAGAGAAAGTCAGGAAGAGAGGGAGGAGGGAGGATACCATCCCTTTAAAGGGCTGCTTCCCAACCCTAGGGAAAGTAGGAACCAGCCACAAATGCCTGCAGCAGGATTTTGGCTGGAAGGGACCTTAGAGGTCATCATTTTCTAGATGAGCAAACTCAAGCCCAGAAAGATAGCAGACTGCAGGAGGTCATGCATCTAGTCAAGGGCACAAGCAGGATTTCAACACTGGTTCTCTGTGTGCGAATCCAGGGGAGACACTGAGGTGAGCACCAGGTTATAGGACTGGAAGCATGGGATCTGCTCCCCTGCAAACAGCCCTGAGTTCTCTGTATACACTTGAGAAAGCAGCTGCTCTATTTCAATGGAATTGGTTTCTTTTGTACTTCTAGGTACTTTATACATTTAAAAACATTTTGTTGTGAAGGGGTCCGGTGGTTTCACCAGACTTCCAAGTAGATCCATCTCTCTCTCTCTCTCTCTCTCTCTCTCTCTCTCTCTCTCTCTCTCTCTCTTACACACACACACACACACACACACACACACACACACACACACACACAGCTACTCATCAGCCTTGTAACTTTAACCAAATCACTTGATCTCTCTGGGCCTCAGTTTTCTAAACTTCAAAATGAAAAGGCTGAATAAGATAATTCCCAAGATTCTTGATTTGACTCTTGTGAGTCTGAGAAAATGGAGGAATTAGTATGTGAATCTGTACTGACTTTAATATTAACTGTAACTCAACTCATCCGAGGGTGGCAGACTGAGCAATGGGCTTAGGTTGGAGCAGGTGCCAGGGAATGCATCCCAGTAGTCAGCAGAAGTGTCCTCCCCCAGCAAATGCCCTTCCCCAGCACCCCTTACAAAGGCATCTTGCTTCTGTAGGCACTAAGGCAGGTAACCGGACTCCATTCATGAACTCACATTCCCCCCAAGGCACACAGAACCTCAGTGGAAGCCCAGGGTTTGCTTCTAAGGAAAAGATTTCACACGCTCCGGCATCCCCAGGCCACTACAATCCTTCTAAAGCTACACCTGTCATGTGGGGCTGCTCGGTGTGGTACAGTAACAGGAGAGGCCGTGGGTGACAAATGCTACTATATTTAGGAGAAGGGAAATGGGCCACACCAAGGAAGGTCACAAGAATTTTACCCTCCAAAAACCTAGACTCCAGCTTTGGGAAGAAATCACATATACAAGGTACAGAGAATACTTGGTAGACCTCCCAGAGACTCACCACTTTTACTGTACTCAGCTTATAAAACATGGGGATGTTTTTGTTTTGCTTTCATGATGGCAAGTGTCTGGAAGCTTGTCTTTACTGTCCATGCGCTGATTCTTGATATTCAAAGCAACTGAGACCACCCACCAGATTCTCTTGACATTGCTGAGAAGCAACTGAATCTATTTATGCCCACTTTCCAGATTAGAGCAGGGGTAAGGAGAGGTGAGCAGCATATGCCCTGTAGAGCCAGGAAGAGAATGCAGGTCTCCATGGCTACCAAGCCTGTGCCTGGCTGAACAGATCTCAAGCATCCCATGAGACTGCCAGCATGGCTGACATTGGGCACAAAGTGTGGGACATGGAGTCAAGGAGCTCTAAGCTCACACAGAAGCTCCAACACTTACTAGCTGTGTGACCCTGAGGAAGTCTAAATCGCTGAGTCTCAATATCCCCCTCTGTAAAATGGAGAAAACAGCCTCTAACCAGCAGGACTGTGGTGAGGACCAAGGATCAGTGTCTGTGTGAAGCAGCCAGGACATTGCTGGCCTCAGAGGGTTGATGTCCTGTCTTTGACACATAGTTGCTGTATAACCTTAGACAAATCAATGAATCTCTCAGTGCCCTAAGGCCGTCAGCTGTGGGAGGGGCACCAATCTGCATAGATAAAGGGATTTCCTCATGAGGTAATCCCTATATCAATGAGATATATGTGTGTATATATGTGTATGTGTATATACAGAGATCAGTAGATAGATAGACAGATAGATAGATGACAGATGGAGATGCCACATTACTGAAAAGACTTCTCCACTTTTCAATTTACACAAAATAGACCAGCAACAAAGCCAAAGTCAGACAACAGAGACAACAGAGATCAGAACTGAGACCTGCCTCTGAGACCAGATCTAGCTTCTAGGACACTTGAAGTAGACTGATGGTCCACAGGGGAACTGATACAGAGTGACCTACAGTGGTTGAAATGCTTCTTCTGAGCGACGCGCGCGCACACACACACACACACACACACACACACACAATCATTTCAGTTTTTGGAAGATAGCTTACATCCCACCCCTCCTCTCACCCTCATTACTTCTCACTTAGTTGCTAGTTTTTTAAGTGTTGTTTTTTGTTTGTTTGTCTCATCCTTTCCCCTCTAAAATCTTCTGTACTGGTCATGTTACTTCCCAACCCAAAACCTTCAGCAGACTTTACCTACTAAATAAAGGATAAACCTTTAATCCAGGCATTCAAGGTTCCCCCTGCCCCCAAATCTGGCTCCAGTCTCTCTGTACAGTCTTATTTCATACTAGTCCCTTTCATTTCCTCTATATCCCAAACCCACTGGGCTATTGTCTTTCACCTCTGCCCACTCCTTCTGCCCCTGGAGCAGCACAAACCATGACTGGACTAAGGACTGTAAAATGCCCTCTAATTAACTTTTTTGAGGTGGACAGCAGAATGGTTTGAAGAAGAGTTCACCTTGAAAGTGACAGCCAGGCTTCTGTTCTGTTTTGTTTTGTGGGAGAGAACGGAAGTATATTCTCTGACAGTTTCCTATTTCGACACATTCTTCTTGCTAGCTAGGTGCTGCATGCTATTGTTTCTATGCAGCTCAAAGAACACAAATGCCATCAGTAGTCTCCGAATTTGGCACCCTCGGATAAAGTCCCCAAAACCCTGCTCTAGTTGTGGCTGCCCTCCATACCTTTGTTCACACTAAGCTCTGCATCCTTGGAATGGTTTCTTTGGTTGTTCCAGTCTCCTCTTACTGCAAGGGTACCCTTGTTTCAAGGCCCTGCTGAGATGCCACCTCTTTCCCTGCCCTACCCCCACACCCAAAAAACAACTGGTGAAACTGATCCCTTCCTTGCTGAGCTCTCCTCCCTTGCATCACAGTTGTTGATACAGGTGTCCTTCCCAAATTAGAATGTAAGCTCCTTGAGAACAGGACTTGTGCCATGTCTATCTTTGTTTCTCCAAGGCCTGACACACACCCCCTGACCATGGCAGTTGCTTAATAAATGTTGAATTGAAATCAACCAAACATTTCCCAAGCAGCAATGATGTGCCCAACACTGTAACCGAATACTACCCTGTTTTGCCATCTTAGAAGAGGGCTGCTTTCTGGAAATTTCCTGAAATATCTCCTGATTCTAAGCAGCACTGTCTCTCAGTGCTTCTGTCCCTGGCCGCTGGGTTGGTACCTGGGCCCCGTCCAGCAGTTTTGTCTGATTCGGATGCTTCTGAGAAATGTTTCAAGTGACTGAAGCACTGCTGCGGTTTAAAGGGCGTGAGGGAGGGCCAGGTTCTCTCCCCTTAGGCTAAAGGAGGAATTCTGCTTGGGGCCAGAGACAGGAGCTAGTATTGTGTTACAGTGAAAAGAATAAATTAATCTTCTCTGACTGGTGGGAGGGTTTTGGCCAAATGAGAGACTAACGGGAAAACCAGCCAAGTCTCTGTGATGATGACACAGTCAATAACCAGGCAGCGTTGCTCCCTAAGTGCAGAACCAAATCGTAAATTGTCCCCCAGGAGCAGGTCCTATTGATTTGTTGATGTGAGTTCAAGCAAACCCAAAAGGACCTGTAGCTTGTGACAAAGTTTGAAGTGAAGGGCTGGTCTGCAAGGCAGGCAGGCCTTCTTTTCCATCACTTGCTCTCTCAGAAGATTTCGGCATCAAGTTGAGCAAACCAGCACTCTGGCCTGAGCATAGCTGGGCATGCTGCTGCACACCGCTAGCCTGGTTCCTAAGACCAGCTCTGCCTGGTCCAGCTTCCCTTTACTCAAAGTCAGAATCACTTCTGCACATTTTTCTGGGGAGAACAAACAGAACTCTCTGCCCTCAGATGGAGGTGGGGACGCTTCATTAAAACACCTCCAAAGGACTCAAATGCACCAGCCAAGTACCCTTGGAGATAGAATTCTGCAAGAAAGCCCAAGCTGTGTTCATCACTGAGCCCCAACTTTTTTCCACCTGCCATTCACCCCATAAGGCAGTCAAGAGGGACAGGTTTGAATACTCTTAGTTCAATATCCAGCTGGGGGCTCCCAGCCTATCAGCCACACGTGACTGAATGTTTCAGGAGCAGTAAGCAGAGATCAGAGGCACCATGGCAGTAACTCACCCTCTGCATCTTCGGGCCGGGTCAGATCAATGACTCCTGGGCCCAGTTTTCCATCTTCATTTGATTTCCCTGTTAACTGGGGGCCCAGATTCTCAAAGTGTGTTCTCTCCTAGAAGAAAAAAGAAAACCATTTTAGCTCATGGTAGTCTTAGGAACAGCCATATTTTCTCCACTTTCGTTCTTTTCTTGTTCAATGGTGAAAGGCACGTTTTTTGAAAACTGGCTCTAACTCCTGCTATGGAAAGCTTGGAATCTGGCACAGCCAATTCCGGCTGGTTTGACACATGGGCCATATTAAGGACAGCTCAGGTAATGGCCAGAAACCCTGTGGGCTCTGGCCTATACTGCTTCTCCCTCTGTTGGCTTCCCCCCTTCAACGAAAGGAATCCAATCAGCCTCTTTCAGCCTCAAACACAGAACTTGAAAGAGCAATTCCTATTAAAATACACTGCGAAGTTTAATGGGAGAGGCGTTTTTGCCATTTAGAGATCACAGTTTGTGTTTGTACTCCTGAGGAAATACAAGTCTGAATTTTATGCAAGAGGCTTTCAAAGACAAATATTTCAAAGGAGGAACAGCAGACGACAGCATCGTCAGTACTATTATTTTCCTAGGAGTTTAAACTGAGCCTCTACGGGAAGTGAATAAGAGACCACTGCTCCCAGCAAAGCAGGGGGCCCCAGAGAGTTCAGACCTGCATGGGACCTGCCAGTGCAGGAGGAGAAAGGAAAGAAAAGCAGTTTACTTGCTAACCCAGTTCTTCAAAGGACTGGGGGCCTAGGATGCTCCAAGGGGCCAAGCGTGAGGGGACTGGAGGCAGAGGCCCTCCCAATGTATCAGTGGCAAAATGTTCAGTCGCTATTACTAATTTAGCGTTCTTGTTTGCAGGAACAGAAGAAGTTCTGTTTCTCCCAACACCCCCCCACCCCCACCCCAAGCCTTGTTGCTTCTTCAGACTAAAACTTGGCATTAGGTTGTACTTGTCAATGAACGAATCCTTGTGGTGCATTACTATGAGATAATATGAAATGTCATGTCAGCTTGAATTGAGAGACATGAAATACCAGCTTCAGTCTCCACACCGGCCCAGCCTCTGCACGCTGCTCTTCCTAATGTATTATGCAGCCCCGGAGTGCCGATCGCTGTTCAGTCTATTGTTCAGTGACCTAGTTCCGTACTGAGCCATGCTAGACATTCGATGGAAACACTCTGAGTTTTCTCTTCATCGAGATGTTTAGAAACTTGGAAATATCCTTAAAGAGCAAACATACAATTACTTGATAGCTGCTGTGCCTCATTTGTACAGGCTCAATACGTTTGTGCTTTCTAATATGATTATTTTTTGAATATCATTATATTTCTATAATTAATTCCCATCAGTCAAATTGTGCAGGAAGATTTCCCCGTTCCCCTCAGCAAGAATATGTTTAAATTGGCACTGAAGGAAGACACAGCACAAACCTGGCTCTGTAAGCCTTCATTCGCTGGAGAATTTCTAGGTGGTAAAGTTGTCTGAGGACTGTTTCAGTTGGGGAACAGTAGCCACAGGAAAAAAATGGTGACCCTTCATTTTTCCAACTAGGATAGAGGCTAAGGAGGAAGACTAAGGCAGACAGGGGACACTTTTCCTAGATTGGACATCTGGAACAAAGGTGAATGAGACCAAGAGTACAATCCCAAGTATAATCTAGTGTCGTCTTCTTTCCTAAAAATGCATTTGTGCATGGGTGTGCTACATGTGCAAGGCCTACAGGCCCAATATAAAATAGAGTGACATACAGGAAATGTAAACAGCCAAGTGTTTTATATATATATAAAAATCATGGGGACAGTCATTTCTAACATCTCAGTGCTCAGGTGCCAAGGCTTGGATTTTCAAGAGAGAAAAGGAAAAAAAAAAATAAGGCAACCATAAGCACCAGGAAAGGAAAATACTCAACCTTTTTATCACATTGTTTCTCATTGCAAACATTTGCATCTGAATGCTTTCTCCCACCTTAAATGCAAAAGGGGCTCTGCCGTGACACCTGCAATCTTCTTGGCAGTACAACCTTTGCCATGTTTTTGCAAGGGGGGAGAACAACTTTCTACTGTGAAAATCAACAGACTGTGCTACCTATCAATATGCATATTTCAAGGATCTTTCCAAGTCAGTCATTCTCTTTGATTTTACCAGGAAATAGTCTCCATTAAAAAAAAATAAAATAAAATAAGTTCCTGAAAGAATATCAATATTTTGACAAGGAAGGAGAAGAGGGAAAATTACATGCCATGGTGTATAAAATCCTAAGACAACAAAGCTTACATGACGATAATATCTTTCCTTTTTTTAAAAAAAAGGAGTGCTCTCACAATTCAGTCCTATGGGTCTGTTTTTAATCATAACAACAAAATCTGGAGTCACCATTCACCAACATGAGCACACATATGCACATGCGCATTTCCATATACATTCTAAATAACCTTGAAATTATTCATTTCTCTCATTTTATTCCTAACAAATTCTTCTTCAGTGAACCTTCCTCATAAAATATCAATATTTTGACCAAAGGAAAAAACCCCCCACAAAACTTTCATTCGATATGGGAAAAAAATAAATCGCAGATGAGACGGTTTCGACCAGTGTACAGTTTTTCATATTCTTTTCGGCATCCTACTATCCTTCTTGCCTCCGAGCCTACATAAAGAGGCTGTCAGGCTCTGTCCTGACAGAGAAGCTTCCCTGAGCTCCCCAGAAGAAAGACATCCATTAGGTCTTGCTTCAAGGAACAGTGGAGAATATTTCTTTGCCAGTCACACCACTGTAAACAGTAGAGTGCCCGGTCACTGGAAGAGAATATGTATCTAACTCTGGGCAGCTGAGCTAAGCCAAACTTGCTCTGGTGGAGTTGGATAACAAGACTCATAAATAGTGGATATGGCCACAGATGCAGAAAGATTTCCATTCCGGAGCCTGTCTACTTTGGGATCAGTCTATTGAGGAGAAGTCTGCCGATAGGAGAACACGTAGACTGTGTGTGGCAAAATGTTTGCTAACCTCCATTTTCTTCCCACCTTGGAAACTCTCATCAGGCTACGTACGACATTGTAGACAGTTTGAAAATGGTGATGATGTTTCATTGATAATTTCATTCTGCTCCCCCCCACTCTCCCCACCACCACCACCCCCAGGACAAACACCCAGACTTCTGCCAGGGTGCGGAATGTTCCTTTTTACATGCTGGGCTGTGATTAGACACTTATTTATGCATTGTCAGTCACAAACATGCAGGCAACATAAAAGTTATGGAAAAAAATTAAAGTCAGCTCTGCTGTGTTGGTAGGCCTGTTGGCTCTCTAAGTGCTTTGAAATTGTGATGTATGAGGTAGATGTTGCATATTAAATAAAGATATTTAAATGATAAAGCCCCCTTTAGTGAGAGCTGATGAATGTTAAACGTTACAGGCCACAAGCCAGTGGCATCCATCATCTTCACGGATTATTCCAGCCACTGTTGGGCCGGCTCAGTGATGACAGATAGACTGCTACCTTATTATCCCTGATTTCCAGAGTCACTGAACAAACCATCCAACCCCTTGGGCATTATTTTTAACTTTGCATGAAATTAGTAACTTTTCCTCTCACTATCACAGCAGGGACAGCTTCTGATCAATTGGCCTCTGCATCCAGGCAGAGGGGAAGCCTGCCTTTGGGACAATCGGGAAGAATCTGGGTGGTTTTCTTTTCCAAACACAAGCAACTTCCTGTGAGTGGCAACAAATGTAAAATTGTGATCTTGGGGAAAGAAGAGCCGTGAACCAGTAAGCACACAATAATGGCTTTTCTTTGCACTTAGATAAAAGCTGAATTTTTGATGCACACAGTATATTTTAATAAAATTTTATATACTATGTTTTATACACTTATTGGCTATTCCATAATAATGTGTGTGCTAACAGTAAAATTGCTCTTAAATTTATGTGTGTTATTTATATGTTCCCACGTAACAATGCTTTTTGTTGTAAAAAAATATTCTGTTTATTAATGTAACTTTACAGCCCCTGCATCTGAGATCCGTGGTAAATTAATGACATTTTTATTATTTTATAGAGTCATTAAATTTTTACTGATCACTCCATCAAACCAAGGCAATAAAGACTATAATGTAAACTGGGACACTTAGATCAAGGGAGCAGGAAGACATTCCATATAGGCTGAAGCAAACGGCTGGCTATAAATGATATTTATATCATCTTTAAGCATGGGAGAATACTTGGGTAAGTTTGGCAAAACTGTTCCAGGAGTAGAGTGGATGCTGTGCTTAAATAACGGTTTACTTTCCAGCAAGACAGGCTTTTTTCAAACCATATGCAAGAAGATGACTGATTGCAGCCATCTTCCAAAGAACAATAAATGGAACAGAAGCATACACTAAGCACCCTCCCTTCTGGGTTACCCAGTGTGATCAGACTGTACCCAGGGTTCAAATGACTTCCCCATATTCCCCTTCTCCACATCTGAGACTGACACTGAAGACCGAGAAGGAAAATGTCAGACACCCTAAATGTCCTTCAGGAAAGTTTTTTTTAATGGTTCTTGCAAACAAATCTATTTAATTTAAGCCCAGGTAGCTGGAGTTGGACAATGCTGTAACTGTCAGTTTCAAGAGTCTTATTTTGGAGGTTGTTAGCAATCTTTTTTTCCTTCCAAAAAGTTTCTAAATATTGACTTAATACAGGTCATTCACAGAAGACACAAAGCAAATGCCCAAGGGGCGAAAGGGGCAGTTTATATACACACAAAAATGTGCATACATGAACGTATATTTACATGTGCTACAGACAATATTCTAGTTACAATGGATACAAATAATTATGTCATGTTGTCTTCACATTTAAATTAAATTATAATTAGGTTACTCTAGACTGTCTTAAATAAATCCATATGTGGATTATTAGTTAATTGCCATCTATATTCTGTTTATATAGAGGAGACAGTAAACAAAAACTACTGGTCTCTGGCACTCTCAAACTTAAAATGTGCAATGTGCTTTGTGAGATTTGTACGGGCTTTTTATTTAAATTAGTGGGAATTTGGGGTTAAGTTCCAAAATTTAACCATAAGATTTAAGAAATCTGCAAATCAGAAGGAAAGTCTGCATAGTCATATAACATGAGAGCTGGTGGATTCTTCAGATGTCATCCAACTCTGCCATTTTACAGACAGGGAGACTGTGCTTTAGGGAGATGAAAGAACTTGCCCAAAGTCACATAGCAACCCATGGTGAAGGATTCATAGGACTTGGTGACTAACTGGATCGAGGACATAGGAGGAAAAAAGGCTACAAACATTCCTCAAAGGCATGGTACAAGAGAATGATAGGACACCACAGAGGAATATAGTGAGGTCCAAAATGGAATGTATAGACTGAAGAGGTTGTACTAGATGGCTTCTCAGGTGTCTTCTAGACAGCTCTGAGGTTTGTGTAATTGGGGAGAAGTTCTATGCCAGAGGATTCCCTGCCCTGATGATGTCACAGATCTGGACAAATGGATACACGCAAAGACAGAGATACAGTCACAGACAAACAGTCACAGACGAAGACATAGATACAAACACAGACGCAGTTACAGATATAGTCATAGACAAAGATAGACACAGACATAGACACAGATTAACACAAGTCACTGGGCTTCTCTGCACCTTGGTTTCCCTCCTCATCAGTGTGGCCCAGTGAGCACAAGTTATGGAGTCACAGGACCAAGGTTCAAACGTCACACTACTTGTGTGATCTAAGGCAATTCATTTTGCCCATCTGGGTATCAGTGTCCTACTCTGTCAAAAGGAGAGAGTTGAACTAGTTCTTTATCTGGACTCCATGGATATGTTGTTGTTGTGGATTTTTAAAAATATATTTTGATGACTCTATTTCAGTGTACTTGGTATTTTCTCTTATGCATTTTGATGTACTTCTCAGAAGGGGTCCACAGGCTAAATGATTGCCTGAAAGGTCCACATCTACAAGAAAAGCCCAAGGACCCCTGGTCTAGATGGAGTTCCTTCCTAGCTTTGAATCTATGATTCTCTGGATCCTAGCATGGAGTTAGAGCTAGAATAGTGTAGGAGATATAGGGACAGGGACCATCCCTGTGATTTCATTGGTATAAGCAGCTCCCTAGATGAGGAAATTCCTTCTACTAACGCACCTCTCCAGCACATAGTCTTAAGAGAGTCGCGCAGAACAATGACAACTTCAGACGTGCCCAAGGTCTCCTACCTAGTATATGCCAGAGTCAAGACACCAATCTCTCCCTGGTCCTAAGGCTAGTTCTCTCTCTGCTACACAATTTTGCTTCTTACCATGGTCTAGGAAATGAGCATAATGCTTCTGCTGCTCACCTAACAAGGCTATTGTAAAGAAATCACTTTGGGCCATAGAGACATAGACTAATTCATTCTAAGGGGTGAATAACCCAGTGTCACTAAATCCAGAACCACATGAACTAGAAGGAGTTTTGATGAATATGCAGTCCAGACCTTAATTACTTCATAGACAAGGAAACAGAACCAGGAATAAAAGCCAGATTCAATGCTCTTTTATCTCTTCCAAAATCACATGACGCTTCCCTCCTGAGAAGTAAGAAAAGTCGTGAGCATACTCAGACAACTGCCCTCCCAGCATGCAACTGCTGCTCTGTGTTGACCCGCTGTGCACGTTGGATAAAAGCCTGTCCCTTTGCCCAGGCTGAATTGAGACTTGAGGGATATTCACTGAGATGAAGGCAAGTAACACTTCTTGAATATCGTTCTGGAGAGTCATACCTGAGGCCTGATAAAGAAACAAACCAAACAGAGCTCCCCATGGTATTCTAGCAGAGCCTGGCACAAAACCTCTGAGGAGGTCAGATCCTTTCCATTCCATACTTGAATGACCAATAACTTCTCATGGTCATATAATAAATGTGGCAAAGCACTTTCTTCACAACAGATCCATACATAAGGTAGGCAGTGTAGATATGAGTGACTCATAAAATGGCCCCATTTTAGAGATGAAGAAACTGAGGTTCTCAGAGACTAATCAATTTGTCCATGAACACATAACTAATTGATATTAAGTGACCGAGGTAGGATTTAAATCCAGAAGTTCTGACTCTAGCGCTACTCATGTCTCTATAGCTTCCTCCTCACCACAGTTACTGTATGGGTTGCCCATAAGCAATGCTTCATCTCCCACCTCCATGTCTTTGCACAGGTTGTTCTCCAAGTAGAAAGACTACCTTTCCTCACCTCCACTTCCTGGAACTTCTAGTTCACTTCAAGTCTCCATTTCAGAGTTCTCTTCTCTTTTCTGATTCCCTGGGGTTTTAGGACCCTCTCTGCCAAAATTGCTCTGCATATATTTTGTATTTAGGTATATGCACACATTGTTTCTCCCCAAGAATGCAAGCTTATTGAAAACAAGAGCAGTTTCATTTTTATCTTTAATATATACACTACCTACCACAGAGCCTAGCACATAGTAGGAGCATTAATTGAATTTTTTTCATCCATTTGTTGTTTCTCTTTGTGACACTACTTGAGGTTTTCTTGGCAAAGATGCTACAGTGGTTTGCCATTTCCTTCTCCAGTTGATTTTAACATGAGGAAAGTGAGGCAAACAGGGTTAAATAATTTGTCCAGGGTCACAGAGGTCAGATTTGAACTCAGGTTATCCTGACTGTAGGACTGGCACTCCAACCACTGCACCACTTTGTTGATGTATTAATTCAATATTGAATTGAACTGATTTTCAACTTAGAAAAGGTATTCTTAAAACTCCAAAATACAGTTTCCCACAGCACTCATGGTATTCTCCATCCACCCTACCAAGGATGCCACGTTGCCCACTCTTTACAACACACTTAGTACCTATGCTACCCAAGAGAAGTCAAATCACAAAGCACCATTAGTCCTGAACACATCTCTGTGTCATCAATGGCCACAACAAGGCTCAAAAAGTACTGAATCAAATTGCACTCATCAGGAATATGGTACTTACTGAATTCCTTGAACTAAATGCTTTCTGTCTCTGTTCATATGGTTTTAATATGGTTTTTAAGCAATTGCAAGGTTATTTATAAGTTTGCAACTCCCCAGTTGTTAGAGTTATGAAGCGTTCAGACTTAAGCATAACCAGTTGTGTGGTCGGCAGACTACTACTTTCATGCGGTTTCCAACTCTTAATGGAGCACGAAGGCATGATGCAGAGCTGTCTCTGAACACATCCTTATTCACTGCTTCACTCAGTAACAAATTTATAGAAAATCCTCTGGTAAAATGATACAGAATCTCGCCAAAAATCAACAAATCATTAAAAATTGTAAAACCTGATTAAGTGGATTTATAGAAATAGTTAATAATACTTTTTCACCTTTGCTCCAAGCATAAAAACAAGGGGACTGGAATGAAACACAGAGCAAAATATTTGTCTAAGAGGATCACCTTGGGCAAAGGTGCCAAAATCTGACAACTAAGTTTCAGATAATTAGGACTTTTTAAAAATACATACTTTAAACCATATGTTTTATATGCATAGTATATAGTATAAATAAGCATGATATGCATAATTCACATTTTAATTTTAACATGATTTTATTTCAAATAATCCCTTATTTATATTTAAAAAACAAAACAAAGAAAGCCTGAAAATTTGTTACCTGTGGGGCTGATTGTCATGTAAATTAGCATTTTGAAAGCACCTACTATATGCCAGTCACTGGACCAAGTTTAAGGATATAAAGAAAAGCAAAAACAACACTTACCCTAATGGAGCTCCTCGTCTAATTGTGGAGACAACATACAGCTACATACAAACAAGAGTAGATAGATAGATAGATAGATAGATAGATTGTGAAGGAGAGAGAGATTAGGAGTTATTAGAGATATTATTTTAGATATTATTTATCTAGATATTAGATATACCTAAGTAATAGATATTAGATATATCTAGACAATAATTAGATATTAGCGATAAATTATTAGAGACAACTTCAGAGGGAAGGCCCTCAGCTCAACAGGGAGTGGAAAGGTTTTTTTGCAGAAGGTGGGATTTTAACAGAGATTTGAAAAAAGCCAAAAGTGGGCTGGGGTGCCACAAGAGAGAAGAGACAGAGAACTTAGGATGACATCTCCTTCAGTGTGTCTGGGGTGGTGGACGTGGGGTGGAGGTGAGAGGTGTCTAATATTCCCGAGTGGCTTCATCTGTGTGTACGTGACTGTGGGAAGCCATATATAGGTCAGGCATTGAGATGCCAGAGGTTTAGAAGAACCAAGAGAACCCCGAAAGTTTGGTTGGGGTTATGATAACTCTGTGTTACAAGGTTAACAACAGCTGTGTTCTTGACCCCACTATCCTGAGAATTCTTGGGCCTACTCTCCTGAGAATTCTTGGGCCAGAGACGGTAGGACCCTGATGACTCCCAGGCTGGTTCTTTCTCCATGACATCAGCCTGATGTTTTGAAGCAAATTTGACTGGCTCATTTTCTTCCTCCCACACTGCAGCAACACTGGCAAAAATCACTTTGCCATGGCATTTTTTTAAAGCCTCTGTGCAATTATTCATCTTCTCAAGAAAAATGTTAGAAAATAATCTGTCTGTCATTCAGGCTTGCCAAACTGTGGTCACATTTCTTTGCCAAAAAGTATTTGTTTGCTACCTCTGAAATCATATCATTAATAGACTCAAGAAGTCAAAATAGAGAATGTCCAAACTCGAAGTGGGTCTCACAACAGAGAGCAGATGATGTCAAGTCAGGGAGGAGCCTTGGAAATCATCTTCCACAACCCCGTCGCTTCACAGACACTGGCTTCTCCCAAAGGTGGGATACTGAGATTTGAAAGAAAGAGCAAAGAGTCGTAAAGTATCAAATGGGAGGTCTGCTCAGAGGAAGAGTGTGCTTTCTGAAGAACTCACATAACTTACAGTTTCTTAGTGAAAGAATACTGATTTCAGAAAGCGAATGGCAAAATTACCTCAGAAAGTAAGTCAAAACAATACTGCTTGTGTCTACCTGCCCTGCTCAAGAGGACGGAACTGGGAAGAGAAAGGAAAATGTATTAGTGGATGTCCTCATGGTCAAGGGATCCATATGCATTGGACAGGGCAGGATTTCTTATCAAAGAGCTAAGGGAAAGGTAAAAGCACTCAATTGGTATGTGGATTCTGGATTGAGGTTTAAGGGAAAGAGAACCACAGAAAAATGGGAAGAGGGCAAGGGAAGAAATATGTTTTCCATGTCATAAAAGGCAAGAGAAAAATGTGCAAATGAGAAAAGAGGGGGATAAAATACACAAGACAAAAAGATAAAGGAGAAAGGAAGAAAAGTGATGTGGAGAAAGAAAATGGAATGAGGAAAGAAGGACAATAGGGTAAGAAAGAAGAAAACAGAAGGAAGGAAGAAGGAAGGGAAGGAGAGAGAACAAGAAAGATTAACAAAAGAGAAGCTTAGAAGGAAAGAAGAAAAAAGAAAGGAAGGAAAGGAAGGAAGAAGGAAGAAAGGATGGATGGATGGAAGGAAAGAAAGAATCTTTTATTTGAAAAACTCTATGCAGGAGTTCAAAAATCTCAAAGAATCATAGGGTTAGCACACGAAACTCAGAGAACATCTAGTTCAACACTTACCTGGACAGGAATCTCCTTTATGATACCAGACTCAATGGATACTTAGAGTGATGGGGGACTCACTAATTTGAATGGCAGCCCATTGCCTTTTGGAACTAATCTTACTCTTAGGAAATGTTGCTTCGTATTTTTCCCATTTAGTTGATTAGTCAAATAATTGGCCAGGTAGTCATTTTTATGTGTTTTACAGATGACCGTATTGAGACTTAGAGGGGTAAAGTGGGATGTCCAAGATCAGAAGCTAGGAAAATCATGACTGTAGACCAGGTCTGATAAGTACATATCCAGGGTCCCCTCCAATGTACTGTGGCAGGGAGCCCAGAGAGGGGAAGAGATGGGAACTGTAGAAATTAGAAGGGAAAAGAAGACAGAGAAAAAAAGAAGGATTTCGTGATGGGATTGGGACAGAACACAACTCCATTTCTGTAAGTAAAATCTCATCTAATGACAAAGATGGGGTCAGAATAGAGTTACTGGATTCAAGAGTCGTTAACAGCAGTTATTCCTCCTCATGGCTATCTGAAGGAAACATTACAAAAGTCCAAGAACGTCAAACAGGAATTTTCAAATTAAAATCTGCCTGGCTTCTCAGTCTCATTATATTCTAAGTTCCTTGAGAGCAGAAACTGTCTTTTGTCTCTTTTTGTATCTCCAGAGCTTAGTATGGTACCCGGCACATAATAGGTGCTTAAGAAATGTTTATTAATTGATTGAAATCTATACTAACATTTCGAAAAATCACATTTTGAAGTTGTTACTAAAATTAGAAAGCTGTTTTAAAGACAAAGAAAGGATACCTATAGATCACCTAAATATTCTAGAAAAAAAAGATGTATTCCAATATAAAAGACAGAGAGCCCAACTGTGGTGATATGTGCTAATTGTATGGTTCTCCAAAGATGTGGGAGAACTGATATCAATGACTGTATAATTACCATTACTTCCAACAGAGTTAACATGTAGTTACTCTGTTGTTACCACGAAATAACATGCAATTAAGTGGTGTCACACTGCACGCCAGACTAAATAAGACACAGATTAAAAAACTTCTCACTGGAACCAGGATCCATTGCACCTCCAAAGGAGCCTTCACAACAATCTCACCGGGTTGGGTTCCCAGAAAATGACTTACAGTGGCTTACATTACCCCTGTGAGTCAGAGGAGAAGGACTGACAGAGCTCTATGTCACAGGAGAAGCAGCCAGACAAAAGCGAAAAGGAAAATAGTCAACAGGACAAAATTCGATGTATGTTTTGTGAGAAAATGTCTAATTGCAAAGGAAGAATTAAGTGCTTTTGGGGGCTGAATAGAAATCTTTCTCCCACTACTCATCCACATGCAGTTCCCTGAAGTACTTCAGGGTCTTAGACTATTTCTTTCACAAAGAATCTTAGTTAGGTTCTTGAAGCCTAAACTCAGAAGTCGTCTTGCTTTTCATTGGAAGTGATTAATTTTCCAAATAAAACGTACAGTGTGAACATGCGGGAGGGGAGGGTGGTTAACCTAGG
Source organism: Potorous gilbertii (assembly GCA_028658325.1). NCBI lineage: Eukaryota > Metazoa > Chordata > Mammalia > Diprotodontia > Potoroidae > Potorous > Potorous gilbertii. Next base: position 237,307,396 of record CM053772.1, on the reverse strand, counting down.
ATTAAACTCCTTTCTCAAAAGGACAAAGGAGGATGTGGCTCAACTTCAAAAAGTTCTTTTCCTTTTGGGATGACAGCAAGAAATAGAGGCAGGCCAGAGCACACCCACTCACGCACATGTGCAGCAAGGGCCCAGGAGAGCGGGCATGGGTGTGTGTTCTCGTGTCTGGAGGTGGGGCGCGGCGCGTCTGTGCCAGATGCGCTTCCAGGTTTAATTAGAGCACAGCTGAAAATGGCCAAGTACAACGTTATGAAGCTGATTAGCAGACAAAGGAAAAGTAGCTGTGTTTAAAATATAGCTCCAGTGTATCTGCTATATCTGGTTCAAACATCTGGGCTCCCAATTATTGACTGAACTCATGTGTAAGAGCTATTTGAGAATACTGTAAACGGCTGTAGAGCAGGGACTGGCAAACTGCTTTGTCAAATATATGTAGGACTACACTTGCTAAAATCTTGAGCAATGTAGGCAAGAAATGCCACAAAATTATGATTCCCTTAATGAATTTGTGAAAAGGATAAGGATGTTCACAGGCAGAGGACAATGTTTTAAAACAATAGGATAACTAAGGCATCAGGTGATAATTTGAAAGAAAACCCCATTCTACTTCATTTTTAATTAGGAGCTTGGTGACTGGAGTCAACTTAGATCTGTGCTTCACATGTGCAAAAATGAGAGCGACAGAGAATGGAAAGACGAGAGGAGTTCTTTGTCCAGGTCTCACATTTGCCCTGGAGTTGAAATAAACATCAGCACAAGTATACCCACACCCCAAACTGAAAGGCGCGCCATAGGTCTCTGCTGCTGTGTCTACACTAGACTGGGGAAGCCTCTCTAATCACCTGCTGAACTGCTTGACCCTTAAGCTCCCTTACAGTGGTAAACCTCTGACCCTCTAGCCAGGGGCATGTTCTGTTTTCCTGGGCTGGCACTCCATGCCTAAAGCATGCCTGTCTTTCCATTTGCCATGTTTGACTCTGTTAGATTCAAGGTTCCTTTGTCCCGCTCTGAGGGAAAGCAAACACATCAAGAGGGATGACAACAGAACAATGCTTGAAACATCATTACGGCGTGTTATTTCCCCTTGTTCCCACATCGCTGCCATGCTCCTCTGATTATTTCAGCCTCAAGAAAATGTGCTGATTACCATGTGTGTTAGGCAACACTGCCAGGCCCACAGATCTCATATCGTAGCTAGTGTGAGTACATTATGCATGTGATGTAAATGAGGGATGTACTCTCCACGCATCACCCCATTTGTCATCGGCTGGCTAGCCAGCCCAGCCCAGCTCGGGGTACAAACAAACATGTGCACCCTTGTCCGTGGCAGAAAGGGTCAATTCACCTGCCTTTCCTGGATAATCCTTGACGGCAAAGGGACTGGAAAAGTGTTCCAGGAAGTGCAGGGTAGCCCCTGCTTTGATTTTGAGATCACGTTAAAGGCAGCCTTTATCGTCCCCTACGTTCCTAGGTTGCCCATTGAGATGCAGTGTGCATTACAGCATGCAATAGCACACACATAGCTCAAGCAGAGAATTTATTTCTCAAGATCTCAGGAATCAATCTTCTCCTTTTACTCTCAGCAAAGAATTTAAAGAACCAGGTGGTACTGAGATTGGAACAGAACTTCTGATTGGGCCAAAAAAAAAGGAAACAGAAACAAAAATACAACACATTTGGTCTCCTTAGTCAGGATCCAGACCCAGATCTGGGGCTTTCAAAGGATATGATGTCATTAATCCAAGCATAACCTGCAGAATGTGAAATGATGGCACTATCTTCTATAGTGCTATCATATGCCCCCTACTCTCTCTCTCTGTCCAAAAGGCTACATCTGATATCCTGGGAACCCATCTACCTATTCTAAATTCAGAACAGCAAGCCTGCCCCTTGGCCCCCAAACAAGAGAATGGAAAACCTATTCAGGTCAATACGTTCAGCTAACAAACTTTCGGAACACCAGATTATCTAACAAGTTAACTAATAAGGAAACCAACAATTAAATTTGGGGTGGGGAGCAGGGGAACCCACAAGAACTTACTGCTTGCTTTGTGAACATTATTAGAGTTGGTTGTTTGTTCCTCACATCATAGACTCCTGCATGGTACATTGTGGTGCTTTTTAGACTAATTAGTAACCGAAGGGGTAAAGGTCCTGGGTAAAACCATTACCATTAAAAATCAGTGGGTGGATGCTATCAACTATAGGGACAAATCTCTTAAAATCCTCAAGCCTCAGAGATAAAAGGATCCTTAGGGGATAGCGAGTCCAACTTCTGAGGTATGAAGCCCCAGAGCAACATGCCTGATGTATCTCCAGCGTCACTCTACACGAAGTATTGGTCTCAATGGTAAAAACAAACCAGCACAAATTTGACCACACAGCAACTCTTCCCTTCTAGAAAGGGCAATGAAGACTGCTTTTCCATGGGTCAAACTTCATACAGGCCAACATCTCTCTTAAAACAAGAAGCTGACTTTCCTAAGGAACATATGAACAGTGGAGGAAAAGGGAGGGGGAGGTGGGGAATGGGGGGAAGGCTTCCCAGGCTGGCCAGCTCTCTTTGGCTGATTTGCATTGCAGTGAGGGAAAATGAAAATCTCTAATTGGTAGGAGCCTTATGGGTTTCACTCTTTCATTGGTAGTATAGCAAGAAGGGCTGCATGATGAGGCTGCTTGGACCGAAGAAATGAGACAAGTCTTAATATAAACAAGATGATATATTTAGGAACCATTCCGTCTGAAAGGCAAGTTCTCTCCCCACCAATTCTGAATGCCATCTGATGGAGCTGAGATGCTGGGCCTCACTCCTACTTCTTTCAAGATTCATTTGTCCATTGTACTAAACACAGGCATACCGTTTGCATTCCAGATAAATGGATTTGACGGCAGGCCTCATTCTTTAGTATGATTCTTACTAGGAGATAAATCAATATTTAATATCCCCTCGAACATCGCCCATAGATAATTTTGTACCTTTTCTTCATTCCATTAAGTTACCTTTAAAAAAAATTTATATAAGCTTTCAGAAATGACTTCTGAAAAACCAGTGGTCAGAAGCTGCCTGCGATTCATTAACGCAGACAGAGGGTGTTTGAATCTAGCCACATTGTGCTGCTCAGTAAATCCATCTACGTTTAGCTAATTCTCAATCCTCAGCTAATTCTTGGAGGGAAAATAGATGCTTCCTATAAACCCCAGAGATCTATGGTACAACAGGCCTGATTTACTCAAAATAGACTTCCTTTCCACATCCTCTCCTTCCCACTACCACCCACAAAGATGATAAACAAGGAATTGTCTTATTTATGAAAAGACTGTGGCATGTGTCTTATTCATTTAGCAGGCCTGGAGGAGTAGAGAGCAGCCAGTTGTGAGGGAAACAGTAGGCAGGGCACACACACCACCAAGGCTCTGCCAGAGCGAGAGGCCCTGCTTGGTCCCATGTTCACCTAACACTCACAAAAGCAGGGCTTAGTCTCCAAAAGTATCCAGAAGGGCTAAAGTTGCTCTCCCCATTTTGCTGGGAGTAAAACTGAGACACAGAAAGCAGGATCAAACTTGACTTCCAGCACCAAGCCAGACAAAAACAATACCTACAAATCTTTTAGACATCTTAAAGGCTTTCACCTCAGTCTTACAGGCAATCCTTCAAATGTGTCAGCTAGTAAATTCTACCACCACCACCCTCATTTTTAAACTCCACCTGGCTTCACGAGGACTAAGGGACATGACAGGTTAATCAATCAATCATTCAGTCGACAAATATCTATTAAGCACCTACTATGTGCCAGGCCCTGTGATAGGAATAGGAACACAAGACAGAATGAAAAAATCCCTGCTCACAATAAGCTTACATTTCAATGGAGAAGACAAAGAGGAGAAATAACAGCGTATACAGCATAAATATAGAGTAAATAAAGTCATTAGATAGAAGGTAGTTTGGGAGAGAGGGCACTAGCACTTGAGGGTATCCAGGAAAGCTTTGTGTTAGATTGGAAATACCCTGAGGTCCAAGGACTATTTCATTTTTTGTCTTTGAATCCCCAGCATTTAGCCCAGTGCCTGGTACACAGTACACAGGTAATAAGTACTTGTCCATTAATTGGATCCAATGTAAATATTCCATCACTGGACCAAATTCATTAGCCTGGCCCTGAAAGCCCTTCATACTTCAGAACCTATCAGACTTATCTTCTACTTTCCTCCTTGCCTCACCAATCTCCTTGTTGTTCCCTGAATGTGCCCTATTCCTTCTGCCTCCACTCTCACCCCATACTTTTGCTAATAACATTGCCCTCGACTGGGAATCTCTGATTCCCCTTCCCCCTCCACTTGGCTGTATCATACTCATCCCTCAAGGCTACCATATCACATCCTATGACAATCACTACCCACTTCAAACTTTTGTAGCATCATACTTCACATTTCTCCAGTCTTTCAGGATTTACAAAGCACTTTCCCCCAAAAAAGTCCTCCATGTAAAGTCAACCATTCAAGTATTTTACTCTCTCTAACAGCTCTGCTTATAGTATCATAGAAATGAAAACTGAGGGCATGTTCATCAGTTGGGGAATGATTGAACAAATTATAGTATATGCATGAATGGATTCATATGGTACTTTAAGCAATGATGGAATTGAAGATTTCAGAAAAACCCAGAAAGATCTCTATGAACTGGTGCAGAGTTAAGTGGGCAGGACCAACAGAACAATTTATGTAATAATATCATTGTAAAGTCCAAGAACTTGAAAGATTTATGTACTTTGATAGATACAAGGACTGACCATGACTCCAGGAGATCAATGATGCATGCCCCCTGCCTCTTCACAGAAAGGTGAAGGACTCAAGATACAGAATGAAGCACATATTTTTGGACATGGATAATGTGAAAATTTGTTTTGCTTGACTACACATGTTTGTCATCAAGTTTTTTTTTCCTTTTCTTTTTTCCTAGATGGGTGAAGTAAAAAAGGAATTTTTTTTTAATTAAAAAAATTTAATTAAATTTAAAAGAATTAACATCCTCCATTTACAACTGAGGAGAATGAGCCTTAGAGAGGTAATTTGCCCAGAGTCAAACAACTAACTTTTGTCTAACTGAACATTCAAATCCATGTCGCCAGGTTCTAGGTCACCCATTCTTTCCACTATGCAACAATGATTCTCACCTACTATATGTGTCCTTCAGGGACATTTTAGCCATGTGATCTTGTGTCTCAAAGACATGGCATTTAATTCTATCATATATACAATTAGACTGTAAGCCCTTCTAATTCAAGGTCTGTGCCTTACATAGCCTGTGAGTCCAGCATAGGCAGTAGCCACTTACTAATAACAATAACGGGCATCTTATTTTCCTGATCCTGAAAAGGCTATATGAATGGAAGCAGAAGCATTGGAGCCAAGGGGAAGGCTTGGGTTTTTTCCCAGAAAGTATGGTAAGTCACTGCATGGATCTGGGAAAGGCCATTTTGCCTCATTTGAATCAGCATCCCCTCCCTTAGAATGAAAATAACCATATTCTTCCCATTAATCTCCTTTGCAGGGTGTTATTAGGATTAAAAAGATCATGTTCCTAGCAGATTTTAAACTCCACAGAATCTAAGTACTTGCATCATGAATGCCATTGTACTGCCCAGAAAAGAATTGCATGGGCTCTTCTGTCTGTAGGAAATAAAAAGTATATAACAAACTGACTTCATTTTAAAATCTAGTATTTCACTCCATTGAAGTGTAGTTATAGCATACAATTGCTATTAATCTTCTGATCCAATGAGCTGATGTATGTAAAGTTAGTCAGTCAACCAGTTTTTATTAAGCAATGTATATCAGACACTGTGACAAAAGATACAAAGAAATAAGAAAGAAAGGATACAGAAAAAAAGAAAACAACAATGACAAAAAAGCAGTGCTTGTCCTCAGGGCTCAGGCAGTCTAATGAAATAGACAATAAGCAAGTACATACAAGATTTAGACAGGCTAAACTGAGCATGTCTCAGGAGGAAGGCACCAGGACAAAGGAAACCTAGAAAAACTTTCGTGAAGAAGAGAGGACTTCAGCTGAGATTTCCCAGAGGATAGGGAAGCTAGAAGGCAAGGATGAGGAGGGACAATGTTCCAGGCACTGGGGACAGCCAGTGAAAATGTTCGCTCCCAAGACAGAATGTCATGTGAAAGGAACAGAGAGGAGGTCCGGTCTCTATAAACATCAAAGTGTGCTACATGCCTTTATATATATGTGTGTGTGTGTGTTTCTGGATAGTTCTTTATTCTTTAACAGCACATCCCTGGATATTGTTTTTATGCCCAATTTACAGATGGGGAAATTTAGGATAACTAACCTGCGAGTGACAGAACAAGGAATGAACACCCATCTTCTTACCCTGATCCATCTTCCTCAACTTAGGTTTCAGTGTTTTTCTTTTGAGGAAATTCCTGAGGCCTTTTCTTTACGCTGGGAAAAAAAGGCAGCCAAAGAGCAAGCAACTTTGCTGAGGACCATGGGGCCTCCTGCTACCTGGGGGACATGGGGGGCTGTGGCCCCAGGGGAATGTGTTTTAAAAGAAGCCCTTTGTGGTATCTCAGGATTGATGCTGCTGATCTCACTAATAATAAGGCGAAAAGAGCTTAGAGGGCTTTCAGAGGGTAATCCCTCGATAAAGGGCCGTCCCTTGTGGGGCAGAAAGCATTTAGGGGGCCTTAATCTTATTCATGAGTATCTAAAGATGCTGACTGGAATGCAGCTCAAAGTGTAACTCTGGGAAAGAGCTGCCAATAACACATGTATGAGATGATCGGAACCAAGTTAGTTTAGAAGGGAGGGAGAAGGTAGAAGCTGGGCCATCCGCGGGGCGAGGAACCAGGTCCTAACTCCAGGTCTCCCAGAGAGGATGCCAAGTGTCCACAGAGTGACATCCTCATCCCAAGGCCTGCATGTAAAAATGACCACATAGCAATATCTCATGTACCAATATGGAAATGCGGAAAACAACGTGTGCCCCACCCAAAGTCAAAGACAATCAGTCAAGAAAAAACATTTTTGATCCGTCTAAAAAGTGGGGTTCTTCACAGTTTAATTGTGCTTATAAATCTAATAAACATCTCTAGCAGATAATGCTAGTCATCATCACCTTTTTAAAAGCTGCAAAACTGAGATTAAGTGACTTGGGCCAGGGACCCCAGAAATTCAATGACTGAGCAGAAGTTATACTGTCCAGAGTCCCAGAACATCCCCTGGGTCCCACACAGAAGTTCGGGGATGAAGCCCTTGTAATGGAACAGAAGTTATCACTGACCAGTGAAGTCCCTGAGGCTGAGAGCATATCCGAAGCTGGACGCTCTGCCTCGTTCTTGTGCTGATCTTGTTTCAGGATTACCATGGGGCACCTGGCTTTGCAAGTGAATGTGAGGGAGCCCAACATAACTTGGGTTGGCAGACTATGTTTTTCTAAGAAGCCTAAAATGTCAATCTTCTCCTATGCCCTGGGGCAGCATGGCAGAGCAGAATGGGCACGAGGTCGGGGTCAAGAGATTTCTGCCCTAATCTTGATTCCTGTGTGTTTCTGGACAAGTCCCTTCACCTGTCTAATCTGTAGCATTCTCAAATGAGGAAGTTGGACTACCACATAGTCTCTGGAGTCCCTTCCAGCTTAGATCCTTTTGGCTTCTATGTAGATCTGAGTTTGGAGGGTGGGTGGGTGATCTCTTTTATAATCAGAACTGCAACTAGTAGTGCTTGAACCCATGGCAAGTGACCCAAAGCACAGCAGGGGAGGGCGGGGGGGATGGATTTGGGGATAGGCAGAAAGGAGAGCATTTGAACTATAACTGCTTGATGGAAAAAAATGAAAAAAAATGGGTCACCAGGAGAATGCTGCTGATGGAGGAGTTTTCCTGGTGAGTAAACAGTGACGGGAAAGAACTTTGGAGCTTTCTAGCTAATAACTCTTGCTAGCTTCGTATTAAACTAAGTTGTTTTATGCTATTGAAGATTTTCTCGTGTTTTTGTCTCCTCTAAATTTTGGTGCCCTGGGAAAAAGTCTTAGTTGCCCTATCCTAGTTATGTCTTTTATTAAAATCAGGAATCTGTGTAAGGTCCAAGGATGACATTTAGAAATGATTCAGGTTTCTTTGGGAGTTTTGTATTTTACACTGAAACTAAACATTGCATATTCAAACTTCAATGGTTTTGAAAAATCCAATTTGCCCTTTGTATTTTGTTGCTTTTGCTATTAAAGTTTCTTTACAGAAGGCTTCCCAGGAATCAAAGGACTCCAATCCAGTTTCTCTGGTGTCATCAAGAAACTAAAATAAATATTTATCAAATTTTCTTTAAATATATTTAAAAGAATGTAACTGAAACATTCCTGGCCACATGCGTTTTGAATTTTGTCCAATTCAGAAGTTTGAAAATGGTTCAATGTCTTGACTGAATGTTTCAAGTCACCTGCAGGACGAGAAACTTGGGGTGGGGGGAAGCTAGGAGTTTCTCTCAGGTATGACTTACAAGCTGCCTTGGGTGAATGGCTCCCAACATCCAATCTATCTGATGCCCAGGATCTATGACACTGACTTCCCTGACAGCACATGTGTCATGCCTAGTGAGGATATCCTGTTTATCATGTTAGTCATTCATGACATGTGGGATAATTCAAGGATGATTAGCTTGGTGGGTGTGTTTACTCCTGCATTTGTGCCAAAATGCTTACACTACAACAGGCCTGATCTAAGAACAGGAAGGAGAGGAGAGGCAGAGGTCTTTAACAAGGAAAGGGGATCATTTCAATTAACTTCAAGTGAAGATCGACCTAGAGAAATACAGACTGCTATTGCCCCCATGATAGATCAGCACTCTTCATCCCATCAGTTATGTGGGAGAGCCTGAAAGAAAATAACAGAAGTACAGGGAAGAAATGTAAAAGTAGAGGAGAAAGAAAAGACATCTTTAGCATCCCAAGTCACACTTTAATTTTACAACACTGTGATAAGGTATTGTCCTACTGTTTATCTACAATCAGATCTTTTTTCTCCTTTATTGAAGAAAAAGTTCAGTTGGATCAACAGAAAGCATGGTGGTTTGGAGACAGCACTTGACTTGGCCTTGGAGTAAAAAGCATAGCTTGGGTCTGGGGAGTTTGGTACTTGGGGTCAGAAAGATGCAGTTTCAGATTCTCCCTTTGACACTTACTCTGTGCATGTGTGTTCATCTTTTATTGCTGAAGAAGGCCATGTTATCAGAGAAATGATGACATGACTTGCACTTGACTTTGTTTTGAGTGAGGGAGGGCTGTGCAGGTCACCAGACTCACTTCTCCTCCAGAGCCATTTGAATCCAGTGATCAGATATTCATCAGGATGACTAGAGATGACCCAGGATGAGGCAATTGGGGTTAAATGACTTGCCCAAGGTCACACAGCTAGTGAGTGTCAAGTGTCTGAG
>CM053772.1:237254321-237297454 GCA_028658325.1 Potorous gilbertii | reverse complement strand
CCAGTGCTCACTATTACCAATAGATAAGAGGATTTTAAACAAAGAAATAGGTCAGCAGAGCTAAGTTGAGGCTACCACTGACTTTCCAAAGGAGTGCGTTTTCCCAAGTCTTCCCTTTCCATCCCAGTTTCCAGACTTGGTGCTAGGTCTTCTGCCCCTTGTTCCTCCGGTACCTCCAAGTCAGACGGGCATTACTGTTGTAACTCTGTCCCTCTTCCTTTTGTTACCCCATCAAAACCTACTCACAGCAGAAGATTTAATAAACCCAGGAATCCCCTAGTAGAATTTAAGCTCCTTGAGGACAAAGATGGTTTTTCTTTGTATCTCCAGCACACACTAGGTTCACTTGATTTTTGTTGAACTGAATTAATGCTGAGGGAGCAGTGGCTGATAACAGTAAGTAGATAAGGATATCTGCTTTTTACTCTCACATCTCCCCAGGCATGTCAAAAGAAATTGTCTGCTGGTGTAACCCTGGTAGTAAGACGCAGTATCCTGGAGGGGGAAAGATGGGAAGAAGTAGCAGGGGGAGGGCCAAGACAACTGTTTCCCCTTCCTCCCTCCCTCCTTCCATCTTTCCATCAACGCCACTGCCTGACTGATCTGTCAGTCACCCATCGTTTTGAATTGCTGCACTCTGGCTAACCTGATATGAACTGACAACTTGGGTAGCCAGTGACAGGGAGCGTCAAAACCTGGGGGACACTCGTCTTGGGGGCCTCTTTCTCTTCCCTCCACTCTTGGCCAATTTAGTACAAGAAAAGTTCCGTTCGGAAACCTACGGATACAAAGTGTCCGCTGTTGTCTTGAAAATTCAACAGTTTCCAGGAAGTGACCACAGACACACAGGCGTGCAGCCCGGATCTCTGGGCCAACGCAACCCTAGCTACACTTAAGAGAGTCTGTGTAGGAGGGGAGTTGAGAGGGACAGGGACCTGCATCTCCACGCCTTCAGATGGAGGTGTAGACTCAACCTGTGTACACACGTGCACAGGCTCCAGTGGGTGCTGCCTGTGGGGGAAAAATGTGTGGGGCCGGTTTTTTCTTTTTTGGGTGAGGGGCATTTGTTTTCCCAGCTTCTGTTGGAGCTTTTAGCCTTGAGACAACAAGGCGGCAAACCCACCTCAGTCATCCCAAAGCGGGTGAGGTGCCTACCCAACACGAGCCAAGGTTGGCCAGGCACGTGGATGAGGCGGGGTGCCCTCTGACCAGGGTCTCCTGTCCGGCTGCACGGGAGCCTGGCCCGAGTAGGCGGGCCCGCACCACCCTCTATCCTCTTACCTTTTCATTCCTGCAGTTGTTGAGGCCCGCGTTATTCATGGAGCTCAGCTTGCCGTCGATGCCGTGAGGCTGCTGCTGCTGCTCCCGCTGGATCTGCTCTCTCATCTTCCGAGCCTCCTGAATGGCTTTCATCACTGTGTCCTGGTCCCCAAATAGGGCAGGCGAGTTGAGGCTGGACAGGATATCTGTAAGTACAAGATGCCCTTGTTAGGAAGCGTGGGCCATGGCACCAACCGATTCTCCTGCCCAATCCGAGATGAGGATGGAGCTGAGTGGAGCAAGTGGCTCTCTGCGCCCCACCCCTTTCTTCTCCATTCGGCCACCTCTCAACGTATTGAATAAAGAGGGGGGGAATGAAAACACTCAGCAAGAGGAGCGGCATCCTTTCTGCAAACCCACTCAAAGTGAAGTGAATCTGCTCCAATGCTAGAAAGTTGGCAGAGGGTAATGACAAAAGACCGACAGGACTGAGTAGTCTTGTCCTTGAACAAGCTCCCAGCTGAAAGCTTTGCTTCTCTTGAGCTACAGTTTCTGAATCTGTACAATGGGCACAAAAGTGCCTCAAGGAGGCTTCCTGTAGTTGCAGTCTGGGCCCATATCAGTGCTATCTGTCGCAAAGATCTTTTGGAGTATTGGTGTTTGCCAGCATCCACCCAATCCAGCTAATGCTTGTAAAGAGTTTTAGAAACGTCAAATGTCACCTCACTATGAGCTACTTCAATGAGTAGTCATAACCATCAGGGTTGATATGGATAAAGGACTTCAGAGTTTGCAAAATGCTGTACATGTGCTGTCTCATTTGATCTTGATGGCGACCTACAAGGTGGGTGTGATTATCAACCACTTCCATTTCTGTGGTTGTTGTTCAATCTTATCCAGCTCTTCATGACCCTATTTGGGGTTAGCCTGGCAAAGATACTAGAGTGGTTTGCAATTTCTTTCTCCAACTAGTTTTGCAGATGAGGAAACTGAGTCAAGCAGAGTTAAATGACTTGCCCAGGGGTCATACAACTAGAAAGTGTCTGAGGAAAGACTCTCAGTATTCCTGACTCTTAATTCCAATACTCTAAGTACAAACCCACTATACCATGCTGTATCTTTAGTGTTAAGTATTAATATTATCTTCTTGGGGAGTTCCTAGCACTCTCAGACTACCTAGCTTTTACTATGCCAATTTGGAACTAAGGCACATACCCAGAGGCCAACCTTACTCCTTTGTACCTCTGAAGATGACTAGTTTTACATTTTGATATGAAGGTGTGTGTGCTGTAGGAGAGTGGTCTTCAGTATCCCATAAGAAGACATCAAGGATGTGCTCATGAGTCAACAAGAGGTAGAGAGAGGGAGAGGAAAAGGAAGAGGGAGCACGAGAGACAGAGACAGCGGGGGGGAGAGAGAGTGAGGGAGAGAGGGAGAGGGAGAGGGGGAGAGAGAGAGAGAGAGTCAATAAGTCCAACCAGTGTAAGAAAGAATGGGAGGGAGTGATCCGTAGTACTCCCTACTGGAGCCAGGATGTATCTCCAAACTGCTGCAGATAGCTAATGAGGCATTCTATGGATCATGCTGCCTAAGTTATTTACAAAGAGAATTCTAGTCCCTGCCTGCCCTCCTCTCCCCAACACTTGCTGCTCTCAACGCCCGTCGGAACAGCAGCGGGGCTTCCTGCGTGGGCACAGTGCTAACAGAAGGACAAAGCTGAGAAAGAAGGGAGCCTCCATATTTACTCTCCTTGTCATCCATGGAACACTGAGAGGAAAAGAATCTTGAGAGAGAGGAGAAATATCTATATCAACCAAACTAATTTTCCTCCATGAGTTGCATTTTTATTGTAGGCAAGATGAGTACTTTGGATAAGATTTCCAATTTTAGACCAAAAGATAGCAATTATTCACTGCTTAGTAAGTTTAGGCGGCTGTGGTAAAGTTTTAACTTGATCCACCTGTCTACAGCCAAGCTCAAGCACTCCCCAGCAGACAGACAGACGCATGCATGTTCAAACTTAATGTCACCACACCAGCCAGCCAGCTGGGGAAAACCAGCTGGCAATGTATATAAGAACACACTGGGCAGGAGTGGCTGGGGGCAGGGGAACATGCTGCTGCTCACATGTATGTACATGCACATATCCACGTGGGAATTTAAGAATTCCCATCTTATTCTCAACCTAACTGGGTAATTTTTTACCTATCAACAATCATTTAACATAGATACAGATAAATATAAAGTTTAGAAGGACAAGGGCTTGTCTTTTTATCCCCAGGTGCAGTTTCTGATACTTTTTTTAACTGCATCTGAGATTTTGTTGGTATAGGGAGTTTTCAATGAGAAAACCCCATCTAACAAAATACAGATAGATCAGTAACTGTTCTGTAGGTTAATTTTAAAGCAGGGATTTTTAATCTGGGGGTCCACAGATAGATTTCAGGGAATTCATGAACTTGGATGGAAAATATATATATCACTATTTTCATTAACCTCTAACAAAAATATAACAATGATGAATGTAGTTAACAAATATTATCCTCAGAAGAAGTCCACAGGTTTCACTAAACTCCCAAAGGGGTCTATCTGTCTGTCTCTGTCTCTCTCTGTCTTTCTCTGTCTGTATATCTGTCTATGTGTCTCTCAGTCTGTCTGTCGCTCTCTCTCTCTGTCTCTGTCTGTCTTTCTCTGTCTCTGTCTCTTTCTGTCTCTGTCTCTCTCTGCCTGTGTGTGTGTGTCTCTCTCTGTCTCTGTCTCTGTCTCTCTCTCTCCCTTCTCTCTTTCTGTCTCATACATTACGTTAAGAAGTCCTGTCTAGGGGCAGTGAAAAGTTACATGACTTGATTAGGATCACATAGACTGAGAGAGAGAGAGTGAGAATGTGTGTGCGTGTGTGTGTGTGTGTGTGTGTGTGTGTGTGTGTGTGTGTAAGAGTCAGGTCTTCCTGACTCCAAAGCCGCCTCCTGCCCTACATGATGCCTCTTATCCTTACAGTAGGCATTCAATTTAATTAAATTTAATAATCTAGTCTAAATCTCTCATTTAATAGAGAAACTGAGGCCCAAGAAGGGACGTGATCTACTCAAGTTTATAAGCTGAGTGACTGAACTGGGGCTCAAATCCAGTTCATCTGTCTCCAAATCTAGTTTTCTTCTCATTGGGACACAATGAGACCTGTTCCTCTTTTTTTTTCTAGAGCTTTTGAAGGGAAAAGATCATTCCTACCCATGTGTGTCCATGCACCATTATTACAGATATACATATATGTATGTATGTATATATACACACATGTATACATATACATATATCCAATATACACACAAAATTGTGTGTGACACATTTCCTAGGACATTTGAATGTTGCCTCATTTGATCCTTGCCCCTCCTTTTCTCAAATCAAATCCTTTAACCAGATGAGCCCGATGTGATGGTCTTCTGATTCAGATAACTGAAAATGCCCATGCTGCTTTCCCAGGGGAACAAATGAGCTGATCTAGGGGATAACTGGGCTCTGTCTGCCCTTCCCTCTGGTCACTGCGGAGGATTAGAGTAAGGTAGCCCACAGTGGGGCCTTTTACAAAGGGTTTAGAGATGGAAGAGACTTGGGTCTCTTTGAAGATTATTGAGGTCAATTTCTCCATTTCATAAGTTAGGGAAGGAAAGTGAGTTGCCCAAAGGCACACAGGTGTTATCATGAAAGACCTGAAACTTGACCCTAAAGCTTTCTTTCTTTCATTTCCTACATTCCTTCCTTACAAATCCCACAGATTGTGAGCATGTCATCCAAGCCTTTCGTTCTTCATTAGAGCAAACAGATGTGCCCAAGATCATCCAGGTGGTAAGTTGCGGGCCAGGATTCGAACACAGACACTAGTCTTCTTTCTATTACTGAGTTCCAATCTGTACCTTGTAGGACCTTAGGGCTTAGAGTTGGAAGGCAACCAAACCTAGTCTATCTAATCCAAGCCTCTCATTTGAAAGGGGGTGGAAATGGAAGTAAAATGACTTGTCTGAGGTCATTGACTCTCCGGAGGCAGAGTCATTGTTTTTGACATGGACCTGCGCTTACATTTACCTAAAGAGGATCCTCTTCCCAGGCTTCCTCTGATAGGGCTGGGAATGCCACTCTTGTTTGGCAGGTTCACTGGACTGGTTTTGCTGGCTGGGAAGAGGCTCTGCGTGGGCGATGTTGGGGACTTTGCCGGCTCTGCTGTCTTGGGTCGGGCGGAGAGATTCAGTGGCTGTGCAGCCTCATCCTACGAGAGTTTAACATAAATAATTATTAAAAAGAAAAAAAAAGCAAGACAAATGAAACACATTATCACTTAGTAAGCCACAGTTATTTTACACCTCCTAGACAATGCCACATTCTCCTCCAATAATAACAAAAGAAGCTAATTATCTACTTCCTTGAAGATTCATCGAAAGGAAACCTCATTAATTTCTCTGTGTTATGCTTCTATTTACATTAACTATGTAGTTGGATCATTCTTTTTGCCAAATTAAAATTTGAATTAGCTCACATTACAGCTTAATTTCCTAATGTGTTTTCAGAGATCCAAATTAACCTAGGGCATTTACAAAGAATTATTTAAAATTTCTAGGAGCTCCTCCGTTCTTTTGTGCATGTTCTCTTGGTAAAGATCCTGGGACTATGAATAGGCTCTGTGGCTAATTTTTTTTTTCCAAATCACAATTTTAGATTAAACAATTGTGAGTCTTTTAAAAATGGAAACATGGAAAGTTCCCCCCCCCACTCCCACCTCCTGGGCCCCTGCCCAGGACACTGCAGTTTGGCTGTGTCTCCCATGTGGCTTTCTGGGTGTGTGCACTCTTCATGGTCTATATTCTGGACTCTCCCCATGTTTAAAATTAATTTTTGAGAAGCAAGCAAGCATTGTAATTACATTTTATAAACTATGCTATATGCAATTTATTTTACATGCTGAAAACAATGTCTTTCTCTTACTTTATATTCTGCACTGCTGATTTTTGATGGAATGTTTATTTTGAGACAGTGTCCCTTCCACACTGAACACAGGACAAATGTCTCACTTTTAATTCTATTTCAGCTAGGCCTTGAGAGCCTCTCTTTCAGTCTTCTTCTTCAGCTGGAGAATGTCCAATACAAAAGTACTCTAATGGGTGAGGGGTGGGAGGGGTGGAATGGGAGAGGAAAGGAGTCTACACACATTATATAGACTTTCACTTAAATGTTCAGAACTAAGAATTGCTTTGTTATATGTTAAAAGAAAAGTCCCTGAGGAATAAAGAGTCCCATGCTGCTAGGGCCCCCAGGATCTGAGAGAGAGCTATCTATAGTTAAAGGCTTTCACCATCATTGTTCAGAGCACACAGCAGGACTGGGGACAAAGAATAACCCACCCCCAGTGCCCCAAACCCTGTAAAAAGTAGGTCTAGCTTTGCCCCTCACTAACTGTCACTTTCCCTCTCTAGACATCAGTTTCCTCCTCTTTAAAATGAGGGTGTTAGAACCATCCAAAGGACCCTTCCAGATCAGACAATCCATAAGGAGATGAGCAAAGAGGACCCAGAGAGGAAAGAAGAATGATTCTTGGGTATGAAAACTGCACTGAGTTAGCTCTCCTCTGGAAGGAGAGGTACTGGTCAGCCTGGCTCACAGGGCTACTCACTGTGGTAGGCATCAATCTGTTTGAATACCCTGATTTCTCAGAATTCATGAACATCATCTGTAGAGAGACTTAGAGTCATTGTTGAAACAAAACTAATTTTGTCGAAAAGTTTGAAGATATATTTTAAAATATAATCATTCACTGAATTAAGATTTCTTCCCCACCACTTTTAACCCAAAGGAGTTTTGGAAAAGTAGTAGTAGTAGTAGTGGTAGTAGTAGTAGCAGTACTAGTAGTAGTAGTAGTAGTAGCAGTGGTAGTAGTAGTAGCAGTAGCAGCAGTGGTAGTAGTAGTAGCAGCAGTGGTAGTAGTAGTAGTACTAGTAGCAGTAGTAGCACCAGTGGTAGTAGTAGCAGCAGTGGTAGTAGGAGTAGGAGTAGCAGTACTAGTAGTAGCAGTAGTAGCAGTGGTAGTAGTAGTAGCAGCAGTGGTAGTAGTAGTAGTAATACAAAGTTTCAGGTTTCTAAAGCGCTTTATATTTTATCTCATTGGATCCTTACAACAACCCTGAAAAGAAGCTGTTTTTATCATTTTCAGTTCAAAAATGAGGAAACTGAAGCAAAGGGCAGTGAAATAACTCCCCAGAGCCATATAACTAATAGGTGTCTGAGGTAGGATTTACGTCCAAGTCCATCGTTCACAGCCCCTATCTAAAGGAACCAAAGTTTTTTCTTCCCACCCTCACCAACGGATACCATTTATAACATCCATTTTACCTTTACTTAGTATCATCCTATGCAATTATGTTTCAACTACCATCCCTATGCTAATCCAGCTTTCAAAATATTTCATGTAAAAGCAGGAAGAGAGTATTCCTGAGACATTGGGGAAGCTCTCCTTGTGGCTTCCAATAGAACGTCATCTGGGGCAGTCTCATTTAAGTCTTTGCATACCCAGTATCTGGCACCTAGTAGTCACTTTTCCAGTGTTAGTTGTATTGAACATGGATTGAATTGAAACCTTTTGTGGCATCAGTCACAAAATAGAGTGACCCTTGGGACATTAATTCTGGAATTTTAAACGGAGATTCATTCCAAAGCATGTGGAGATAAATCCACCCTAATACCAAATCAGTTAGATAGACATAGCACATGGGCTGCCATCTCACAATTCTCAAGGACAAAGAAGGACAATATTCTTTTCAGGCCACATGCATCCCTCTTCCCTCCCCTAACAACTTTGACTTTGAATCTTCTATTTTTTTTTGCCCCAATGATGCTGCATGTAAATGGAATAAATATAATGGAGAAGGTTTCCTTTTTAGCAGAATAAAATATAGTTGGGTTAAATTATGTAGGGAAACCCCCAAGAATTTGCATGTGGTCAACTCTGTAATAGAAGTCAGCTGGCCAACAAAGCTGGAATGGTACTGGCTTCCATTCCAGCAGATATATGCTTAAATATAACCAGGGAAAATTTTACTCATCCAGTAAAGGTTTGGTTTGGGACAGATCCATTTGGCTGGCTCACTTGTGAAATGACTTTTGCACATTAAAGTACTCAATATTCAATATACCAAGTCACTGATGTTTGATATCTCTCACACTATGGCAACTACAGTTAAACAAAGTGGCCTAGCTTCCCAGTGGAATTCTGCCTCTCCTTTGCCAATGTGAACACAGAGGATGTGAATAAATGAAATGGGGGTGACCCATAATCAGAGCTGTCTTATGAAATGGGAATTGGCCACGGGCTTATTTTCAAAGCTCCTGGTCACCAAATTCCAGTATTTGAAACAATGGGGCAAAAACTGTGGACTACTTGTTTCCCAAAAGATTCTAATTATATGGATTCGGTTTAGAGTCTTGGTAGGGTGGGGCAACAGACATCTGGACCTGTTTTTTCATCATCAAAGGGAACTCCTGGTATGGACAGTTTCTTCACTGGTACAGATCTTCAACTCATCTGCAAAATACAATCTTAGAGAGTTGCCTGGAAAACTAAGGCATTAAATGACTTGTCCACGATCACACAATTAGTATGTGTCAGGTAAGATTTGAACACAGATCTTCCTGATTCCAAAGCTAGCCCTTTATCCATTTATGTTAAACTTTCTCTATAATTTTATGTATTCTATGAAAATTTCATTTCTTCAAAAATATATTAATTCTTCACAATACCTTCTGCACAATCTTCATTTTCTTTGCCTTTAATTTTTGAGGGTTGGGTTTTTGTTTGTTTGTTTTCAGAGCCTTTATGTGACCTCAAAAGTTCACTGGGGATTTTGCAAAGTCAGATCATTTCATCAAATCTGCCATTGCCAGTATCGAGTTCTGCCTGTTTCTCTTATTAGCATCAAGCCTATTCTTATTTGAGACCTATCAAATATCTTCTAAGACCAGGTCAAATAACTGCAGAATATATCGAGCACTCAGGTGCTTTTGACAAATATTAAAAGCAAATGTTTGGTCTTTACATTCTCTCCACAAAACAGGGAATTTCTGTTGGTCTGTTTGGCTTTGGAAATTCCATATAGGAAGGAAAGACTATAATAAAGTGAACCAGTACCTCTTATGTAGGTACCAGCTGTACCATGAAGTTGGAGAGGCATACCACTCCATTTCCACATTATTGCCAAGTCCTGTGTGGCTTCCTCACAAGGAATCATATCTGCCACAGTGTAGGCATCATCAGAATACAGCAGGTCTGTGCAGTCCTCCAGAGTTTGGGAAGGGATGACTGGTGGCACAATCCAACTCTTTCTCATTCCCCAAGGACCATATTTATACTAGGTTATGATGAGAAATATTCACAAAGCACAATCAGGAATCTTCTTCCTTCATTTTTCAAAGCATGGATGGGCTGGACCTGAGCTCTTCCTGCTCTGGTTTTATCCATCAGCAGGAAACAGGCACATGTCTGAGAAGTGTGGAGCAAAGTCCTAATGGGTCTACTGAAAACCTGCCATTTGCACTCATGAATATTCTAAAATAAAAGCCAAAATTCTGGGAAAGGGAAAGATGCTCCTGAGAAGCAAGTTTGCAGAGTCGAGTATGGAGATCTGGGTAAAGATCTCACAATATGGCACTATTGTTTTCAATAGGAAAGCACCTGTTTGTCAACATGCTCATGAAATTGACCACAACGGGTGACTACTGCAGGCTTCTTTGCAATGGCTGTATTCCTTCTCCAAAACACAAATCAGGCTTCTCGGCTTCTTGCAGTGCCATTTTCTAAACCTTTTCCCTGTACCCCCACAAGAAGCAAGTACCTTAACTTGAGTTACAGGGCTGGTCCCTCTCTTTTCATTTTTCATCCCAGTAGGTGAGACCGCCCCTGCTGTGGTTGGTGGCTGCGGAGTAGACGGCATCTTTGCACCAGGTGACACCTGCATACTGGCCAGCTGGGCCGCATAGAGCTGCTGCAAAACAGAAAAGGCAAACATTTTTCTCCTCAATGGGGGTGAACTGGAGTTTGCAAAGACTTACCAGGACATCAAGTTCTTAGATACTAATTTTTTTTCCTGAGAGTTCCACCACCTTGTTCTTCTTGGGTATGTTGAGAAAAGGGCATCTTTCCTCATATGCTTGGCTATGCAAGCTTCCTGAATCCCCTGCTGAAAAGTCTGGTTGAACCTTTCTCAAGACTTCAATGTACAATGAAAGCATCACTTACTTTTCCTACTCTCTACAGGCTGGGCCCAACCTAATTCTGCAGGTAAGATCACCGGTAACATTGAAAGAGAATCAATTCCAGAGAATTCACTCTTCTTCCAGGATCCCAAAAACCTCAAAGAGTTTTTAGATTTTCAAGGTCTTCATTTCTAAGCAGGCCATGGTCAAGCCCCCTTTCTCTCATTTCAGTTTCCTTGTCAAGGCATATTTCCTCCCAACCCTGAAGGAGGGTCCTCAGCAATAGGAAAGGACCCTCTGTTACTTGGCATAACTGCTCTGAGGGACCAACTAAGAGGCATCCCCCTCAGATGAAGGAGCTGCTATCTGGTAATCTAGTCAGTCTATAAGACAGTCAATGAAATTTGTTCTCCTCCTTCCCCCCAGTCACTTCAGGGGCTCTTGTGCTTCCCACTACCTTCTTGCTCAATCATCTCTCCCTCTAGAGTACTTTCTGCCTTGGGTATTCCTTTGACAGGCTTCCTAAGGAGGCCAGATGAGTTACTTTTTCATTGAACTTGACCTGACGCAGTACAGGAATGTGGACACTCATTATTCACAAATTTTTAACTTTACAACAATCCATGTTTATTGAAGTCAGAGTTGAAAAGGATGTATGCTAAATATAGCTAACACAATTTATTACCTGGGATACTATGATAATTTCAATGGATCTGTTATTTCATGAGTATGAATACTGTGCCTCCATCCATTCACACCCCCAAATCAGTACAAATTACTACCTTGCCTTCTCAGGGAAGGAGGCAAGATGATGTAGTGGAAAGACCATTGGATTCAGAAAACAAAGGACCTGGGTTCAAATTATGACTCTGCTTTTGTATGACCTTGGGCAAGTTGTTTGGCCTCTCTGGGCCTCAGTTTCCACATCTGTTAAAAAAGAAGTTTAGACCAAATAATCTAGTCCCTTCTAGTTCTAAAACCCTATTATGCTATATAATTCTTGTCCATATCTTTCTGATATCCCTATATTCAATAAACTATAGTTGAGGTCTTCTTCTTCTAATGTTTCCTGCATACCATGAATATGGAATATTTGAGTTATATATCTGCTGTCTATGGGTAGGTCGGTAAACCTCTCTGAGCCTCATCTGTAAAATAATGTTTGTGAGAAGAGCTCAGAACTCAGAAAATGTGAGTTCTCATGATTGCTGTTATTGATAATATTACAGGATAAGCCTACTTCTTTCTGTATCTTCATGGGTGTTGATGATGAATTTTACATCATGTGCAAGTCCTCATTGGTAATGCACTGCAACCTACCTATACCCCACCATTCATATTTTTCCCATTGCCCTATGGGTTGCATGCAGTTACTATTCTTTTGAAATGATGGTGTTCCATGAGCCAAATTCATGCAGCATCACACAAAACTATGGGTAGCAAAGAGATGAACTTTGGGGCAGCAATGGTACTTGAATGATTACTTGGGAGATCCAGTAAAAAGTGTTCTTTCAAGATTAAAAACAACTAAATCCTCACCTTAAATTAACAGTGGCAAAGGTTCCATCCATCCCACATAAGGAAGCCTGCCTCTTCAACCACATGGAAATCAGTTAAAACTTTGCCTTATTAGTTGTGGGGGTGGGGAAAGGAAAGGGGGGAAAAAACCAGGTGGTTTGTATGTAATTTCCAACATTACTATCATTCAGATGGACAAATAAAAAAAATTACAGTAATCAAAAGCAGACCTTTCAGCACATGTAATTAAATGAAAGCTTAATAAGGAATAATTTGCAAGAGCCAGATGTGCTTATGTCATAATTGTTGCTTTCTTTGGAACAATTTTTCTAATATAACAAGTCTCTAAAGAAATGAAAGTTTCACAATACTGCGAATACTGTGCAATGACTCAGGGGCTAGACAAATACATGTGTAAGGGTCAGAGTCAAAAATCTAGCGATGGTTGAGTATAAAGAGAAAAAAATGCCAGGTCCCTTCTTTGTTCCAGTTCATGTAGTCTGGGTGGCCTCCCTCCAAAAACCAGCCAGGTCAGGAGGTAAGGCTTCTGAAACTTGAAGGATCTCTGCATTTCTTCATTAAAGATCATTTGTTTTTGTTCAACTTATCTAACTCTTCCACATGTCAGTTCCATTCAATAGAAAAGAAGTTTTGTCCTGGTGAACAAGGACTCAACACAGTCTGTGGCCAAGGCACATCAAATAGGATGACTTCTCTCAGACTGTACCTCATGAAGGCAACATTACTACAGCCCAGGAAAGAAACTAACTCACTCAAGGTCTTATGAGGTAACAATCACCATAAATTCTTCTGTTTCTTTATTAAGTTTTCAGAAAACAACCTTTCAGTGAAAACCATAGCATCTCACCTAGAATTAGAACAGACTTCATCTGGTCTAGTCCCAGCCTCAGTAGGACGGCCTTATCAGTCAGTCTTATTGAGAATTATTTTTCCATGAAACTTAAATTTGCCTTTTTGAAACTTCTCTTTATTATTCCTAAAGTGAAGTTAAATCCCTCTTTCACAATTGCCCCTCAAATATTTGAAGACTGCACTCACACTCCTCCGGTACATTTTCATTTTGCTCAGCTAAATATCCTCAGTTCCTTCTGCCGATCTGGAGAGAACAAGAACCCATGGCCTTCCCCATTCTAGTTGCCCTCTTCTGGACGTCTTGCTTCTATATAGTAGAAGATACAAAGTTTGTTTGTAGAAGATACAAAGTTTGTTTGTTTGTTTTTGGTTTCCAAAAAGCCATCTTAATCTACTTGGTGGACTTTAAGATGTCAAGTGATTTTTTTTCCTCTAAAGAAATTCAAGGAAAATAAACTTGGTTTAAGCTATATTATGGTGGTTTAAAGGAAATGATTCATAAAATGTCAGTGCTATTAGAGATTTCATCATGTTAGGGTTGGAAGGGACCTTGAAGTTCATTTAGTGATGCCAATCTAACCCCCTCATCTCACATATAGTGAGAATGAGCCCCAGAGAGATCTGCCCACAGTAACACAGTTAGTAAGCACTAAAGTCAAAGCAGAAACTCAGACCTCGGAATCTTTAGAATCTGGGTCCAGTGCTCTGCTCACTATGCCAGCCTTCCTCCCTAGCCTTGATTTTATAGGTGGATTGCAATGGTATTATAAATGAACCAGCAGGATCAATCCTGAAGAACGTATAGCAATGAGCCTGGTCCATAACGTTCCCCAGAAATCCGGCTCACTCCTTGGTTAAAGGAAGACAAAGGGATAACAGTCACTATCCAGCCATCCTGTGGTCCAACTTCATAATAATTTACCTAGAGTAGAACTCCTAGGGACAACAGAACTCAAGCCTATATGGTAAGAGTAATCCTGTATCCGATGCTATGGAGGAAAATACCCTTCAGACCATCTTTTACCTGAAAGAACCATTACAGCTTATTAATTTTACTAAACTTTGTGATCAGTTTTAAAGTAATGAACTTCACATAATATAACTCAAATTATTGATAGCCTCGAAAAGTCTGTAAATACCGAGTGTGCTATTAACCTGCTACTTCTTAGCCCAACCCCTGGCTTTGGAATCTGGTCCTCCTCTTAAGTCCCCTAACTGCCCATTGTGGGTCAGTTTTAACTAAAGTCGGTTCTGTGTGTGGAGGCAGATTATGTGCTCTGATTACCCAGCGGCTCACATTTTTCTTTCTCAAGATCATAGAAGCTTAGGATTCCAAATTTGGAAGGGACCTCCACAGTTAGATCTCTAGTCTAACCTAAAACTGGGAAGAAAAAAAAAAAACAAACTCTCCACTAGCCCCCAGTGGATAAGTGACCATCTAGCCTCTGCTCTGAAGAACTCTGAGGAGGCAGGCTCTTTCAAGGCAAGGCCCTTCCTGATTGTTAGGAAAGCCTTTTCTGCAACTTCTTTCCATCGTTTCTCAGTCTTCCCTCTGGAGCCAAGTGGAGCAAATCTAATGCCTCCTTGACTTGACAGTCCTGCACATACTTGACCGTGGTCTTCTTATTCCCCTGACAATTTTCTCATCTCTGGTCCAAACATCCTAACTGGACCTCTCTGGCCTTTCACCACCCTGACTGCCATTCTCTGGAAGTGCTCCGGCTGATCAATGTCTTTCGTAAACATCAGTCCCCAGAAATGAGCACCCCTTAATGCGACCTGGACAGGGCAGAATACAACAGACCTTCATAATCCTGGAATCTAGAATTCTGGACCTTAGTAGAGCCCCACATTGGCTGCCTAATCACACATACTGAGGAGAGTCTATGGAAGCTGACTCATTAAAACGTAGACTTATTAGCTATTGGATAACAATTACCTAAATTTATGAACCTATTATAAACCCTCGAATTTCTCCATGAATTAGACAGTCCCAGGGTAACTAACGAGCAACACTGATTCTTCCTCATCTGGTTGCTTATAAATTTAAAACTGAGCTAAGTCTGTCTGCATCTTTTTTCCTGCTAGGATATAAAAAGCCAGGTTTTTCCCCATTTTACTCAGAGAATTCCCGAAGCACTTCAGACACACAGTCTCTTTTTTCATTTTAATATCATCTGAACCTAAGAGTAGATCCATTAAAATTGGTCTTTTTACCAATTGCTAAAAAGAAAGAAAAGTTTTGATTAAATATTGGATTTGGTTTTCAAAAAAAACATCATTAAGTGTAGGCCACCAAGGTTGTGGCACAGCTACTCATAGCAATACATCAAGATGATGCCTCCAAATAATGATGAGCACTTGACAAACCACAGCATGGGAGAGGGTAGAGCAAGGCTGAGGCAAAATTCCATAAACATTTATGTTTCCATTATACTCTTTGTAAACACAGATTGCCCATTTCACATTTGGAACAATGCAATGGGATAGTTGTTTTTTCCTTCTTTTAAACACATGGTGGGTATGCATAAAAATGAGGCTGGGTGGCCCAATGAAAAGAGTGCTGGATGAGGAATCAGTATTGCCTTGAAAATACCAGCTCTCTGTAGGACTAGAAGCAAGTCACTTCATGTGCCTGGTCCTCAGTTTCCTCATTTGTAAAAATTACTAAAGAACTAGAATTTACAGTGGTTCCAATCGTCTCATTCTTGCTGATCATTCAATCATAGTGAATAACATTAACATTATCAAATATAATTATAAAAAAATTTATATTTATAACTGCTATAATGTTGCATGAACAGCAGAAGTGGGTAATTTATAGTTCCTGCCTTGGTAGGGTTCAAGCAGTTCCCCAACATTATTCACTGTATGATGCTACTATGACATATCATCCCTCCATCAATAAGATCTTATGGTAAAAACAAAAGGTCAAGAAATCAAGGAATGTGGGGTCTCCTCCTGGCTTTCCCACTGACTCTTTGGGCCACTTGGGCAAAATACTTAGTCTGTTTTTGTTTTTACCCTACTTTAATTAAAATGAGAATAAGGTTTTATAGTCTCTAACTAAGGATCACCCAAAGGGCTATGGAGAGGCAGTACGGTGGGCATGAGTGAGCTTTGACAGGTTACAAACAAGGTGATACAAGAATTTCAATGTGGACTTTAAATTCAGGAAGCTCTGAGTTCAAATTCTGTCTCAGCCACTTACACAGTACTTAAATAATCACAGGTAAGTCACTTAACATGGTGCTAATAATCCCACCTGTTGTTGTAGGGTTGTACTATTGAGCATCAAATGACATGATTTATAACACACTCTGCCAACCTAAAACTCTCTATAAATGTCAGCCATTACTACTGCATATCATATAAGTATGTACACACAGAGAGACTTAGTTTTATTAATCATAGTCTACCCTTACCAGCATTTTCTATTTAGGTGGCCCAGTGTGGTACAGTGGGAAAAGTGCTGTACTTGGGAGTCAGAAAAGACTAGGGGTTCAAATCCTATACTTCATTCCCTTGGCTATATTCACTGAACAAGCTAACTTCACTGAACCTCAGTTTCCTTCTCTGTAAAAAGGGAACCTAACTTCAAGATGTGTTTTGAGCTGCCAATGGAATCATATCTGGGGAGTTGTTTGTAAGGTTGGTGTTATCAAAATACTAGCTGCTGTTACTCTGGCAAAGCACCTTGGCTTCATTAGATCAGCAACTCAGATAGGAGAGAGGGGGTGCAAGCTTCCACTCATTCCCCACCCCTTTACAGATAAGGAAACTAAGGTTCAAAACAGTGAAATGGCTAGCCCACAGTCACCTAATTAGTGATTAAGTCAGGATTCGAACCCAGGTATTTTGATTATAAAACTGTAAGAAATGATGAACTGATTGATTTTAGAAAAACATGGAAAGACGCATGAAATAATGAAGACTGAAATGAACGAAACCAAGCGAATGTTGTATACAGTAA
Organism: Potorous gilbertii; assembly: GCA_028658325.1. Taxonomy (NCBI): domain Eukaryota; kingdom Metazoa; phylum Chordata; class Mammalia; order Diprotodontia; family Potoroidae; genus Potorous; species Potorous gilbertii. The sequence continues at coordinate 237,280,602 of CM053772.1, read as the reverse complement.
CAGCAATATTGTTATCAGAATAAGTGTGAATGACTAAGTTATTCTGAGTTATTATAAATATTCAAATCAACTACAAAGGACCCATGAAAGAAGATGCTATCCTCCTCCAGAAAAAGAAATGAAAAATCAAAGTATATATAGTATGATTTTTGTATACATATGTATACATGTATATATGTAAATATCTATATCTACATTCGTCAGATGGTGACCTTCTCTTGTGTAGGGTGGGGAGAGAGAGGGAAGGAGAGAGTTCACAACTTAAAATGTAACCTAAAAAAATTTAATTTTAAAAAAAGATTAACGTTATTTCCTCTATGTTATGCTATATTCTGGTAGAGAACACAGCGTAGCTAGCCTTGGGATCAGAAATTCTTCAGTCCAGTTCAAATATTCATTAAGTAATTACTTAATGCAAAACACTATGGATTCAAAGAAAAAAAGAAAAAACAATCCCAGTTTCTGTCCTCCAGAAGCTTACATTCAGTAGGAAGAAAGCCCTGGCTTCAAGTCTTGCTCTGATATTCACAAGTCATTTAATGGCCCACTCCCCAGACAATTCTCTAAGAGGACAAGTTACAGACGAATTGCTGGTTTCTAACAGAGAACGGGTTTTCTACAGTAATGACAGGTTTAGGGCGAAGAGGACCTTGGACGTCATCCAGTCTAATACCTTCATTTTATAGACAAGGGAAGCGAGATTCACCCAAAAATTCTGAATGACTTGTCCAAGCAGCGGAGCCCAGATTCGAACACAGGTTCTCTGATGCCGTGTCCACTATTCTCTACAAAATGTACCATATGTAGCTCTAGATTTTTTTCAATGCTTTATTTTATGTAGCTGTGATTTTGTGTTAACTTGTTAGCTTGTGGAAGAGAGGGGGAAATTATTAAACCTTCAGAATATGTAAATGCATGCCATGACCAGTGACATCGTAATGGATGAAGCCAGGCCAGGTGAACTATGAAATATATTTAGTTCTTAGGGGAAAAAAAAAAGGCAGTAAAGACCAAAATGTTTGCATCAACATCCTACAAATGGAGAGGCTGAGAAAAGTGGACTCATAAAGACCTGAACTAGACTCAGGAGCAGCAACTTTTTACCTGGGGTCTGTTTTTTGTTTTTTTGTTTTTTTTAATATTCTGATAACTTTCAATACAATTGCTTTCCCTTGTAATCCTGTGCATTTTATTTTCTGTATTAAAACATTATTCTGAGAAGGGGGCCATAAGATTCACCAGCCTGTTAGATACAAAAAAAAATGTTACAAACCCCTACTTCAGATTGTATCAGGACACCAGAAAATGAAACCCAACCAAATGCCCTTTTTTCTTTTTACCCAGTTGCGATAGTTGTCTGAGGTGAGGAGCTAGATCTCAAGGTTGATTGACTCATTTCCAAATGTCCTCAACTATGGAATCTAGCTTTTCTTAAGAGATTTTTTTCTCAACCTGAAATCTGAGGATGAATTACTGTCAAGGGAGCAGCTCCAATGACAAAGAAAGACAAGTAATCTCTAAATAATTTTCTCTCTTTTGGTTTGGGAAATTCACTTCCTCCTCCATTTTGTAAGCCCGAGAATCCACATAGCACCCAGGGCTGAGGGCCAGGAACACACTTTCTTCCTCTGCTCATATATTCTCTAATAAAACTGATATGAGGAGAAATCGACAGAAAGAGAGAAACTAGAGAAAAGTCCAGAGTCTTTAGGAAAGATGGAGCCTGGGAACCTTCTGCTGCCAATCCCAAAAATCATTAGAAACACAGAATTCCACCAGGAAAGGACATGAGAGATCATCTCTTACAACCTCATTACTTTTCCAAGGAGAACACTCAGGCCCCTAGGGGTGATGTGACATCCCAGGTCACACAGATGATATTGTGAGAGAGCCAAGGCACAAACACAGGCATTTTGACAGCTGCCCTTTGGCCTGCAGACGCATACCCACAGAAGCATAGGACTGATACCTGGGAGGGACCTTAGAGACCATCACATTCAATGCCCTCCTTTAATAGAGGAGGAAACTGAGGCACAGAGCATAGAGATGCCCGAGGCCTCACAGGTGGTAGAGAGCAGTCAAAATGAACCCTGAAGCTTTCTGACTCCAAGTCTTGCCACGTTCCCGCTAAGTTCCACCAGATTCTCTGCCATGCCACTACAATGATCCCCTTCGGTGCCAATTCCTATGTGTTCACTCATTCTTGCTACTTCTATCATAAAGTGTTCTTTTAAAAAAGGCTACAGCATTGCCACCACTGACCGAGCAAAAAAGACAAAAATTTCCTTCAAGAACGAGGGGGCAAAGAAAGAGGAGAGAGAGGAAAGCCCACTCACCCTTCACACAGTATCGAAGGCCACCTTCAGAAAGGTTAAGGCATCTCCTCCAGGCAAGTCTCACTCTAGCCATGGGTCATCCCCTCTTGTTCCAGCATCACCCAAAAGCTAATGGCATGGGGGCATGGGGCGTTGTAACCTCACTCCCTCATCAGGCTACACATGAGTCATTCATATCCTATGTCTCATCTCACTATGGTAGGCTCAGCAGAGCAACAGGGTCAGAGGGGGAGGGAGAGAGGGAAGTGACAGAGCCCGGATTGTTGGCAGGAGGACATTAATGCATCTGCATGATGTATATCCCCTAACCCTGAGCTCCTGGGCCTGCAGGGCTTCACTCTGTGGTAGCTTTGAGGTTGGATGCCCTTGGATTTGTTAGCCACTCCAAACAATGCTGGTGTCCACTCCAGCTTGCCTTCTGCCCACAAAGCATGGCACCAAGTTCAACAGTGAGGAGGTGGAGATGGAGGCAGAAGTAATTAAGCAGCCTGATTGATTGCTCGTGCTGCACAGGGAGGAAAGTGTATCAGTAACGAATTATTATGAACTAATGTTGGGGGAAAGGAGTGGCAATCGTCTAAAAAGAGATGGTAAATATTTTTCCTTCTACAAAGATAACCAAAAAATCCATTAAATATGTTCTTAGCTGGGTTTGTAAACTTTTTTTCAATAAAGAGAATCAAAATATTTGTTTGAAAGGTTGGCATGGAATTATTAACCATAATAGACAAGACAATATGGTATTGGAGAGAATTAGGGGTTGTGGGGAGGTCAGGGAGTGGAGCTGCCCCTCCTAATTCCTACATATCTGGGTCAACTGGTACCTGGTTAGAAGTGTCTCTCATTCCTTCTTGTTTCACTATCCTTATCCATATCACTAATATTTCCTTTTTTGTTTGTTCTGCACCCTTTTGTTCACCTGCCTATCTTCCACACTCATCCCTCTCCACATTGCTCTCTTCCTGAGCTTACCATTGTGTTCCTGACCCATAACCTACGTCAAATCCTCCCCTCAAGGGAGGGGCACTATTCGACATACAAGAGAAACAGGTGTGAAATGAAAAGGTTACCAAATCCCAAATTTACTATGATTTAGAGTTGTGCAAGGTCTTACGGGTCCCTTAAGTCAGCTCCTCTCATTTTCCAAGAGCCAAGAGGGAAGAAGAGCCTGATCCAAGGACATGCAGCTTTATAATAAGTAGAGGAAAAACTAGGATTTGAACCCAAACTTAGGACTCTCCACTCTGGTAAGCTTCCTGTTGACACTAAACTGCAGGGTACCTGGGTGTGCATGACAACTGGGACACCTAATTCTCTGAGTCTCGGCTTCCTCACAAGTCAAATGAGTATCAAACTACTTGCAGAATCCACCTCGTGGGGTTATAACAAGAAAAGTTCTAGAGACGTCTAAGTTTAAGATAAATACAAAGCATCCAAGGGAATGTGGAAACCCATAGACTTATAGCTAGAAGGAATCTAATGGGCCATAGAGTCCAAAGTGCTCTTTTTACAGGTGAGAAAACAGAGGCAGACAGAGGCTAAATGGCTTGCCCAGGTCACACAGCTAGTAAGTATCCAAGGCAAAATTTGAACTCAGGTCTTCCTGACAATAAGTATAGTTTTCTAGACTCTTAAATTCAATGCCATCCAACAGACTTAAGATCTACTATACAAGACATTGTGGAGAGAAACTAGCATATCTAGAATTGTATGTTCAGGTCTTTTTCAGTTGTGCCTGACTCTTTTGTGATCTTATTTGGGATTTTCTTGGCAAAGATACTGGAGGGGTCTGCCATTTCCTTCTCCAGTTCATTTGACAGGTGAGAAAGCTGAGGCAAACAGAGTTAAGTGACTTGCCCAGGGTCACACAACTCCTAAGTGTCTGAGGCCAAATTTGAACCTAAGTCTTACTGACTCCAGGTTCAGTGCTCCACCTGGGTACCTAAGAACTGCACACTCACTAACTATGACTATAGAGAAAAAGAAGGAAGCAAGGAAAATGGGAAGGGGGCTTTAGAAGGCCTGAAAAGGGATAGAGAACAAGAACATTTTATTTGCTTGAGTTCTTTTTATTGTTAGCTTGTTTCCACCTCCTCATAAGTTTAGGGTGAGATTTGCTCTGTTTTGCTTTATCTGATTAACTGTTGTGAACTTTTTGTCAATTTTATATATTTCTATAATTTTATATTTCTTAAAAAAAACTTTTTTAAACTTGTGACTTGAAATTATTGTTTTCCAGAGATTCTCTAGTTCTAAGAATAAAGTTTCCTTAGAGATCTCCTAGCCCAGCCTGTTCATTTACAGATGGAGAAGAGATGAGTAGCTCACTCAGGGTCACATAGTGCATTAAGGACCAAACAGGGATTGGCATCCAAGTCTTCTGACTCTTACACCCTGCCTCCTTCAGCAGCTACAGCTCCTGAAGAACCAGAAAAAAAAGGTTTTGCTATTAAAGTCCTGGCCATCATCAGAATCAGAGAAGATTTTCAGTACAAATGTCCTTAAAGAAGATGCATTGCCATTTGCCTTGCTGCTGCACCCTAGCAGCTGAAGCCTAAACAGGCTTTTCCCTCCTTAGAATGTGAGCTTCTTGAGACCAGAGAGTGTCTTGCTTTCCTATTTGTGTCTCCATTGCTTAGCACAGTGCTTTGCACACAGCAAGTATTTAAATAAATGTTTTTCATTCATTCATTCTTTCATTCATTCATTCATTCATTGATGCAAACAGAATCTGCATTTTATCTAGATTTTTGGTCCTGCTTTCTGAATCAAAGAGGTGCTTTTCCATTCTCCCACTCATGAAGTCACCACTACAGTTTTTTTTCCCTTTAGATAATGATGGAAGTGCATCTCAAAGTTTGAAAATAACCGCAATGATTGGGAAAAGGTTTTTCCAAACATCATCCCCTGGGGTGCCTGGAAGGTAATTCCAGGGCAACTAGGGGTGATTTGTGTTGTAGAATTTTATTTTAATATTTGTTTTAAAATGCATACATTTTTAAATGCAACTAATTAGGTTAAGGTAATTATAATCATGTGAAGGTGTTTTCAGATATTTTAAATTAAAGTTTATGCAAATACACATAAAGGGACAAAAATGTACCTAAGCACTGAGAGCAGGCCCCCAACAAAGCAGCCCAACTCCTGGCTTTTGCCAGAGGCTTCAGGAAGCAACTGAGGCAAACTCAACAGGAAGAGTTCCCAGGCTCCCAGAGCCTATCTGAATTTCCCAAATTCATGATAACCAACCCACAGTGCTAACCAAAACTGTGACCAGGGATAGAGTGAGGGAGAGAGGAAGGAGAGGAGAGGACAGGAGCAGAGAGGAGAGAAACAGAGAGAGAGACAGAGAGACAGAGACAAAGACACAGAGACAGACAAAGAGAGAGACAGAGAGAGAGGGAGAGAGAAAAGGGGAGAAGGAGGAAAGGAGGGAGACAGAAACGGAGACAGAAAGAAACTGACTAGAGACTCCAGACAAAGGATCTCCCGATATTTGTACTGAGGAAGATTTTATTTTCCATAATCTCAGACCACCAAGAAATGAGGCATAATTGATCTTCCTTCACGGGGAATCAGCTGGAATTAGGTACAAACACTAAAAATGAGGACTGCGCACACTTCTTCCTTTCTCATTTTTCCTCTCTCCTCCTTCCTCTTCCTCCCTCTCCCTCCTTCTTGTCCCTCTTCTTCCTCTCCCTCTCCGTTTCTTTTCTATCCTTCTCCCCTCTCCCTCTTCTCCCTAATTCTTTCTCTTCCCTTTTCCACCCTCCTCCCTCTTTCTCCCCTCCATTTTCCTTTCCCTCTTTCCCCTTGCTTGCCCTCGCATATACACACATCACAGAATTAACAAGGGACAAAATCTAAAAAGATCTGAATTATCTGCTCCCCTTAGTGTTCTGCTCACATTAGCCAACACTGCCAAAAGGCATACCCATCACCTCAGTTAAGCACTCAGAATCTCCCTGCTTCTCAGAGGCACCCACACTTAGGAATGCTTTAAGTAAGCCTCATAAATCTGTAGTGCTTTATTTATGGGGATGAAAGTTCAGCATCTTAACAATGAGTAATTTGGATCCTGAAGACAAGCATTCTGAAAGGTGATGGTGAGTACAGTTGAAAATCTGCAACATGAAAGGTGCCAGGATTATTTTCCTTTCGTTACCCAGTGTTGGGCAGACAAGCACAAGGGCTAGAGATATCCTGCCTCCCCCATACAATATTCCTGAGCTGGTTACACTCCTTTAATTCTCTATTTCACCAGGTAAAACTTAAATAAGTACCTCTTGAGTGACACATCAGAACATACTCAACAAAGTAACTGATGAGGCCAGAACTTGGGTCTAAAATCAAACTCTGTTCTACAGACCAAGGATCTCAAGGAAGATTTTTGTGTGACATTGGGTTTGTGAATGTATTCCTGTGGGTGCAATTGAAGTTACACAGTTTTTAAAATAAAAAGCACATATTATTCTGTTACTCAATGTTTAAAAGACTGTTTTTTTAAGAATTAAAGATGATTTTACATGATTTAGACTGAGAAAAGAATATGTGTATCATCAATATAGTCCTTACATTTTAAAATTCATTTTAAAATTGGCTGAGATCTGGAAGAAACTTACAGTTCATTTAGGCCAGCCCCTTCTCCCTATTAACAGGAAAGGAAACTGAGGCCCTAGAAAGTAAAATGAATTTCCCCAAATCACACAGGTAGCCAAGCGAGGCTTCAGACTCAAGACCCCTGACTCCAAATTGAATGTTCTTCCTATACGTGATAAATACAATCCACAGTAACATGACAGTCAATGAAAACCCTCCATAATCTAACCACGTGTTAGACTGGCTAGAAACATAACAGAGTTACAAAAATAACATGAGCTCCTGCACATGGTGCCTGCCAAGAACCCAGATGCTGTTGCTAGAAAAATATATTCAACTTCCAATATTCTGGGTCCTTTGACTGCCACCCATGACAAAGTGAAAACAGTCCAAAGTGGAAAGGGCTATGTGTAATTGTTTGGAGCAAAACATGCCAGTATTTTATTAAAGAAGAAATAATTTACATAAATATGTCTGGACAAAATAAACTTCATATAAAAGAAATATTGCATTTTCAAATATATTGGAAGCACATAATTTCCTTTCCTATCACAATAGCACGTGTTACTGCTGGTAACCAACAAGATGGCTTAGTAAGTATATAAATTTTTCCACAATGAGAACAAGACCTGATTTTAAATTTCTAATTAAAATGTGGGGAGTTATCGCAAAAGAACAGATAAATGGAATAGTAAGCTAATGAATGGAATTCTCACTCATTTGGAATCAAGCAGATAGCTGCATGTTATAGGTTTCTTACGTCAGTGTTCTAAGAGATTTAGGATGAGATGATGGAAATATCACTAAATTTGGAGTTAGAAGACCAGAGTTCAAATCCCAGGTCTCCTGCCTACTACCTGGCTGATCTCAGTCATACCCTCATTTATAAAACAGAAGGTGGGTTTCAGACTAGGTGAGTTCCCAGTTCCTTCCTAGGTCTAGATTTACAGTACATATATGCAGAGATAGGTACAGCTGAATTTTGAATCCACCTTCAAGTGATTAAACAAGAAAAGAGAATTATGCAAAATAGTCATGTTCATAGCCTCTTCCTTTATTTTCTTTTTTTGTTTGTTTCATGTTTTATTTTCAGAGAAATAATTGTTACTTTGATTTTGATAGCCAACTCCACCTAGTCCCCTTCTGAAAACTACTGAAAATCGTCCATGGGCTCAGTGAGGGTACCCTGAGATTACTCAGTATCAGAGAGCAGCATTAGGGAAATCTAAACAACTCCATCATGGCATGCTCTTTTGCTCACGTGCTCTCTGTCTCTCTCTGTCTCTCTGTCCCTCTCTCTGTCTCCGTCTCTGTCTCTCTGTCTCTCTCTGTCTCCCTCTGATAGAAATATACCTTATGAATCAGCAAGAGGGTTCTATTAGCAAATCATGAGCAGAAGGTCAATGGTTTATTGGGTAGAGTGATGTAATATTAAAGACTGGGAACATGATGGGTCAATGAGCTTATTAATAATTCACCTGAACACTTGTTATTGCAGATTAACCAAGGATCTGTCAAAATAAGATGAAATGTTATATACTCATCAAAATATTTAAGAATTATTTCTCAGTGTTTACCTCTTCATCACTAGTTCATAAGTCAATTCTCATTTCAACCAACATTTATTAAGTGTCCACTATGTGTAAGATTTTGAGCTAAGTCTCAACTAAAATTCCTCCTTCTATAAAAAAAGTTTTTCATCATTCTCTTAATGACTTCCCTCTGAGATCATCACCATTTTATGCTGTCTATGGCTTGTTTGTACATAGTATTTACATGTTTTCTCCTCCATTAGACTGGGAGCTCCTTGAGGACAGGGATTGTGTTTTGCCCTTCTATGTATCCCCAACATTTAAAAGAATGCCTGGCAGTAACTTCACAAATGCTTGTTAATTATCTGACTGACCAGTTTCTGGGAATATGAATACACATGGAATGGCCTGTGCCTTCAAGGAGTTGATATTATTAATTTTGTTTTAATTGGTCATTGAACATTACTGGACAAAAATCTGACTCTTAAGCAATTGAAGTGCTAGGGAAAGAAGAGTCAGCTAGCAGATGGGGTGAAAGGAAGTCATTTTTATTTTTTAATTCAAATAATTCTTAGATCTCTACTCTCTGGTCCCTTCTTATTTGGGGCAAAATCCTGGTCACCTGATGTAAATATCCAGCTTCAGTGTGTTAAGGGGCTATGTTCAGAGTGGCCCACGGATTATTAATGTCTCTATGTCATCCTTTGACAGAATTCTCTTCTGTTTTTGTGCTTGCCGTGGGTCAGAGGTTCACATCAGCACTTCTTTCTGTCGCTCCTTATATGTTTTACTATAATTTACAGCTCAGCAAGAAGAATCATAAAACAAAAGTGTCTATTTTTCTTCAGCAACTAATTCTCACTAATCAAAGCTTTCCAGCCAAACGGCTCAGCATGAAACTCGGCATGGAAAATGTGCAGGGAACAAAGCGCTTTGTCAAATAACACATCTCATGATGTAAACACATATGTCTCCTATAGGACATTTTATCGCTTCCACATTATCGGAATACAAAAGAAGCATTCTTGTCGCAGACCTGGTGAGACTGTGGAGTCATCCTCATTGGAAACAAGAGCCTGATTAGGTTCCCACACAGATATGAATAGACTTTCCTTTTTTAGCGGAATAGCTGCCTTTATTCTTTTAAAAAAAAACAGAAAGAAAGAAAAGAAAAGAAAAAGAAAAACAGACTAGTGATTGTCACCCTAAAAACATGGAATTGTACTTGGAGACATTTGTTTCTTTTTTAAAAAATCATCCAATGGCATTACTGTCCCTTCTGGAAATTCTGAGTTCACCCACAGCTGTGTGGCTCTGAAGGAAGAACTCAGCAGGCTCTAAGTCTGTTGGGTCTCTTGTCTGCTAATAAAGTCCACAACAGTCTGCAGCACAGATGTGGAGAGGATCTGTTAAATAAGTCAGTGGCAGAGATCCTGACCCCAGCCAAAGAATATTTTATTATTCCGGAAGGAGGCATAATTGTAAGGCATTAACAATTAGAGTGACTGTCTATCCTCCTTGTTCTAGTGTTTGGGAGAGATATCGTATCAAAGCTACCTTCCAGGACTTTGCACAAATGGCATGAAGCTTGACCACAGGGTTTTCCAGAGTGCCCACAAAGAGGTTGGACCTTACTTTGGCCTCTTTCTTGAAGAGCTCATTTATTCAGCATGTATCATTATACTTGTTCTACAGTCTCATTGGCCACAGGGTGCTACTGTCCTAAGGTGGTCGTCAATCTCAACAAGTAGAGTCACTTACTTAATCATTAGGTTGAGGATAGCATGAACTGAAAATTAACAAACTAGAGATCAAATTAATGCAACAATGCCATGCTATAACAAAGCAGACTCATAATACTATGGCCTTAGTTATACCATGAAAAAAACCACAGACATGAAAAAGCAGGCAATGCATCTCTCTAGCCCAGGGGCTCTTAACTTAAATGTCCAAAGACAGATTTCATAAGATTCATGAATTCGGATGGAAAAAAAAAGAAGAATTATATCTTTATTTTCACTAACCTTTGGTTTCCTTGGTATTTTACTTCATGCATTTAAAAATATTTTGAGAAAGGGTCCATAGACTATCAAAAGAGTCCACAACACATGGAAGAATCCCTGAGAATGCCTACTTTGGCTTATGAAAAGTGTTTAGTCTCAGCATTACAAGAGAGTTCTAATATTACCTTTTTCTTTTTAACAATATCAACCACTGTAGTATAATGGGTAGAGGACCAGCTGCAGAATCAGGAAGACCTAGATTCAAGTTCCACTTCTGACAGATATTGTGTGACTCTAGGTAAGTCACTTAATTTCTCAAGGTCCCAGATGACTCTATATTGGGATATTCAATACCAGGTCTTCCCCAAATAAAAAAAATCAGGGTCTAGATCCTCTCCATGCTCTTCCTCAAAATAAAACCCATATAACCACCACCCAAAAAAATCTGATGTGTTCAGATGCAAGCTAAATGTATCTCAAGGAATTCCAAAGGTTTCCACTAGAAAAGAATAAAGACTTGAAAAATAGTATTTACCAGTTAATTCACCCTAACCATCTGTTTATAGAATCACGGGATTGAGGTATTTAAAGTACCTTAAAAACAAACCTAGGAACTATATGAACACAATTACAAAATACTTTTCACACAAATAAAGACAGATATAAAAAAAAATTGGAAAAATATTCATTGCTCACAAGTAGGTTGAGCCAATATAATAAAATGACAATTCTATCTAAATTAATTGACTTATTTAGTTCTAGACCAATCAAACTACCAAAAAGTATTTTATGGAGCTAGAAAAAAATAATAATGAAATTCATCTGGAAAGTCAAAAGGTCAAGAATATCAAGAGCATATAAAAAGTTTTTTCAAGTGAAAGAAAGCAGCTTAGCGGATCCAGATTTCAAACTGTATTATAAAGTAATAATCTTCAAAACCATCTGGTTCTAAGAAACAAGAGAAGTAAATCAGTAGAATGAATTAGGCACACAATATATAATAGTAAATAACCATAGTCATCAATGTTTGATAAACGCAAAGATCCAGGGATTTGGTACAAGAACTCATGGTTTCACTTAAATTACTAGAAAAACCATGAAGCAGTTCGGCATAAACTAGGTAGGGGCCAATGTCTCACACTGTAAACCAAAATAAAGTCAAAAGGGGTACAAGATTTAGACATAAAGGGAGATAACATAAGCAAATTAGGAGAGTATGGAATGTCTTGCCTGTCATACATCTGGATAAAGGAAGAATTTATGACAAAACAAGAGACAAAAAGCATATGGAAAGTAAAATGGATAATTTTTATCACATTAAATTAAAAAGGTTTTGTACAAACAAATCCAATGCAGCCAAGAATAGAAGGAAAACAGAAAACTGAAAAAAAAATTACAGTAATTTTCTCTTATAAAGGTCTCCCTTCTCAAATATATAGGGAACTGAGTCAAATCTATAAATAAAAAAATTATCCCCTAGTTGACAAATGATCAAAGGATATGAACAGGCAGTTTTCAGAAGAAGAAATCAAAGCTATCTACAATCATATGAAAAAAATGCTCTAAAACACTACTGATTAGAGAAATGCAAATTAAAGCAACTATGAAGTAGTACCTCACACCTAGCAGATTGGCTAAAATTACAAAAAAGGAAAATGACAAATGTTGGGGAAAAATTGTGACTTTAATACAGTTTCAGTAGAGTTGTGAACTGATCCAAGCATTCTCGAGAGCAATTTGGAACTATGCCCAAAGGGTTATCAAACTGTGTATAGTCTTTGATCCAGCAATACCACTTCTAGATCTGTATCTCAGAGAGAGCAAAGGAAAAGGAAAGGGACCTCAATGTAGAAAAATATCATAGCAGCTCTTTTTGTGATGGCAAGAAATTGGAAACTGAGGGAATGCCCATCAACTAGGGAATGACTGAACAAGTTGTGGTCAGTGATTGTGATGGAATACTATTGTGCTATAAGAAATGATGAGCAGTGTGCTTTCAGAAAAACCTGGAAAGACTTATGTGAGCTGATGCAGAGTAAAATGAGCAGAACCAGGAGAATGGTGTACATAATAAGAGCAGCACTGTGATCAACTGTAAATGACTTAGCTATTCTCAGTAATACATGATCTAAGACAATTCTGAAGGATTCAGGAAGAAAAATTATAACCACCTCCAGAGGAAGAAATGAGTCTGAACATAGATAGAAGCATACATTTTAATTTTATTTTTCTTGAGCATTTTTTGAGGGGGAGAAAAGATTTGTTCTATTTTCTTTTGTAACATGACTAATATAGAAATATGTTCTGCATGACTGCACATGTATAGCCTATATCAAATTACTTGTCTCAAGAAGGGAGGAGGGAAGGTAGGAAGGGAGGGAGGGAAGGAGTGAATTTGGAGATCAAAATGTTTTTAAAAAATTAATGTTATTTTTATATGTAATTTGAAAAAAAACCCAAATATCAAAAAAAAAATTTAAGTAAATGGGAAAAATAAAGCATGTTAAGGATCTTCTAGTTCATGCCTACTCACTTTATAGATGAGGCAACTGAGGTTCAGAAAAGAGACTTACTTCATAAGAATTATCAACTCATCCATTTACTCCCCAAATAAATAAAGCATATCTATACCTACCTCTTTACCTCTTGAACATATATATGTGTGTGTGTGCATATACGTGTATATATACATGCACATACACATTAGCTTTCCCCATTATATCAACCTAGATGCATTTCTCTTTTTAATTTAATTAATTTGTTTTCAGTTTTTAGTAGTTTTATACAAATGGAATCTCCGTATGTCAAATCATATTTTCCCACTGTCTTTCATTCTAAAATTATGTACTTATGCTTCTGAAAATGGCATTAGCTTCACGATCTAATAAAATTACACTTGAGAATTCAACTTTTAAAAATTACATTTAAAGGAAAAAACTAACTTTTGCTAGTAAAATAATAAGGATGACAATTATATTCAAAGTCAGCCAAGAAATACCAATAAATAGTCCCTAGAGTTATTTTTAGAACTGGAACGAAAACCTAAAGGTCTAGGTGGGGAAAGTCAACTCTGACTGCTTCGTTGAGCAGAACCCACTGGACTAGAAAGCAGTAGAGCCTCCTCAAACCTCTTTCTTGCCATGTGAAGGCAGTAAATTGTAGATCTGTCTTTGGCCACTCAAGTTCTGTTGTCCTGGACTTGATGAGCACTACCAACCTTTACAAATGAAGAAGGGGATCCGGGGTGAGGAGAGGAGGAATGTAGAAGCACTGTGGAGACAATGTCCTAAAATATATCAATCATTAAATGAACAAATAGAGCAGTGTTTTTATTGGCACACACGTACACGCACATACACACACACACGCACACACACACACACACACACACACCAGTAAACAAAGAAATAGGTGAGCACATCACTCAAATAAAGTGCCACAGGGGCCTCTATACTCAGTATACAGCAAGTTGTCAGCTATATATCCTAATTTACACATTTTGTAAGTTCAAATTTCTGCATGATGGGATGAATCTGGAGTCTGTCTTAGCAGGTCATAATTGGGCAATGTAGACTGCCATGGTCAGGAGTACGTATGACTAAGGAAATATGAACTGCAGATGATTTGGGGCACAATTCAGTAAGCTCTTTACTAAAATAGCAAGAACAAAAGTATAGATTAACTGGCCGCACAAAGAACTGAACCAGGCAATGTGGTAAAGGGGAAAGGCTGCTGGAGTGGGAACAGGAAGAAACATGATTTCAAATCTTGGCAGTGGACGTTAATTAATGTAATCAATGGCAAGTTCCTGAGCTTCCTCATCTGTCAGTGAGGATGATAGCAATATGAGTACCTTCCTCATGTGACTCCTTGTGAGGCTCAAATGGGCAAAGGTATGAAACACACTTCATACACTTTCAAGCACTATATAAGCGTGAGTTATTATCAATGACTCGCACATGAAAGGTTTATTTTAGCCAAAAGAATGGCACAACATACTTCCTATTTAAATCCACTAACATTCTGCTTAATACAGTCAGCGCCTTCAGTTCTAGGACAGGAAAAAGAGCAGCCTCTACTCAGAAGTCATTCGCTGCCTGCTAGACTCACAGGCTAATAAAATAGCGAGGCGACATGCTAGTTATTACCAAAGTCTGAGCTTAGTGACGTACACACACATATAACGTATACATATAGACACATATTTATACGCATATAACACTTCACAAAGTACTTAACAAATACTCCATTTTATGCAAACAACAATCCAGCAATTATATTGTTACAGTTATTATTTTATAGATGAGGGCATGACAACAGGTTGAAGTTAAGTGACTTGCCCAAGGTCATATAACTAGAGGTCAAATTTGAATTTAGATCTTCCTGATTCCAAAATTCACTGGATTTTAGACCGTGAGAGTTGAAAGAGACCTTAAAGGTAGATAATTTGGCTTTTTACCATATTTTGTAGATGAATAAACTATTCATTGAATTATGCAACTATACTTATAATTGTACTGATCCTTCTATGTGTCTATATCTCCTACTAGACTTCAAATTACTTGAGGGCAGAGATTACCATTTTACTTATCTTTATCCAATATATGTAAGTCAAGATTTTACATAATTAGATATTTACCGAATATTTGTTGGGTAAGTGAATGAATTTCTATTCATTCAAGAAACAATTAGAACTGTATCAGTCAGAGCTAAGATGAAGCAACTATAGCCCCAAGACATAGGTGGAAAATTGTGCTACACACACACACACACACACACACGGGCACATCCATATACCTCTGCAAAAATGTGTATCTATGCATGTCACTCATCACATACTAAACTCAGACTGTTAATAATAACTAACATACGTGCTACTTATAGTATCATCATCATTTCTATAATGAGTCTGTTGAGTCTTGCATGTGATGAATATCTTTGCAGTGTAGACAACTCTTTTCTTATTCGAGAACTGAAAGAGTTGACTCTTAAGCGGAGTATCCATGGATTTCAATGGGAAGCACACTGCGCTATTCCTTTGGCTAATAGAAACCTTTCATGGGGCAGTTCACGATAACATATATGTGAGTACCCCAGTGTCCACTGGATGTAACACGAGAAACCAGAAAATAAGTCCCACTTGACCACAGAGAATGGAATTTTCTGGCGCCAAAAATATGTGCCGTTACAGAAAGTAGCTTTGGGAAATGCTTCCTCGGTGTACCCCAGCCTTCATTCTGCCTTCCTTGTCTACTCTTTGGCCTATTTCTGTTACTATCTAAAGGACGTTATCTTTTCCCTTTCTTTCCACTGCCTCAAAGCACATGGGCTAACTATAATGTCCATGACTAGCATCGCTTAGGGTCAAGAGAGTAATGATGAGCCAGGCGGGTCCTAGCCAGGGGGAAACCCATCTACCTCCAAAAGGAGCAGTTTTGTTCACTGGGTAAGAAAGGCAATGCCTATAGAGTTCTCTCTGGGACAGTAGACAGTCCTGAGGGGGTGAGTCACCTATCCTGTCTCCTTTATTTATGGTAATTTATCTCAGTTCACTATTTTTTTTTAAAGCAGACTGCTGGCTGCTCTGAGGAGTATCCTGGGCTACACCCTTTTGTTGTAGAACTCGTCTCTTTTTAAGTGGGTCTCTGAAGCTCTGATACAGTTCAATGACCAAAATAATACCTTTGTCTATTTGAGCACTAAATGGTCCACTGAAAGACAGCTTGGTTACAGGGAATTTCAGTAAATGGTACTTCCAATTGAAAAAATTTTATATATACATACATACATACATACATACATATATATATATATATATATATATATATATATATATGTATGTATGTATGTATATATAAAATTTCCTTCCCCATACACAGACTGCAGCCCCATTCAGAAAATCCTATTCAATCACTTTCATGCCAACTTAACAGGCCAACCTCTGGTCAGTGGTCATTCAATACAAGCTCATGTGAATATAAGTGGCTAAGAACAAACCAAGACACTCCCTTGCTATGTTATCAGGTAATACAAATCACTGCTATCTATTTGAAACAAGGCTTCCTGAGGCCAGAGGTCTCACTAATGAAAAATTACAAAGAGAAGAAGGTTCTAGCGAGCTACTCTGAAAGCTACTTAGCCCGTCTCCTCTGCACATGCCTCATTCCACCCTCCCATCCCCAAGCTATCATCAGACACAAGGGGGTTTCTTTCCAGCAGATAAGGCCACTGGCAGAATATAGTTTTAATAAGGTGCCATCTCTTCATCTAGTGCCAAACTATGAAAAGTTACTTAAAGGATATTTTTATACTTCAGCCATCTGAAAAACAAAAAACAAAGCCTCCATAAGCTCTTGACAAACTGTCCTGAGCAATCTGTAAATTAAATCATTTGAAAGAAAGCCTTTTAATATGCTATAATTAGTCTTGTCTCTCGGAACATGACTTTACTGTAAATACTCCTTCCTGACTCTCCTTGTGTCCCAAGCTTCCTTCAAAGGAAGCAGCCGAGCGATAATTCAGCATTATTCCTGCTTCGCTGGGCTAATCACTTACAGAGCAGCAAAGACCCCGTGCTCCCTGCTGCCCGGCTCCTGCAGCCTCCTGGCCTGAGGCAGGCTTCCCAACAGCCCAGCAGCATCCAGATGTCAAGAGGAACACATCCAGCTCCTGATGCAGCCTGTGTTCCATTCCAGTATGGTCTAACATCTGTTTCATCTGCTGGCATGCAACCTGCTGAACACACTCCAATCAGCAGCTCAGGCTGGGAGATGAGGAAGGTCAGAACTCCTCAGCTAATCTGGGGACTCATCAGCTCACCCAGAGATCATGGGACTTGCCTAGCAACTCTCTAAACAGTAGGGCTTTTGCACCAAGCAGGAACAAATTAATTGTTCACTTAAAATGAGAGCCTCAATATAATAGTTTTCACAAAACAAAGTTTTGGTCTAGCCATTGTCTGCCTAAATGCATGGCAATGCTTTTCATGAGACTCTGAACTCCTTGAAGATATGGGTTGGATTGTATTTTTTATCTTTGTATCAATGATCTCTAGGCATAGGGTCCTGCAAATAGTCTTTTTTAAAAAAATGGACAAAATGTAACAGGCTGCCAAAGAAAATGGTGAGTTTCCTATCAATGGAACTCTTCAAATAAAGGCTGGATGCCCATTCATCAAGGATGTTTAAGAGAGTATTCCTGCTTACGTCATGAAAAAAAATAGCTCATCTCTGGTATCTTTTCCAACTTAAAGATTCTATAATTTTGTAATTTTATAATAAATGTTTGTTGAATTAAACTCCTGAGCAGACATTCTGGCATTTGGTAAGTGTATTAATTCCTTGAACTCTGATATAGACATGTTAACAACTGAAAATTCCTGTGCTGAACATTTTCTACATGACTCCCAAAGTGACCTGAAAGATTTTACCCATTTTCCAAATTTGATAGCCAGGGAGTAAATCAGGAACTACAAGAATAAGGCCGACCATATTTCCCACAAACCAAGATCATCAGAGAACCTTGAAAGGTTCAACCCTTAGACCCATAAACTCATGTATAAAATATAACAACTTAGTCCAGAACATTGCCACTCACTATTCAAACCCCTACCTACAGCAAGAGTGGAAAAGAAAGCTCCATAAACACTACTGAATAATCAAAAACTTTTATAGATTCTGAATTTATATCATGTTTATCCCCCTTCTTCTTTTTGTCATTTTTTTCTTTCTTTTCTTTTTAACTGTGGAAAGGAGATAGAAGCTCCAAAACACATATATTTCATAGCAATAAAAAAGTGACTTTTGTGGAAATGCTGATTTCCTGTACTTGTTATAACCATCCTGATGTGAATGTATGTTTACCTGATAAATACTTCTATATGTCACAGAGTGTTCTTCATTGGGTCAATGTCAACTTAGAGAGAAGTCTCTTAAGGCATACCTCAGGGATTTGTCCTTAGTCTTGATTCTTAGACAATCAATTGCTTGGATGAATCCGTACATGGGTCCTTTGGTCTGACAATGGAGAAAGGAGTCAGGACCCAAAAGGGTCTTGATAGGATAGAACAATGGCCCAAATCGAATAAGACAGAATTTAGTAGGGAACAGAACTTTAAACAATTCCTTGGGGTAAAGAAAAATATTAACCACAAAAGACTTTGTTTCTTGCTATTGGTTAAGAGGGTCATTGGGGAAAATGTGGATGGACCAAATAGCATGAAGGGGTGCCAGGTGCTCGAGTCATAAAAGGATCCATTGAAGGAGCTGGAGTAGAAAAGGACTGTCATGTGATGAGAGATTAAATTCCTACTTCTTGGCCTCAGTGAGCAGAACATAGACTGTGAACTGCAGAAAAGCAGACTTGGGTTGAATGTAAGAGAAACTTTTCCGACCACTGGAGCTTCTCAAAAGTGGAATGGACTGTTGCCTGTCGCTGGGCATCGTAAAACAAGGTTAGAAGACTACCTGCTAGGGATGTTTTAGAAGGAATTCTGGCTGGATTAGGACTAGATAGTCACTGAAGTACCTCCCAACTCTGAGATTCTGCATCACAGTTCTGGGAAGGATAGCCAATGGGAAATCTGTCTATGGAAAGGAGTGTCCCACTGGAAATAAAATGAGAAAGGCTATGAGAAAATATATTGTACTGATCATGGGTCAGAAAGACAAATCTTACACACTATCATTTATTTTCAAAAGTAACTTGGTATCTCTCTGGGTTCACTGATTGTATCACTCTCTAATCACTGGGGTTTGCCTAAAGTCCCTTTTAATGGCAGGTGAGTTGTTTCCTAATTAATAAAGCAATTGCAATACCAATAAGAAGATAATTACAACACTATCATGGGTGATTCCCTGTCAAGGGATAAAATACAACACTTTAACAATTAATTTCATTTCTACAATAAGTTGATGAGATGACTTAACAGGATAAGTTAATGTGAAATATCCCCAGATACTAGCATTGGTAACAAATACATAGATTAAAAGCATTATAAGTTCAGACTAGGAGACAGTTAAACAGATAAGGAGAGTTTAAACCAAAACCAAAAAAACTTAGTTATATATGTGGTATATATCTATTTTTTTAATCAGTGATGATTTCATCTGTCAATTTTCAACAGAGGTGACTGGTAATGAACTAAGTGACTACAAAGATTATCCTAACTAAATTTGGAGAAGCTCACTCATCATCACCAGAGCCCCCGATCATTAGCTGATGGCTTTTTTTCATCAACAACAACTCATAAAGTGGAGCTGAGTCAATGAGGGAAATATCCAAAAATATGAAACTTCAGGTCCGTCAAGTACAGATATGTTTATTACCACAAGTCTCGGTTAATTATGGATAATGACCAGAGCCAAGCCCAGATTGATCATAACAGCAGCATGGGCTAGTTCAGGCATCAAATCTGATACTATCCTAGAAGAAAATGAGGGCATTGGACGAGATGTTCTAACACAGCTTATGGCTCTGAATCTATACTCCTACCATGCTTTGATCAAAGATCTTATGATAGTAGTCTTGAGTAAGCAGAGAGTAGGAGAAAGGTTAGTCACTGGTACTTACAACTAAGACTAGCCAGAGGAGAGTAAATTGAAATGATATATTTTCTAACAACAATAACTTGCATTTCTATAAAACTTTAAGTTTTGCAAAGTACTTTTGTGGGGTTTAAATTGTGCAAACTTTTATTCAAATTAACTCACTGCATGGATGAGTACACACAGAGAGACAAATACAGACTTTCTAGGACACACACTACTGCTTGCAGCTACCACACTCTTCTCCCAAGGAACAGGAAAGAAGGCAATAGACACAGAATTAATAAATATACACTGGCTCTACCGGTCAGAAATTTTATCACTCAGCTGGGGCACGACTGAGGGGAAAACCCATTCAGCTGTAGCTTCAGAATCCCATTCAATTAACATATGATTAAAAAATGTTTTTGTCCTTGCTCGCCTTGTTCTGCCACCTGATATGTCAAAACATTTAAATTCTATTTCTTTTTTATTTCTATTTCTTAAATCCAGAAAACATTCTGTGGTTGGGAAATGGAAAAGAGAATTCAGAAAATTCAGTTATTTGACTTTCCTACCATTTGATGTATCTTTAACCACACCTACTCCTTCAGCTCTCACTTAGCTCATAATACACATTACATGAACAATACTTTCAAATTTGTATTTTGGTCAAACAAATACCTGTCATTGCTTGGAAGAAAAGGTCAAGAAACACAATCTATCTGATACACAAACCCTCAAATAAAAGTTATGAATGAATTTGCATAGTGTAATCTTTCAGATCTCCAAAGTAGAAATTATCTTTCCCCCAATCTGGAATTCACATCACATTTGTTTTTAATATCTCTTAACTTTTTTGTAATGTTCTGTTTTCACAGAATCACAGGATTTGAAGGTGAAGAGAGCCTTTGAGAACATCTGGTCTGTCTTAACTCCTTCATTATATAAATGAGGAAACTGAACTCCAAAGAGGGTAGAATGAG
The DNA here is from genome assembly GCA_028658325.1 of Potorous gilbertii. NCBI lineage: Eukaryota > Metazoa > Chordata > Mammalia > Diprotodontia > Potoroidae > Potorous > Potorous gilbertii. Next base: position 237,259,622 of record CM053772.1, on the reverse strand, counting down.
TTGATCAAGAAGAGGCAACTAGCAAGAAGAGCAGAAAGTTGTAAACCCAGGTCCTCAATTCAAAATCCAGAGTTTTTTCCCATTAGGTCACATCATTGGATCATAGTGACTGAGCTTAAGCTCCATGAAGGCAAATGCTCATCAAACATTACATTTCCCTATCACTGTGCTCTGTACATATATGAACAATAAATAATGATAAATAAATCAATGAATAAATTAATATTGCTCAATATTGCATCTACTATAAAGCTCTAAATCAATTTGCAGATACCCAAGGCTCTATATGGTAGAGCCCTCTCCTTTCCAACTCCCAAGGTGCTACCTTATGGAACCTGAAAAAAAGAATCAGGTTTTTAGAAAAAAAAATTAAAAATACATTCATAAGATATTTTAGCTCTGGTGGCTGAAAGGGAGTCTTGAAACATAAACTTCTCTTATGTAAAAAGGAAGCAAAGAGAAATCAGATTTTCTGAAGCTAAGGTCTCATTAAAAGGCCTTCCCATCCTCAGAATACTCCTCTAGTCCTTTAGTTTAATCTCATCTCTTCAACCTACCTGGTACCTTTAATTTGCTGTATTTTTAACTACTCCATATATGAATTGATGAGTTTTAGGTAATTCATGAAAGGGTCTCTCACTACTCCAACCACCTTCCTCTGAACACTTCCAAAGAAGCACCCATAGGAAGTTTAAGCAACTAAGGCACAGAAAGCTATGGCCCCTAAAGGTCCACCATTAGGAAGGCTGCTACATCTGGACCCAAAGTGGGGTAAAGATGATCAAATACCAGCTGTGCAGCCTGACTTCCTCAGGTTGCTCTAGACCAGTGGTATCAAATTCACCAGCCCCATAATTCCCAAGTGAGACCCAAGCCAAGTTAAAATGTATTTGGGAAACATTTAATAAAATAAATTAAAATATAATACAACATAGATAATATGTTCAATGTGATTTTCTAAGTCAGTATGCAGCCCAAGGATCTGGTCTATATCCTGATCCAGCCTTGGTCCTAATCTAAGTCCTAATCACCATTTCCCTACCCTGTCTCATTAGACATCCAAAGGGTATATGTGGTTTGGGGTGGCAGAAGAAGTCAGGAAGAGGGAATAAGTGCAAAAGTAAACAAAGTGGTGATTCATGGGGAACACAAATTTCTTCCCTTTCAAAGTGTCACCCCATGTCTGCTATCCTGAAAGCAAGTGGTTTTTGGCTATATTCCCCCCCTCTCCCTCATCATTGGATTCACCCTTCACTCATTCATTTGGTCCATGTGAAATTCTACCTTCCTAGGTCAGCCTAACTCACATTCCAACCCTATCACAATGGAATACCTTTATGGTTCCAAGCTAGTTTAAATAGTAATATTTCCCAACCTTGGCGGGAGAATCCAATGGTTTCATTTTTGTGCATCTTCTGATTGGTATAGTCTTTCAGGGTGCCTTAAGGCTCTAATTAAGCCCCTTTCCTCCAGCTTCCTCGATACTTTATACATAATTCCCATCCAATAAAATGGAAAAATTATTTACATAACCATTTCCCTATTTCCAAATTTTCATTTACTATTCACTTCAATTAGGTCACTACTCACACTATCGTTATAAGAAGTAGTCAGTTAAAATATGCCCCACTAAAGCTAGGTAGTCTTTGAGAGTGCGATAAAAATCATTCTCTGAGGCTAATGAAGACAGAAACTCTGCCTGTAACAATATTAAGTTTGTTTTCTCTGGTGATTCGGAGAAGTGAGCAATCTGTCAGTAATACATGGAGTGAAATTACTTGTCTTGTAGGAATTCCCGCTGACAGTCGCTCCATCTCAGGGCTGACCCAAACATCTCCCCGCTGACAAACAAATTACTCTGTCTAACTTTGAAAAGGTAACTAGCTGGTTTTTAATTGTGATTGGTCTTTCAGGATCCCTTGTCCATTTACTCAGTCCCACTTTTTTCATTGTGTTAAAAAAAATAAACAAAAGAGAGAGGGAGAGAGGGAAAGAGAGGGGAGGGAGAGAATGAGAGAGAGAGAGAGACAGAGACAGAGAGGAAGAAGAAGAAAGAAGAAAAGGAAAACCTCTAGTTAGAATGATAGGGGAAGGATTGTTATTGGGAAGAGGTCTGGCAACAAACCTGTTATTGCTTCTCTCCTAGACGGTTATGTCAGATAAAACTGTTAAGTGTGTCTAACCAACATTAAGACTGGCAGTGCCGCCAGTGACTGACTGGGTGAGTGAACACATTACCGAGACAGTATTGTAGGAATTAATTTTCTTCAATAAAGTGATTTTTAAGGCTCATATATTTCACAATCTAAACATATGTCACTGTTTCATAAACAAAATAAATGGATTAAAATAATACATTACCAATATGCTGACACATGGAGATATTTTAATTAGAAATACTTAAGCTGTGTGATATTTAACGGCTGTATTTGCTGAAGAAGAGCATGCATCATTTAATAAGAAGGCACAGGCCAGGTGTATTGCTTCATAGGCCATGGTACCAGACTGGCGCCTAACTACTTTTAGTCTAAGCTACAATTATTGGGCAATATTTGTCTCAATTTAAAAAATGGTTTTAAGGTTGTATCCCATTTGGAAGAAACTACATAGAGTCAATTCTCTGAAACCATTTTTTCACTGAAATAAGTCACCAAGAGCCTAGCTCCTGAGGGAAAAAAAATTTATATTTCTTCATAAAAGGCCACATTTAACATCTGAGCTATTTAAAGGACCGTATTTACATGACTGTCACATTACATCGGCCCCCTTTCCCTACACATTCTTCTTGGCTTACTTTAAGGACCAATGCTAAAATAGCTGAGGAAAGCAAATGTCAACCATGCCTTGAAATTTATATGTGTGAGAGAATCAGAATAAGTAGAAATGTAATATATTGTTTACTGTACTGAGTGCCCTCTGTTCTCTAAAAGGTCAAAAGCACTGTAACCTTAGAGTTGCAGTTTCTGATTGTTCCCAGGGTTAAATACGTTATCAAAATTAATGGTTCAAACCCCGTCAACCTTCAAATAGATGAGTATGCATGCTTCCATCTGCTGAACGGTTCAACTAAAAATAGAATTCTTTTTGGCCTTCACTCTTACAATAGTGTGCCCCTGAGGCACAGTGAGCAGAGCCTTGGATCAGTACCCAGTACAACAACCAAAGGTCACTGCTGTGTCTCTAATTTAAAGGGAGAAAGGAAGAAGGAAAGAAAGAAGGAAGGGAGAAAGGGAAGAAGAAAAGAAGGAAGGAAGGAAGGAAGGAAAGGACGGAGGGAGGAACAGAGAGAGAAAAATGAAAGAAAAATGGAGAGAGGGAGGTTGAGAGGGAGGCAGGAAGGAAGGAAGGGTCAAATCAGGCTAATATGAAGAGGGTCTTTCCATTTTAAGTACTTTTACTTCTTCAGTTATAGAATTTCAACCTTCTGGATTACAGCTGCCAATGATGTTGGAACTTGCCCAGCCTCATTCGTGTTCTAACTGACAAATTTTGAAGGACAAAATAACTGGGCACTTCAGACAGGACTGGAAGTCCAGTGCCCACCGTGCATATGTGGCACATGTCTATATACATCTATATATTTGATGCAGGCCTTTTTTTTCCTGGGGAACCTGTGTTTAGGAGTAAATCCAGCTAACATAATTGCAATGCTTCGTTAGTATCAACAGTTTATCATAGCTGTTGACAGAGCTGTGGCATGTCCTTGTTTAGCTTGCAAACAGATGAGGGGGTAGGAAGGAGGAGACAGAGAGAATGTTCTTAGCTGAAAATGAAAGCAGATCTTAAAACAATAATACTAATTTTCAAACCTGCTGTAAAATTGGGAGAAGGCAGCATTATCCTACCCCAGTTTTGTCACAGATTTCATGTAGCAGCATCTGTATGTAAAGACTAAAGAGATGTGTGTCAGGCGGGTTGTTCTGGGATTTCCTGGGCATCAAGTTGTAACCATGCTGGGAAGGCTTGGGAAACCCGCCTGGCAAGCAGGCTCAGTTTTTGCCAAATAATATGCCATGTACTCTCCCTCTTGGATGAGCTTTCCTGACAGGCAGAGGGAAACTGGAGAGAAGTGAAGTGGGAAAACAGGGCAAGATGCAGAGGGGCCACAAAGAGCTCCTGGTCAGTCAAAATTTCAAATGAAAACTGCATGGGCTCCCTCATTAATAGACTCCCCATTCACCCTCATTAAAGCAACTGGCATGTGGCATGTGTTGTGCAGATGGATCAGCAGTGGTATACACAGCACTGCATGGACCTGGCACATAGAAATCTGGTTTCATGTTTTCCAGCAACCAAACAGATGCCAGATTTCTAGACAGTGGAGTGAAAAGAAGAGAGAGGGATAGAGAGAAAGGGAAAAGCTCCAGAGAGATTGAGAGCAGGGTTCAAGGAAGGAGGTAATGATGCAAAGAGAAGCAGACACTGAAGAAGCATGGAGCAAGGCAGAAAGATACCAGGTGAGTAGAAGGAGGTGAAAATTGGGTACCAAGACCCAGGGGAGAAATAAAAGACAAAGGGTAGAGACTGTCTGGGGTCTGAGCCAAAGCCACCTGTCTTCATGGTACTGCCAAGCACTCAGAGTCTTTTATACATTCTGTCATAGGTAGGCCTGTTTCACTATAATCCCCTAGACCTATTTCTAACGTTCAGGTAAGACACTCTGCTTTTTCTCCTCCTGACACAATAGATACTAATACTAATGCCAATGAAAATACTAACTTTCCTTTTATAAATACAGACCTCAAAGCATCCTGGAAAACTCTACCAGTTAAAAAAACCCCAAAACATTATCACAAAGGAGACTGTTGCCCACAATATAACAGTGATCCATAAAAACTTTAATATGTTTTAAATAGGTGGGGCCACACCAGATACTCATAATCTCCAACCTACATGGAACTAAAATCTCTCAAAATGCAGAGACCTAGCAGAGGAGGTCACAATCACGAGAGCTGGAAAGATAAGGGACATCTCTTCCCTGTTGGTGCTGAATGACAACCACTACCACCACCACCATAATAGCTAACATTTATATAGTGCTTTAAGGTCTGCAAAGCCCTTTATATATGTTATGCCACTGGATTCTCATAGCTACTCTCTGAGGGAGACACTCTTTTTATCCTCATTTCCTATTTACAGATGGGAAAACTGAGACTGAGAGAGATGAAGGAATTTGTCCAGGATCACACAGCTAATTTCTAAGACTGGACTGAACTCAGCTCTTCCTGACTTGAGGTCCAGTGCTCTATCCACTGTGCCACCTCGGTGAAACTGTACTGAGGATGCTTTCAGGAAGCCTAC
>CM053772.1:237206900-237253821 GCA_028658325.1 Potorous gilbertii | reverse complement strand
TTACTGGTGCTCTACAGTAATGGCTTCTTACTCAGGAAAGTAGTGAAACCATACCTGGAATTCCACTCAGCATACCATCTGAGAAGGCAATAATGCAGTGTAAGAAGATGAAAAGCAACTTGGCCCAAGCAGATAAAAATAGAAGGAATCTGCAGTTTTAAGCACACTCAGGATCCATTCTCAAGATTTCTCCAAGTGGCAAAAGTTCCAAAAGAATGGAAAAGATCATGAATGCTGCTATCAACACAAAAAGGTGACTGTGAAGAAAGCAATGCCTATTGCCCTATGTACCAGCTTTCCCACTAAGAAAGTCTTTATGAGAGGCAGGTAGGTGATACAGTGGAAAGAGTTCTGGACTCAGAGTCAAGAAAATCCATACTGGAATATTGCCTTAAATACTGTGTGACTTTGGGCAACTCACCTAACCTCTATCAGTCTCAGTTCTTTCTTCTGTTAAATGGAGATAAGTATAACACTTAATTCACAGGATTGTTATAAGGATTGAATGAGATAACATGTAAAATGCTTTGCAGACCTCGAGTGCTATATAAATGTTTGTCATCATCATCAATAGTATCATCTTTAATGGGCTATTTATATACTACTACAGTATCTCACTCTTACCTTCTTAGATGTAATCCAGATAAAATTGGCCTGTAGCAGGTTAAATGCTGTTTCTATTCTGTTTAAAGATCTGCATATTATTTCACAAGTGAATAAAATGATTCCTTTCTTTAATTGAGTAAAAATATTGGAATGTAAGGTATTGGAATGTATGGTAACTGGAAACATTTTTGAGACAATTTTCATAACAGTCAGGATGACAGACATGATTATGTATTTCTTTATTTCTTCAATTAGATCTCTATAGTTTGAAAGCTTTTCATTCTGCCTAGGTGGGTGACATCCAGTAAAAATATTCTTAAATATTTATGAATCTGTGTTGTTTTTATTGCTATTGTCAGCCCAGCATGATGGCTCACCATACTGGTTTAAAGTCCCTTTGGCTGGGGACTCTGAGACTGGCAGATAGCTTGAGTATGGAAGTTTTGAGCTACAGTAGGGATAATGCCGATTGGGTGCCTCCACGGTGTCCAACACCCGTATGGTGAACCTCAGGGGGTGAAGGGCCACCAGGCTGCCTAAAGAGGGATAAGCTGGCCCAGGTCAGAGAAACGGAGCAGGTTAAAGCTTCTGTGTTAGTCACCATTTGGAATCAGGCCTGTGAGTGACATCCAGCCTGGGTGACATGGGAGACCCAGTCTCATTTTTTTTTATCCTTATACTTGAAGAAGACATAAGAAGGGAACAGGAAGACTTTCACAAAATATTTTCTAGAGGAGACTATCTCTTATATAACTGAGAGGTATCCAATATATGAAATCTCACTATATTATTTTTTAAAGTACTTGACTCACTAGAACAAAATAAAGCTTTAGAAGCTTTAAAACCTCCCCTGACAAGAATGTCTTCTATGAGATAAATCCTGATCCTGCTACTTACTGTGTGTCTTAAGCCTGTCAGCATCTTTGAATCAGAAGGTTGGACTAAATGATCTGCAAGGTTCCTTCAAGCCCTAAATTATATGCATTGTGAAAATCATACAAGATCCTCTGACGGAAAGCAGTTTGGCAGAAATTAGGTTTAGACTAAGATCTTATACCATATACCACAATAACCTTCAAATGGATACATGATCTACATGAAAAAAATATTCCATGTTCCTATTAAAGAAGTGAAAATGAAAGCAGCTCTAAGATTCTATCTATCCCTATCAAATTAGCAAAGATAATAAAAATGTAAAATGACAGTTGTTGAAGGGATCATGGGAAGTTTGGCATACTGCTACATTGTTGCTGGAGCTGTAAACTGGTCCCTCCATTCTATTTTATTAAAATATTTTATTTTTTCCCAATTAAATGTAAAATCAATTTTTATCATTTAAAAACAATTGAGTTCCAAATTCTATCCCCGCCCCCTTCTGAGAAGACTATATATGTGCAGTCATACGAAAGCCCCTCTGTTCTGGAAAGCAGTTTGGAGTTATATACCACTAAGACCCAAAGAATTCAAAGAAATGGGAAAGTAACCAATACCTACAAAACTATTTATAGCAGTCCTTTTTGTAGTGGCAAAGAACTGGAAACAAAGGGAGTGCACATGAATGGGGGAATGTATGAACAAATTATGTTGTAAGAATACAATGGGTATTATTGTTTCATAAGAAATGATTTTAAAAGTTTCAGAGAAACCTGAGAAAATTCATATGAAATGATGCAAAATGAAGTGATCAGAATCAGAAGGATCATATCAATAACAATGCATCATGTAAAAAAAAACAACTTTCAAAGGCTTGAGTACTCTGGTCAGTACCGTGACATGAGCAGGCAGAACTCCAGAGTACTGATAATGAAGTGTACAACCCACCTTCTGACAGAGGTGTAGTGTACCCAAGGTACAGACAAGATATGCACTTAGATTGTATACCAAAGAAGAAAGTTGCATCTTTCAAAATACAATTGCTTACTAAAGGGAAAAGGCAATTTTCACTCAAGAATTTTTGAAGGCATTTCAGAAATGAAAAGTTCCAATAAAATGTGCTATTTTCCAACTAGTGTAAACCACAAAAAATGCACATACTTACGTATCTAGAAGGCCTAGAAGCCTAGAATCTTAGAGTTGGAAGGAACCTCAGAGACCCTTTGTCTTTAGTTCTCACTTGACTTTGAAATTTTATGCAGACATGGCAAGTTTTGCACCAGTATTTTTTTCCTATCAGCTTTGATCAAAAATGCTTCAATGCCTTCTTTGTGGGATAATTTGCTCTTTCAGCAAAATTATGTATATGAGCATGCAACTGTGGGAGGGCAACCCTAGAAAGCACATTCAATTCAACTGACATTACTTGGTGATGAAATGACTCAATACCTACCTTCAGGGAACTTAGTACAGATGCAGTATAAAAAAAAAATATTCACAACTAAATGGAATACAACTTAGAATGTAATGGTAGAGATTGTAGATCTCTGGTAGATGGTCATCCAGAGAGAAGTATGAGAAATTGATATGAGACATATCTCTTCCAAAAGGTGGGTCTTCCAGACCTAATGGAACAGGGAATACCTGAGCTGGGTCTTGAAAGAAGGGAACTTTTATCATTGAATGGAGATGTGGAAGGATGTTGGGAATCCCTTTTTTGTATGTTAATATCATGGATAGTCATTTATTCATCTGACAGCATGAGGTTTTACTCAAAACCTCTTCATTTTGTTAAAATCTTACAAGGGACACCCAAACTCACTAGCAAGACCATTTAGATAATGAAATAGCACAAATAACAAGGAAGGAAATCAAGTAATGAAAACATCCTCTGTACATATTCACCAGTGGGAAGGATTGTTAGGTGGTGTAGTGTATAGAGCTCAGGGCCTAGACTTGGGAAGACTCATCTTTGGGAGTTCAAACACAGTCTTAGACATTTACTAGCTAAGCGACCCTGGGCAAGTCATTTAACCCTGTTTACCTTAGTTTCCTTATCAGTAAGATGAGCTGGAGAAGGAAATGGCAAACCTCTCCAGCATCTCTGCCAGGAAAATCCCAAATGGAGTTGCAAATAGTCAGACACAACTGACAAATGACTAAACAACAACATTCACCAATGGGAGTCATCACCTAAATTTTGGGGGAGTTATAAGGCAATTCTCCTTTAATTCATAGGATTCCCCAGCAGAATGGGAAAACACAGTCTTAGAGTTCAGTATCTCTTGGAATTTCTTTCCTGAAGGTCTTAGCATCAATGCGGAGAACACTGAGGCCTCTTGCTTTGGCTGTGGAATCATAAGGATCCAGGTGGGACAAAATGGAGAGTCGCCTCTTCTTGTCCCTTCCTGCTGCAGTCAACAGTTGGCTGCTTCTTCACTTGTTCCACCCTATCTTCTTTTGTTCTTTCCTGTTTCTGACTTTTTAAACCTTCTTCATTGCAGAACACTCACCACCAATCAGTCTTTGCCTTATGACGTCGCTGAGTTTTGTGGTCAGGTGTGCAAGCCTACTAGGAAATACCGTTCAGGGAATTTTTCCCATTGAATAATGTTATCTTGGTCCCAAGCATTGTGGGAATTGAAGTCTTGGGGATATGTCCCTACAAGCCATATATTCCCTGACAAAATAGCTGGTTTTGATATTCATGTACCCTTGTAAATGTCCCTTTGAAAAGACCCTTCTGTACCCTCCAAGCTGCCCTGAACAACTCTTATGCTTGTACTCCCAGGGTAGAATACTATGCTTAGTGCCTCTGCTGCCTTCCTCTGCACTCTCTCTCGACTTTCAGTGATACCTACTTAAGTGTGAACCACTTTCCTTCTGGCTCCTGCTCTCTAAGTGATAGTAGAGTAATCCCCCTAAACTAAGCTGCCTCCCCTGAGTTCAATGGGTATTAATTGGTTCAATTTCTAGGTAGTGCATTTTCATTCTAGGGATCTTTTCTATAAATAATGTCTTGATTTTCACAAGTACCATCATGGTACCAGGTCAGACTGGATGTAAAAGAGGTATTCTGAAGCTGGTGGGTTTTCTAATACTCCTTAAATGGCATCAGATAGCAGACTAGCTATTGGGCACAGTGTTGCAACCGAACATAGTGGAATACTTCTATATTAGAGCTGGGACCAGAATAGGGATAGATCTGATTTTGAGTAGAGAAAGACACACGCAGGCTTTTAGGGACAAGTATATGGTATGTTTGTATAGGCAGCTGTCCTAAACCTCAGCTGTGCCTGTTAGGTCCCAGAAACCCTGCCAGGCACACTTCCTGGATTTCTGTCGACTTTCAATGACTTCCTCTTGGCTAGCACCTGCTGATACCTGCCTGTAGGCACATGGCCCCTCAGGGCAGCAACACCATGGATCGTGTGTGAAGTGTGTAAATATTTGAGTCTGTTTATCAGGCATTTAATAGGTGTTGTAAATATTGTATGTGGCATGTTGGAAAATACCCTGGCTGCATATTTATTGTGTTTGGGCTTGGAACCAGGAGGCCATATGCTGTGGAGGTGTGAGGACGGTGTAAGGCCTTGAATGCCAGCCAGGGTGCCAACTTCCTGTGTGGCCTCAGGCAGAAACTTCATAGAACATCCAGAGCTAGATGGGGCTTTAGAAAGTACCTCCTCTGGGTCTCTCATTATATAAATAAGGAAACTGAGGCCTCAAGACAGGGAGACACTGGCTGAAATCTTTCGAAGTTTGAGATAGGGCTAGAACCAGGATACAGACCCAAGTCTTCTGATTTCAAGTCCAGTCCCTTATCCCACTGTTTGAGTCTTAAGGCCATTTAATTCCCCTGTCACTGTTTCTCTCATAGCCTGTACATGATGCAGAAAATTCAGCTACCTGACTTCACAGGAGGCCCAGTCACCTGGCCTAGCTTCCTCCTGAGTTGTCTGTTAATAGGAACCTTTGGAGCAGTGGTGTTGATGTGATCAGCTCCAAATGACGCTTTGTAAAGGAGCCTCTGCCTGGTGAACAGGCCCTGTGAATTCCCTGATTAAACTTCTTGGGGAAAAGCGAAGCCCTATTCCCATGAAATACAAGGGTCTGAAAGGACTGCTCAGACCAAAGCTAGGCCTTCTAACAGCTCACACTCCTACAGGGCCTTAAGGTGTTGAGAATGCTTTACATATGTTATCCAACTTGATTTTCACAACTCTCTGAGAAAGTTGCTATCATAATTCCCGTTTTAACGTATGAAACCAAAGCCCAGAAAAGTTGAATTACCTGTCCAGGGTCATACAGCTAGAAGTTCTCTGAGGTGGAATTTGAAACCTTGAGAAAACTAGAAGCTACATACAGCTTCTAGCTTTTCAAACCTATAAGAGGATCCCATGGCCATGACAAATGATTATGAATCCCTAGCTTTTTAGGTAAAGCATGGATGCCCAGGGATGGATGGTTTTGACCAATAGAGCACAAACATTCTAAAGTGGCTTATCCTGAGGAAGAAATACCCTGGGATAATTGTGGCATCCCAGCTGTGGAGTTAGGAGCCTGGGTGGCAGATTTCCATGGATTGTCAGGGGAGCCCTGGAGTTAGAAGTGTGAATGGCCCTCATTTGAGTCAGGTTTTTTAAGCTGGAGAGAGGGGGAGGAGAAGAGGGGAGCAGATATGAGGAGGGCTATAGAGCCATGCCTGATACTGGTACCACTTTATGGTGGCACAGGTGATGGGGAATGGGCATATCTTTTCTGATGTTGTTTGTCCAGGCTAGATTTCCTGAAGCTCAAAGTAGAGGAGGGAACCCACAGTTTGTAAAGAAAATTCTCACACCTCTGGGGAAGAAGCTGGCCTGTGTGTCCTTAACAGCGCAGCAGGCTTCCTTGCCCTGATTGTATGTGTGACAGAGGACAATTGCAGCATTTATACAACTTTTTATTGACTGGGGACTGGACAGTAGCATATGGGAGCAGTAACAATGAATGAACTGATGGGAAAACAAAGAAATTCCAGTATTCTGGTGTTTTGAAAAAAGTCATTCAGAACTTCGTCATATTGGTTCAGCTGTTGTAACCAAAGACCGATAAGATAATAGAGGTCTTTGTGGTGGGTTTGTACTGAAATCCTTTATCTTTATGATGCACTCGGGGGGCCTTTAGAGTAGAAAGCTCTTTAAATGCCTGTTGGAATCAGACCTCAAATTAGATGCTGGTACACTGGGAGGGGAGGGGGGGAATCCTTTCCCAGGCATCACCACAAAGTCACTTTTATCTCCAGAGGCCTTCCCATAGGCACAAAGTTGCTCCAGCCTTCCTTGTTGATTTTTGTTGACTTGTGCTGCCCTATTTTTGTGGCATTTAAAAGCAGCCTCTATCAAAAAAGGTAAATGCAAAAGTCTTATGAAGGGAGGACATCACAGCTCATCTAATGTGTGTGCAGACTTGGGGTGAGCCAGGGTGGTTGAGCTGGGTCATCTGTGAGCCGCAGAGATCAAAGGCACCTCCCTTTCATGACTGCTATTGTATTGGGCCCTTTTCTCCAACAATGTCCATAAAAAATATTACAACTGACCAGGGAATTTCTTCATGAAGTTCTTTTTCAATCTCTTTGGCACCTCCCTGGTTGGGTGGTCTGGCTCTTCTAATTGATGGTGCCCTGGGCTGACTCTTCCTACTTTAATCATTTTAGGATAAATGTAAAAATGACTCTCTCTTCTCTTCTACTTGTCTTCTTGGTACTTTTCTGTGATTTTTATTATTAAATCCTCTTGAGTTCATTACAGCTAAGTGTGACAAGCCTAGCACTGAAACTCTCAGGAAGCAGACTTGTTTACAGCTCTCTAGGCCAGTGCTTCTTGATGTCTACAAGGATGAAGAACCCTCCTGAATGTGTAGCAATAGTCATGATGACGTTGCTAATAATGCCCTCCCAGGTGATTTTAATTAGTTCTATTAATGTCTTGATTCAGGAAATGCATCACGACAAAAAGGTAGTTTAGATTTATTAACATTTAAAAATGAATATATATTTTATTACACCATCATCTACATGTATTTGAGAAGAAATCTTTACATGAGACGCTTTCATATAATATGTTCTAAGCGCAGAGTGTAATAAATGCTTTTTCATTCATTCATTATTTACTCAGTCACCTTAAGGGAGCCCAATTCATTTATGGATTTGAATATGGATCATGGACCATTTGCAAAAATACCCATAGCCTCATCATATGACTCCCCAGAGATTGGCAGCTTTTGTGCAAGGACAGTTTTAGCTCGTTCTTTAAGACCCTGCACTGTCTGGCACTGACATCTTTTCAGCCAACTCCACATAACTCTCATTTACGCACTTTGGGTTCTGGCCAAACCATATCCTGATCTTGTCCTGCCTTTTCTTGCCTCCATACATTTGCAAGGCTTTCCCCTATGCCTGGAACACACTCCCTCCTCATTTCTTCCCATTGGAGTCATTATCTCTCTTTAAGGCCCAGATTCATATGCCGTCTCCTGTAAACTTCTCAGATATTGCCGGCTGTTTTGTCTCTTCATTCTCCAGTTTTCCTGGGGTGTTTTGTCCGTATCTCTATTCTGCTCCTATCACATTTTTCTATCAGTCTAATGAGGGCAGTGTTTATAATTTTTCATCTTTGAATCCTAAGGGCCAAGCGGAAAGCCATGTGATAAGACAATTTCTCTAACTTTTTGTTCGTCTCTGACCCTTTTGCCAGTCCAGTAAAGTCAAAGTACAGGCCACATCTCAGAATCATGTTTTTAAATACATAGAATGAAATACCTAGGATTACAAAGTAAATCAATTATATTGAATGTAATTATCAAAATATCTTTGAAGTTTCACAGATCCCAGCTTAAGAATCCTTGCATAAGATACTTCATAAACATTCAAGGTAGATAATATAACTTGTCAGAATGATGAAATAAAAATTTCCTATTTTCAAGTGATAGCCTACATGTGTTGGAGAGGGGGTATATATTAAAAGGAAGAACTTTTTTCTTCCCTTGGTCATCACTGTGTTTCCTTTATGCTTTTCCATTCAATAATACCTTAGCTCTAATGTTGTAGTGATCACTCTTATGGAACAGTTACTCTTAGGAAGCTGTCTTTTGAGGGAATCAAAATTCTTGTAGTTCAGCCATGTATTGAGGTATGATGAAAGGGGTCCAGTCCAGTGCCAGTCAAGTTGCTTGCATCTGCAGATTTTAGACTAGAAAGTTCCAGTTCCTTCCCAATGCCACCCTCCCCCTTTTCCTAGTAGTGCCCTTTTTTTTTTTTTTTTTTAAAGTATGCCCCTTCAGTAATAGGTGGCCATATTCAAGTAGACATTCTGTGTGAAGCTGATTTTGGGAAACTAACAAGAGAAAATGGCCCTAAATATATTTAAAACATAAATTTGTGATGTGTTTATTACATTTCTATTTTTGTCCAGCAGCAACCTAATCTCTCTGCCATGACTTTATATGTCCTACTCTCTTTCATTGGCTTTCTTCTAGTTAAGATCTAAGAACAACTATTGGCTATAGTTTGGAAAGTACAAAAGTTGATATTTTTGGGTGATTTTTCTCAGCTTCTTAAGAGGCTGATTTCCAAACTGTTATAATGAAGGATGGTATTTGAAAACTTTTGATGAAGGAAATTGCCACTGTATTTACATTTTTAAAAAATGTTTCCTTATTTACGCACTATTGACTTCCCATTGAGACTCAAAATTTTAAGTACAACTGGTAAAGAATTCAATGGATCAAATTCAGTAAATCTGAAGTCACTGGAATAAAGGCCCCTAAGAAAAATGTGTCAATTTTAAAGGTCTTTCCTAACTGAAGACCATTTTGCGATAGAGCCAAAGGTTAATAAAATCAGTAGTGAATGTAGCAATTTTACAGATAAGCTATTCACAACAAGTGTAGTTACTTGAATAAAAAGCTAATTCAGTTCTAAAATGCCACATGCAGTAGCAGTGAATAGCTGCTTTTAGGTGCTTTCTGGAGGAGGATAAAGTACAGAATCACAGCACTCTTCTCTTCCAGCGTCCCTGGCTGCCTGTAAATTGCCATGAATGGGACTGTGGGCTGACAGGCTCTATTAAGACAAACTGCCTTTCTCATCGGAGAGATAAAATAAATCAGGTGTTTAGTCAAATTAAAATACTTCAGCTGGAGCAGGCCCTGGGGAGCACTGATCCACCTGACAAATCTGAGAGAAACTCAAGACAGATGTGGTTTGGGGATAAAGGCGACCCCATGGAACAAAACACACACACACACACACACACACACACACACACACACACACACACATATACATACATACATACATACATATACATACGCATACACACACACACACACACATACACTCTCCCCCTCCCCCCCCCCCTCTCTCCCTCCCCGTCTCCCTCTTTGGAATTAGAGAATATACAGTTCGTAGTTGAATTTCAGACACATGAGATATGATGCTGGAAAAAGGAAGGCAGGCCGACTTTCCTGATGTTTCTCAGAAAGGCTTTCGGTTCATTCCTTTCTCAAGCCATGCATTCAGGGGAGGCCTTTTTTGTAATTTAGACGAGCACAGAGGCTAAGCAGAGCTTCCACTCTGAAGGATGTGAAACAGATGACGGCAAAGGGCTCTCAGTGACCTCAGAAGGCCTAGGCAGAGCCTTTGAATCTGTCCAGTTTGCTGCTTTATCCGAATTTAAACTATAATTAATGGCTAGATTTTTCCATTGAGAGGCAAGATGTAGCATCAGAGTGCTTGGGATGATCTCCTGACGTCTCTTGACATGCTAGGCGTATCTCAGCATTGCTCCACTGTGTCCTGTAGGGTACCTGATGTTTTTAACTATATTCTTTGTAGTTTCTATCCTAGGACAGAGTTTTTTATTGAAATTGTTGGAACTTGGGGGAGTCATAAGGACCTGAGTTGGAATCCTGACCCTCTCTTATTTATTACATGTGATTGTGAGCAAGCCCCTATAGCTCTTTGGGGGGCAGTTTTCTTTCTGTAAAACAAAGAAATTGGTTTAGATGAAGAGTTCTTAACCTGGCGTCTTTTCCCCCAATATATTTTAATAACTCTATTTTTGTATAAATGATTTTCTTTATAATCCTAGTTATTTTGTGATTTAAAAACATTTTCCTGAGACTGAGTTTGTAGGCTTCACCATTCAGCCAAAATGAGTCATGACACGCACACGAGAGTGAAGAGCCATTGGGTCAGACTATTTCTAAGGACCCGGTGGTCTCATGATTTCTGGGCATGAGCTCATCTCCATTCCTGAGGTCAGCCCTTGGAACCCACTCAGGTATTGCTCTTTTATCTGTCATAGAAACACATCACTTTCAGGTAATTAAAACAGAAATATCCTGCACCATGGCTCTAACATGAGTATTCTTTCTTGTCAATGAACCAACAAGTATTTGTGAAGCACCTACTGGGTGCTAGTCTCTAAAGTGCATAATTTCAAACCAGAATTTGTAACAGAGCAAATGCAGGATGTAGTTGTAGGATAGGAAAGTGATCCAAAACAAAATTCATAGACTAGTCTATAGTAGTGCTTCAGCCTGACCCTCAAGAGACTCAGTGATTTGATAGATGCGTTTAGTAGGTACATTTCTATCATGTCATATGCCTCTCACTCCAGCTCTCCAAAGAATACCATGTGCACCAACCCACCCTCCACTCAGGTCTCAGGAAGAGTGTTTCAGAGTAGTCTCAACCGTGGCCGTCCATCAACCCTCACTGATAAACCATATCCACCAAGTTAAAATGCAGTTACCCACATTGCTTTTCACTGGAGAGCAGAGAGCATGTCACAGGGAGGCTGACTGTGAGAGTCACTGGCTGAATGACCATGAGCAAGGTGCTTGATCTGCAAGGCCCCAGACAATGATTCTGAGTCTGTATATGAAAAGTGAATTGGGCATTTGTTTGCACCTGGCCATGAAATCACGGATTTGGACCCTTCAAAACAAACAAACAAGGGCACACCCCCTCAGGTTTATTGCTTCCTCCTGATCCTTGTTGTCTGTTTTAGGTCCTAGAGATAGATGTGAGTCACTGGGTGTGTGTGATAAAAAAAATATCAAAGGCAGGATGTGATGTTTGGAAAAGTTCACTTTGTTCATAATACCAGATTTTTGTATCCATATTTCTAACCCCAGAGAGGGGGTCTTCACCCCAAGTCCCTTGAGAAGCTGCTGATGCTTATAGACTAACTCCTCAGAAAAATGTTTTTAAATGTATGAAATCAAATACACAGATTAGAAAGGAAATCAGTTATGTTGAAATAGTTATATAAATCTATTGTTAAAAGTTCATGGACCCCAGACCAATAGCTTCTGTATCAGAGTGATTCTTTTGTAAGTTAGGGAATCTGTTGTTCTCATCTTTAAAGAGATAATAAGAAACCTTTTACACATCCTCCTCAGCTCCTGGAATTCTTGGGCAGAGGAGAAAGGGATCAGCTCCTCAAGGTCAGGGCTTCCATTTTTGTCTGAGTCCTCTCCCAGCGCCTGCTCTAGAGAGGGTGCTTAATAAAACCTTGATGTTGAACCAAATTGATTGAAGTTTGTGGGAATGTTTTAATAAATCTGCAAGGAAAAATAGTCCCCAATCCTGCCCAAGGGAGTCCGAATGTCCCCAGTGACTCTTGTTATAGTGACTCCCAATAATTCCAATTTCCTGGGAACTCTGTCTCTATTTCTGTATCTCAGTCTCTGTCTCTGTCATAAATACACACACACACACACACACACACACACACACACACACATACACATGCACACAGGGAAGATGATCATGGTTCATATATCTGGAATTGGACAGGACCCTAAGGGTCATCTAAATGAAGTCTTCATTTTCCTGATGAAAGAGGCACAGGATACAATCAGCCTAAGGTTGTGATCATACCATTCCTATCATAGGTTTCTAGATGTTGACCTGGAAGGGACTTTACAGGCCATGTCGTCCAACCCCCTGATTTTACAGAGGAGGAAACTGAGGCCAAGGAAGGTGAAATGACAGGTGGTTAGTAAATGAACCAAGATCTTCTGACTTCCAGAGTCAGCATTATTTTTTGCTCAAGCTGAACTTAGCTCCTGGCCCACAGGTGATTACTTATTTATTATAATTTATTAAAAAGATTTTTATATTTTTCCAGCACTTTGAGATATTAAAAAAACAATAACCTAGGTTGCATAGAAGACAATACAGATGCCTTCCCTTGAATGCTTGTGTCTGCCCAATTATCAGCACATTAATGGTAGAGTGTGTGTTTCTTAGTTCTTTCCCTGTCTTTGTCTTATTCCTCTTAGTAATAGTCTTTTATGCTTTTGGTGATGTTTCCTAATATGCTGAAGGAGTCCCCCCCCCCCTTTTCTTTTAAAGTTTAAGAACCTTGTGGGCTAAGCAGTTCTTTCTTTTGTGTAGATCCCTGTTACCTCCATATGTCAGTTGTCTTTGTTTAATGACCTCATTAGACCTGGGGACCATCAGATCCCAACACTTGATGCAACTAATTTTTCTTGTCCATGAATTAAATTCTCTAGTGTTCTGTGAAAAACCATATCCACTCTATAAACTTATTTCAATACTGTATAAAATAAAAATTCCACATGCAGGTATGATTTTCCACCATTGTTTTACGGAGTCTGCATTTTGGCCATAGGTGATCAAGACAGTTTGTCTGAAGTGTGTGGCAGCTTCTCTGATACAACAGAGTCATCTTTTAGTGGGCCATCCTTGTTTTTAGTTTGGGCAGGATCCCATAAAGGAACAGTGCCATCAGCAACAAAAAAAGGGCTTCTTCTTGATTTCTGTATTGCCAGGCCCCTTCCTTGTCGTCCGGTGTTGCCTGTGAAGGAATGAAGGGGGAAAGAACAGCCACTGGGAGGCTAGTCACCCCCTCCCACCAAAAAAAAAAAAGACTATCTTTGTGGTTACTGACAGCTGGTGGCTTCTTTCTGAAAAGCTTTCAAATCATAGATCATTCCTTCATAATGAAACCTGTGTGGCTTGAGTACAGTGGGTTGAAATTCTTATCTTGTGCCACAGTGAAATGCTCTAATTTAGATTCACAAAAGGATTCTGTACCCTTTACTTAGGAGAGCTGTGCAATTTACCCATAAAAAGACTGTTCAGCACCATTAGTGCATGCTGTAAGTGTTCAGAGGTTTCATCCTTATTAAACACCATATCCTTATGCATAACCTTTTCAACCCTAAGGATGTTTACGTCCTTTGAAGGATGACAAGTGAACAAAGAGGGGAGGGAGCCCCAAAGCAACATTGTTGCCTCCAAAAGAATGAACTTGGGAACTTCTGCTTGTCCTATCTTCACCCCCTCCCCCCAGTCCACTCTACCTTCCCTCTAGGCTGTGATCTTGGGTTGAGTTTGTTCTCGTTGGTGGCAGTTTTGAGTCCCTCCTTAAACTCATACAGTGTTCAAGGGAATGGACCCTGGTTCTTTATCCTTAATATGAGGATTCCTGATCTCAGTGCCACATGGCTACATAGGACACCCTTCAGGGTGAATCTAAGAGCGTACAAAGACCCTTAAAAAAACCAAACAAAAAATCTGTACTCTATATTGAGGATTTCTTGTCTTGGCCATTTTGGGGGTTGGTTTTATTTTGTTGGTTTTGCAATACCTTTTTTCTGCACAATCTGAATTGTAGGATCTGGAGAAAACCTTTGGAATCCTAGGGATTGAGTCTAGTGTCTCCACTCATTTTACAGAGAAGGAAACAAACTCAGAGAGATAAATTACTGACCAAAGGAAGCACAAATTGTAGTAACAGAGATTGGGTCCCAACCTAGGTCTTTGATGAGGGCTCTTTCTACTATACCATTCTAGCTTGGGAGATTCTCCGAGCTGCAAGAGAGGTAGCAGTCATCTAGCCTGACCAGAATCCCTTTGAAACTATTCACTTCAGGAGACTGTCTGTCCTGTGCTTGAAGGTCCCACCTGATGGAGAGAAGCATCACTGAGGTAGCAGCTAGCAAGTTTTTGTGTCAATTGGAGAGAAAGTTGCTTCCCCCAAACTTCCCACCATTGGTTCTCTTTCTGCCTTCAGTACCAAGAAAAACAGATCTAATTCCTGTTTTACATGACTTTAGATGGTCCTTTAGATGCCTGAAGGCAGAGACCATGATCCCCTAGAGTCTTCTTCATACCAGATTCAACATTCTCTTGCTCCCTCTTGTTCCTTTAACTGGTCCTTATACAGAAGAGTTTTTAGTTATAGAAACAGCTATATGAATAGAGTGCTGACCTTGCAGTCAGGATGACCTGAATTCAAGTGTGACCTCAGAAACCTACTAGCTGTGTGACTCTGGGCATATCGCTTAACCTCTATCTGCCTCAGTATCCTCAACTATAAAATGGGCATCATAACAGCAACTATTTCCCAGGGTTTTTGTGAGAATGAAAGGAAGTTGTATATGTAAAGTGCTTAGCACATGCCTGGCATATGATAGGTTCTTAATAAATGTTTCCTCCCTTCCCTCCCTTCCTCCCTTCCCTCTCTCCCCTCTCTCCTTCCCTCCCTCCCTCCCTCCCTCCTTCCTTCCTTCCTTCCTTCTTTCCCCATCCCAAGTGCCCTCTTCTGGACATGCTCCAGTTTGTCAATGATCTTCTTCAGTTGTGGCACCCAGAACTGGACACAGCAAATTGGGTATGATCCTGATTAAAGTCAGATTGACTCCCTCCTCCTGGATACTGTGTCTCTTAACATAGCCTCAAATCACACTGAGCTGGCTTGCCAGCCATACCTAATGCTGTCTTATATTGAACTTTCAGTCCATTGGAATCCCCAGGTCATTTTCACAGTAACTGTTGTCTATCCATGTCCCACCTGTCTTATATTTGAGAAATTAATATGCTGCTCTTATTTTGGGGTCAGAAGATGCGATTCCCTTTTTGCTGTGTGTCATTAATTACCCTAGTGTGAGAGTTCTTAACTTGGAGTCTGTGAACTTGCTTTTAAATTGTTAATGGTATTTCCATAGAATTAATTTCCTTCGTGATTCCTTTGTGATGGAGAGAAGTGATGCTTCTCTCCATCAGGTGGGACCTTATTTTATGCATTTAAAAGTAGGATTCTGAGAAGGTTTCCTCAAACTGCTTAAGGAGTCCATGACATAAAAAAGATTAAGAACCCCAGCTCTAATGAGCAAAATACTTCCTCTCATGATTTGCTGTTGCTCTGCCTTTATGAAGAAGCCCTGTATTCACCCCCTGGGATTATCTCTGAGTAAATGCTCCTGTAAGAAAAGGTCTGGCTCTGCAGTCAGAGTCCCTCCTTGAGTCTCAGTCTCTTTATCTGGAAAATGAAGAGTTAGATTTGATGACCCCCTGGGATCCTTTCCACCTCTAGATTGATTTGTGGAAGAACTGGTGATTGTAGACTTCAGTTGGGTGTCTTAGGCTCAAAATGCCCTTGTGTATCTTGCCCACTTGCTTGTAAGAATGTTCCCAGATATGCTCAATCTCTTTTCTCCCCTTTAGGTACCCCTGAGAGTCTGGCAGAGAAAGAACGGCAGCTCTCCACCATGATCACCCAGCTGATCAGTTTACGGGAGCAGCTCCTGGCTGCACACGATGAACAGAAAAAGCTAGCGGCCTCCCAGATTGAGAAGCAGCGGCAGCAGATGGACCTAGCCCGCCAGCAGCAAGAGCAGGTGAGGCACAGTGACAGGATGCTGAGCTGCCTGTCCTGGACTTAGATCCCCATGCAAAGGACTGGGAGTCAAATGAAACAGCTTCAGAACTTTGGGGAAGATGTGGGGACAGTGGCCTCCCTCAAATTTCATGCCCTTAGATTAGAACTTGCTGAGGTGTTTTTTTTTGGGGGGGGGAAGTTATTTGTGGCCAAAAGAGAAAGCAGCTATAATATGCCTTATTCTAGATTAATGGGACCAGTGCACTAGATTAACAATGTCAGGGAGTCAATCACTTAGGGATAGTTCCCCCTGTGGGTATTTGATACACATGACTTTATTAGCACAGGTGAATTTTTCAAGCCAAGTTCCCATACGTTTTTTCCAAGATTGTAAAGATTTACTTTCTTAAGGACCCATGAACTTGAACCGTGGAGTTCAGCTTAGGCGCTTCCGGTTTTAAAAACTGTCTGTAAACTATTCAAAAGGAAACAAGATGAATAATAAAGTTTAAACTATATAATTTTAAAGGTAGTCACTCTCCCAAAAGCTCTATACGTCTCATTAGAGTGCAGTAATTTTAACAACAATGATTCCATGGAGCAGTCCTGTAGGCATTAGATCAGACAGACCCAAATTAATGTGCAGTTTTTAGGAATCTGACATTATTACTGGAATTATCTTTTCAGTTAAATGTATTTTATAGGGGTATATAGAGCAATATATGCTCTGTTGATTTTAATGAGTTGTGACGTCTGGTATTTTATGTGCTTGAATATTTGCCCACATGTAGGAATATGGACTCAGCCCCTAATGGAAAATAACATAAAGGAAGACTGTAAAAAATCAGAAGTTAGAATGTCATTTAGCCATCCAGAGATGACACAGTAATTAACTATTGACACTTGTGAATAAGCTAGCACAAATTAATCTTGACACATTTGCAGACGAGTGATATCTTACAGTGAACACTTTGTAATTATATTTCAAAATGAAAATTAAATGACACTTAAAACTAGGTTGTCATGCCCAATGAAGCGAGCATGTATCTCAGCCGATTGGCAAATAAAATTCAGAATTTGAGCCACATGGTGCTTATGTCCCATACTTCACTGTGTCAAGCCTATACATCCAGAGTGGATGATGGTAATTGCGCTGTGGTGTTTGGGATGCATTTCTATGCATCACTTTATCACTTAGGAGGTACCATCAATATTAGATGCCTGGTGGTGTTTCACTGGTTTCCAAGCAGGAAATAAATATTCAGAGGCCCTATCATCAAACCAAGAGCTGTAGTGTGAGCTGTGCTCCAGTGATTTGGACTGTGTCAAAGAGAGCTGGCTGTGTCCATGGGCTAGAGTGGAATTCTTTCGTTTCCCTTCTCTCACTCCCACTGAGTTACCCTGGCCCCAGCTCCATCTGAGAACCTGCCATTGACTGAAGCAACATTTTGGTCCCAGGCAAAGCCTATCTGCCAGCCATCTCACTGGGAAGGTGTTTGGCCTGGGGAATTGACTTCTTTCTTCTTGGGAGGCCTGGAGAGTGCAGCCCAAGACCTTCCATCTCCTAGGTCCACGATGTCCCTAGAATATGGGCACAACCACTTTCTGTTTTAGGGCAGAGAAATAGGAAGACAAGTCACTTGTTCTTTCCTGAAGAGTACCTTTAAGGCCAGGGGACACTTTGGACCTGCTCCCTCCCCTGTCCATGGTTCTTTGCTGCAGTCTGATCTAGAAGCCAGCTTCCTCTCTCCACTGCATTTTCTTCAGATTTAAAGCTCTGACAATTCAATGTTTGAGTTAATGTGCAGCCTGCTATCTGGCCTGTGTTTTGTGGTAAGCACCATTATCCCAGTGAAGTTGTTTGGTCCCCCCTAAGGAGAGCATCCAGCTGGAGATAGACTATTTGAAGTGCTTAATCCTTCCTTCTGTACACCAGAAGATGTTTTCAGGCATGGAATCCAATTTTCTAACCAGGAAAAAGAATGGTGTGTCTGTTTGGGAATCCCCACATGGATGATCAAACTGACTTTCTCCCCTTAGGAGGGGATGAGTGACTCTGTGAGCAGAAACCTGAGAAATCTTTTACCTGGAAGTTTAGGTCTTTAGGTAGCTCTCTTCATAAGCAATGGGAAAAAAGCGCCAAATAACATATATATGCACATATTTATCTATATGCATGTACATATATGTATATTCATATATACATATATAAATATATATATGCCCATGCATATACACATAAATACACATACAGTGGTACTGTGAATAGCGTATTGGCCTTCATTTCAGGAAGATCCAGGTTCACATCCTACTCTTGATCTTAGCCTAGCTCTCTGATTGATGCTAGACAAGTAAAGCAACCTGTCAATTCACCAGGCAATTCTTTTAGACTATACATTGTAGGCTATCTTTATTTGGTAGATGGAGTTTCCTTATTAGGATTTGCTTCTCTTTCTCTCTCATCTATCTCTATATCAAATATATCTCTATATGTAAGCCGCTAGGTGGCACAGTGGCTAGAGCTCTGGACCCTGAGTCAGAAGACCTGAGTTCAAATGTAGCCTCAGACACTCTCTAGCTGTGTAAACAAATCACTTAACTTTTGGCTGCCTTAGTTTCCTCATCTGTAAAGTGTTTGAAGTATCATAAGAATAGCCCTGCTTCCCAGGGCTGTTGTGAAGATAAAATGAGATCGTTACCTGCAAAAATTCCTTGCAAACCCTGAAGCTCTATATAAATGCTCACGATTGTTCTTATTTTATTTAAACCTATAAGAATGAATAAATGCAGCATTAACAAGCACTCATCCTGTCCAAAGTATTGTGCTAAGTGTTGGGGAGAAAAACAGAGAAAAAACCAGTCAGTTCTCAGTGACCTTATGCTGGAATGTAACCATATTGTACCTATAGGTAGGTGTTGGAGAAGGATGCTGTGGGGATTCCTATAGCAACTTTTGCTTGATTTTCAGTTCTTGTGAAGATTGTGTCTGATAGATGCTGAAAAAGACAAAACTGCCTCTAACTCCCATTTTGGGTCTGGAGAGACTTTGTAGCAAAGCCACTCACTTTCCTAACTCTTAGTTCCAGTTTCTGCTTTCTCAGCCCAAATTAATCTCATTAGAAAAGTATAGCTGGAGTTTTGCAGTTTTACAGTCTTCACTCTCTAAGGGCCTGAAATTGAAATTCTGGACCTTTCAAGATGAAAGGTGTGGGTCTGGATGATATGATGCGTCTGCAAAACCCTCCTGAAGCAGTGGTGCTCATCTGCCCATAGCGATTTAGGAGCCAGCAGAGAGATGGCACCAGGTTGGGATTTGTCCTTTGCTCCACCTTTCCTGGGCTGCTTCACTCCCTTTCTAGTAGCCCTTGCCCACGGAGGTGCAATAAAATATCGTTCGGATGCCAGGAGACATACCTGAAGTGATGCTTGGGGTTTAAACACTTCGTTGTAACTTAATGAAACTTTCTTTCTGACAGATTGCGAGGCAGCAGCAGCAACTTTTGCAACAGCAGCACAAAATCAATCTCCTGCAGCAGCAAATTCAGGTCAGTGTGTTTTATGACTCTCATCTGATTGCACTTCCATGCTTGCCCTCCTGAAGATGGAGTTTCCCAGGTTGCAGAGATTCTCCTCTCCTGCAAGGAGCAGCCACAACAGTTACACTTATCCAAAGTCAGCCTGCATGACTTTTCAAGTGACTCTAGGCAACGTTGGACCCAGTAGGCATCTAACAGCACTTGTGAATTTTTTAATGACGTCCTGGGCTCCTCTGAGAAGTCAGTGGAATAGACCTTGGTACTTTTCCTCCCATCATTTGTCTGACATAGTGTTATGCCAGTTTACCCACTTCACAAGTATTAAGATGGGACAATTAGATAACTAGCTGTTTGAAAAAGGACCTGGTTTGGTTTTTTGTTTTGTTTTGTCTTTGCTTTCTAACATATGTAAGTAGTTTTGAGGAATTCTCTGTAGCACAAGGTAGCCCACTCAGTTGTTGGATAATTCTAATCCCCAAATCTGTGTCCCTGTGACTTCCTCTGGAGTCACAAAGAATGAGTCCAACCCTTCTACCTACCACCTTACAGCTCTTGACTTGAGGGAAGACAAGGAATATATGCCTTTTAAGTGTTCCCTAGGTTAGGAGGTCTCGTTCCTTTAGCTGATCCTGATAAAGCATGGTTGTTCAGACCCCTAAGCATCCTACTCCTTATGCTTTGAATGTACTCAGCCTTGTCAATAGTCCTCTTAAAATGTGGCATTTAGAACTCAACACAAAATGGTGTATCAGGGCGGTGCGTCATAGTTATTGGCATACCAGATGAGCTCCTCTATCCAGTCATTGTTCAGCATTTCAGCCAAATGTTTCTTTGGTCTTGATCTTTTATTCCATGCTTACAAATGCTATTAGTCTAGATGCAGGATATTTAAATGTGAAAGAATTGTATTTCACGTTGGAATCTTACCTGTCTGTCTTTTCTCATAATTTTGTTTTAAATTTTCTCATAATTTTGATGGTGACCATCTCATGATTCCTTCTGAGCTTGTTAAATAACTGTTCAGGCATTCTCTTACAGTAGCCTTATTTGAACTTTCAGTGTCTTTCCTATTGTGGAGGTCAGAATTTTTAACCTTTCCCTTTCTGCATTTTCCTCTCTGGATCCCTTCTTTAGCACACAGAAAGTGTTAAATGCTTCAATCACTATTTACTCTTTATGACCCTTCTATTTGCCAAGTAGAAATGGAAATGTCTCGGAGATAGCTGCGTTTTGGTTTCTTACTCTTGCTCCTTGGCTGCTGCCCTTGTTGCTTTTATTACTCCCAGATTTCCAATATTTTACTCCTCATCCCAGCATTATGTTGCTTGGACTTCAACTGGCCTTCTTAATTAATGTTTGTAAATTGCTCTGAGGACCTCAGATGAAAGGAACCGAGTAAGTCCAAGGCATTATTTATGAACTATTATTAGTATTTATTACCTGCATATAATTGTATAGTTATTAGTCTGTGACATGAAATGGATCTTTTTTCATGAAACTGTTAAGCTTAGTCATGCAGTAGAACTTCCTAGTAACTATTCAGTTTAAAAAGGAGGAAGAAATCTTTTTTTTCTTTGCTTTCTGGTAAAAAATAAACATTTTTCTTAAAATTATGAACCTTATCAGAATTTAAGGGAAAAACAAAATAAATCAGTCTGAACTCTTCATTAGGGGCTGTTTCTTAATTATGGAAAGTCATAGCTTTTTCCATTGGTTTGTTACAGTGCTTCTAAGGTTGATCTAAAATTCACCACATATTTTTATGAAGCACCAGGATCCTATGCTTATTTTCTTATCTGTTAAGTCATTCTACTGACATGCTTGGAGAACATCCACAGTTGTCTATCCCATTTCCCATTGAGGATGTCGTAGTGCTGTGGACCTAGTCATTTTAGCAATGTCAGACTGTTTTTAACAGCAACTTTTGCTCAATACAGCAAGAGAAAATAAAGGATCTCATATCTGTAGTTCTTTATGTCTTCAACAACTCCTCATCTCTTTTCAGCATTTATCTTATCACTGTGAGACCATGCAAGGAATTTTTCAAATATGGAAAACACTCACTATTTACACAGAATTTATCAATCTCTCAAACAGTAACAGAGCAGGTATTTATTGTATCAAACAATTTTATATATGCTCTCTTAGTGACTAGAAAGCTCATACTTTTTAACAGATACATTTTTTAACCCACCAAATATAGATAAGAAATGTTAGTTGTGCTAATTTTAACATAAATATCCCATTTATGCCACAGTACCAGCAGGGAATCTTTAGAATGGGTTACTTTAGAGATTAATTTCATTCAGAAGAAAAAATAACCCTCTCATTGATTTGAAATCACCCAACCTGGGTTCAAAGACCCAGCTCCGCTACTTACTCTACATGGCTGAATGAGTCATTTGTCTCATTTTCTTCCTCTAAAAAATGAGAGAATTTGACTAAATAAGAGGTTCTTAACTTTTTTGTTCCATGTGGCAGTCCAGTGAAGCTTATGGACACCTCAGTTTTGAAATGTGTGAAACAAAGTACATTGGATTACAAAAGAAACCAATCATGTTGAAATATATTTCTTAAAAATAATTTTTAAAAGTTTCCAGACAACAGGTTAAGAATCCCTGGTCTGTGTCATCTCTAGTGTCCCTCTAAACTCTGGATTCCTCACCTTCCCAAAGCAGATGGTTCTAGGAAAGGTCTCGGGATAATGGATCCCAAGTCCTTGCACCTATAATCCACCCTGGGAGTTACAAACGTGAGGAATGTTACAAGATTGCATGTCTCAGTAGTGTCAAGGTTTTGGACTCAGAAAGACTCTCTGTTTCTTTTTGCTACTCTCTTCTGAACTGGCACTGATTCTTTGGATTTTGCATACTTCTGCCTAGAGAAAGGGACATGACCCAACATTTTCACAATAACTGTTCAAGAACTGTGAGGAGACTTTTGAGGGCTGGGATAGAGGGAATGAGGCAAGTGAAAACCTGAACTACTTCTAGATCTTGCAGGTCAAATAGTCTTCCTAGAGATAGAAAGGGCACAAGTATAATAGGAGTGTTTCAGTCACCAAAATCTTCTCTATGCAGATAAAAGGCAATATCTTTTTTTCTTCCTTTTCATCTTGAATGTAATTTTTTCCTATGTAAATAGCTGAAAATTTCAAATATAATTTCTAAGATTATGAGGATCCCTATAAAAATAATAGTTTGAATGACTTTTTAAGTTGTCAAATCAATAAATCAGTGCATTTATTAAATATTTACTATGTTCCACAAACTATGTACACACACACACACACACACACACACAATTGGAGATTAAGGAAGACTGAAGAAGGCTTCTTTGAGAAGGTGACATTTAGCTGGGACTTGAAGGAAGTAAGGAAGCTATGAGGAGGGAGAGAATTCTAGGTATGGGGAACAATTAGCAAAAATTCTCATAGTGGGGGTGAGGGAGGGGAAGCAGGCATCACTGAATTGAAGAATATGAAGGCAAATGCTCCGAAGAGGGAATCAGGGATAGAGAAGAACCCCGAATTCATGTCATGTAAGGATAAGTCAAAAGAACTGGGTATGATGTTCAGCCTGGAGAAGACCTAAGGGAAGGAGGAGAGGTAGGGATGGCTTTTAAATCGCTGTCACATGGACGACAGATTGGTCTTTCTCATGCTGGCTCCAGAGGGCAAAACTCAGAACAGTGTGGAGAAGCAGTCAATTTTAGGCCTGATTTTAGGTAAAAACAACTTTCTAACAGAATTATCTCAAAGTGGTGGCAGACTTCTTCCCCACTGGAGATCTTGAAAAGTTCTTCTTCTTATATGATTTGGACTGAAGTTCCTTTTGATTCTGATATTCTGTGATCCTGTGAAACTTTGAATGAATTCCTAGCAAGATAGCATCCTGTGATAGGGAAAAAACCAGCAACTACAGGCAAGCAGACACTTTTCTGAGAATCAGAATCTTCGTTGAAATTCTGTCTCTGACTCTTAATAGCTACATGACCTTGGGCAACAGATCGAATTTCTATAAACCTCTGTACTCATCCAAAAAAATGGGGGTAATGCTTTCACAACATACAATATATGTTTGTACAAATACACACATGTATATATGATGTGTATTGTATATATAAATATGTACATATGCGCTTATACACATAGCATGTGTATATATGTGTGTGTAGGTACACATATACATATGTGTGTGTGTGTATATACATATATATATATATATATATCCCTCACATACATATACATATTTATTTATTTTTTGTATCTATCCATCCATAGGGATGTAGACTGTTAGGCAGGTATTTTGAGAGGTTCCTTTCTTCTTTGAAAGAAATCATAACTGTCCCAGAATACATGATGGAGATTTAGAAACTTTTTTTTAAAAAGTCTGAAAAATATAGGAAGATATTTTTCTCCTCTTTGGCTTCATTGCAAAAAGTCTTCCCATCAGCATCAAGCCTATGTATAAGAAAACCAATAACATTCATGAACTGTAGATCCTACCATTTGGGAATGTGGTCTGTCATCTTTTGGTTTCATGACATGGGTAATTGCTGGACTAATTGCATCTGGGTTCCCCCCCCCTCCTCCCTTGTGGCCTTATCACACAGTGTCCTTACTTTTCTTTTAATGAGTCATGTTTATTAGGGTAATTTTAACTAGTAAACAAAATACATTTTTAATCTATAAGAGAGTTGGAAATAGATCAAAGATATTTACAGTACTTTAATCAACAGTATTAAACATGGAAAGATACTATGAGAAATGGAAGAACTTTTTCTTCTGAATCTTTTTCTTCTGAATTCACAGACCTCCTTGTTTATCAAACTTTATGTGGTTAGTCCTTAGCCTGTGGAGCTTGCAGGGATAGTCTTGATGGACAGAATATGCCAGAAACACGTCAAAAGAAACTCAGTCATTACAAGAGTTCAGGTCATTAAAATATTGCTGTGAGAAACTCACACTTTCCTGATATGAATGGTGCCATCCAGTGATTGATGTGCTCTTAGAACCCACTTTGAGCTTTTCTCGAGTGGCTTGTGTTTGCTGTGCTATGGAAGCAGCATCCATTAGACGCTTTGCTCACTTTGCTCCACTTTTCTCAGGGAATAACATCCCCACGTAGATAGAGTAATCTGATTGTGGGTCCTGCCAGAACTTTCATCTCCCTCAGGTCAATACCAGTAAGTGGAAATGCTTCTTTGTACAAATAGTGACGCCGTATCATCTACTTTTATTTTTAATTTTTCTTCTAAGTGACTAGT
This sequence comes from Potorous gilbertii, assembly GCA_028658325.1. Classification (NCBI taxonomy): domain Eukaryota; kingdom Metazoa; phylum Chordata; class Mammalia; order Diprotodontia; family Potoroidae; genus Potorous; species Potorous gilbertii. The sequence goes on along the minus strand of CM053772.1, from coordinate 237,228,854 downwards.
GCACAGTGAGGTTTATATGATGGAAGGCAAAGAGCATTGTGCATCATTGCTTGGAAGGAAATTGAGATGCTTGATCCCAAATCCTGTTAGATTCAGAGGCTTTGTAGCAAGAGGGGTCTCAAAATTCATCTAGTTCAGTTCCCTTATTTTACAGAGATGGAATTTGTAGCCCGTAGAGAGATAAAGTGACTGTCCTAAGTTCACACAGGTAGTAGTTAGTAGAAGTTTCCTTGCTTCATGGATGCAATTCAGTACTTTTGAAAAGTTTCCTCTTTCCGTGTTCTATTCTGTGGTGTGGGTTATATTTTTGAGTATTTTGAAAACACAGCATAGTTTACCTAACAGAATTTTTTAATTGATAGATGAATGAATGTGATCAGAGAGTCTAGTTTCAGGCTTGATACTAATATACTGTATCATCTAGGACAAGTGACTTCCCCTTTCAGCTTCAGTTTCCTTACCTATAAAATCAGAGCATTGAAATAGACCTTCTATTCTCCCTTCCAGCCCAAAGTTCCATGATTCTGTTCTACAATTACATTCTTCCTTTAAAGATACTGAATATAGAGGTGTTTACCATTATCCTTCAGTTCCAATAAGCTATATTTTGTTTGTTAATATTTTATTGATGCCTTTTTATATCAATCATTTCCTCTTAATCACCCCCTGCCTCCACCATTGACCCTTTCTTGTAACAAATAAAAACATTTAAACAAATCAATAGTAACAGTTGACACTTCAGTTCATTAATCACTTTATGTGTAGTATCTCATTTTGATCTAAATAGACACAGGAATTGTATCTCCCAAGGTATACATCCCATATCTACACACACACACACACACACACACACACACACACACACACACACACAGAGTCTACTGAGAGATGGGAGATGTGTTTCAGATATTTTTACGTTTTTTCAGACAGTATTTACACTTTGTTTTTAATTTCTACTGTGAATCTCTCTCTCTCTCTCTCTCTCTGAAGGGTCTATACTTTGCCATTTTGGATTTGTGGATTTTGTTTCAACTGTATCACTTGACATCCACAAACTCGTGTTCTCATTTTTGTCTTTCCTGAGACAATGCTGGATGTGATTGTGTCATTGAAGAGGTGACTTTCTTTTGTTTCAACTGATACATTGAAGTCATTTAGAATTGAGCTTTAGACTTTAAGAGGTAAACCCTTCTTCTTCAGCAGGATTCCCTATTTACAATGCAGGTAGCTGGGCAGCTGAATAAGGGCTCTCTCCTTATGTGAAGTACATGTCGAAAGAGCAGGGATAGTTACATTCCACATTAGCCTTCGTGGCCCAGGTGACCTGGTTAATTAATCTTTTGCTAAGATAATAATAGCAGGGATATATTTAAAGATATGTTTCATCATTAAGTATCTAATTGACCTCCAATTTTAAGAGCTGGACCTTTCATTTATTGCCTTTTGGGAATGTTAGACCAGCTAGTAGGAACACTGGGAGAAGAGGCAGCCCTGATCCAGGCTTCAGAGGAAGTCCCACTCCTTCTGTCTTAGTTGTATCTCTTGTTTGTAAATTGTATTTATCATTGACAAGCAAAAAACAATTATGTTGCTACTGTTTCGGCTCCAAGGAATAGTCCCTTTTTTGTGTGTTATTGATCATGAAACTGATCCCCTTCCAGCAGGCTCTGAGCAGGACCAAATGAACCCATTGAAAGCAACAGGATCTGTCTATTGGCACTGGGCATAGATCTGATCCTCCCTTGAAATGAAGCGAGGGTTATAAACAAAGCTTAGAAGTCTAGGAATAGCCCCCAGCTTCAGCAAACCCTTAAAATATTTTGTAATTGTATCTTCAATCATGAATTAGCCAGGAAAAACAGACCCTCTCTCCTATGTCTGTTTCACCGCTCTCTGCTGTTTCTAATTGCCCCACAGGCATGCTGTTGTGATCTTCTTTGGAAGTTTCAAACCAGGATAAAAATGCAAATCTAATTATTTCTTTTATGTAATCTAATTAACTTTGTAAGTAATGATAGATGCACGAGAGCCTGCCTCAAACATTTTAATAACCAAGTTTCTGGATTATAAAGACTAGGTGAGGCTGCTGAGAGCAGCAGTGGTTGAAAATAGCAGTTCTGGCCATGATTTCTTTTCTCGTGGCCTTCTCCCTGTTATAAACCCTAGCATGCTTATGAGGATATAAGTCAGGCAACTTAGAAGTGGAGCGAAGTTGTGAGTTGACAGCTTGACTCCATGAGCCGGTGGTGTAGTGTTAATAGCCATTTTCTGAAACCTTAGAGCAGGGATTGTCTTCCAGCTGATGGTGATCTCCAAGTCCATTGCCATTGCCATGCCCCCTCCCTTTAGTTGGTGGGGAGTCCTATGGAAAGCATAGATGGTAAGCTGCCCTTCCCTCTTTCTGTCTCCATTCTGTCTTGCATTCTTACAGCCCCTCCAGTGGACCTAGCATGCTTAACAAAATAAACCCAACATATATAGAGTATGGAGTGAATCTAATTTATTTTTCACAAGTCTGTGAAGTAGGCGATAAAAGTTTCATGCCCCCTCCTCCCCACTTCCTTCCACCCGATTTTACAGATGAAGAGATTGAGGTTCAGAGAAATTAAAACTTGTCCAAGTTCACATAGGCAGTGTCAGAGTAAGATTCAGATCAGGGTTTCTGACTGCAAGTCAGCATCCCAAGGAAATTCAAAATTGATCATCATCAGGAAGAAAGACTTGGGATACCCTCTTGTGATCCTTAAAAATGGAAGCAGGCCTAATCTCCATAGAGGAAGTATGGTATCTGTGCCAAGAGACCTGGGTTCCAAGTATCCCTTGAGCATTTATTAGCTGTTTGACCTTGGGCAAGTCTCCTAACCTCTCTGAGTTTTAGCTGACTTTCTGTGGTGGGAAGACAGAAAGTTTAACCGTAAGTTTGAGGTCCCTTCTAAGATCTACATTTCTATATGTGGATGTTCAGTTTCACCTGCAGAACCATTGTCACTTGTGTAATGCAATCAAAAGAAAAGGGGGTCATATCAGCAAAATGTAGCAAGAAGGAAAATATTTGGCATTCTCTTTTTCTGACCACTGAAGGCCAAATGGTTCACCAACATTCATCTGGTATGTGAATCTTACAGCAATTTAATCATTTCATTAGTTTTTTTTTTTAAATGATAATCTCCTCCTTTGTGGAGACTGGCAGTTCTCACCATCTCTTTGCTGTATGACCTTCTAGCCTAGGAGGAGAAAGGTGAGAGGGGAGTCTTTCAGGTCTACATTCCCTGCTGGGCAGTGCCACAGATCTTGAATCATTTTCTCACCTAATTATTTTGGCATATAATTTAAATTAAAATATTGCGTAGTTGAAATGTATTTTATACCTATGTTGTATGTCTGGTTTTTGAAGCTAGCATATCTTAAGATAGACTGTGAATGAAGCAAATGTTAATAAAATGTTAGTATTTAAGCCACTTGATATATGTTTATATTCAGGTTTAGAGGCAAGACTGGAATGTGATGATATCAGAGGTCAAAGCCGGTGCCTTGGGAATAGGTATTTGGAAGAAAAATGAAACCCCATCTTGAAAAAAGGGCAAAAACACCTAGAAAATAACATTTTTTCATCTCCTTTGATTTCTTCCAATATTAGACTGTATGTTGCAGTTTTTATTAATTTTAATGCAAAACTTAAAAACCTTTTTCTCCTTTTCCTTTCCATTCTTGGAGGGCAAAAAGCTTCACTTTTTAGATCGACTATGGCACACATTTCTGTGGTGCTTTAAGCACTTTTTTTCACCAGATCCCTCTCTCCCCTTCTCCAGGAAAGTAGTAATAACAGCTAGCATTAGAGGTGCCTTAAGGTTTGCAAAGCATTTTCTATGTTCTCTCATTGAAGATGCAAGCATCATTATCTCCAGTCTATAGATGAGGGGTTAGTGCAACTCATTTGTACATTCATTTTTTGTCCTTCCTTCTCAAAGAGGAATCAGGAAGGTGATGTCATGACATGCAAGTTAATTAGATTTAAATGAGGCAGGGCTGTGCCAAGTCACCACCCTCATTCTCTCCTCAGGAGCCATCTAGGTCCAGTGACAAAATATAGATCAGGAAGACTACAGATGAGGGCATCTAGGTGGTACTGTGCTTAGAGAACTGGGCTTGCAATCATCTCCATGAGTTTGAAAACCACCCTAAACACTTTCTAGCTTTATTAGCCTGGGTAAGTCACTTATCCCTGTTTGTCTCAGTTCCTCTTCTGTAAAATGTATTGGAGAAGGAAATGGCAAACCACTCAAGCATCTTTGCCAAGAAAACCCCCCTTGGGGTCATGAAGAGTTGAACACCACTGAAACGACCCAACAATAACAACAGATGAGGAAACTGAGGCTCAGGTAAAGCGGCCAGTAAGTGTCAGAACTAATTTGTGTGGACAATATTTAAAAGCAAAATGCTTTGAATGTGGAGAGTGTAAATAGCAATGTTCTTAGTTTTACTAATAGCCCTTCTGTGTCTTCCTTTAGTAACTGTTATAGCTTTCATGATTACAGTTCAGATTATCAAGTATTTCTTAAGCACCTACTGTGTGGAGATAAAAATGAACAACCAAAGTCCTTGTACTCGTGGAGCTCATCTTCTGGAACAGCAGGAGTAAACACCAAGTAAACACAAAGTAACCTGGGGGAGAATGGAAACTATCCAGTGGTTACCTTTGGCTGGAATGTAGAGTAATTGACGGGGAGGAATGTGAAATCTGGCTACAAGATAGATTACAGCTCCACTGGGAAGGTCTTTCAATGTCCCACAAATTAGTCTTCTATTTTAGAAGCAAAAAGGAACACATAAACTTCCTGAACCAGAAATGGCAGGGTTAGACATATGTGTGTGTGTGTGTGTGTGTGTGTGTGTGTGATGGTGACATTTCCATCCCTTTTCTCCCCATACAAAGGGAATATCCTAAGGTGTGAAAATGGTATGTGTGTGTCTAAATACATGATAATGTTCTTCCATGGAGCTGAACAATAGGGAGGTTATTCAGGACTGTAGGGATATGTGTGTGTGCTGCGTGTGTGTGTGTGTGTGTGTGTGTGTGTGTGTGTGTATTGCGCACATGCATATGCAAGCATGTTGTTTCTTTAAAATTTTTATGAAACATAACCCAAGGCTTTTTCTTTTCTATTTTTTTCCCCTCTGATGACTATCTTCTCTTGCCAAATACCCCTTTTGTCAATTGTAGCTTAGAGGGTATAGAGGGTCATCACCTGAATGAAAGAAGTTTTGGTCTGTACCTGAATGGAGCTATTTCTATAGGTAATGAGTGATATTTCTATCTGAATATTTAGAGTCAAAGTTGATCACCGAAGGGTTTACCGTTTAGGCAAAGTATTACCTGTGAAATTACCTTATCTCACTCTCTTCATCCCTCCCTCCACCTCTAGCCTCAGGGTACTTGGGGATCCAGCTAAACTCTATTACTTGACAAACCACGTGGCATAATAGAATTCTAGACTTGGAGTCAGGGAGACCTGAATTCCAGGACTGCTTCTAAAGTTGCTACTACTGCAGCTTCTGCTATTATACTACAGCTGCTTCTAGCTAGCATTTATAGAGCGCTTAAAGGTTTGCAGAGCATTGTACACACACTATTTTATTGAGTATTTGCTAGCTATATGACCATGGGCAAGTCACAATCCATCTGAGTTTCAGTTTTCTCCTCTATGAAATAGAACTGATTATAAGGACTATTATAAGAATCATAGGGCTATTAGCAAACTTAAATAAAATAATAAGCTAAACACTTTGTAAATCTTTAAGGGTTCTATAAATGCTAGGTATTGTGTCATATCCTGTTACTATCAAACCCCCTCTTAACACCCAATACTCCACTATTGCTTAGATTTTGCTTGTAATCTTCCTGATTCCTGGAATGTCCTCTCTCCCACTCAGTGTGAAAATTTCCCCCTCCTTTAAAATACAGCTTAAATGTTGCTTTCTGTATGAATCCTTTCCTGACCCATCCCTTCGTACCCCAAATAGACCTTGGTTTGCCCTTCCCTGGCACACTTCCTGTATGTTGCTTTGATGTCCTCATACGTATCTATGTGTCATATTGTTCTGTGAGACTGTAAGCTCTGTAAGGCCAGGTATCACGTCCCACCTCGACTTTGTATCTATCAGCACACGGTGGCTACTTAATCAGTGTTAGTGGAAGGGAAACGGTTGTTGAATGTGAAAAGGGTCCTTTCCAATTTGTTTTCTAGCTTCTTAGTTCCAATGAAATGATGTGCTGTAGCTGGCTCCAAAGCAGCTCCAAATGGGAAAGACCCCCCCCCCCTTGTTAAAACAAAGTTGTACCTATAAATTTTAGAGATGCCATCTCCTGTAAGTTGGGCACTCACACAGCTGGTATAAATTATGTCTATCCTCAGAATTTAAGAAGTTAAACAGTATGCATACCCTACTTGAGGGATGGGAAATAAAAATTGATATACTGTGTGACACACGATATAACCCAGTGAAATATCTTTTAAATTCTGAAGGGATGCATTGACGTAACCATATTTAATTCATACCCAGTTACTCCTGTCCCCACCATGTTAATAATGTTGGATTGGTTTTTTTCCCCCACCCCATTTAAAATAAAAGAAAAATAAATGATGCAAATGGTCCATAGTGCTTCATTGTGAGACACTGAATTCAATGCATTCACCACTCAATCCATTAAAGTTGTAACACCAAACAATAAAAACCTAGAAATTCACAGTTCAGAGGCAAGTGTGAAATCCATCCTCAGTCAGGTCACAGCCATAGCATTCCTTACATTGACAACGTTGCAGTGGAAGAATTAATTTTCTCTTAAAATAATCTGCTGATGAGTTTTCCCTCCTTTCTGGGCAGAGATTAGGGCAGGTGGAATGAGCTCTTGTTGGCACAGACAGTACTCTGCTTGAGCATGCACACCAGGTGGGCAAACACGAAGGCTATAGTCTCAGACACCCCCCTCTTTCCCTCCCCACATACCCACATCACACACACACACACACACACACACACACACACACATACATACATACATACATACATACACTTACCAGGCTCATTTTATGCTGGAGCAGAATGCTAATTTGCAAGCCATAGAAATGTTGAATCTTCTGCATTTCAAAAAGAAATTCTTGAGCCCTACTTATAAAACTAAAACAAATCCCACTTTTTCTAAGCTTCCTCCCACCCACCCAAAAGCCTAATGTGAATCAATTAGTGCCTAGAACTGACAAATATTAAAATAGGACCTCAACTCAAAAGTGTCATGTCCCTTTAAAATAACATGATGATGTTATTCGGGGCTACTTGTGTGATTGGAAAGGATATTCATTATGAGAAGTTGTTCGGTAAAAGATGTAATTAGTCCTAAGGTGTTGTTTCTCCAGCTGGATGTGGCAGAAGGTGCTTGTTAATACATCAGGAATTAGTTAATTCCTACGCGGAGGCCACTTTAGAACTGGTTAATTTTTAAGGGGTCTGGGGAGGCCACTGGAGAGATGAGACTCAAAGATAAGGATGTTTCCAGCTGTTGGAAGGTAGCACAAGTAGCGCTTTTTTTCCCTAAAAAGATATTTTCTCACCCACCTGCTGCCAACCCAGTCCTTTCCTCAGCCTCGGGCCCCCATTGCTGCCTCCCAGCTAATCAAGGCAGCAGCTGGCAGTTTGGCCAGATGAGGTAGGGGAGAAGCGGAATGTAAACGGGAAGCGGAGAACAGGGTGAGCGGTGGAGAAAGGGACCGGTGTGCAGACATGGAGGCAGCAGCTTGCTTAGAGACTGGAGAGCTGGAGAAGGGAACCTCTTCAGAGCAGGAGAGCCAGTTCATGTCTGGATCATGCTTCACAGGTTACAGAAAGTACTTTCCTAACAGCATAACGCAGTGGTAATATCTCCATTTTATAGCTGAGGAAACTGAGACTCGGAAGAGCTGATCCCCCACTAGTGGCCACTAGACGGATAGGGAAGCCCAAGTATTCTGACTCCAGATCCAATTTCTTTGTTTATTGTTTTGTAGGGCCAAACAGGGAGTCCCAAAGGGAATGTGAGCGTGGAGGTATTTTATAAAGTATAGTCTGGATTAATGAAAGCAGGATACCCCAATGGCTTGAGCACTGGGAAGACCTTTGTGTGAACACCTGCTCTTAGCTGCCTTGGGGCTTCTGCAGCTTTGTAAGCCCAGTCCAAAGCCCTATATGCTCTGCCTCACCCTCATAGTCATCTTTTCTAATCTTACCTTGGGTATACTTGTGTCAGAAGGAAAGGAAAACTGAATGCTTAGGATAAGTGGGATCTGCTGGTGGTGGATTGGGGGCAGCCCTTGGGCCCAACAGGAGGAGGGGCTCCAGCTTGTGGACCAGGACCCAGTCAAGTCTTCTGGTTATCATCTGTTGGTTTGAGTCTGTATTATCTCTATTATTGTTGGTTAATGAAGTTAGGGCTCTGATGAATGAGAAGGTGGTTCTTCTCCCATTGCTGTTTAATCATCTTGGGAAAAATCAGCATTATGGGTTGTTAGACCCAAGATTCTCTCTCTCTCTCTCTTTTTTTTCTTCCTCCCTCTGGCTGATTCTGGTGACTTGGAGTCACTTCAAGGAGATCACTTCCTATCCTAAAACAACCATTTCTCCCTTAGAATAACCTTTCCTTGTCCAGAAAACAAGCAAAAATACATACATGTAGGACTTTTCTTAGGGTACTGACCAAAGGTGTGTAAAAAATAATGAGCCCCAAGGAAGGGGAAGGAAGGATTATGATGAAATGCAAAGAGTCCTCTCTCTATGGTTGGAGTCAGCAGCAATGTCTTGGTCCTAATTTCATGTCCACCACTCTCTAGGTCTGTTCGCTTGGGCAAAACACTAAAGCTCTGTGGAGATTCATTCTTCCTCTGTAGGATTAGTAGAGAAGCCTGATGGCTTAGTGGATGGTGTGTTGGGCCTGGTGTCAGAAAGACCTGAGTTCAAAAGTGGCCTCAAACACTTCTTGGCTATGTGGCCCAGGCAGGTCACTTAACCTCTGTGTTTCTGAGTTTTCTCAGCAATACCTCCTCCCAGGATTGTGAGGACCCAATGAGATCATGCCTGTAAAAGGTTTAGCACAGTGCCTGGCACATACGTGCCCCTTAAATGTTAATTATGATGGTTGTTGTTTCTGTTATTTCAGACTAATGTTTTTAAATACATGGAATAAAATACATAGGATCCCCAAGGAAAATAGTTATAGTGAAAATAAAGATTGCTTTTTCCCATCTAAATTCATGGACCCCTTGAAATCTATCCATGGATTCTTAGAGGTCCATAAACCACAGGTTAAGAAATCTTGTTCTGAAGGCTGAGACATCATTCTAATCCTCAGAAAACAAAGAGCAGCAACTATTCCAACTGAAAAGCTTGAAGGCAAATATCTGGGATTGGACAGTGCCTGTCCCATACCTATCTAGGGTGATGATTGCATTTGGAAACAAATGAGGTTTCTGATTTATTTTTTTAAGGACATACATAATCCCTTAACTATGGTTGATGAACACTCTCCATGCTGATAGAGTGAGTAATGGCTAGAAGAAACTTAAAAATAAACAGTGTGTGTGTGTGCGTGTGTGTGCGTGTGTGCGTGTGTGTGTATGTACACTAGATTTTAGCCCTTGGAAAACTCATTTTTGCAACCAATGTCAAGACACCCCCTGGAAATCATGGCATATAATGGAAAGGGTGACACAAGCTTAATTTTAGCATTGCAAGTGAAATGTTATAATTTTTGGGGAAAAACCCTTTATGACTCTAGTAAGATATTAATTACAGGAAATGACAGCATATCCTATTAAGTATTATGTCAGTGGCCCACATTGCATGTAACACCTTTTTCTATTCTCTCTGGTTTTCACCCCAAGTGTTGCATTCTGATCTGAAAAGTGAAGTGTGAAGCAGTGAGGCCTGTGTGTCACTGTGGGGGTGGGTGGCTGTTTCTGAGAGGAAGGCTCAGCCATCATCAGGATGCCAGGGGTTTGGGTGCCCTGGAAGCAAGACCTCTGGTTGGAAGGCTCATGTAGGGATGGATGATGATCTTTTTATTTATTTCTCATTCTTTGTTTTTAACTTCCAAGGGTAGGAGAATTGCTTACAATAATATCGGGTGGACAGTAGAGAAATTCCATTTCTGTAATGTTGGATGCCTTAACATATTTCTGCCCTTCCCCCCCCCCCCGCCCCCAAAAGCCTCCTATTTTGTTTTGAAGTAAATAGAGTAATTACTCACTAAAAATTCTAATCTCTTTCAGGGCTTTAGGGATGAATCTAAAACAGACTCATATAATGTCTTATTTAAGCAAATCCATGCTCATATTAGGCAAGTTCACCTTAATATCATTTTCATATAGACATTTTGTCATATTTTTCAAGGATTATGTTGTTAATTCTGTTGCATTGCCATAGTTTGACATCTGCTTAGCTGTAAAATGTGATTTGTGGCCTCAAGGAGAGAAAAATCGAGTTTTCTTTTTAAAGGATTGACAGTTTAGAGGGCTGATTGTTAAGGGGGAGATTTGACAGAGTGGTCGGAAGCCAACATGATTCTTCATCATTGTTTCTCAGGTTTGTACTGAAGCACTTGGACAGTGACTTGTGTTGACAAAGATCTCTCATGCCAGTTGTATAACTGATTAATATCTAATGATATAGGAGAACTGCCCACTCTGAAAAACTGCTGATCCGCAGGCTTCTTGGACTGTTTATGGTCCCCATTAATTGCAGGCCTTTAAAATAGCCCCATTGAGTAGATCTGGTTTTACTTATCAAATCCAGATCTGCTTTTTCTCTCCATGCTATGCAAAGAAGTTTCACGTGGTCTCCTCCTCTTATTATTTGGGGTTCCCAGCATCCTAAGGATTGAATCTGTCAGTCCTAGTAGCTCCCTTGTTTCTGTGGTTTGGAAAGGTTAATGCTACTGGAGAAAACCCTCGATGGGTTTCCTTAAAATGAAGGACAGTTGGGTTAAACAAGTATTTTCCTTTCAAATTGATATTCAATAATTACTGAAAGGATTCATTTTTCTATACCTTACCCCCCTCACTTTGGACCCAGGGAGGTCTCCATGGTAAAATACTTTCTAAGTTTGCTCATTCATTTTTCAATGAGTCTAAAATATTTCATCCTCGGAAGAAAGATGCCCATGTTAATAGCATGCTTTCATGTTTTGCCATGGCTCTAAAACATTCTAACCCTTTTTGGAAATGAAGATGTGAGAAGTTTAGTTTTGACTCTGTAGGGAGGCAATTCAGTTTAATTTAATTCCATTCAACATGGTACAATGGAAGGAGAACTAGATCTGGGTCAGAGCATCTGGGTTCAAATCCTAACAGTGTTACTTTTTGCCTGTGTTAATTTGGAGCAAGTCACTTCCCTTTTCTAGGCCTCAGTTTTCTAATGTGTAAAATTTAGGGATTTACCAGGTTTCCATCTAGCTTTGAATCTGACTCTAAGAATAAGCATTTCTTAAGCACCTACGAAGTGCAAGGTATTATAATAGGCACTGGTGACATAATGATAAGTAAAAAAATGATCTTTTTCATTATACTAGAAGGAAATAAGAGGTACACAGACAATACATAAAAGTTATGTATATGTATACACACATGCATGCATGCACATACATATATACTTTATCCATTTATCTATCTATCCATCTCTCTCCCTCCCTCCCCCATGGTGAGGAAAATTCTGACAACTCAAGGAGAGAGGGATCAGGGAAGGAGACATTTCTTGAATGGGGAGTCTTGAAGAGGTGAAGATGAAAAGAAGGAACATTCATTATTATTTTTTTCCCTAAGATACGGAGAGAAGGAATAATGCTATTTCTGCACAGGAACGCCACTCTCTGATATTGTTTTCAGTCCAGGCAGGGCAAGAGGTCATGGATTTCACAGGTATTATCACAGTCTCATTCCTTTCCTCGTTCTGTCCTGCCGGGGTTGATGTGGGTTTGAGCTGTAGATTGATCAGTTTCGGAAAAAGAATATGCTAGTGGTGTTTACGATGGACAAGAATATGCTAGTGGTTTTTTCGATGGACTTTGCCATTATTATATTAACCTCCCCACAAAAAAAAGTGTGGACAATTTCCATGGTAGAGTCCCAAGTGCATCTCCTCCTCTACCACAAATACTGGGGGATGTTATGACGTGATGACCTGTGGGTCTTGGTGGGTCCCTTTTCCCTGGTAAAAGGTTCACTTCATTCTGAACAGAGGGGAGAAAATGAGGTCTTCTCTTGTAAAAATGCCATGAAGTTGTACAAGAAAGAGAAAGCACTTTGAAGAATGGGTCTGGGCTCATGTGTATATTAACCAGAGCAGATGAAATGATTTATTGGGTTTTATACACATTCTGTAAAGGGTAAGCATCGCTAACAGAATGAGTGGCAGCCTCAGGGAGCTGAACAGGCCCCAGGGACCAGCCTTTGTTCCTCTGGTCTTGACAGGCATGTGTCTCTGTTAAATGAGGGCTTAATTTCTCTCATATGTGCACAATTTCCAAGCTCAACAAAGGCAGCCAGGGCTGGAGCTCTTTAAAAGAGCCAGCACAGGAGGAAGCATTCTGGAAGAAAGGGGATGCTAAAGGGCTAATTACTCACCATGGCTTAGCAACTGTGGGGTTTTTTTCCTCCCTTAAGCAAGGTTTATTAACATGGAGCTACCACTTTCCTTTTACATAAACATGCATTAAAATTACAAGGGTATATTTTTATTCTTTGTGAAATAGACATTGGCAGAGCCCTGCTTGCTTTGGGAAGGTGGCCCCATGAGTTGTGACGGAAGTGGGAGGGAAGCCCCAGCTCTGGGACTCAGGGGAGGAGGAAGGTCAATAGATTTCGGACCCTATTTTTTCTCTCTGTAGAAGCTATTTAAACCGTTTACTAAATATCATCCTTGAGGCTGTTGTGTAACCTTTTTCTAGAGGCAGCAGCTAATTTAATGTGAAACTCCCCTCCCTCCAGCTTCTCTCTCAGGGTTTGGCTGGGTTGCTACAAATTACTCTTAAGTTTCTCACCTGTATATTATCTTACCAACCACAACATTTCACTCTGGGAATCAATGGATGGAATGAATGGGAGGCACAATGGGCTTAGATTCAGCAAGAGGAGCTGGACTCTTCATTTTACTGACTATTAATGAGATGACCTTGAGGGAACCAGTTGTTTGTGCCTCAGTTTCCTCTTCTGTAAAATGAAATGTTTGGACAAGTTCACAGGTTCTTAACCAGAGATCTATGGACTGGAGAACATGAATGGTGAAAAATATCTCTCTCTTATCTTTGATGTCTAACTGAAATGTGGCTATTCCTTCAAATATAAAAACAGAACAAAAGTCTGATTCTGAGATGCAGTCCACGGGTTTCACCAGGTACATGATACTAAAAAGGAGAAGAAACCCTGGACTGGATAATCCTTCCAGGTCAGAATCCTCTGATCCATAAGTAGGTATGGAGAGAGGTTGGAAAGAGTCTGGGGTGTAACTCTGTCTAGAAAATGCTTCCTTGAAAAATATGGAACTCCAAATTTATTTTCCCTTTGGCTTACATTCTTATTCTATGATGTTCTCTCTTAATTTCTGATTGATTTGTAGTTGGCAGGGACTGGATCCTTAAGTTTCACTTCTCTCTCTCATTCCCAACATCCCTGTCAAGTAGTTAATGAGCTATAAACAAATACTTAAATGCAGGAGAGGTAGATGCCTTTTAAGGAATCCTTTTGTAAAGTGAAGGACCCTTTCCTAGCATGAATAATTCCTCTCTCCCATGTATCCTTTTGGTAAATTCTTAAAGTGGGAGATGCCAGCAGGCATCTGAAATTATTGGTCTTAGTTTATATATACAGTGTTTAGAAGAGACAGCCTTGGGTTCATGAAAAGATGTTGACAGAGTCAAAAGAAGTGAGTTATGTCCTGGTTCTGCTAGTATTGGGCAAGTCTTTTGCTCCTTTTGGGCTTCAGATTTCTCAGAAGCTAGATGGCACACTGGATAGAATGCTGGAGCTGGAGTCCTGACTTCTAATCCACCTCAGATATTTGCTAGCTGTGTGACCCTGGGCACCTGATTTGACCAGAATTCATTAAGCACCTACTGTATGTTAGACATTGTACTAAGCACTGGACTTCTGCCTCAGTTTCCCCATCTATAAATTGGAGATAATAACACCTGCTCTTCAGAGTTGTTGTGGGTATCTAATGACAGAGTTGGTTTCACGGCCCAGATCTTAAAACTCTACTGCTCAGGGCACTGAGAGGTTGAGTGATTTTTTTTTTGGTGTTAGAGACTGGGTTGAAATCCACATCATCCTAACCCCAGGGTTTGCTGTGTATCCATCATACCACATTGTACTCATTGATGTAGTATAATGTTAGGAAAAAGCCAACATGACTATGATAGCATTTATCTGATTTTCTATGTGGATATTCATGACTAAGTTTTTTTAATTCTGTGAAATGGACAGATCATGTGGCCTTTTTCCCCCTCAGATATCTCTTGAAGCTAACAATTATGCTATGAAAAAAGCTTAGTAGAGAAAGCCATTTTCCTTTTATCTGGCTCTTTAAAGTTTCTAACAATTTAATTGCACTTCGCAACAATCTCTGGAGACAATGAACCAACATACTCTGTCTTCCTCATGGCTTTTTTTTTTCCATTTCATTGAGATTGCTGCAGCACTCACCCTGTCCCTCCATTGGTCATTCTTTGCTCTTGGCATATGATCAGTCTACCTCCTTTTCTAATGATGAATTTCTTTGATGAAACCTTGCTCCCAGATCATCTGTGGGAACATGTTCCTTCCTGTTTGTATCCTTCATGTGTCTCTCCATTGCCTCTGAGTTACCTGAAGCCATGCTTCTTTGGAGGTCATGGCATTCCAAGATTCATAACAATATAACATCACTAGTAGAATATTTGGGTTAAAAATAGGAGGTTTTGGCACTAGGGAACAGTTTAGGATGGTTAAAAACACTGGACCTTTTTTCCAAATGTAATCTAACCCATTTACTTTCTCTTGTGAAATCCTGAGACCAACTCATTAGCCAACTTCAGCGTCTGTCCTAGATATATTCACTCGGTGAGGGTTGTGATGTATAAATTTATGTAAGATGTTTAAACTTATAGATAGAAAGAGTGGAGTCATTAACAGAAGACTGTAATCCTGCCAACCTCCGTATAAGGGAGGCTGAGATTCCGGCTTTGAGGAGTGCAGGAGAAAGGGGACACAAAGCTTTTCATGATACAACTGATTTGAATTATACCTATGTGCCTTCCTAAATATTGCTGGACTAAGAACACAAAGTTTAGGCTCAATACCAACGCCACTACCTTCCCTGAGCACTGTCACTTAAGAGGGGGAGGGCGGTTTGAGTGGGGAAAAGTTCATCTTTATCATACACACAAATGACCATCACAAATAACAAATAGCAAGTAAATCCATTTATTCAAGGAAATTGTAAACAACAGTTAGAGAAGTTAAACAGGTTGAAATATACTAGAACATGCACAGAGTGAATGAGTTCTCCCGCTAGGAGTGAAATATCTCAACCATTCCCAACAGCAGAGGTCCCAATCTCACTGAAGGGGAAATACCCTGGAGTCTTTTGGGAGACTAAGAAGGGGAAAAAAAGGATTTGTTGAGGAACTGACTTCCCCTATCTTTCTCCTCTTTGCAAAGACTACATCTCCCCAGATATCTAGAGTTAAACCTGGAGAAAGTATGGAACCATGTGAGTTCTTTCTCTCAAAGAAAAAAGAAAAATCTCTTTCTGAAGCTCTTAATACCCTATCTTCTCCCTTCACATAGTCACAATGCTTTATGTTAGCATTTTCTTTACCATTAGATGAGATTCATGCAAAATGATTCAGACTTGCCTGGAAATTCAAATTACAGCCTAATATAGCAATGCACTATGTAACTACATATTATAGTCAAGAGGAATTTTTCCTCTGTTTAGTTTTTGCTAGATAGATTATTAGTATGTTTTTTTCATTAGTTATCTATCTCTTGGAGAGGCCTTGTAATATTCTAGGTGGTACAATGGATAGGGTGCTTGGCCTGGAGTCAGGAAGACATGAGTTCAAATCCAAATTCAGACAGTTAACTAGCTGTGTGACCCTGGGCAAATCAGTTAATCCTGTTTGTCTCACTTTTATCATCTGTAAAATAAACTGGAAAAGAAAATGGTAAGCCACCCCAGTATTTTTACCAAGAAAACCCCATCTGAGGTCATGAAGAGTCATACATAACTAAAATGACTGAACAAAAAAATACGTTCTAGAGCTTCATGCTATCAATATAGTGTCATCCTCAAAAAAGAGTACTTGGAGGACCTTATCTATAGAGAATTTTTTTTCCATTTGGACATTACATGATGATGTCCTTTATGGCAGTGGTAGACTCCATTGTTAAATCCACATCTTGCTGTTTCATGCTTCCTTTGATGTCAGTTTATGTGGCCCTGCTGGAGTATAGAGCCTAGTGGAGAAAGAGTGTGGATGAGTACAGTAAGGATTAGCATTCTCCCATATTAATTCGTAAGTCTTTATATCATTGGTTTTCATGCTTTCTTATCCTGTGGATTCAGCAGTAATTGCTCTACATTCATTAATAATTCCTCATTTGGGGTTTGTTTGAGAGTTCACAGGAACCAGAGAAAATGTTTAATCTGCCATCTTGTTGGTCATATGACCCAACCCTAATGATCTATCCTTGTAAGTAGTATATGTTGAACAGTTGGTAGCTATGGCAGCCTTACCAAGAAATCTGGTATGACTTTAGCATAGGCCTGAGAGACCCCTTGTTGGAGAAGAGCCTTTCAAACTGTATTTGCTTTATTCAGTCTAATGATTCCTATTGTTGATGTTCTTGTAATTCACAAACAATAAACACGGTAGGATCTTGTATTCTCTGCATTTTTAAGAATTAAATCCTTTGACAGTAAAGATGTGGAATACCATAAAGCATCATTTCTGAATGTTCATCTGTTTCCTTCTTGTACCGTCACCAAGGATATCCTATGTGTATGCAGAGATCATTTTCATAAAAGATTTCATAAAGATATAGACATTCAGAAAGATTTATGCTCTATTAGTTATCATCTGGGGTCATTATGGCATCCAGGATTTTTTCAATTCTAATCATATTTTCCCCTTCTTGAGATATATTATAAAAACAATCCCTCAGTGATTTTAAGATTATGTCACCTATAGCACAGATATCCTTGCTGTTTACTTGGTCTAGTCTATTAAAGCCATTAATGACTTTCTTAACTTCCTTATATACTAGATTGTGGAATGAAATGTTAGAGTATAGATTTGGTGGTTTTTCTATACTACTTACAAGGATAGATCATTAGGGTTGGGTCATATGACCAACAAGATGGCAGATTAAACATTTTCTCTGGTCCCTGTGAACTCTCAAACAAACCCCAAATGAGGAATTATTAATGAATGTAGAGCAATTACTGCTGAATCCACAGGATAAGAAAGCATGAAAACCAATGATATAAAGACTTACGAATTAATATGGGAGAATGCTAATCCTTACTGTACTTATCCACACTCTTTCTCCACTAGGCTGTATACTCCAGCAGGGCCACATAAACCAGCCCATGATTTTATGACCAGTACCTTCACCTCTTGCTGCAAAGACTTTGCTGGCACTCCAGAGTCTGCCAAACTCCTGCCTCATCTTCTACCTTGTTTGCCATCAGCAGCAAGCATTGATTCTTCCTAGTCATATGGGGGAGGGGTCCAGACACAGTCTAGGATGCCTTCTGCTTGTGGTGGCCACTATATTAGGGAGGTTACAGGGCTACAAGGCTACAGGGACTCTGTCATAAATATTTAGCCTGCCCTCCCCCAACTCTGTAAACACATAATGGCTGAATCGTAGAAGGAAATGAAAAAAGGCAGGGAAGGACCTGAGGCAGGGAGTAGTGGTAGTATCTACACTGGGCCTGAAAGCAAGGGGATTGGAATCTAGCTGGAGCTAATTCTTCCTCCTTCCCCTACCCACGCTATTTAGGGCCAGAACTGATGCCATGGAAAAATAAATTTTCCCAATTTGGGCAGACTGAATCTGCTTTACTCTGTAGCCTTGAGGGTGTAACAACCATCAAAAGGGAGAGGGGAGGAGTAAGAAAGTGGATGACAAGGGAATAGAAGGAGAAAAAGGCTAAAAAGCCAAAGATTTAAAGAGGAAGAAAGAGTTGAAAGTGCCTGAAAAGCAACTGAACAATAATGTATCAGGCCCTGTGCTCAGTGTTTTATAAATATATCTCATTTTATCCTCACAACAACTCTGTGAAACAAATGCTATTGCTATTCTCATTTTACAGACAAGGAAACTGAGGTAGGCAGAAGAGAAGTGACTTGTAAAGAACTGGAAAAAGGTAGTTGCCCATTTGTTGGGGAATGGCTAACAACCACAGAGGGATTATCCAAAGACTTACAAAAAGTACAATGATGAAAGCAGAATTTAAAGAAGTAGGAGCAAAGGTAGATGAGCAGAACCTAAGGACCATTAAGTAAACCTCACAACTTCCATGAAGGTGAATTAATGTACTTTGTAGGGAGAAAATTCTAGAATGAGAAAGCACATATTTGTGGAGGGGAAAAGTGGAAGACAATCCATGAGACAACAGTGAAAGGAAGCTAACTCAGCGAGCCACTTCCAGCAATCTCCAGGACATTTAGTTTTACTTACAAAAATGTGAAATAGCCAAACTAACACAGCACCAAATGGAGATCATAAATAATCTAATCTCAGAAAAGGAAGGAGACAGAGCTATGAAGGAATTACCAAAGCATATGTGTGGGAGTCTTCTTATCCTGATGAATTGACAGGAGAATTCTGTGAAACTTTTAAAGAATAAATAATGCCTATGCTACCCAAAATATTTTCCAAAATTCAAATAAAGGCACTCTACCAACTTCTTTTATGAGATAGAGTCCTAATATTTGAATTGAGCCAGGGCTAGAGTGAAGCAAAGAAAGTGAACTATGGACCACTAATATTAATCACCGTTGATTAAAAAATTTGAAATAAAATCCCATAAATATTCTATAGCAATTTATCCAAAAAGTCACTATGATCAAATTGGATTCACATCAGGGGAAAAAGATGTTTCAACATTAGGAAAACAATTAATAATCATATTAAAACAAAAACATCCTAAACCACATGATTATCTTAATGGATTAATGCAGGTCATTGATAACATATAGTATTATTTTGTATTAAAATCATTAAAAGTATAGGCATTTAAAGAACCTTTTTAATAGGATAAAAAATATCTGAAACCAGAATCAAGAATTATATATATGAGAATGCAGAATCTTTTGTACCAAGTATGAGAGTAAAACAAATACCCACAATGACATTAAGACAAGAGAAAGTAATTAAAGGCACAAATATTGGGAAAGATGAAAAAAAATCTCTCTATTTGCAAAATATATGATTTTTTTTGTTAGATAATAGTTGAATCAGCAGAGAAAATGAGTCATATAATTTAATAGTTTAATAAAGTTACAGTATGATAAAACTCAACCAAATCCAATGGCATTCCTATATAATAATAACAAAATCCAGGAGCCAATAATATAAAGAGTAGTCTCACTGAAAAAATTATGAAATGCATGAAATGTGTATGTTGGCGGAGTTGTTTAGTCAAACAAAGCATATTTAATACCTCTATAGATTAAACTACAAAATGTTCCTTAATGAAATAAAGAACAACTTAAATTAGCTGGAATAATGCTCATTCATAGCTAGGTCATGCCAATATAATATGCAACAAAATGACAATGTTACCCAATATAATTTAGGGATTTAATGTAACATCAATCAAAACTACCAAAGGAATGCTTTGCACATTCAGATAGAATAATAACAAAATTCATTTGGAAGGACAAATAACATCAAGGTAATTATTGGGAAAAAAAGGAAAGAGTAGAATGGTACTTGCTAACCTTAAACTATTTTATAAAATAAAAGTATTAAAACTACTTGATTCTAGTTAAAAAATAGAAAAGTAGTTTATTGAAACAGATTAGGTGAGGAAGAATAAGAAATAACTGAACTCAGTAACCAGGTGTCCCATCAACACCAAGACACCAATTACCAGGGAAAGAACTCCTTATGTGACAGTCTGTTGGGAAGACTGGAAAACAATCTGGCAGAAATTAAGCCTAGGCTAGCATCTTATACCAAACTCCACAATAAATTAAAAATGGATATGACCTGAATAATAAAAATCATACCATTAAAAAAAATTAGGAAAAAAGTAGTTCATATACCTAGCTATGGGTATGTGTATATGTGTGTGTGTGTGTGTGTGTGTGTGTGTGTGTGTGTGTGTGTGTGTTGTGTGCTGTGCCCTTTCTTAACCAAACAAGGGATAGAGGTAATTATAGAAGATAAAATAGATTCTGATTATGTGAAACTGAAAAGCTTTTGCACTAACAAAATTAATATATCTAGGATAAGAACAGAAGTGGCTAACTGGAAAAACAAAACAAAAAACTATATTAAATGTCTATGGAAGGGGTTTGATATTCAAGGAATATATACAACAGAAATATTTAAGATGAAAAGGCATTTTCCAATAGGTAAATGATTAAAAGATACTAATAGTTGTAAAAAGAATTGCAAAATTAAAAACCATATGAAATAATGCTCCAAATTACTAATACTGATAAGAAATGCACATCAGAATGCTGAGGTTTTCTTCATATCAGGCAAATTGCCAGAATAACAAAAGATAAACATAGTCGATGATGGAGGGGTTATGGAAAGATAGGTACAATAATCCATTTTTGGTGGAGCTCTGAATTGGTCTAAACATTTTGGAGAACTATTTGTGACCAAATAAAGTGAATCATAAATAAATGAGTAAATAGAATAAGGTGACTAAAAAATGTCCATACTCTTTGATTTAGGAATTCCGCTTATATTTTAGGCATATTCCCCAAGGAGGCCAAGGACAAAAAGAAAGGCCCCCCCATAATACACCAAAATATGTATGAATACTTCTTGTGGAAGCAAACAACCAGAAAAAGGTTGCAGATTTGTTGGGGGATGGCTAGATAAATTATAGTACACAAATGCAATGAAATAGTTTTGCTACAAGAAATAATGAATAGGATGAGCACAGAGGAAGCAAATAAAGATTTAAATGAAGGCGAAGTAGGCAGAGCCAGGAAAAGAGTATATACAATGACTGCAACGATATAAATGAAAAATGCAACAGCAAAACAATTGAAACTAAACTATGAGGAAATGCCTTGCCCTGCTTAATTGCAGAAAATATCTACATATGTATTGAATCAGTCTCACTCTGCCATCTTGGTTCCACAACCCCAAATACCCCTCATGTTTTTTCTGATATGTTTGACTGGCTTTCATTACCCTTTTTTCTTCACATTTTAAAACCATTCTTTGTTACAAGGGGCAGTTCTTGGTCAGGGGAGGGATATAGGGGGCAATGTAGGTAATTTAAAAACAAAAGATATCAATAAAATCTATTAAAAAGAAAATAGATCATTATGGAAACAAGGACATATTAGTTCTTTTTTTCATCTACTTATGGTCCTGCCAGTTTCAGCTATGAATATTCTTCACACTGCATGGTTCAGTTGGGTCTCATGCCAAACTTTCTGGACACTCGTTTTGACATCAATTCCTTTTTGTTCTTTTACTATGTGTAATCAGTTTCTGAGCTCTATCTTAGTAGTATTTTACAAATAAGTGTTTATGAAAGTAATTTTGCCTTTGCCATATCTTTCTAATTGGCAAGGGGATGAAGTGCTTGCCGGCTAAGACAATTGTTTTGCTCTTTTCATCCCTTTCTGGTAACCGCTGCTTCCCGTTAGGAAATGGTTATAATAGAAGTCACTATCTTTTTTTTTTT
>CM053772.1:237164771-237206400 GCA_028658325.1 Potorous gilbertii | reverse complement strand
CTCCCCCCTCCCCAATACACTGGACATTCTAATTACCCATATCACCAATCTGCCCTCTCTTCTGTCATCCCTCCCTTCCCTTACCCCATCTTCTCTTTTGTCCTGTAGGGCTAGATAACTTTCTATTCCCCATTACCGGTATTTCTTAAAAATATGGAATGCTTCACGAATTTGCGTGTCATCCTTGCGCAGGGGCCATGCTAATCTTCTCTGTATCGTTCCAATTTTAGTATATGTGCTGCCGAAGCGAGCACAGAAGTCACTATCTTTACCTTTTTCTATTTTCTTTTTGGTGTTGATAGTTTATTCAGATATGTCAGATTGAAGCGGTTTCAGTCATTCATTCTCTTCTTATCTTTATCCTTTCTTCTAATTTAATGTTGATTTTGACTTTTGCTCCAACTAGTCAAGGGTTTGTCTATGCAGAGATAATTTTTACATGTATAGGTATGTTCTTGTTTTGGAGGGTCTTTTTGTTTTTTTTTTTTAATGGAATTGCCCTACTTTTTTTGGAACAGATGTTGCTACATAAGCTGCAGTTATCTTCTTGGTGGTTCTCTTTCGCTTATGCTCGTCATGAGCACCACACAATGAAGATGAACAAGCATCCCACGAAATAATGTTGATCCTTTCCCTTTGGTTTCCAAGGCATTGGGGGGAGGGGTGAGAACAGTGACCTTGGAGTAGGGAAGATGAGTCCAAATTCTGCTTCAGGTACATAACTAGTTGTGCTATCCTAGGCAAGTAATCCAACTTTTCCTAGCTTCTGTGAAATAGAGATCCCAATAATTTAATCCTTCCAGGATTAAATGAGATAATATATGTAAAATGCTTTGCAAGCCTTAAAGGGTTATATAAATGCTATTTATCTATCTGTCTGTCTATCTATCTGTTTATCTGTCTGTCTGTCTAGCTAGCACCGTCATCATCACCACAATCCTCCAAGTGCCTTTTCAAAGAGAAATGGGGAAACATCCAGCTGCTCAACTGCAACTTTTCAACTTCTGATTTCATTTTTTTTGTGAGGGTATCCATATTGAAGCATTTCCTTTCTTCAAATCCAATGGTATTATCCAATGCCAATTCTTTGGTCTTTGAATAAAAATCTCACACTCATGGAACCTACAAAGTCAGTGTTTCTAGAAAGTTGAAAAGTTAAATAATTCGCTGCTGCTGTAGCCACATATTGCCCTCTCTTCTGCCTCTCTACCACTCTTACCTTAGAGCAGGAGTGGGGCCTCAGATGACTAGGGGCCATTTCTGAATATATTTTTTTTTGTTTTATGGGTTGCTATGGTTAAAGAATACCTTACTGAATGGCCAGCTTTCCTTATGGTGATCCCTCTGCATACCTAGCCCCATTGGGCTGTGGCAGCAGACTCAGTCTGTCATCAGGACCTCATTCCACCCCTTTCTAGCATTGTAGAAACTGGCACAGATTATATATACTCTGCTGCTTTAGCCTTCGAGAACTCACTGTTATCTCCGTGCTGCAATGAGTCCTGGTAGTAGTACTTCGTGGAGGAGTAGAGCTTCTTAATTCTTTGAAAATGATTTCATATATCAAGTAGATATTTGCCTATCTGCACATTATGCCCATTACTTTTCATTCTGCCCTCTGCCATCAAGCACAGCAAGTCTGAGCCCTTTTCTATGTGATGGAATTTCAAATAGAAAAGACTGATATTATGTCCCCATGTTCTCCCTAAATCTCTTCTTCTCCAAGCTAAACATCTCACTGAATTTCTAGGACGTGCTTTCTAGTTTCTTTGAAATCCTAGTCCCTGTCCTCTGGCTATCTCTGGTTCATCAATGGCTCTCTTGAAGATGGGGTGCTCCAACATAAAGACAGTAGTCCAGGTCTGAACAAGTCTGAATAAGTCAGAAGAGAGTGGAACCATCACTTCCCTCATTCTATTTTTCTACTTGAAATACAGCCCAAAGTCTGCTAATAGCTTTTAGGCTAAAACACTTCTGATTTACCCTTAGCCTGCATTCAGCTAAGACTATCTGATTCTTCACAAGATCTTCTGTCTAGAGTCATTTTTGCCATCAGTATATATGTTACCCTAATGTTGAATTCTGTAATAAATTCCATGGCTTCTGAAGCAGATGAAAACATTTAGTTGAGTATTGCCAGAATCACAAATTTCAGGAAAATGGCCTCCTAGAAGCACATTGGACTTAATTTTGGGTACTATCAGGCATTGTAGGCTTGATATGATGACAATCCAAGCCATTGCTGAGAATGGGTTACTTGAATGTATTTATAGCTTAAAACCTGTGCTTTTGGCTAAACCAATGGTATTTTCTGGAGCTCTAGAGGGGAGCACATTAGAAGAGGATAGATTTTAGTGATATAGTTTTTTCCCCTTTCGATCTAAAAGTTGATTTGTGAGAAATGATTTTATGTTTGTATTTTTCACTGCATAGTGTCATAGTAGAAGGAACATTAGCCTGGGAGATAAGTAACCCAGATATCCGAATTCTAATCCTAGGTCTGCCAGTGATTCATTGTCAGTGTATGGGCAGATCATTTGCTCTTTCCTACCCTCAGTTTCTTCCTTTGTAAAATGGGATTTCTAGTTTCAATGATCTCTTTCCTGATTTAACAATCTATGACTAACTGAGTTGTGAACCCAGTGAGCATGCAAGGCAGTGGGAAGGAGTCAGGGGGCAGTGGTCATTTATTGAGTACTGTTTATAGTACACAACACTGAATTATGTTTTTCTATCTTTTGGAGCCACATAATAAGAAGATATAGTCCTTGACCTCAAGGAGCTTACAATCTTGATGGAGGAGACAAGCAAATACAGCTATAAAAATCCTGAGAATAATACAGACCAATGTGTCAGCAAGCACAAAGCAGAATCACCCAAATTGACCATTTTGCAGTAGAATGCAGATTTGGCCGGGGTGGGGGGTTGTTAAAAAAGAGGGAGAGAGAGACATCTTCATTTGTTTCCAGTTTAAAATTGCCTCGTTATGTTCTTTTCACAAGACATGCTTAGTGTTTGCCACTCCCAGATTTCATCTGAAGATTCCTTTAGGTTTATTACTCCATGAATATAGCCCCAGCATTCTTTCTCAGAGAAAGGCAGAGCATAAGAACAGAAATATCCTTGCTTCTGATAATAAGCTTTGCTTTGGCTGAATCACCAGGTCACCTGTCAAGGCTTGGGCCTTTCACAGATTACAAAGGACTTAACCCACAAGGCAATGCTGGTCACAGTAATGTTCAGGTGCTGTGAAGGCAGATAATAGCTGCAGGTTGCTTCCTTGCTTGGATAAACATTCTCCTGGGCTAATGTTTGGTTAACCCAATCTTTATAGTGTTAAGACTCCAAGAAAGTGGTTCTATGTTTCTGGAGATCCTTACCTGTGATTTATTGATATGACTTGTTTTCAGTTTAGGGAAAGAATCCTTTGTATGTTCATAGGCTATTTAATCAAGAAGATCTTATGGAAAGGGAGTATTCTTTGACTTTTTCTTTTGAACCATGACCTAAGAATATATCCACTTTACAGATCTTGGAGGTGGAAGAATCTGAGACCTTATAGTTGAGCTAATGTTTGATCAAGTAATACCTCTGCAATATCATCTATAAGTGGTTATCTAGTCTTTGTAGAAAAATTTCCAGTGATGGGGAACTCACTGACTCACATAGCAGCCCATTCCACTATTGTCTATGTCTAATCCCTTATCAATAGATGATAGTACTCTGACATAGTTGTTACAGTGTTACAGTTCAGTCGTGTTTGGGATTTTCTTGGGAAAGATGCTAGAGTGATTTGCCACTTCCTTCTCCAGCTTATTTTATAGGCGAGGAAGCTGAGGCAAGCAGGATTAAGTCACTTGCCCAGGGTCACATAGCTAGTTTGCGTCTGAAGCCAGACCTGAACTCAGATCTTCCCGACTCCAGGCCTGGGACACTATGCGCTATGGCACTTAACCTAGCTGCCCCAGTTCAGTATTATCATGATTGTTTTTCCTGGCTCTAGTTCTTTTTCCTTTTGTTATTCCTTTTAGAAGAGGTTTATTTGAAAATTATAGTTAAGCAGCAGTGTTTCCAGGAGGCAGATTTTGTCTCAGTATAAGGAAGAGGTCCCAGACAATTAAAGATGCCCCCAAACAGAGTTGGCTGCTTTAGTACAGATAGTGAGGTCTCCAATGGTGAAAGTCAAACAGCCAGATAATCATTCCTCAAGGAAACACAGAGGGTGCTCTTTCATCAGCTTGGGTAGAGGGCCACTGAGGTGGGTGTTGTTGCTGTCGTCATGTTTGTCCTTCATTTCCCAAGAAGACCATGCCATAAAAGAAATGATAATTTCAGTTTGGAGGACTTTATGATTCCACCATGAAGGAAACTCGGTGGTACACTGAACCAGGAGTCAGGAAGATCTGAGTTCAGGTGCTGCCTCAAACACTTACTAGTTCTGTGACCCTGAGTAAGTCAGTTAACCTCGATCTGCCTCAGTTTCCTCATTTGTAAAATGGGACTAACAATAATAGTGCCTACCTACCAGGGTTGTTGTGAGGATTGAATGAGATCATATCTATAATGCACTTTGCAAACTGAATGTAACTGATGTCGGTGATGCGGTACTAATTTCAGAAGACCTCTCTAGGAAATTCATTTTGAGGTTTTTTTTTTTTTTTTTTTTACCATTTTCTGATGGTTCATATAAATTAGGTTGATTAATGAAACTTTTTGAATATTATAAAATATTCCTGCATCAGTTATGTGAATCATGGCATTTTTGCATGGTCAGTTGGTGATACAGCCTTCCTTTCAGTTTCTAGAAAAGCTGATTTTCATGGCCAATCTACATTTGCCATAGTATCTACATATTAGGAAATTGCTGCTGGATCCTAGCAGTGAAAAAATGTAAATTATTATACAGGCGTATTTTAGGATGTATGCTGTCACAAAGACTATTTAAAATACTTTCTTCTCTTTTAAGCCCTTAAATCTCTGCTATTATGAGTCAATGTGGCTTAAATATCTAGTGTTACAAGTGTCCAATTGAATTGAAAACTTCCCTCCCAGCCCCCAGAGTCTAAAGTGATGTGGGGCCAAGAGAGAAATTGGAGGGCATTCTACTTCTATGATAATTGTACAAATTTAGGAATCTTTTGGAGTAATTCACAGCCAGAAACAATTAGCCTTCTAGGCATTCTGTACTGCCTTTGTATACCTTAGGAAGGAAGGAAATTTTGAAACCAGCCATGCGTGAATGAGGCAGACACTTCACTCTTAATTTTTATCTCTAACCCCTCATTTTGCCTTGACAGTTGGTACTTTTTCTGTGTGTTCATTGATAGTTCTATCGACAACATTACTTCCTCATCCTTGTCACTACATAAACCCAGCCTTTCTTGCTCCTTCTCTAATTATATCTAGCTTGACCACATTTAACAATTATGTTACTGTCACATCAGTAGCAACACGGGCGTTAATTTGCCTAGATTTGTACATAGGTACAAATGTTTGTACCTATGAGATTGGATCAGCCTGCTAGCCTTTAGCCCAGACGCTTTCCTATTCCTCTCTTAGAATGAAGTTGCTCTTTTTGGGCAGTATGCCTGGGAGTTTTTGTTTTTCTCCAAGTTTCAGTACATCCTAACTAACACCGTCATCTGTTTATATGCACATTTGGTGGTAATGAAATTTAACCTATCCTATGATCCAGTTCTGGGTGGAAACAGATGTATTGTACATACTTAGCTAGATTTATAAGATATAATTTTTCAGTAGCTCGGGAAAAGGGTGAATACTTTCATTGCAAATATATATTCTACACACCGTTAGATATACAGACTGAAATTCTCCATGGTCACATAATTTTAAAAGGCACTAAGGTTTTATCTATAGAACCGCTCAAATCCAGAGTTACATGTTTTAGAATCTGTGGTATAGTTTTGATTATTTTAAATACTATTCTAAATGCAAGGTCTTTCTTATACGTCCTCCATCAAAACCCTTCTGTTTTAGAATGCAGTCCTGTCAGCCACTTAATTTAACCTTTCTCTCATCATATGCCAAGACATCTTCTATTCCTATAACAACAAAAAGTATATGATTTATTTCATTGACAAAAATCCTTTGTGCAAAATTTATTTAGGGATAGAAGAAAATGTCAAGTGAGAGAAATGGAAGGGAAAGAGTGAGGGAATTTGATATGAACAGGTAGAGAGAGAAAGAAGAAAAGGTAAATTTCTCCCTAGTTTTATATTACAGAATTAGTCAAATGGTAGATCTTCCTTTCTGATGGTGATTTCTAAGATCATAGAACCTAAAACTACAAGAGACTTTAGAAATCAGCTCAATCACCTCAATTTATAGGATAAAAAATCCCTAGTCTTATAGGAGGAAAGTGACTTGATCAAGGTGACATAGCCAGTTTGTGGCAGAAGTAGGGCTAGAATCCAAATCTTCTGACTCAGAATCCTGCACTTTTTGAATATTTTAATTATCTACCATTCAAAATGACATTTTTAAAGAAAAGACCTCTCTTTGACACTGAATTTGATGCTGCTTCCTTCCTTAGTTACTCTAACTAGGATGAAGGTCAAGGGAGACTAACCAAAGAAGAGGGTGGGTAGGGAGAGTGAGGGGAGTAGACCATCTTGAGTACCTTCACAAGTACCAATAAATAGCCTGGAACAAAATTAGCCTTCATGTGGGGGACACACTTGAACAGTGTGGATCAAATGTCTTTATGGCATCAAGCAGAGTGGTTGGAACACTACTATAAAGTAGGCACTTCGTAATTTTATTGATTGTTTAGGTGAATATGATACCACTCAGAATTCTAGATATAATTTTGCTTCTCTCATAAAGGCATTTGCTTCATGTTATTTGTGTCTTTTAAAAAAATGGAATTAATGAAATGAGTGCCAGCCAGGTAGTAACATGTATCTTTTCTCTGACAGAAGACAATGTCCTTCTTTGTCAAAAACTTCCTCTGTCTCCGAATTGCAGCAATTGTCTCTCTCAGAGTACCAAATGCTTTGATTCTTCCATGTCTCCTTCAGTGTTAGAACTTCAGTTTTCCTAGTAGTCGTGGATATAGACGTATGTGCAGAAAGCTTGGTGTGTTGAAAAGCCCCTTGAACTAGGGAGTCAGAAGATTTGGGTTCAAATCTTGGCTCTACTAGTAAGTTACCCTCGCTGGACTTTGTTTTCTCATTTGGAAGAGGAAGGTCCTGGATGTCTGAGCTCCATTCCTGCTCTTATATTGCATATTCTTTGCTCTAAGATCCTTTCCACTTGTGACATCTTATAATTTTCTGAAAGTTCAATATCTCTTCCAAGGAAATTATGTATATATAGCAAATAATGAGAAACTGGAATGTGTTTTACCTTCACAGAGATGTCTTAATTACCTACTTGTTCAAACTATTTTTAGAAAAGGTCTTACTTTGGTGATGAATTTAATTTTTAAATAACTTACTTTTAAGTAACTTGGAGCAAAAAAGTTAATGATGACATTGCTAAGTTAGTTATACATATTTACCATAATTCAAAGAATGATAGACTCACATAATATTAGACCTGATAGGGACCTGAAGAGATCAATCTAGTTCAGTCTCTCTTTTTATAAAAAAAAAAAAAAGCCCTCAAGACCAGAGTAGTGAAGAAGTAACTTGCCCAAAGTCAGTGAAGTCAGGGTGCTCTTGTTTCATGATCCGTTACCTTTTTCCATGATGGAAAGGATATTAATGGGCAGAGCAGTTAAAAATGAGGTGAAATTCCTTTTCTATCACATTTTACTTTTTTTCACTCACTTCCCTGCTTCCATCAAATCCTCTTATTCCATGCCCACCTTTTTACTTGACATTCATTCATTCTTTCATGTAGAATGAGTGTTATGAAGCATCTGCTATGTGTGATGTGCTAGTTCTTGGGGACAGGATTGTAGTTTTCCACAGCACCTGGGTGAAGTGAAATGGGATCTGGAGAGGCCAACTTGCAACAGCAATGGGGCAGGCAGAAGGAAATCACCAGCTTTTTACTTCTGATGGTATCAAGCTCCACCCTCCTCCACCCCAACACCTCCCCACCTCCCCCCAACCCCAGCCTTCTGAACAGAGCGCTTTCGTTTGCTTGTCATCAGTTGTCCTGCCAAAACATGGAAAGATAACAAATTACTTGTGCATTTATTTTTATATACATTGAAGTTGAGATAAAAAGGAAGAGACAAGTTGGGACTCAGGAGATGTGGGAAAGGAAATGGCAGCTGATGAGCTCCTCATTTATTTATTTATTTATTTGGTGCCAGAGAAAGACATGATGCCTTACAAGTTTAACACTGCATCAGACAGTTAAGGCAGATCCCTCGCCCTGGGGCTCTTGCTCTGAGAAGGCAGCTGAAACACAGCACACGTATCGAACAAGGAGTGGTGGGGCATCTTGGCAGATGTTGGAGTTTAGAAGAAAGAGGAGTTTGAAGGAGGTACAGGACTGGGGTGGATACTGCTTCCTAGGTCCTTGTACATAAGGAAATTCAGAAGCTACATGGATTGAAAGTCATTTAAATGGTAAGAAATGACAGTCATTTTGGTAGACCATAGGGAAGGAATGTGGCATCCATTCCCATTAGTGCAGTAGAAGGGTTGGGGAGGGAAGCTAGTCAACCAATGAATAGATATTTATTTCCTGGTGTTGGGCTCTATTAAGGTCCTAGAAATTTCCAGCATTATCCCTTACCTCCAGGTATTTATATTCTAGTCAGGGACATGGCCACAATGTACAGAACAACTGGGGAATAGTGCGCTTAAATAGGCAAATTCAGTTACTTACTAGAAAGAGCTCTGGATTGCATTAACAGACCAGAACAGGTGCTCACAGGTAGCATGATTTTGTGAATCATGTCATTTTCTAATTCCCTTGTCTCTAATCTACCATGGTTAGGTTCTCCTCATGTTCCTCCCTCCAATCAAATTGTATTTTGGGTGTAGAGATTGGAGTTATGATTTCATTGGTACAGGAACCCTTGGTTGAGAAAAAGCCCTTTCCTAGTGCAGGGCTGCCCGAAACCAGATTGAAATGTTTTATTAGGAAATATTTAACAAAGCAAAAAATGCAATAAAACACAGATAATATTAATATATGATTTTCTATGTCAACATGTGGCCTGCAGGCATCCTTGTATGCTTCAGTTGCCCCTGTTTCTATTGGTGTTTGACACCATTGGCTTAGAACATTGACAGGGTTGAAAAAAGTAGCACTTGACCTTGGCATTTCCTGGATTTGGGGTCAGTTCTTGCTACAGCACACTGTCTCACCTTTAGGAGATTTTTCGTACATGCTTCTTGTATTAGTGATGTTTCTTTCTGACAGAATGTAAGCTCTTTGAAAGCTAACAACCTCTTGTTATTTTTGTGTCCAGCTCCTAGCGGAGTCACCCACATGAAGCATCTGTTTGCTCAATCCTTGGTAAATTATTAATTGATTTCTAGGGTTCCTTCCAGCAATAACAAAGCAAAGTACAACAAAAAAAGGAAAATATCTGTGTGGGCTAGAATATGAAGACATTTTATAGAGAAAATCTTGTAGGAGGTGTCATAAAGGGGATTCCTCTTAGGTAGAAGTTGAAGTAGATGACCTGAGTTCAAATCCAACCTTAGAAATTGACAGCTATGTAAAGTTGGATCACAACCTCTTTTTACCAATTTTCTCATCTGTAAAATGGAGAAAACAGTCAGATTGTTGTGAGAATCAGATGAGATCTCTGTCTCTCATTTTGCAGAACTCAAGGTAATGTATATATGTCATTATTATAAGATTTGGGTAGGGGAATGTTTTAAATCAGAAAAATGTGGAGTCACAACCTGGGGTGGGGTGCTTAATTGAAACTGAGGATGAGAGTTGGAGAGGGGATGGGAGATAAGGATGGAAAAAGGATGGTGGGGTATGACAAGGGTCATAGAATACAGAGTTGGAAGGGACCTCTGAGGTGATCTCTTCCAAACCCTTTATTTACAGATTAGGACATTAAGTCCCAGTGAGGGAAAGTGAAGTGCCCTTAAACAAGCAAAGCTTGTATTCCAACCCAGGCTCTCTGGTTACAGAGAGCCAGTAGTGCTCACCCCACCATGCCAGATTTACCCTTAATGCAATAGACAAGGAGTCACTGTTATTGGGTTAGGACCTGCCAGTGAGCTCATAATGAGGGGAAAGGACAGACAGGGTCTTAAAAACCAGTAAATATTAAACATTTCTTGGTTTGCTTTGATTTTATAATGGTTTTTACTAATAATAGCTAGCAGTCCTATAGCACTTTATGGCTTACAAAGCAATTTGCATACATTATTCCATGTGATTTTCCCAACTCCCTTATAGTATGGTTGTTATTGCCTTCATATTAGAGATGAAGATACTTTGCCTTTGAGAGTGGAAATGACCTTTGCCCCAAGGGCTAGTCTGGGGGTGGGGGGAGGCGGTCTTCTGACTTTAGATCTATTACTTTCTCCACAGTGGCTAAGACAAGCAGAGCTCATGTGACTAGCTGGAACATGGATACAGGAACTAGGAAGAGTCTCTAAAGTCTCTAAAGAGACTCTAAAGTCTCTAAAGAGACAAAATGTAGCTGCCTCCCTGGCCATGAGCTTGTCCCTGGGGCCTGAGGTTAATCCACAGATGGATCTCTAAGAACCACAGAGGGACAGCCTCCCCCCAAGGGAAGGGGAGTTTACCCCTCCTCTCCTCTCCTGACTTCCCACAGAAGAGAAGGGGAGCTAGGGAAGGAGAGAACTTTGTAAAGAGAAATTTCACCTACACTCCCAATTTGTGAATGAGGAATGTATGAATAGGAGCTGAAGTATGCTTACCTCAAACTGCTCCCTCCAAATATTCGAACACTCCCCGAAAGACTGGTTGCCCAGGAAATGCCTAGTTGCAAACCTGCCTGTGTGACTTTACAGGGGTGGGGGCTTGTGTGCTCGTGTCTGACTGTTTGTACAGGTCACCAGAAACCTACCCAGAAAAAGAGCATTTTCAAATTGCTAGAATTTTCTGTCCTAGTCAGAGCTTGTAGCTGCTTTGCATATTTTGCATGTGCAAACATTAGATGGCTCTGAAAAATGTCCTTATAGAAATGACTCAGAAACCTCTGGTAGGTGATTTAATACCAGGCTAGGAGATGGCAGACGTTCGGCTGTGTATAGAGAATCAGAACCAAACAAAAGGGAGCCTAACCCAAGAAAGCAGCCAGAAGCAGGGCCACTTCCAAGCCTTTGCAGTCAAGGATTCCTGGAAAACACATTCACCTTTCTCTAGGCTTGATTTTTTTTTTTTTTAAAGATTGTCCCTGCCCCAAGGGAGCTCACATTTTGATGGGGAAGATAACATACAAACAACTATGTGTAGTATATTCTATCTGACCCCCACCCTTTCAGGGCTAAGCTAGTTTTATCTGATGTGGAAGGGTCTAGGCTTGATTTTTTTATAGGAGGCTTTCCTCATGTGAAAGGGAGAATGAACAAGCATCACCCCATTTTATAGAGCAGAGAAATGAGACTCAGAGACAGAACATGCCTTGATTACAGCCATACATTAAGTAAATGATGCGAATCGGAACTTATTCATTCATTCATTTAGTAAATATTTATCAAGGATCTAGTAGATGCAGATTCCCGATTCCAATTCCAGGAATATGTCCACTCTGACATACTGCCTTGCTAGTAAGTGCAGGGTTCAGGGATAAATCACAGAATATAATATGGAGATCATGGAAACTGAGATAATTCTGCAAGAATGGTAGCCCCCAAACTGGGGGCTCTCATTCTAGCTCAAGCTTTCGCAGCAAAAGTTCCCATTTCCCGAAAGATTTTGGAACTACATGGAATTTTCAGATTTTTTCCCTTTAAGACCTTGGAACCTAAACTAAGGGAAATACAACTGGAGATTTTACAGAAGTAATGTGTTTATTTCTTGTAGAATCTAAGCTCCTTGAGGACAGGAACTGCTTTTGTCTTTGGCTTTTGTATTTCTAGTACTTAGTATAGTGCTTTGAACACAGTAGGTGCTTCACAGATGGTGACTGGATTGAACTATGTTAGATTCATCAACCATCTTGGGTTACCTTTGCTTACTCAGGAGACAGAAAACTGAGAATGAACCTTCTGTGGTTCCCAGAGTAATGTAAGGGAAGAGTGTGATCCTAGCTGGGACCCTGAGCTAGGACCAGTAATGTTGGTTTATTTGCTTTCTCTACCACCAACTATTTCTAGAAAAGTCTCACTTACAAACAGGTTCTGGTGTCGGTTTATATCTTCAGCATATAGATTCTGTGGAACTGAAAAAAACCATGGTGGTAGAATGGAAAGTGATCTGACCTTGACTCTGTATTTTCCTGGTACCTCAGACTTTCTCAGCCTCAGTTTCCAAATTTATAAAATGGGAATGAGAGTAATGGCTTATCACCCAAACAGGGTGTTAGGTGGAAAGCACTTGTAAAATTAAACGCTTTTACCTGTTTCTGCCTGTTTTATTCTCTGCCATCCTACAGAGAATGTGCATACTCTAGGCAACATATTTTCATCCTGTGGAGGTTATTTGTGTTAGTTCAAATACTGTCTACTTCCCTTCCTAGGCCACTGTATTCATTAAGTACTTGTGGGGGGCCTGCATGGACTCTGGGCAGGCAGGGGTCTTGGCTGCTAGTTTGAGACTTGGGGCCTCATGAGGTTGCATTTCCAAAGACTTCTGATTGGCCTGAATCCCAGCTCTGTCTCAGAATGTAGTTCTGTTACTTGCACTGTGTTAGAGGTGCTGGGAGTATGTATGCACCTTGGAGCGGGGGGAAGTGTCTTATTTGATTGGCATTGTTCATATTGTGGCTGCATGGGATATGTTATTTGTTTGTCCAGCTAGTTTAGTCTAAGGGAAGGAACCTAGTTTTTAGATTGTAAGGAATTCTCATGTTAGACAAAATCATCCATGGAAGGGGCAGCTAACAGAATTTAAAGAAATTTGTCCTTTTCCAGGAGTAGAATGCCTTCTTTCCTTTTAAGACAAATCTCCCTACTTCATCAGTCCTGGATAATTCCTAGAGTGTATGTGTGTGTATGAACACACATACATGTATGTATGTATGTATACTCACATACATATATACATATCTGTGTACATGGATATATATGTGTGTTTCTATGTGTATGTGTGCATATATACATATGTTATGTGTATGACTAATTATAACTATATTGAAACATTATAACCAGTATGATGGGGAGAAGAGGAGGAGGGAGAACAAGGAGTAGTCAGTAGGAATTCAATTATTATTACAGGAAAATAAAATTCAGTGCTTGTCCAGAAAGCCTTATTAAGTAATTCTAAGAGGTACCATATAGCTTTTAAAAGAGTTCCAAAGAAAATGACCACAGAGTATTGGAGTTAGAATTCTGTCCATTATTAAAGGGCATGAGTTAAATTCCACTGGCCTTATTCTAGGACACTTAAAAAAAAATCAATGCTTTGAATAAGCATTCCATATGACTGTAGAGATCTCTGGTCAGGTCTTGGTTTGTCCAGATACTGAATGATGCTATCTCTGGGTGGGGCCAAATGCTCCTCAGATATTTGACCATTGGCAGCAGCAGAAGACATTTGTGGTAAAGAAACAGCAGCACATGGTTGACCTCCAAAGCAGATGCATCTATAAATGGATAAAAGTGTCTATTTAAGGTTGTTTCAAAGGAAAACCGCTGTGTCTACGGAGGAAACCTAATTCACTATTTGAAAAAGCCGACTACATGTGGGCAAAAGAACATATTTTTGTCAAAAACATCTGTGATACTCTCAGTGATGGATTTGATCCTAGTGGTAAATTATCAAAGTGAAAGGTTAGGAAGTCACAATTGACATCTTGACAGCTTTGTTATATGTCAAATAACATGAGCCCCAATTCAGTCCATGGGTGTCCAAAGTTCTCAAGGATGTCTGGGAACTGATGCTTTATTTCTAGATGGGTAAAACGAGGTGCTATGTGATGGGTAAGGACTTAACCTAGATTATCCAGCAGATCACAGTTGGAGCTGTGTGTGTGTGTGTGTGTGTGTGTGTGTGTGTGTGTGTGTCCATCTTGATTTCAGATTTCAACCTGACTCCCACATTTTTTGGAGATAGACTCATCAAAGCCTGTCTTTTCATAGCAACAGGATGTACTTTTTAGGGCTGTATAAGTACTGCCAACTATTACTCAATATAGTCATTCATTGATTCATCAAGAAAACTTTTATTCATTATCCACCGTGCACAATTGCTAGGCACTGGAAATGCAAAGATGAAAATTGAGATAATCTTTGTCCTCAATGAACTTATACTCTACTTGGAGGGAGAGAGGGAAGGCATGATATGTACACACACACATATATTTATATTTAATATGATAAAGGTAGAATGTGATAGGATTAAAAGATACATGTAAATAAAGGACTCCTGGAAAATGGGTAAAAGAGAATCTAGCACTTTCAGCTGGGCTTCTCAGGAAAAACTTTATGGAAAAGATGGTACCTGATTAGGGACCTGAAGGAAGAAAAAGATTTCAACAAATAGAGATGAAAAAGGGAGTCATTTCAGCCAAATGTCTACCATGTGCAAATGCTTACATGTTGAAGAGAATTGGATGATATTGTGGAACACTGAGTGAATTTTGTTTGACTACACTGTAGAATATGTACCATATAGATGAGAGTGTGTGTGTTTGTGGTGGTAGGGGTGATGGGGAATAGTGTTAATATCAAATAAGACTGGAAAAAAACGTGGAGTGAGGCAGATTATAGAAGGCCTTAAGTACCAAAGAGCTTTGCATCAGTCATAGGGAGCCACTGAAGCTTTTTTTGAGCAAAGGAGTGACATTGTCTTACCTCTGCATTAGGTATTCTTTTTGAGAGCTGTATGAAAGACATCAGAGTGTGTCTTAGTCACCAAATTGAGGGTTGGAAGGATAGCTCTTCCAATATCCTATGAATCTTTTTACTTTTCCTTCTGGAAATTCCAATGGCAAATTTACATGGCAAACCAGAGAGTAGAATCCACCCAAATGAAATGACAGATTAACATTCAGAAATGTGCAGGGATATCAGACTGGTTCTAGGCATGAACTAGACATGATGGTAATTAACTGTAGGCAAGCAGGGGAATAGAACCTCCCTACTGTCTGGAGGAGTATGTCAAAGAAAGCTAAACTCTAACTAATATAATAACTTGTGTGAATTATTAGGTGATGAATTTTAAAAGTAGTGTCCAGATGTAAATAGTGAAAGCATCCAAAGTATTACTCAGCAGCTGCAAGAACTATAGAGAAAGCTGACAAGACAAATTTCGTCATTTCTTAATCACTTTCGTTAGGCACTATTGTCAGCTCAAGAGATGAATTTTCATCCTGATTTATACCCATGATGCTAATAGTTGAAAACTAAAAGTTCTAAAAATCATGGGTTTGCAAAACACCTTTCAGATTGGCTTGGAATTTTCCCATGATCTCCTGGGAGCACTGAAAACCCACCCACATGCTATGTCCATATAGCTTATATCAACAGAACAATTTTCCCCACTTAAATGTGACCTTAAAATTTATATAAGTTATAAAATGAGATAAAATGGGTTATTTACTGCAAGATCAAAATGTATTAATTAGCTGCCTTTGGTTTAAATAAAATTGATTGTTAAAGCAGAAAATAGTGGATGATCTGCTCCCTGTTCTGCTAGAGCCTCTCGATAAAAGAAGCAGTGACCCAACTCATTAGCCCTTTGATTTAATATATTGACACTTGGGTACGAATAATTCCGTTTAGTGGCTTTTGCTTCCCAGGGATCAATTTAATTAGTTATAAAATGTGACTTCTTGTCAGGAGCCAGAAGAAATGCTGACGTTAAAATAAAGTCATACGCAATTTAAACAATAAAGCTATCGATGCCTGGTTAAAAGTTAATGATGCACAAAAAAATGGCTTAATAGAGACAACCTCAGCAATGAAAGTGATGGTAGGAAAATTAAGCTAAGTGGATGAATGAGGAATGGTGATGTTGTAGAATTGTTAAAACAAATTCTCTGAAGACTGGCTAGATCTT
This sequence comes from Potorous gilbertii, assembly GCA_028658325.1. Taxonomy (NCBI): domain Eukaryota; kingdom Metazoa; phylum Chordata; class Mammalia; order Diprotodontia; family Potoroidae; genus Potorous; species Potorous gilbertii. The sequence continues at coordinate 237,190,317 of CM053772.1, read as the reverse complement.
GGGCATTAGGACTTCAGCTTGGGAGGCAATCCTAGGCCCATTCCTTGCTCAGAGCCACTTTAGTCCTGGGAGGACATGTAGTCTAGGCTTTGTGGTGTAGCAGCAGCAGCAGCAGCAGCCTCATGATCCTCCCCTAGTGGCTCTGTGGAAATAGCTGAGCTCACTCAGGGCCTTGCTGACCATCCCTGCCAGTGACAGAAGAAAAACTGCCCTTTCAGCCATTCCGATGGGACACAGAGGGAGACATGCTTCCTTGTAAGCGTATGAGGGGAGTGTGAACTCCATGTCTGTTTTGCTTGCCGATCAGTTGATCTTCAGTGAAACAAGGCATCTTCCTCAGCAACAAATGATGACTTCTGTGTTTTTCCTATTGTTCATCTGAATCTCCAGCTGCATCTTCGCGCCCTCACTTTCTTTAAGTCACTATATAGGATGTTATGGTTTACAAAGTAAACCATGAAAAGTACAGCTTACAAAGTAAATACTTTACGTACTTGCTCAACTGATCACATCTGATTCTTAGAACAAGTCATATATATGAAATATAGAAAGTATTCTCCAGTTTTATGGAGGAAAAACTGAAGCTCAGACAGACTTAGTGGCTTGCTCATGGTTACACAATTTAATTCTCCTTGAAGGGGGGAGAAGAAGGATCTCATCCTTTCTGTGTTAGTCCAACTGGTGTTTGAAAAGGAATTTCTTCCTCCATAGTCCTGCACAATAAATTTTCTTCTTTTAGTTGAAGATCACTAGTGGGAAAGACCCTCTACCTCCGGAGGCTACCCCTTTCATTTTGGGGGAGCTCTGCTTGTTAGAAACTCTTTAATTACATCAAGGACAAACTTGTCTCTTTGCAGCTTCTAAGTGCCAATCAGAACATATCTCCAAGGCAACCCTTGTCATACTTAAAGGCGACAATCACATCCACTATATCTTCACTTCTTTGCATTAAGTATCCCCTTTCTTTTAACTGCCACCCCAATCCTGGTCACCCCCTTGGATGGGCCCCAGAGTGGGAGAACCCAGCTTAGGAAAAATGGATTTTCTAAGTACTTAGTGCTCTTTGAATTACCTTGGAACTAGGTAAATCTTTAAGGTGTCCATCTCTCAGGTTTAATTCAATATGCTCAAACAAGGAGTTGGCACTAGGATAAAAGCAAGTTGGTCAGGCCTATTTACTTTTGAGGGATGGGTGGTGTTTGATGGTGGTGGTATAGGTGACATAACTTGACTTCGCCCACATTTCCACTAGCGGCAGATATAGTCTCAGTGTGTGCTCTCTTAAGGCTTTACTGAGCATCACTGATATCAGTTATCAGAATAAGAGCTATCCATATTTTATTGTTAGTTGCAATCTGCACCTCACCTGAAGAGGATTAACTAGGGGTTTATTAAGCCAGTTGCTGATTAGCTCAAGATGTAGCACATGCTTATCCTTGATTGCTTTTTAAAAATACTTATTCTACTCAAAGAAAATGCCATTGGTCTTTTATAACTACATATGGATGTATGCTCACACATATAAAGAATCACTTCATTTCCCATTGCTCTAGGAAACTCTCTAAGGCTGCAAAGAGCAGAGGAGGCATTGACCTATAATAGTGGGAGGATGTTCCTTGCCCAGGAGTTCTCTATACAAATGAAATCACAGGTCCAGAAACTAGAGTATCCTTTTGTGTAGCAGCCATCAACCAGTGGGAAATTGATCTTTTTTCAACTTGCCCCAGAGAGAGCAGCAATGTGGTGAAAATTCGGTGGGGGAGGGGCGGGTTCGGCGAGGAGGGGGGGCAGGGAGGATTCAATGAAACAGTGGGAAAGGGAACCATCAAATTTTCCTGATTTGGTGATTATAGGAATAAAAGAGGAATTTCATATCCCTGAACATGACCAGATTTCATTCTCCCTATGTCAATAGAGATCTTTCCCTTTTTTAAAAAAAAGATTTTTAAAAATATAGTGAATAGAATGGAGTTAGGGATAGCCCTACTGTACTCTGTTCTGCTTAAATATGATATGGTGTTTGTTCATTTCTGGGTGTTATCTCTTAGGAAGAATATTGAAAAACTAAAATGATCCACAAGAGGGGGTCCAGGCTGGTGAGAGAATAGGAAATCATGGCATAAGCATACAAGGTTGAAGGCACTGGGAGTGGGTTTAACCTAGAAAAGAGAACCCTTGTAAGGTGGTTAGGTGGGCTAGCGTGGCCACGATAGCAGTGCTCACTTACTTAATATTTGTCACATAGTAGAAGCCTCAGAGGACGGAGATAGGATAATGGGTAGAAATTATAGAAAGGTAGATTTTGGTTCCACATAAATGGGGAAAATCCACTAATATAATGATCACCCAAAATCCGAATGAGGTCGCCCATGAGAGAATGTTAATAGCAAGCCTTTCTATAGTGATTTAAAGTGAGCAAAATACTTGACACAAGTTATCTCATTGGATACAACGGCTCTGTGAAGTGGGTGCTCTCATTACTATCATTCCTATTTTGCAGATAAGATCTGAGGTAGGATTTGAATTCAAATTTTCCTGATTCCACATCTCTAGTCACTGGGCTGCTGTCAGTGTGTTCCCTACATATCATTGGCCTTTTTTAAGGAAAAGCTGGACAACCACTTGTAAAGGATGCTGGCAAGAGGATTCCTAATCCAGATAAGGAGCTTGACCAAATGACCTCTCAGGTTCCCCTTCAGCTCTGAGATTCTGGGAGAGCGTGACTTTCCCCAAGCCTTCTGAAAAGGCAAATACAAACGTCTTGTCTTTGGGAAGTCTCTTCACTCACATGTGAACAATACCTGCCCACATCTCCAAGGGCCATCAAAGTACCATCCATCTATGTAGGAAAATTAGTGCATAACTCACCTTGTCGGTTAACATAAAAATAAGGGTAGTTGAAAATTGTAATAAAGCATGAAAGCCTTGAACTTGTGGTGAAATATGGGCATCAAAATGAATCGGGGCTGAAATGATTTGGAGTTTCATTTGGCATACCACTGAATGAAATATGCACACACGCTGACAAGGAGAACAAATGGCATTTAACTTTGAGACGGGATACTCCAGAGGTAGCGGAAAGCCTTCAGCAGCAGAGGCCTCCCTTTTGGATCAAGTGAAGACCCCCACCCCCAGAGCCACCTCCACCCCTTCCATCCATACTACCTGGTAAAAACATTAACAGTAGCACGGATGCTGGAAGAGAAAACCTCTGTGTTAGAGAGATTTGCACACTCTGATGGAGTTAAAGTCTTTTTTTTTCGGGGGGGGGCAGGTGGCGGCGGGAAACAGGGCTGGAGGAGGAAGGGGAGTGAATGTTAGGCAAACTATTATGTCTTTGCATTGACTTTACAGTGGCCTCAGCCTACACAGAGAGGGCTGCTGGAAAAAAAAAGTGGTGGGGGGTGTGCATTAATACTTTCTAGTGTTCCTGGGCCAGCCCGTAGTTAGAGAGGGGCCCGTGTTTTCTTAGGGCTCAGATGGCAAAGCTAAGCATTGAGCCTACGGGAGGAAAAAAGTGCCCTTTTTGTTTTCTGGCGGCGGAGTCTGGGCATTCCCAGGAGAGCACAATGAATGGCCCCATTTTGTCCAACACTGCTTCATAGACATAGAATTCTTGTTTTTTCATAATTATTCTCGCCCGTCACTGGGTGTGCACATGACATTTGAGCGTGTTTTAAAGTCTTAACACACTCATGTGCCTGCAATAAAGTTACTCATAACAATCCAGGCTTTCTACAGACAACAGAGCAGGGTCTGTTGTTTTCACAAGTCACAGCAGCTGGAAGGCAATTGTGAAGACAACAGCTTAATCTAGCTGGAAAATACAGGAAGGAGAGGGTATACCCTAAATGTCCTTTCCCGTTAGTGCAAACAATGCAGAATTTTAAACGTTGGCGCTGGGTGGTCCCACTCGATAATTGACTGGCAGTACACCCGCACCTCGATTTCTCTAGTGTGGCTTTTAAATGTTAAATACAAAATTCACAGTGCTGCATTGATCATATTTCTTAATCAGCTGGCAAACTCCAGTCTGCTCGTCTCCAATGTGGTGGATAGAGACAGCAGACAGTTAGTTTTCTATAATTTGTTAAGTAGCGGTTGGTGCTTCCAAAAAAAAAAAAAAGATAGTATTTTATTGAAAACAAAAATCCTTGTACTTATAAAGGAAAGCTTTATCTTTTTGGAAAGGTGTGTTTATCTAATATTGATGGGGAGACTTCTGATCAGGCAGAATTTCTGCATCCAGGCTGGTAGCCAAGGTTCCATTTCACCTTCCAAACGGTATTTGGGGCAAAGACAAAGCTTCTGAAAGTTGGAGGTCCCAACTGAGAGAGCTCAGTGAATGGACTGGGTAAACCCTGGTCAAGTACTCACTTCATTGTCCTACGGAGAATAAGTAGGATATTTCTTCTGAGGGGAGGGGGAGGGAGGGAGCAGGGCTAGTCCAGTGGTGTGTTAGCCATACGTGGGAGAGGTAGAATAAAATTAATCCCCAGCTAGACTCAACGGGTTTTGTTTCTTTGTTGTGTTTATTGGAGAGGGAGGTAAGGAGGAAGAAAGGGGTTGGTTCAGAAGCAAGGAAAACAATTGACTAATAGGCTAAGGGGACTTTAACACTTTCAGAGTGCCCCCCTTCCCTTTGGAGGGAAGCTTCTTGGGAGCACCAAAGTTCACCTGGACTATCTGAATAGCTTTTATTTTCTTATGCCTTCAGTATATACAGGAGACCAAAGAGCAAACTATTTTAAAGTAGATCTAATCTTATTGTTAAAGTTTCCCATCAAGGTGGTGGGAAAGAATCCCTAGAGCAGAAATGATTTACTTGATGCATTAATTGACTCTTAAAGCTCAAAGAGACCTCCGTGATCATGCAGCCCCATCTCTAATTTTCATTGAAAGAGAAGCTGGAGATCAGAGAGGAATTGGACTTGCCTAATGGCCCATGGGTAGTTAGCCACGGATAGCTGGTAGTTCTCAGAAACAGTTTAGAATTCTATCTCTTTAGTATCAATATTGCATTGATACTTTTGTTTGGAATCCAGCAGACTCCAAATAACTGAAAATGAGTATTGATCAGAGGACAATGGAGACGTAAGCTGCTTTTAACACTATAGACCTACCAAAAAAGAAAGAGAGAAAGGAAAAGTATGTCATAAAAAAAGTGTGATGAAAAGGGACCAATCCCCTTGCAAGAGTGAAAGAAAAACTGAGGATAACTTGTGTCCTCTGCTAGAATCCTGACAATATCAGTAACAGTCATGACAAAAGCTGGCACTTGTAGAGGGCTCTACTAATATTATCTTATTTGATCTGGGAGGAAGGTGTTATTATGATGTCCATTCCTCCAATGAGGAAACTGAGGCTGAGAGAGGTTAAGAACAGGCTATGTTGGAACCCACTTGTTGGGGCTCATAAAAGCTGATTGTTAAAATTTCAGTGTGAGCGTTTATACCTCAGAAATTTTCAAACACTACAAACAGTGCTTGAGTTATTGTTGTACTGATTGTTTGGAGTCTCTAGGCTTAAGAAAGCGATGGAGAAAATGTTGATGTAGATTAAATTTAAAATTTTGCCCTTAGTATTTTTATCAGCACACTGCTGCTTAGAAGGACCAGGCAAATTAGCTTATGCATAATATGCTTAGTCCTTCAAAGTATTCTTAAATTGAAGTCCTTCTGTTACTACCCTAGGGTCACATAGCTATTAATTATCTGAGGTAGGATTTGAATTCAGATCTTCCTGATTCCATGTGTGACATTGTACCATCTAGTTGCCTTCGGTAAAATGTAGGAAAGGCCCCCAGGAATTTGACGGAGCTCCCAGTGTTGAACTAACTGGAGGATATGGGCAAGAATCACAGACTGCTAGGGCATGGATGAGTTGGCTTCTGTATCCATCGGTGCGGAAAGGACTAGGGACATTAATGACTCCATGGAACTATTGGAGTACTTTGAGTATTAGTTTAATCATCTTGGGTTCTTTTCAACCTCTTTAATGCTAGAATCTCATTTTTAATTGTATTTATATGTACTGGGGCGGTTAGGTGTCCCAGTGGATAGCGCAACAGTTCTGGAGTCAATAGGACCTGAGTTCAAATGTTGCCTCAGACACTGGTTGTGTCACTTTAATTCCAACTGCCGTTTAAAAAAAAGAATCTCCTTTTTCAATTTGATTAATATGTACTTTGCCCAATTATAAATATTTAATATTACTAACAGTAATTCTCCACTTTAATCCTATTCTGAAGCCTCATCATGGTAGGGAAGTGAACTTGGGTTATCAAAGACTAGTGGAATAAATGAATGATTGAAGCATTTTAAAAAAAACTTACTTTGTGCAAAACACTGCTAAGTGACAGGGATACAAAAGAAGAGTCAGGCCCACTCTGCTCTCAAGGAGCTCATGTTCTGGTGAGGAAACAACCCACATGGAGCATTTGAACTGCAAGTCAGATGGAACAGTACTGTGGCCGTTAGGGTACAGCAGAAAAGATGACAAGACTTCTTCTTTAATGTCCTTTCTGCTAATAAGATCATATGAATTTCTGAGATTGAACCATTTGACAGTGCCAAGAACTTTGTTAGGAAGAACTTTCTTTTCTGGGTCTTTAGTAGGAATGTCATTTCTGCAAATCCTACCAAGAATAGATAGGTTTCAAGTACAGGCCGAGTAGTGAACGATACATCTTCTGTCTCAGGATTAGCCCAGCTAAATTAGGAGAGTCGCGTCATCAGCCCCGACACAGGGGATCAATGCTTTGATTTCAGAACTTGCCAAAGGCTGTTTGTTTACTGGTAATAGAGGACTTGCTGTGCCCACAGCTACAAAACCATGGTTGCCTAAACTTGTCTTCTCATCTCTTTGCTAGAAGCAGGGCTGGGACAAGTTGCTATCATGTTATTCTTACCTATTTAGTGCTTATCCACTACACAAGTGGATAAACTGACTGCTTGTGGTCGAAATAAAAGGATTAGGCCATAAACAGCCTCCTTAGCCTTCCTGAAAGCATGCTTGATCAAACACCTGCAGTAGTAGACAGACGATGGAGAAGAAACTTTTGAGTCCCAGTTCCCTCATGTGCAAAGGGAAGATAAGAATCCTTGGACAAAGCAATTGTAAAGGTTGAATGAGAGAATATCTATAAAGTGTCTTGTAAAAACTCAAAGTCTTTAGTTAACTGAAGTTGTTACTCTCTCCCCCTCCCCCAATTTCCAGTTCAAGTGAGATGAGACTATCCAGGATTTCCCTGGGCATCTTTCCTTAGATCAAGGGTGCTTAACTTTTTCTGTCATAGATCCCTTTGCCACTCTGGTGGCACCTATGGATCCCTTTTCAGAATTAAAAAACAAACAAACCATAACTGAAGGGAATGCTAAATTTCAATTAGAACTTAGTGAAAATAAAGATGTAATTTTTTTTTCATCTCAATTCACTGATCACCAGAAATCTATGGGTGGGGGGAGGTGTGGACTCCAGATTAAGAACCTCTACTTTAGAGTTTAGACACTCATTCACCAGGCTTCTCCAATATAATCCATTTTCTTGTAGAAAGCTTTCCTAGATTAATTTGGGAGGAGGCGTTGGAGAGGGGAAGAGATGGGGCTCTTGCTTTCTTCTAATCACTCCCTTACACAGGATCTACTTAGAAACTATTAAAGTAAAAATTACATTATGGCTTAAAAAGTGATAGTGATTGATTGTCCATGTGCTGGTTCTTTGCTATGGTTGCTCAAATTTAGATTTTCAGCTCTGTGCCATCATGGGCATGAGACCCTGGTCAGGGCTGCTGTGGTATTAGTGCAAGACTCTTTGCATCAAATTTCTTTTCTGCTTGAATATAGGACAAATAAGGAGCTGATAGTTTCGCTGTCACTTGTGCAAGATTGAATAAATGAAGCAAAGTACTTTATTGACCAGCTCATGAAGGCCCCTGAAATACTCTTCCCTTTTGCTGAGGGGAGTTGTTATTACTTCTTTTTCCACCAGTAAGCCCTCATCCATATCTCCCTCTCCTTTCTTCTGATTCTCTGTTTGCCTCTGTTTCCTCATCTTTCTTTCCCTCCTCTCTCTTCTCCTTTTCTCTCTCTTTCCTTTGTCGCTGTCATCTTTCCCTTTCTCTTCTCCCTTTTCATCTTCTCTTTTCCTTCTCCTCTCCCTTTCTCCTTTTCTGTCCTTTACTTTCTCCTTTCTACAGACCTAGAAGTAGTCATTTGCTTAAGAGACATGTGTGTCCCATCCCCTTCCTTTTTAACTTAAGTCTGTCCTCTCAGGAATTTAAGTCAAGAAGTATATAATGAGTTTTCTGAGCTATAACAGAGTAAGTAAGGGATACTGTGTCTGCCCTAGTAGAAACTTCCATTTTCATTGTGTAGACAATACATATATAGTGCATGAATCAGTTATAGAATAATAGTAGATTGATTACAATGTATATTGTAGGCAGTGTTTGAGAGGGGCAGGGCATCCTTATGGCCCAGGGTTGTTGAACATTGCTTTTTGGAGATGGTTAGACTAGACTTTATTCCTCAAGCATTTCTAGAATTAATGGTTACATTTGAGAGGAACTTAAAGGTGAAATCTGGAAAGGGGTTGGGTGGATAAGTAATACGATACGGTAGAAAACCACTGTGAAAGAAACCAGGAGTCTTGGGTTCTAAATCTGGTTCTGCTACTGAACAAGTCCCTATTTCCTTTCACTTTCCTCCTCTCTAAAATGGGAAGGGGAAGAGGGTGTATAGTCAAGCATGCTAGATAATCTCAAGGGTCCCTCCCAAGTGCTGACACTCTATGTGTTATATTTTAAGACCTTTCTCAGCTCTGATATCCTAGGATTCTTAGGTGAGCTAAATATGCCTATTTTCCCCCTTATTCAAGCATGGCAAAGGCCTTTGTAATATGGTGAAATGAATAGTTATCAGGAAGAATCGCTGCTATTATGGTCACATCCTTTGTGAGAACATGTGCCACATGTTTAAAAAAACATGGAAAAAGTGATCCAAGGCCTACACTGTTAAACCAGTCTCTAATTTTTAATGCGAAATGTTGTAAAATGCCCCTTGAGCCTCTGCTGAAACGCCCTCTTTGTGCAGAAACTGCTCTAGAGTTGTGATGCGGGGCCTTGAGAATTCTCTCAGCTTCCGCAGAAGTCTTTTTTGGGCTGTTATTTACAGTCTGTTCTAACAAAGCTTAAAGGGAGATGGGACATGGGAGCACCACATCCTTAACTAGCTGGGGTAGAATACATGATTTGAGTCCCAAATATTTTCTAACAGCAAGGTTTGTTTATTAACTGAACCCCATGCTGTGACTGAATCAATCTGATAGAGGCCAAGTTTGAAGTTGAACATTCAAATGTATGCCCATATATCTCAGGCATAGATCTTACATAATGATGTGGGGGCCAGACATCTTTCTGGGTTTGTTTATGTCTGTTATGGATTGCCTTCATTATCCATGCTGTTTGAGGGCGTCCCCGTGGATCTAGCCAGTTTACTGTGTACTTTTTACATTTGGCGCTTAACTCCAAGTTCCAAGGAGCAGATCTCTGTACCAGCGGGGTTGAGCGTTTGCCCAAATTCAGGTTGATGGTCCTGGTCAAGACAAAAATGGAAGTCTGCCCCTCTACATCCCACCCCCTTCACAGGTGTGATCCTGTATTTGAGACAGGGTTATCCCTAATCCCACTTGGCCTATTTTAAATTCTTCCCATTTCTGCCTTTACCATTCTACTGGAAATGTTCTCAGATTTGAATCATTTCATCTCTTTGCTTTTTTAAAGAATTCTCATGTCAAGCACCCATTGTTTCATCACTCATGATGATAACTTTAAAACTTTGATAGTGAGGAGAGATTCAAAACCTCCCAATCACTTACCTATCTGAAAGGTCATGGAGGCATAGAATATGTGAGAATCTCAACTGGGATTATTGAACTAGCTAGAAAAGAGATTTTTGAAATATCTAAATGAGAAATTCTTGTTATTGATGGTTCCTATTAATTATTTTGAGTAACATTCTCCTGTATTTCTTGTTGTACAGTTCTACTTTATAAACACCAAGCAAGGCTTATTAATAAAGGGTTAACTGTTGGGAAAAAAAGCTGCTTTTCCATGAAGTAACAAGCAAAAATATCGGGTAGCCCTTTTAGAAAATGGTATTAAAATGGAAAAATAGCGTGGTCTGGTTTTCTGGAGTAAAATAATAATTTTATTTTGGGGGGTGGGGAAAAGCAGGGGGAAAATCATGACACTTACTAGAAATACCCACCAGGTTCTTTAATTTAGAAGAGCCTGAGTTTGTGCCTACATGGAGGAAGAAACCTCAGAAACTTTAAAAACTGCAGCATAAACAGCATTGAGCCACCCACTTAAAAGAGAAATTGAAATGGATGTTTTCCAGGAGAGAACATGCTTTACTGTGTTAGAAGGGCTAGTGTAACAAGAAGTCATCTTTTCTTGATTTCTTTAGACAGCTCGAGCTTTGTGCCTTGTCTCGTTTCTCCGTTTTAAGAGCTTGTTCTGTGTAGCAGAAATAATACAATAAATGGGTTTAACCACATTTGTCTCAGCTAGACAGTCTGCTTTGTCAGAGATTGCTGGTACAACATAAACAAATTATGTGTTTGTAGTGCTTTTCAATGAAAACCTATCTAACAGAGCGGAGATTGTGTTTCAGCAGCTGTAGATTTAATCTCCTACCTGTCAGTTAAAACAGGCATTTCCTGAACTAGATAAGGCCGGGCTGTAGAAGGGGGAATAGTCACAGCTGGACAAAGGCCCATTGTTATGAGTGGATAACGTCGAGGTAGATTCATCTGGGTGTTCCACCATGGAAGCTGTGGTCCTATTGTCAATGTAAAGGCACTAACCTGGTCTTTATTGCGATGAAGTCAGGCAGAGTAAAAGAGGATCGAAGCTCTGCTTTATGCTATTGGTTCTGGTGGATTGTTGTGTGGAACCCAGGCAAAATGCCTAAAACTTTGATAATAAAGCTATACCATCCTGGATGTGATCATGGGGCTTATAACTTAATGCTGATTCAGGAGTTTTCAATCACATTCAATTGAATTCCTGTTGCAACGTAGACTGACCAAAGCCAAGATAGTAGACACACAGAACTAAATAGCAATTTTTATTCCCAGGGCAGGCTGCCAAAAAGGTCACTTTTCTGTTGGTATGACAACAGTGCAACAACATCACCACCACCACGTAACCAGGTCATTGTCACCAGAAATTACAGAAGGCTTAGCAGAAAAAACCGAGGAGTACTAGTAATACTTAGTACCAAATAGTAGATGCCAAAAATGGAGGATGGGGACCTTATTGTATGAGTTTGCCTGCTCACTTTTTCTGTTTGTCTTAAACTTCTGTTGGTGAGGTGGTCCCTCTAGGCTTGATTCTGGGGTCCATTAAATACTTCAAAGAAATATTTTGATAATTGTGCTTTAACTTTAAGAAGAACAAGAAATTTTTTAAAAGCATAAATAGGCACATGCATATCAAATTGGAGAATACAATTTCAACAGAAAGAAAAAAGGAATAAATGAATAGAATAAAACAGAGATTATTCTTAGTTAAAAGTACTGAAAAAATATAAATTATGAAAGAGCTTGGGTGGGAGGAAAAGTGGGAAGAAGTTGAATCAGTAACTTAACTGAGAGGGAAAGAAAGGGAAAAAAGAATAATTAGAAAAATGAAATAGAGGAAAGTAAAAGTAATAAATAATTTAAATAAGACCTTCCAAATGAAGAAAAGATTGGCAAATAGGAGTAGGAGGGATCAGGGGAAAAGTGAGCTTGTGAGAATAAGTTTGCAGGAAAGTAGTTTAAGCAAAACTAATTGTAGGAACACATTGTTTACCTAAAAGAAAATGTAGACTAAAGCATCTTTTAAAAAGCAGTACTAGAAACACAAATGAAGGAGAACACAAATCTAACCTTCATAATTCTAAATGTGAATGAACTAAATATTTTGATAAAATGAAAGAGGGTAACAGAATGGATAAAAAAAGCAAAACTTCACAACGTGTTACTTATAAGAAGAAAAAAATCCACCACACAAAGGCATACATGAACTCAAAATGACAGGCTGGAATAAAACTTCTATGCTTCAGATAAATCCCCAAAGGAGTTTAATCATGCTATCATATAAAGAAAAAAAATTGACCATATCAATAGAGAGAAACAAGACTTAAAGGAACCATAGATTACAAACCAACAACATTCAACATATATCCACCAAATGGCATAGCATTCGAATTCATAAAGTAATAATTAACTGAATTACAAGAATACATAAGTGATAACTCCATCTATTGTAGGAGACTGTCATGTTCCTCTCTCAGAGCTAGACATATCTAAAAAAGGTAAGCAAAAGGGGAAATATAGAATGAGACAAACTATTACAAAATGTAGATATAAAAGGTTTATGATACCTTTTGTATGGAGCAATCAAATAATATGCATATTTCTAGTCATGGCATGGTATATTTACAAGAAAAAACATTGGGGTATAGAATTGTATTGGGGTATAGAAAATTTTCAAATAAATGAGAAAAGCATATATTATAAATACATACTTTGCCAACCATAATATAATAAGCATAGTAATCAGTTTAGGAAACACAAGTAAAAGATACAGATCTAAATGGAGATATAATATTGAAATCCTTCATAATGAATAGGTTGAAGAATAAATGGCATGGAAACATATGGAAACATATGACTAAAAAGAAAATAATGTTAATGTGAAAACCTGCCAAAATTTCTGACATGCAGCTAAGGCATTCTTCAGAAGAAAAGTTATATTCTTAACATACATTATCAAAATAGAAAAGATAGGATTAATGAACTGAACGTGCAATTTAAAAACCAGGAGACCAATAAATAAACTCAAAACAATTCAAAGAGTAGTCTCTTGAAAGTTAGATGAGAAACAGATAAATTGGAACAAGAAAAAAAACCTATGCAAGTGATAAACAAGGTTAAAAACTGGTTCTCTGAAAAGACAAGCATTAAATCAACCTGGTCAAAGAGAAAAGGAAGTAAAATAAAATGATCAAAATGAAAAATAAATAAAGGTAAAAGCTTTCCCACTTTCCCACTATGAGTGACATCCACACAAACTTAACCAATAATATATTGGAAAAAAAAGTGGCAGCCAAATGACTGAATCATGTGTGTTTGTTTATAGAAATGGAGGAATTGAATGATAATTCAAGGCCTTGTCATCACCACCAGCAATTACAGAAGGATTATATCCTTTAGGAGCTCAGATTTGTTAATCAATGCAAATTATGCAAGCAAACAGTAGAAACTGTGCAACACATCAATTCAGGCACAAAAATTTGGCACTTAATGAACGCCTATTGAGACATGACCTAATGCCATGAGTAGAAAGAAGTTCCCTATCTTTCATAGACTGATAGACAACAAATCTTCATGGAGGACTATAGACCTCAAAATATTCTTGAGACTTCAGCATGTAAACAGTAATAGAATTGGACAGTCATCAGAGATCAACCAGTTGCCCACAATTGCCTTGACATAACAATGCTCCATAAAAGATTAGGACCAACATTTTTAATAGCTGTCACCATACAAAATACTCATGATCTTCCAGCTTTGCAAAATGAAAAGCTTTCCAAATATGTAAACCACGCAGAAGAAATTGAAAACATGCAAGAACAGGATCAGATTCCATCCCAGTCCTCCTCTTGGCTAATAGAGTTGTCCTTAAGAGATTTTAAAAGAGGATGAGTTTAAATCCTAATACATTTATTCATTTATGAAAAAACTTTTGTATCCGCCTGTTAAATTGCTCACAGACACCAAATATAAAGCAGTAAAAAGAAAATATCTTGTCTAGTACCATTTCTCTCTGAAAGACCAGAATTCTTTTTCACTAACAACAGTAGATGAGAACCGAGATAATAATGGTGGTAACATGGCACATTAAGGTTTGCAGGGTGGTTTACATTTATTATGCCCCTTAAATTCATACAATGACCCTGCAAGGTAAACATACTATCTGCATTTTACATTTGATCAAACCAAAGCTAAGAGAGATTAAGGGACTAGCCCAAAGTCACACAGCTAGCAGATGGTATCACCAGTATTTCAACTCAGGTTTTCCTCACTCTAAATCTAATTCAGGGCAGATGGAAGGTACAGTGAATAGAACTGTAGCCATGAAGACCTGAGTTCAAATCTAGTCTCAGCTACTTCCTAGCTATGTGACCCTTACACTGCTTGCCACAGTTTCCTCATCTGTAAAATAAGCAGGAGAAGGAAATGGCAAACTACTTCAGTTTCTTTGCCAAGAAAATCCCAAAAGGGATCATAAAGAGTCAGACATGGCTAAAAATGACTAAATAACAAGTCTAATTCTCTTAAACTGTAAGATACCACATGTAAATATGAGCTAATATTAATATTATTTCTCTACATAGACCTTTGAAAAATATAAAGGCATGCCCTGGAATGCTAAATCCTGTATTTGAATGGAATAAATTAGAGACAAAAACTAGAAAAAAAAACAGTTGAAAGGGAGGATGAAGGACTAGTAGGATTAAGACATCCTGATAGGGAAGGGTAATACGTTATTTTGAAGTATTTGAATTTAATATATTCGTTTACCATATTTAGTAACACTATTTTGGTAATAATTTGAAAACCTCATCTTTCTTTTCTCTGTTCTTCAAATGCTTCATTCATTTCCCTTGAACTAAGGCTGCATAAATCATAGATTATTTTTCCCACTGCCCTTTAGAAAAACAGACTCATTGGACCTGAGTGGTCATAGTGGCTGCCTTTTAGGGACAGCCCACTCTCAAATTAAATTTTTTTTTTAGCTTCTTCATCAGTTCCTTTGGGAAAATATATTATTTTCACCTAAAACAAGTAGGAAAACATCAGAATACTTTTAATGTTGTACTGGAAAAGTTTTATGCCTCTTACTTTTCCAGATTGACTTCTTTTCATTCTCATATTGCAGATAATCTTGGCTTGCTTTGATATTAGATTTGTAACAAAATTCTTAAACTATATTGATTCAGTATGTTTTAACACAACAGATTCTACCTTCCTTATAACCCTACCACTGATCTTTCTATTCCATCTCAAAATATTGACTGATGTTATTGACTCTTGTTAGTTCTCTATTTTAATTTTATTTATATTCATTGTCTTAATCTTTTGACTTAATTCACTCTTCACTGTTTCTCATGCTCCTCTGAATTCTTCATATTTATCATTCCTTATGACATTAACACTCCCTAGTGTTCTGCCCAGGGGAAGGTAAACTCCATGACCAAAAGCTCCTTTTTTTCCTTTGGGTTTATTGGCTACATTTCTTGCTCAAAGATCAGGCCTTAAATCCAATTCACTCTGGAGCTCGTAGACTGGACAACAAGTTCCAACCCACCTAGCACGGAGTGAATGTAATAACTAGTAGTCATTGTTTCTCTTTTACACAGGAAGTCTGAGGGTCTTCCCCTCCCAGTTTGATTTTTTCTTTTTGATTAAAGAGGCCATCCTTTGAGTAACTTAGGAAATCTATTCATTGAATGAGTGTATCTCGAAGTGAGAGTATGGTAAGACCTTAGTCTGAAAGGGCCAGGGTCTCCTATTGCATCCTGAGCCATTCCAGTTGTCCTGATGACAGGCCACTGGACCCAGATGGCTCAGGAGAAGAAAGTGAGGTTGGTGACCTTGCACAGTCCTCCCTCACTCAAATCAAAGTCAACTGCAAGTCATGTCATCATCGTGATGTCATGGTCCTCTTTGAGAATGAAAGACAAACACAACAACAACGAAACACCGTACAATGAAAGACACAACAACAAACATTCCATTACGTATAAATATGCCTGGTGGATGTGAAATTGTTTTAACTCTCATTTCTCTAATTTTCAATGATTTTGAGCATTTTGAATGCATAGTTATCGATGTTTTGTATCTCTTCTTTTGGAAACTTCATGTTCCTTGACAATTTGTCTGTTAGGTCCTATTCTCCCTTTGTCTTATAAATTCGTGTCATTTCTCTACAGATTTTGGATGTCAGATTTTGATCAGTGATGTTTCATGCAAAGAGTTTTACCCAATTCATCTCTTTCTTTCTGATTTTACTTGCACTGAGATTTTATTCTTTCAGACTTTGACTTTTTTAATATCTCATTTCTCTTTAAGCAAGAATCAAATCCAGAATTTTTGTTTCTGCGTTCTCCTAGAATTATGATAGTCTTTGATGGGGAAAATAAAGAAAAAAAAGAATGAAGAAAAAAAAATAATACCATAACAGTGTTTCCTGGAACACTGTGTTTTAGTACTGTAACACCTTGCAATTGACTTTTTCCATGAATATAATGGAAACCAAGGGCTTGAAATTCTCATTCTTCCTTTCAGTACTTGGAGAAAATATGCCAGTTAACCTGTGAACACATCGTGTTTCTATCAATAAGTAATTGCCTGTGCCATATGTTCATAGGGGCCATGGGGAATGCTGAGAAATAGAAGACTCAGGCCCAGTCCCCAAAGAGCTCATAGCTAGTTGGGGCAATAGGACATATAGGACCAACAATATAAAACAGTGAAGGAAGACTGCCCAGTGGTAACAGGAGTATTATAGGGATTTAGGGAATGGAAACATCATACCTAGCTACAGTAGTAAGGGAAGATAGGAACTGGCCTGAGGTTAAAGGATGAATAAAGTTTCAGTAGTCAAGGAACATATTCTGGAAGGAAGAAAATGAGGTAGTGGAAGGCAGAAAGTCACAAGGCATATTTTAAAAATAATCAACATAAGCATCATTCATATTTATACAGACATGAATGTCACTTTGTCCACAGCTACTTCATGTGGGAGATGGTATAAATATTATTATAGATGATTAAACTATATCTCAGAAACGTGGAAGGATAGAATTGAGGTCTCCCCATGATACCCTATTGCCTTTTGTTCTTACTGTTTAGCTGGTTCATCCCTGGTTCCTGTGTGTGAATGTGTGTGTGTGTATGTGTGTATGAGCATGTGTGAATGTGTGTGTGTGTGTATGAGGGTGGGGGGGGTGTTGACGACGAAGGGGAGAGTCCTTGTAGGGTAGGAGAGAAGACTGAATGGATAGATAGATTAGAACCACCTGGAGGAAGACTTTGAAAGCCTGGAAAAAGAATTGCTGTATTGTCCAGTGGGGACATTTCTTCTCAGGGTGCCAGTCTTGCAGCCTGTCTCAGAGGGCAAACTATTGTGAGATTGTTTCCTCCAGAGAGGCTCCTGGCTGTCTTTAGGCAGCAGGGCGTTTTATCACTGCCATTGTCAGAAAGTTTCTCTGAAGGGGCCACTTGCTTGTGTGTGGTGTGCTGTATATCCTCTGTTTCTGCCATTCATCTTCAGAGAAGACATTACTGGTGATTAGAATCTCTGAGTTCTAAAAAGGCCAATTCATGACCAAGGTGCATGCGTGAAGGTTTTCCTCCCTTGGCTGCAGCTGCTTTGTATAGTTTTCTCCTGAAACCTTTTCTCAGAATCATTCCCTGTCCTTGCTCCATCTTTCACACCCCGAACATTTTGGACTGTGGCCTTGAAAATACCTCTCCTTGTGTTGTGTGTGTCCACCTCTGGCAATTCTACTGCCTTGTTTAAAGTCTCCCTTCTACTTCAGCTTAATATAGAGCGGCTGCAAGGGTCATCAGGGGTCATGCATTCTGTCATCCATGTCCAGACAGGTAGATCTGTGTGGGATGAGTCTAGAACCATTCCAGACCTTCTTTTTCAGCCTCTTTGCTGCCCATCACATTACAGTAGGGTTGTAGGTGATACTGATGAAACTCTCTGGGAAGGTCGATATGACTGATGCCTGTGGTCAGTTTAGGGCTTGCAGCACCAGAAAAGATTGGGAATAGGATCAAGTTTTGCAGATGTTTAGTTTGGTCTGGAACTCATTTCCATGTGGGAAATACCCTTTGTCTAGCAATCCCCCAGAGAAACTAATTTGCTCCATCAATCTTTCATCATCATTTAAAAAACTTTTTTTTAACTTCTTGGTTTATTATGCTTCATCCTCTATCATGCTGTCTCCTTTCTGGGATATCCCTCATTCAGAAAAGATGTTTTTCCTTGCACCTCTTATTTCTACTACTTTGTACCTTTATTTGAGGACTTCTTACCATTTTTTTTTTCATGGATCCCTTGGGCAGCTTTTGGAAACTTTTGGATCCTCCTTCTTAAAATAATGTTTTTAAATGTGTAAAATAAGATACATAGGACTGCAAAGGAAGCCAATGATATTGAAATTCAGTTATCAAAATATTAAAAATTCCAAGTTAATGGACCAAATAAAAAACCCTACTCAAGAATGTCATTACTAACAGAGTACATCAAGCCCATCCATAGCTGACCAGAAATGTCTGTAACATCCCCCAAAAGTAATCACCTAGTCTCTTCTTCAAGACCTGACCTCTTTAGATGGAAAGTTCACTGCCCAACAAAGTAGCCTGCTCTACTCTTGGACAGCCCTCACTGTTAGAAAGTTTTTCTTTATATCAAACTTAAAATTCCTTCTCTCCAACTTTTCCCTCCCCCATATATTCTTAGTCATTCCTTTTGGGTCAAACAAAGGAAATACTTTGCCCTCTTCCTGATAATCCTGCATACATGTGGAGATAGCTATCATGTCTCTCCTATACTTTATTCTCTTCAGGCTAAAATTTTTCTCATTTCTATCAACTGATCCTTATTTTACCTGCTATTGAATTCCATCTGTCTTTTCTATCTTGTTCTTGTTCTCCATAAAATGCGACACCCGGAACTGAACATCTTAACTCCAGATGCAATCTATGTCAACGTTCAATAGGATTCTAACTTCCCACGTAAGTGCTTAGTAAATGCTTGGTGAATTAGCTGTCTTCAGATAATGTCTGAGTTCATCAATGAGTTTCAGTTCTAGCTTTTAACAGAAAGTTGGGCTTTTTTTTTCTTTCTTAAAATTTTACTAGCCTAGTTGGGTACCAGGTGTCAATCTTCTCCAGATAATATTGCCACTCTATCTTCTGTCTTGTTCACACCCTGTAAAACATTCCCTCTTCTTGCTTAAATAAATATTTTGCCAGAGTATACCAGTTCTTGGCTGATCATCTCTGAAACCTCTAATGCCGCTGGCAGCCTCTTGAGTCAGAGATGGTGCTCCCAGTGTGACATTATACAGAACAAGTTGAGTAGAAACAGTGCTTGCTTTCTAGGAGTTAACGCTGGAAGGAGGTCTCTAAGTCATGCTTTATGAGGCACTTAAAATACTGTATATACTATCCAGTGAAAAATGGAAAAGTTCAGCCTATTAAAAAAATTTGCTTTTAAACTAAATCCTCTTATGTGATAAATAAAGATTCTCCTCCACCCCCAGGCTTTTCCATTGTCTTCCTCTCCCCACTGGACAACATATTAAGTCTTAACCTGATGAGAGTATGTGGACTTTAAATTCAGGCTCTATCCCAGCTAATGGTAAAGGCATAGTTGACAAACACTTTAAAAAGTGGATTGGCCTTTTGAAGAAGAATCTCAGGTTACATTAATAGATAATTTTGGAGTTGATCTTTGTTCTCCATCACTTCTACCTGAGTGCTACCATTGGTGAAAGGTCTCTAGATGGATATGGCTAATTTTTATAATTATTAAGATACTCCTTCCAGCTACCTTGGTCTAAAGATGTTTATTTACTCACCTCTTTGAAAAACATTTACTGGGTGTCCTACTATGAGCAACCCCTCTCCCATTCTTACAATTTGGGTTTTGTTGGGCAGTGCAAAGATAACAGATAAAACTGGCCCCTACTTGTAGAACTTACCTAACCATGATGAATTGTTAGCAGACTCACTTCTCACAATCAGGAGAGCAAAAAAAAAAAAAGTCTTATTAAACTCTGCTCACTACTACAAGGTGAAACATATGTGCAGTGTATAAGGTCTAAAAGTTGTAATGACTTTGTGATGGGGCAAAAGGTGACAGGAGTCTTATTTCTGAAGGGTATTTGTACATTGAAGGAAATGGCACACTTATCCCCAGGCAGACCCATTTGTATATGTCATTTAAAAACAATCAGAAAAAAAATAATTTCTACTCTGCTAAAATACTTTGATCATTGTGTACTTAATGGGGTTCCTGTTTAAGAGCAGCCATCATTAGTCTATAATATGTTTCCTATTTCTCTGGAAGTAAGACAGGGAAGGCAGAAGAAACATCCATCTTCACTAGTCTTTGGAAATATCAAAAATAATTGACTAGCTCCGTCTTCTGTGATGGCTCAGTGACCACTAACTGTGACTATTTGCATAATAGTCAACTCTTCACTTCTGTAGTGATAACTGTTTGTATCTGATTAAAATTAAGACTGTTTTACTTCTCTTGACTTTTCCAGAAGTTGCAAAAATTGAGATTTGCTGTTTGGCTTTAACCAAACAAATGCACACAGGGGGATAACAATATGCTGAGTTTATGCAGATTTTACAACACGAATCTGAATAAAATACCCACTAATAGATCCTTAAGGAGTAATAAACACACATGAATTTTCCTTAGTTGCACTTTAAAGTGATTTTAACATACTACTAGACCTTAACAATAATATTTAATTGACAAGATTATGCATTTGTATGGATTGAAAAGGTGGTAGATATCTAATTCCAAATGAACCATAAATTTCACTTTTGCATAACATGTTTTATTAATTTCTTTATAGCCAGGATGTTCTACTTCCCTCCTAGTGAGAGTTTCTTAAAACATAGTAAGATAATTTAAACAGATTTAATTACCATTTATCATTCTTTTTAACTTTATAAGGTAATCTGAATTCTGTCTTCCCAGATTCTTGTGCCATGTGGCTGGGACACAGACAATAGGACAGTACCCCCAAGGACTTATTTTCCTTTAGATTCTACTCCTCTTCAATATGAGTCTTCCCTATTCCTGTGGGATAGCCTGCTGACGCCATTCAAACCTATGCTAGTCAGTTGCATGCTGGAAGCAAGTATGGAGATCACAATACAGTCTGATAGACGCAGTAGAAAAGGAGGAGTACCGACATGCCTGCCTTCTGTCTGAGAGAACTCAGGGGACAATAGTGTAAGGGATCCTGTGGGCACAGAATACATCTTGTCACTTCTGAGTGGACATACATAGGAAATCCTAGGTTGCCAAGGTTAGTAGCAAGTCCTCTGTTCCATCTAAGTCTTGGAAGTTGGCTTGTTGAGGAGGACTGTATTGGGTCACAGAGAAAGCAGTCTTTTGGAGACTAATCTAATCCAATCCAGTTCAGTCACTTAACTGTGGTTTTGTTTTGTCATCCGTAAAATGACCTCTAAGGTCCTTTCCATTTCAAAATACATGACCATGAACATTTTATTGAGCACATGCTCCATGTGTGGTACTCCTAGGTATTAAGGGTACAAAGACAAAAGGTAAATAGTTCCCATCCTCAAGGATCTTGGGGTCTACTCGGATTCTCCTGGATCCTTGTATTCGTTGGACCATAGAGCTGGAAGGGACCTCATTGGACATCTAGTCCCATCCCCTCATTTTAGGGAAGTGGGCTGAAAAGGCTAAATGACTTGCCTGAGGTCATGGGGGCAATGACATTAAAGGAAGAATTTGAACCCAGGTCCTCTGGCTACAGAGCTGATGCTCTTTTCACTGTGTATGGAATTGGCAAGTGAACTGGCTAAATTGGAGAAGAGTATAAATAAATTATTACCCCCTTGAGTATCATGGGACAAGATTAGGTCCCCAAAATGCAAACCACGGGTTTACTTTCTTCCTGGAGCATCAGATTGATACAATAGAAATGTTCAAATGAAAAGGGGAAAACCCTTTATGCATTCTTTTGAAAATGAAGTATTTAAACAGCTCTCATAGAAGCAAAAGCGGGAAAATGATGGCGCTTGACGACTGATGCTCTTGTGAATCATGGACATGTTGGCCCTCTTTGAAAAGATGCTGCTCCAGTAAGCTCATCTGGCATGAGGGGAATTTTAAAAGAGGTATTATTAACACGAAGGACAACTAGCTCTTTTAGAGCTATTAACATCTCTCTGAATATACCCAAAGAAGATTTTAAAAATGTGTTGCTGACCTGATAGATGGAGCCATTATGATCTTACTGTTAAAGATCATTTCTCTCCCGTGTAACTGGAGAAGGGGGTTGGAAAGTGCTAGGCTGTGAGGAGGATTGGAAATGTCTCTCCTAAAGGTGAAGCCAGCAGATAGAGTCCAGTTACTCAATTTGCTTGTCCTACCTACCCTTCGTAATAAGGAGCTGAGGATCAGGGATGAGGGCCGTGAAGGGGGTGCAGGGCAATTGATGCCTGTGATCTAATCTTCTTTTTCTATGGGAAATGTTTTGGACATTTGATTAAGCAGTTTATTTAATTGTCCAAATTATCAAAGAAAAGGAAAGCTTTAAGAGGAGTGGACACTCTCCTTTTAAACACTCCAAAAGTGAAGTGATGAAAGTTTTGATGACATTTTGAAGAGGGTGCTTTTTTAAATGGATATAGCCTGTGCTCAGAATACCAGGTGACCATGTGTCTGCTCCTTTACAGAGGGTTTGGAAAGGAGAACTAACAGGACTTCATAAGTCCCTAAAGAATTCCTGCCCTATCCTCTTCAGAGATAGACATTAATAGTGTTTAAAAAAAGGAGGAGGACTTTTTAAACATCATCTTGATGGGCCCAGTCTATTTAACTCTAGCTTTTGATAGTAGGATTTGGAGGTAAGAGTCAGGGGCAAGGTTATAACATCCAACAAGAAAAATAATGAGGGTTTTCTTTCCTATAGAATCATGCAATTACAGTGTGTGTATGTGTGTATGTGTATGTATGTGGGGAGAACTATATATGAGTGTATGAGGGGGAGTGCACAGATACCAGAATGGGGCCCTGGGGCTCTAAGGATTTCACTGTGTTTTCTTGGAACTTCTGGAGCTTTGGTCCCTGGGAATTATTCTTCTTAAAATCTCTGTTTTGTTCCCTTCTTCCAAGGAAACTTGATTACCTGGAATTGAGATGATATTCCCCTTGGTAAGCTGAAGGATTTGTTCCTTGGGGATTTGTTAAATACAGTAAGCATGGATTAGTTCTAATATATACAAATTGAATTAAATTCAGTTCAGCAGTTCAAAACTGCTTGGGTACTTTATCCTGCCCTCAAACAGCTTATATTCTGTTGGGATGGAAGGAGTTACCACATACATAGAAAATTTATTACAAATATAACACACATATAGTTATATATACAATATGGATACATGCAATATAATGTATAATTACATATTGCAAGTTTGTAACGTATTTTATCATATTCCATATAAAGATATATATACATAATATAGATATACAAATGTAAATGTATATATAAAATTTATGGGAGAAAGTAGAAGTCTAATATGGAGGACAGTTTGTTAACAATGGGATAGGTATTCCACAGGGTACCACACAAGAGTAGGGAAGGGAAAGGTAGAGTCATGGGAGTGATAGAGCTCACTTGGAAGGGTATGAGGGATTAGAGAGTGGTAAAAAGGGAAGAGAGTTTTAGCTTAACCAATAGAAAATTTGGTCTCTTAGTTAACAAGTATTTACTAAGGGTCTGCTGTGTGCCATTCGGGAGTAGATTTTTGTACCCTTCATAGTAGCAACACTAATGATTTGATTATCAATTAATACATGAGAAAGAGGTGGAAAACCAGGGGCAGGGAGAAGATACTCATGTGGTGGCAGGTATCCACAAAAATTACTTTGTTTCATAGCTGAAAAGTTCTTTAGAGGCCATTTAGTTCAACCAATAACCGAACAAGAATCTCTACCTATCGGGAATTGCTCATCCAACCTTGACCTAAAGACCTCTAATTAGAAGAGAAATTAAATAATTTTTAAAGGCAGCCCATTCCACTTTTTAATGTCCTTACTTATTAGCTTTTCCTCATTTAAATATTCTATTGAATTTGTAATTTCTTTGATTTGAGAGTTCCCTCCAGTAATGCATATTTCAGTCCACCTATGCCTGCCCATCCCAGACAACACTTGCTCATGTCTTTTCCTAAGTTCACCATAGGAGTCTGGGGTCAGGGATAGATCCAATGTACTGAGGTGCCTTTGTTGACTTCCCTGATATCACGAGGGCAACAATGCAGCACTCTGTTTACCTGTCATCCCTCACCCTCACTACATCATCAGCTTATTTTCTCTATCATTCATTTCCTCAATGACATCTTTTACTTTCATTCTTCACATTTCCTTGTGAGTTATAGTTTGTAGCCTATTCACACCCGCCATGTATCTCTCTGTTGTGCTTTGTGTGATACTCCTTTTTAATTCTTCAGATGGTTGTATTCCATATTTTGTTGTCATGCAACAACATCAATAAAATATTAGTATTAAAAAATGGGTTTTTATTTCCAAAGGAAGTGTTGGAATTAAAAGATTTTTGCAATTTCCAGGAAACAATTTAAACCAGTCTCTTTCTTGGATATAGCTTTGAGTCCAACTCATGTTCAAATCTCTGTCATATATATATATCTACATATATCTACATATATATGCTTATAGTGTATTGTGTATGTGTGTATCTCTCTCTCTCTCTCTGTGTATATATATATATGTATACAGACACACAGTTTTTGGTCCATCTAAATTGAATGTCATCATCTGGGCAATAAACATTCCTCATCCATTTAGTCTTCCCTGTGTTGAAGGTTAAGTCAAACTCTTTGAGTGGTTATAGGTGGAGGATTTGCAGTATTCTGGGACTTAATGCAATGTTTTCCACAAGCATGTGGCACCTTACTTTTCACAGTGAATTGTTTTTCATTCTGGGTTCTATACTTTAACTCCTCTATCACAGTGATAAATACCTCTGGTGAGTATACATCTTCCTGTTCTGTGCCATGCCTTATGCTTATGATCAGAGGGTCACTGAACATCTATTTCTCTTATTATGTGTTTTAAGGAATCTTGAACGATTTTGGTATATTACTGGGAGACATCTCATTGGAAAAGTGCCTCTAGAGGCTGATATCATTTTGCTCTATTGTTTTTCTTTCATTCTTTCATCATATCCATCTAAAATTTCCTCTAACCTTTCTACCCTTTGCTTTTCATTCTACCATCTGGGGCCAGGCAGAACAAGTCTAAAACCTCTTCTATGTGAAATAACTTAAAATACTTTTTCCTTACTACATACTCAACTGTAGCTATCATCTTTTGTTTTTCCCGTTTTTCATGCATTTCTTGCATCTCTCTCATTTCTCTTCCCAGTTTTTCCTCCACCTGTCTAACTTGATTTTCAAAATCCTTTTTGAGCTCCTCCATGGCCTGAGCCCATGGGGTATCTATTTCAGATATTTGGGATACAGAGGCTTTGACTCCTATGTCTTTACCTGATGGTAAGCAGATCTCTTCGTCTTCAGAGAGGAATGGCGCAATCCTCTGGTCACCAAGAAAATAACCTTCTATGGTCTTAGTTTTTTCCCCTTTTCTGGGCATTTTCCCAGCCAGTTACTTGAC
>CM053772.1:237038542-237164271 GCA_028658325.1 Potorous gilbertii | reverse complement strand
CCCTGATCCTCCCCTTTCTAAGTGACTCCTCGATCTTGGGCAAAAAAAATGCCACCTCTTTCTCCTGTTATAGTATAGTCTCCAAAAAATTCTCCCATGTGTCACATCTCATTTGGTTTTTTTCATTGCTTGGCTTGAAATAATCTCAAATTTTCTGGAATATTGAAGAAAGGACTAATCCCCCAACTACTAGGACCCTCTCTTACTACTAGTAGTTATTTTGGATTTTTTTTTCTGTCTATCCTGTATGTTATATACATAATATGTACAATTATATAACATTTTATAGGCATACTATATATATACAAAATATTTTCCATTCTGAATATATATAGTAACTAACCTGTGCTTTCAAGTGTTAGAAATCTTTCTTTTGATTTTCAGAATGTTATTTTTAAAATTGAATACTTAATTTTTAATAAGTACATACATGTCATCTTTCCCAATAGAATGTACACTCCTCAAAAGAAAGGACAGTTTCATTTTATTCTTGTGTTCTCAGGGCCTAATAGAGTGCCTACCAAGCCTGGTGCACTGCAGGCCCTTATAATGTTTGTTGATTGATTGATAGACTGCCTGGGGTCCCAGCATCCCAACAAGTCCCTCTCCTAGGCAGCTATCACCATTTCCTCCCAAACAAACAGAGCAAGGCCCACGGTTGGTAGTCTAGGCACAAAGGGAAACTATTCCACGAATGACTTGGGCCAGCAGCCTTCTGGGTGGGAGGGTGACTTCCAGCTCCTTAGGCAGTCACTGAGGATCGCCCCATCAACCCGTGCGGGTTTGAGTCCAGCCACGGGCTTCTGGCATCACCCTGAGGCTGCAGAGGTACAAGGACTCCTTTCAATGAGCCATCAGGAGGAACCCCACAGCTCCCCATCAGCCTTGAAAGTCTAGGCCTGAAGTAAACCACAGAAAGTTGTGCCCCTGCCACTTCCTCTACCTTCTTTAAGAAACATCTATTTGCATTCTCTTGATGTTCCCCAGTGCAAACTTTAGGGTCCCCTCTAGGCTTTCCCCTGTTTCAGGACCAACAGACCTTCCAAGCGTTCTTTGTATATGTCACAGACTGTGAAGGGCAGTAACCAAGTCCAGCAGCACCATCGATGAACAGTAGAAGATGGTCTATAGCCTTTCCTGGGTCCAGAGAAAACTAACATTATTTTACAAGCAGCTCCATAAATGTGAAATGCCTACAGCTGAATTTCAGGCTGTTCAAAAGGTGGGCCCCATGCAAAGTGCAAATGGAAGTTTCTTAGATGGTGCTTGCAAGCAGAGTTCCACGCGAAAACCCACCACGAGGGAGTTTCCTCCTATAAAAAAGGGTGGCTTTAAAGAAATAGGGGTGGCAAGAAACATGGTCTAATAGGCAGAGGTCTGGGCCTGGAGTCAGAAAGGAGAGTTCAAATCCTTTGTCAGGAATATCAGCTGTAGAATCAGGAGTAAACTCGTCACCTTCTAACGTCTTGATGTTCCCATCTGTAAAATCAGGATAACCATTACTACAGTATCTATCTCTCATGGTTGTTGAGGGAATCAAAGTAAATAATGTGCAGCTAAAGTTTTGTTCATGACAGAAATGCTAGCTATGTCACAGCTAGCATTTAATAATAATAGCTCTATAGCAATATAATATGAAAACATTAGGGGAAATGAAGGGAAGAATAAGCACAGACAAAAAGGAAGCAAAATTATCACTATATATATATATATATAATATATATATATATGATGGTTTACTTAAGAGAACCCAATAAAAATTATTGTAGTAATTGTATTGTAATAACTTACGTAATTGATGTAATAACTTTTGGCAAAGTTTCAAGATAGAAAATGAATACACCTAAAAACACCAAATTTCAAACCAATCGAGAAGAGATGGAAAGAAAAAAATGTCATTTAAGTAATTACAGCATGAATAAAATACTTGGGAGGCTACCTACTAAGGCACACACAGGGACTCTATGAATATAGCTAGAAAATACTACAGAAATAAAGACAGATGTGAATAACCAATAAATGTTCATTGCTCATGGGTAGACTGAGCCAATATAATAAAATGGCAATAACACCTAAATTAATTTACTTATTAGGTGCTATCACACTCAAACTACCAAAGGATTATGTTATAGAGCCAAAAGAAAATAACAATACAACCCATCTAGAGGAATAAAAGGTAATGAATCTTAAAGGAAAGGATGAAAATAAGTAAAGAGGAAGTGAACCTAGTAAGAATGGATTTCAAATTATACTATAAAGCAACAGTTATCAAAATAACTTGGTACTGGTTAAAAAGCAGAGAGATCACACAGGGGAACAGATTAAGGACATAATACACAGAAGCAAACGAATCTAGTAGTCTCACACTTAATAAATCAGAGATTCCAACGATAGAGGAAGTGCTCACTAATGGACAAAAACTATTGGGAATGCTGGAAAGCAGTCTGACAGAAAACAGACAGACTCATATGGATAAAAGACTTAAATATGAAAGGTTATATCACAAACAAATTTGAGGACAAGGAAGAAATTGCCTTGAAGATCTATGATAGAGCAAGAGTTCATGGCAAAAGAAGAAGAAAAGACTGGACAACTATGTTTTCCTCAAATTAAAACACTTTTTGTACAAACAAAACCAATGCAACTAAAATGAGAAAAAAAATTTTTTTTAAATATTTACAGCAAGCTTCTCTAATAAAGGTCTCATTGCCAAGATACATATGAATTTATTTAAATTTATGAGAATAGGAACCTTTCCCAATAGATAAATATCCAAAGAAAATGGAGAGTTTTCATAGAAAAAAATCCAAGTTATTAACAAGCATATGAAATAATGTTCCAAATCACTAACAATTAAAAGAATACAAATTAAAGCTACTCTGAGGTTCTAGCTCACACTCATCAGCAAACAAAAGGACTTCAGGAAGACAGGAATATTATTAATACACTGTTGGTAGAACCGTGAATTATTATAGCCTTTCTCAAAAGCACTTTGTGACTGCCCCCAAAAAGTCACTCTACCATGATTTTGACCAACAATATTACTAATAGTCCTGAATGATCAAAGATAGAAGGAACCCAGATGTACACAAATTTTTAGTATTGGCAGAGAACTGCTAACTAAGGGGATGCTGCTCAGTTGGGGAATGGCTAAACAAATTACGACATATGCATGTAATGCAAGGTTGTTGTGCCATAAGAAATGACCAAAGGGCCTTCTCAGGGTTTTAGAGAAACCTGAAAAGACTTTATGAAATGCTGTGAAGTCGGGAGAGCCAAACCAGCAGCATTGTAAAGATAGCTGTGAAATAGTCAAGAACTCTGTTCAGTGGATTGACTAGTCATGAGTCTTTCTAGACTTTCTACTCAAAATGCAAAGTAAAACATGCAATTTTGGATACGGACAATGTAAGAGTCTGTTTTGCTTGCTTGTGAATCTGTTGCAAAGGTTGTTTTTTGGTTTTGTTTTTTTTTTTAATTTGAAAGGAAGGGGAGAGAGAGGGAAAAGAAATGCTTCTTAATGGAAAAAAGTAAATTAAAGTAAAAGTTAAATTAACATTTTAAACATAAACTTTAAATGGCTACATTATGTCAAGTTGTCATTAAGTGACCTTTGTCAGGGTGGATATTTTCCATTATGACTCCCCTATCAGACATCCAAAACTTGTAATGGATTGAAACAAATTTGAGTAAGGCCCATTCCTCTATGCAGAAATAGCCAAAGAGTAAGAATAAGGAAGTCTGGGGGGAGAGGGAACAAATTATCAATGGCCACCTGAAAAACTGCTCAAACTCTCCAATTTTAGTAGGAATGCAAATTAAAACAACTCCAAGGTGTTACCTTTCACCTATGAAATTGTCAAAGTATCTGAAATGATCCAATTCAGTTTTTTAAAATGAAGTCTCCAAAAGCTTCCCTAAAACAGGCTTTTTCCCACTGAAAACTGGCCTTCTTTTCCCATTCTCCAGGCCTGCCTCTTTGGGAAGGAAGGAAGTGCGCAGCCATGCCCACATGCACAACCTCTGATTCCCTCCATGCCCCTGCCCTAATTTGTGTGGCTTGGACCTCCTCCAAACGCTCCGTCTGACTCTGCGGTTTTGTATTTGAGATCCCATGTCCTGATTCCCCTGATTGACAAACAGATTCAGATATGAAAACAAACAGTTACCTGCATGTAATTGGTTTCTGACAGCTGCAGCTTTTACACTTTCGATTCAGGGTGGAGGCTGCCTCTTAGACAAGCCTATTGCACCAATTTTGATCCTCCACGGGAGCCTGTCTCTACAGCTCTACTTACTCAAATATTCAGTAACCAGGGCCGTAGAGACAATTGCCACATTTTGTAAATGACACTTCTGCATTCTGATTATTTTTCCCCTCCATTAACTGAATTATTTTTTTTTCTAAATACACTGGGTTTCAGGTTTCCAAACTGATGTGCCTTCTAATTAAATGCAGAACATTCCCCAACTCTCTTTCTAGGAGAAGTCCACTTTTTTTCCTCTCTCTTGATTTAACAGGCAGCATAATACCTTCATTGGTGGATTAAAATGTTTGACTAGAAGTAAAACCTATTATTATATTTTTTTTAGTGATTTGGTCTCAAATAATGTCTGTTGAATAATGTGAAGTATATCCTACCGTTTGCACTACAAGCTACTACTTGCATCCTGCAAACAATCACAGCTCCCAATGCAAAGGCAGAGAAGAGACTGGGACTTGAGCATCTTAAAATTCCTGTGGAAATCAAGTGCATTTTAAGTATCAGGTCTGATTATTTAATCAGACAACTTGCATTTTTGCCCTGGCTAATTTTGAAGGCTGATAATATTTTACTCATAAAATAATTGTGCACCTGTTGTGATGGAAACCTATTCAAACAAATGTTAATCGCAATGCTACCCTTAAAGCCAGGAAACATGGGCCTCTCTTATTATTTCTAGATGAGGCAACAAAGCTTTTTTAAAAATCCCTGGGAGCAGATCTGGTCTTATATCTCCTATCTTCTCCAGCCCTCAGAGAGGACTTGAAGACCATTATTAAGAACATGTTCTAACAAATAGGGGCATAACGACCTGAGAGGGAACTGGGCCCAGATGATGTCCACAGAACAAAGTGACTAGGAAGTAAGTGCTCCCTTCCCATGTCAGATCCTGATCCCCCACCAAACTATTTTAATGACAGCAAATAGTTTCCATGAAACACTGGTCTTTTCCTTACTAGCTTTTGATCAAAGTAGAAAACGAAAAGTAGACCCTCAGAGCCCTCCCTCCTCTAGCACTTTCGTCATCTGTCGACCCTTTTAATGCTAAAGGTCTGTTTGCTCACAAAATACCCCCAAGCTCAAAAACACCCATGGATGGAGGGACAGAGAGAAAAGCCCAGACCTTTTTCTGCTGGGGCTTCCTATCATTTCATTCAGACTTGCTGGGAAGCACCAATGTGTTTCTGTTCAGCCAATTTCCAGGTGCAATCAACTCCTAAGTACTAGAAAGAGGCTTGAGGAAGGAGGATTTGGCCTGAAAGTTAAATTGAACTAAATTTTAAGCTCAGTTACACACAGCTTCCTTTGGGTTCTGCAATACAGTAGGAGTAGAAAGCAAAATTGGTCGAGAGTCCTTAATGGTTGTATTTAAAATGTAATTTTATCTAAAATTCCCTAAACTCAGAAACTCTATACTTTGCAGGGCCTATTCCACTCGCATTTTACCTTTGCTAATGCAAGACAACACGTTTCTCATCAGAGTTCAGAAAAAGCATGAATCGTTTCCCCACAGCCTAACCTCTCTGTAGTCTGCCTGCCTTGTCAGTAACTTTGTGCAGACATTTGGACTGAAGGGGAATCACGAATAAACTGAATAATTGCATCAAATTTCGTCAGTGGATTAAATATGCACTCAGTAGTAATTACTAACAGTAGCAACACATTAAAAAATGCAGAGAATAATGTACAATTTATGCTTATTTCAAGAGCCCTATTCATAAAAAACACCATTTGGGTGAAAATACACGCATTTTATTGAGTGGGTAGACTGGGCAATTTTTTCCTAATTCAGAGACAAATGACCTAAATACTGAGCATGTGGGAGGTCTACTACTCTAGGTATTGGAGTACTGGAACTTTTTTCCCCCATTTATCATCATCCAGGTACTAGATCTGACATCAAGATAACATTAGAGGAGCAAGCCCTCTCTAGACACAGGAAAAGTCCAGAACACACATTGGCTCTCAGGAAATGCCAGTTGCTTGAGGGCAAAACAAAGGACATGCTTTCGAAGCAGCACAGAGAGGAGCACACCATAAGCTCACATCTCTACTTGGCACACTAAAGGCTTTGTGCACAAAATCTGGACCTATGATGGCTCAGAAGAAAAATTTTCACCTTGGGAAATGATTGTGGCTTATTCTTTGGTGCTACTCACAAGGCCCAGTTGTGGACTCCCACAAGAGGGGCAGTTCCTAGGTGACCGTCAGCATCTTTCGACATAGTCCAATACTGGGAAGAAAGCTCCCACTGCTAACTACAAAGGAATTTTGGTTTAGACTTGAGAAAACAACTGTGGAAGGGATAGAAATCTATTAGATCAGGATCAGTCCTGAGGCACCAAAGCAAAGGGAAAGAAAGAAGTGGTTAAATCTTACTGTTTTTTATTGTTGGGTAGTTTCAGTTGTATCTGACTCCTTATGACCTTATTTGGGGTTTTCTTGGCAAAGATACTGGAGTGGTTGACCATTTCCTTCTCCAACTCATTTTACAGAGGAGGTAACTGAGGCAAACAGGGTTAAGTGACTTGCCCAGAGTCATACAACTAGTAAGTGTCTGAGGCCAGATTTGAACACATGAAATTGAGTCTTCCTGAATCTAGGTCCAGCAGTCTATGCACTATGGCGTCACCTAGGACAAATTAATCTCAGAGGTATGAGAATCACACACTTTGAGAATTGAAAGGGGTCATAGGAAAGTCATCTTGCCAAATCCATACCTAAGTAGAGATGGTCTCTGCAACTTCTCAGACAAGTAATCATTCACCTTCCCTCTGAAGGTTTTTGGTTATGGGCTGTTCACAACTTCTACAACAGTCTTCTCCACTTCAAGACTGCCCTAATCATTAGGATAGTTTTCCTAATATTAATCTGAAATCTCCCTCTGTAATTTTTATTACTTCTAGCTTTGTTTTCTATGGTCAGAGAGGATTTGTTTAATCTCTCATTCTCAAAGCAGTTTTTCTAGTACTTATAGGTTATGATCATGCCAACCCCATCACCACCATCATTTTCTCTTCCCCCAGCTAAGCATACTTTGCTCCTTCAACTGCTCACAGAAAATGAGTTCCAGTCACTTGAACACTGGTTGCTATCCTTTCAACATGCTTCCACTTTTCAACGTTCTTTCTAAGGTGCAGTACCCCAAACTGGATGCCCACAATACTCCATATATGGTCTGGAGAGGGCAAAGGACAAAGAGACAATCACCTCTGTCACTCAGGACATGATGCATGTACTAAATATAGTCTAAGATTACATTAACTTGTCAGCAAGCTTGTGAAAGTAGCAGTGTTAGTGTTTACACTAGATAGCAGAACTCATACTGACTGTAGGGTGAAGAAATAAATGAGATCTCCAGTTTAGAGAAGAATTTTGGCTAGAGTGTCATGGCAGAAAGCCATTGACTAATCCTTCAGACAAGCCATTGACTAGAACCCATTTCAGATCCTTGTCAGATTTGGTCAAGGTCAGATTCAATGGACAAGTTCCACAAGCCAGATAGTAAACACAGACACACCAACAACACTCTGGATAGTCTTTAAAGAATTACTCTGGATCTTACATGCTTGGTCAAAAAACTTAACTCAATTCAGCAATTTAAAAAAAATTCCTATGTGTATATGCAGGACTGGGCAAAATAATTAAGTTTAAATAAGGGATGGTCCTGTTTTGAATGGTGCTTACTTTCCTAGAATAATGTGAAGAAATGTGCAATGTAAGATAAACATCAGTTCTATAAATGCCAAGTAGTCCCATACCCATGAATCCAGGCAGTAGCATATCTTCACTGTCCGCAAGTACTTATCTATTATCATCCTGAATCCTCTCTATGAAAAAAGACATCATATCAAACCTTTCCTTGCCAACCCATTCCAATGCTGACAACCTTTATTTCTTTGTTTTTTTCCTGGGGATTCTCATCAAATATATCACAAAGAATCGATCACAACTCAGAGGGATAGAAATGTCCATTGTAAGAAGTACTACAGGTCAAACACTTGCACAAACAAGTATGTGCTCAGGTACCAAAGTCCAATTTAGAGCACATGAAAAACAAGTAGACAAGATAGGACATGAAACCAATCAATCAACATACATTTATTAAGGGCCTACTATGACCAGGCAAAAGACAATCCCAGCCCTCAAGAAATCTGGCCTTCCAATGGGGGAGAAGACATGCAGACCAATATATACAGAGCAAGCAATATATAGACTGAATAGAAAGTGATTAACAGAGGGAATTAAGAGAGAGTGAGGAAGGCTTCCTGTAAAAAGTGGGATGTTAATTGGGACTCAAAGGAAGGCAGAATGGTAGAAAGAGCATTCCAGAGATGGCAAAGAGCCAGAGAAAATGCCTGGAATGAGGAAATGAAGGGTCTTCTTGGTGGAACATCCAGGAGATATACACTATGCAAATGTTTCCTAAAGAATGTACACATATACATATATGTTCATACACATTTATACATACTTTTTGTATCAAATAGATATTTCTATCGATAACTATTTTCTCACCTGAGCTCCAGTCTGACATCGACCAATTGCAATGAGCTCAAAACTTACAAGTACACAGACAGAAACAAGTCTATAAAGAAACTTACTGTTATTGTATTGGTAAAAAGGAAAGTTATTTTATATTGTTTTATATTTATAAAATTTTATGCATTTATATTTGCTTTTATATTTCTATTTTACATTATCATTTTTTTAGCACAGTACAAATAGTTCCTAGGATCAGAAATTTAGAGCTAGGAAAGAACTGGGTGGGGGGAGCATTGAGTAGAACCCCTTCATTTAATAAATGAAGAAACTGTGGTCCAGAGAAGCTGTCAGTCATACAGTTAATAGATATCTTAGGCAGACTTTAATTCAAGTCTTCCTGCTTCAAGTGCAGTGCCCTATCTACTACATCAGCTTTGTCAAGCTGAGTGATCATCTGTGATGATCTAATGGCATGTCCTCATCTTAGAGATGAAGGGACTTAGACCATGCAAGAGTAGTGTATGATCTTCAGGGTTCAGATCCCAGCTCAGGTGTTTCAATAACCTCATGCAGTGTCCTTTTCCAATGAAACTGCATTTCAGCTATTTTACCTGGTATGTAACTGTGCAGACTCTTTATTATTTGAATTTGTTGCGAATACTACTAATTTTATCATGTTTCCCCCTTTTATGAGGAAAGATCTCATGGTGTTACAGATTGAGACAGCAGATTTTAAAGACACAGAAGATTTCCTCATTCCACCTCTCCACAGTGTAGTCTTAGGAATCTAACACACAGAGCCAGTAATCTTGGGGTGTCCTATAATGCCAACCCTGAGGATAAAACTTCAAACTCTGATGTTACTATGTCAGCCTGATGCCACTGGTCACCCCAATATGATTCATATGTCAATCAGTTTGTGATATGTATGTGTGCATATATATATATATGTATGTATATACGTATGTATGTATATATATGAGAGAGACAGAGAAAGACAGAATTAAGCATAGATATAGAATATCTATGCCTATGCCTGTCTCTCTTTTAACCCACATCATCTCCATGAAAATGTCTGGAGTTCAGTGAAGAGCAATCCCCCTCCCCCCCACCCCAGAAGTGAAAGTCCATCCTTCCAGACTTAGTCAAACACACAGCTCCAGTATACAGTTTCCTTCCTTCTGCTCAGGAGTATCACAGATGCCCTGCGAGCTACCATTTCCTGGTAGACAATCTGAATGGCTTCCAGGAAATTGCTAATGACCCTCATTTTACTTAAAAACCAGGCTGTAATTAGTAATAGCTTTTCTTCTCCATACCAGATATAATGCTTATTTTAATCAGAGTAATCAGGAGAAAAATGTAAAATGTCTTGTTTCCCAGTCTATCAAAAGGTATTCTTTCATTTTTAGGTTGGTATGTCACCAAACATACTAATACATATTGAATGCAGTCATAATTGTGCGAGACTACTTTTTTTTAATCTTTTCGTTCCCAACCATTCTACTCCCTTCTTTGTTAAAGCTTGTCACTTGTTACTCAGAACTCAGAAGGCTTTCTTAATGGTGTCAACAGAAATATTTCAGCCTCGTAAAGCCACCATAAGAGAAGATAGTGGAGAAATCTGGCAGCCGAAACACTTCTATGAAAGGGCGATTTTTAAAGTATGGTTTTGTTTTACGTGCCTTATTTACCTGTTAACATAGTCTATCAAAGACACATGAATGTTTCAGATTCTTCCCCAATTAATTTAAGATATTCTTTAATGTGATCACTGATACCAGCCAGGGATGCTTCTTAGCCTGTGTAATATTTATAATAAGGGCCAGTTATTAAACTTCAGTATTTTCTTTTATGTGTACATTGATTTCACTAATTAGATCCAACTGATCTTTCCCCCTGCAGATTGATTTTTTTAATCCTCACAGTTAACAATGATTCTAATGTATCATAACACTTTAGACCTTAATCATATAGCGGGGCTTTGCTCGTAGCTTTTGTTTGAGTTTTAATTAAGAAGACCTCGTGTCTCCAGCCCCGAGTAGGGGGAGGTTTTAATTGCCTGCATGTATATCACACAGACTTCAAAAGGAGGAAAAGATGTTTATAAGAGAGAGCACAAAGGGGGGCTCAGAAATGTCTGCAGCCATACAAAGCAGGGATAATTAAAAACCTATGGGTGCGGCTGTGATAAAAAGCACGTATATTTATTTCTAAAACTAGCTGCTGTGTGCCCTCATTGTTTGCAGAAGAAAAGTGAGGCAGGCAGTAGACTGGGAAATCATCTCATGCTATTGATTACAGGGGTGTCAACAGAATATTCAGGGAGTCAAGTCAATTCATCTCAATAAGCGTTTATTGAGCATTTGCCGTGAGCTAGCCACCGTGGTAGACAGGGGATACGTGCTGCCCTCAGGGAGTCCACAGCCTAACCTTATATAGAGAAATGGAAAATGGCCTTATGATGCTGCCAAATTTTACTCCACTTTCTGTGTGGTGAGAATCTTGACTTCTTCATCATACTTGCTTTGTAATTTTGTATATGTGTTTTTTGGCCCCAATCACTTCTTGTCATGGATAGGGTGGTAGGTACATCAGGTGTCAGTGAGCCCTGGGTTCAAATCCTCCCTCTGACATTTACTATCCATGTTGCCATAACCAATTCACTCAACTTCTTTGAGGCTCAGTTTCCTCATTTGTAAAATGAGGGGGTCAGGCTAGATGACTTTTAGTTCCAAATCTATGATTCTAATAACAGTGTAAAAGTATGAGTTTAAAAGATCTATAATTTCATCATTGAAAATGACAGTTTGAACCCTCCAAATGTTAGAAAGTGGTCTTCATGGGTTGCTATGGCCAACAAACAACATGGTCTGATAACAAGTCTTCTGGTATTAGGCCTTTCCTTTCTTCATTGACTTGTGCCGGTCCTTGAAGGGCAGATAGCCATACAATCCATTGTCCAACTATAGGCAAAGTCTTCCTAGTAGCCCAAGACTTGATAAGAACCTGACAGCAATCAGTACACATGCTCCTCTAGCATTGGCTCTCCTGCCATGCCAGGGGGAAGCATCAAAAGAAAATGATCTTTCTTAAATGGAGAAAGAGCTACATGCTAACTTCCCTGCTTCCTCACCCCTTTAAGATTTAGGTTTTTTTGGCTTTTTTTTTTACATCAAAAACACTGAACCTTAGAAAGACTACATCATACTGTTGGAAGAAAGTCTTTGAGACTCAGACACATTGTAAATAATAACAGGCAGCACTCTCACTTGGTCTCCTTTTATATGCATTTTAGGTATTTTTTAAACATAGGGGCTAAGAAACCAAAATCAAAACAAGATGGGATCTTTTTAGCCTACTTTCTCTTTGCTTATTGGTCAGTAGAGTAGCAATGGGTCTCCTCAGAAATACTGTCCAAATCACTGTATTTTTAAATTTTTAATAATCTACATTAGAATCTGTATTATAATAATCTACATTTATTTTCCCTCTCTATATTAGTAAATTACTGCTTCATTACCACCATCATCACCCCTCCAAGATCCCCCAAATTAGCTCACTGTTGTAGTTTTTTTAATGTTGAAAAGTAGTATGGATATGGTTTTATCAATGGGAAAGAACATTAAAGAAAACATAGTACCATTTGTTTTGCGGCAGCACCCCAAAGATCACCGGGCCTTTCCATCTAACTAGTAGCTGAAGTATCCTTTACATGCCTCCCCTTCAGAATGGGAGCATCCTGAGTACAGGCACAGTCTTCCTTTTTCTATGTGTATCTCTAACACTTAGCAAAGTGCTTTGCACACGGTGATCATTTAATAATACTTTTTTATTCTCTTCTGCATTCATTTATGTATCCATGCTGCCTACTTTTCTAGTTCTTTCCAATGAGGCTTGATGAAGCAACTGCCTTAGACTTAGGAATGGCCCTTCAAGAAACAAACTTCTCCCAACGTTTAAAAATTATGAAGGAGAAGATGATGGACATAAAAAACCAATGGATTATTTTTAAATGAAAGCCAAACTATGACAGGGGTATGTATTGTCCTAGAGAAGAGAGACAAAATGTGCCACAAACTCACAATGTCCAGAAATAAAGTTGATGATCTCACAGTGTAGGTGAGCAGCAAACAGCCGCAAAGCCCAAGCTTAATGGGCAGGTCAGCTGTGCCCTGGGCAGGATGCACCCAAGCCCAAGACTTGCTGAGAGGCCAATCCTGACCCTTTGGTGATAACAGAACTGCTTAAGTTACTTAAAGAATGACCTTCACCATCTGATCTTCAAAGACCTATCAGAGATTGAAAAAGACCATGACCGGCTGCAGGAGCCAAGCAGCTACATGATGCCTGCTGTTCTGCCCTGCTCCCAAGATTTATGTTTGCAGCTGAGCCTGAAAACTAAACCAGGCTCTCTTTTGGTGGTGATAAGCGGCAGTGGCTGGCTGCCTTGTCCTACAATGAGAGCTTAAAAAAATAGAAGTAGAAGAAAACTGAGACTGGAAGCTGGAGCATTGCTACTGAATCTGCAACTTTTTTTTAAACTCAGCATTTAAAGGCAGCTAAAGCATGAACACAGCCCAGCACATCAGAGCTGGAAGGGGTCATCTAATTTCAGCCCTTCAATTTATGGATGGGGAAACTGAAATCAAGAATAGAGGGAAGGGCCCCGCCATGGGTCACAGTCTCCAAGCTGGGACCCTACTCTCCGGGCTTTTAGTCCACAGCTAGTTCAGGCAATTCAGTCAACACTTAGAAGCATAGCCTGGGAGAACTACTTTACACTAGGCCTTGGAGATATAAAAGCCAAATCAAAACCACCTCCGATCTTAAGAGCCTCTATTCTGCTTCAGGGTGGGGTGGGGTATGAGAAGAGAATTCAACATAGACGGAGTTCAGCCAATGCAAAGCACTCTGAGGAAAGAGTAAGCGAATGGCTCCAGGGATGAAGGTGGTACCTGAGCTGAGGACTGAGGTAATCTAGGGATAGAAAAGAGGAGGGAGTACATTCCAGGACTGGAAGATAACCTCGGCAAAGATGATAAGGGGGAAATGGAAGGTCAAGTTTGGCAACAACATAGTGCTTGAAGAAAAATAATGCGAAATATCTCCAGAGGTAACTTGGAGCCAGATGATGGA
The DNA here is from genome assembly GCA_028658325.1 of Potorous gilbertii. Lineage (NCBI taxonomy): Eukaryota > Metazoa > Chordata > Mammalia > Diprotodontia > Potoroidae > Potorous > Potorous gilbertii. The sequence goes on along the minus strand of CM053772.1, from coordinate 237,150,382 downwards.
GGACTCTCAGTGCCAGGCTGGAGAATTCAGATTTTATATCAGAGAAAATGGGACCCACTGGGCATTTTGGAACAAGAGTCAGACCTGTGCCCAACTTCCTAACTCTACATGAAAAAACAAACAATAACCTTCATTGCCTATACTGATTTTTTTTTATTTCAAGGTACTTTATATACATTATGAGTCAGGACTTAGTCTTTGAACTCTAAATTCAGTTTTATTTCATTTCTTTTTCTTTCCTTCTGCACCACAGGAGCAGATCAAAAGTACCTTACCTTCTGTAAAGGTTCACAAGACCTACTGACCTCCATAGCCTACTGAAAGCAGATGCAAACTCAAGTCTTCTAACTCCTATTCAAATTAATACTATAACAAAGGAAAATTTCTAGTCCTTAACACTGAACTAAACTGTGAAATATTATCTAGATTCTAGAAGTGCCCTTCCCCTATACACAGTAAAAAAAGGAAAATAACCTTCAGATTCATTTAAGTTCTAAGATTTGAAAAGAACAAGGGGAGTAGTTTAAATTGATTTTTTAATTTTGGCTCAGACCTGTGATTTGAGCATTACAGAGGAAATCCTGGTGTGGAAATTCCCTCCACCAGTGCCCCCCTGCAACTCCTTTGTAATTTTATGATCTTAGAAAATTCCCCAGGGCACTGAGAGGTTAACTAACTTGCCTAATGTCACACAGCTATCATATGACAGAGGGTTTTAGACCTTGGTATTCCTGTCTCCAAGGCTATCCCTCTATCTACTATGCCATTTTGCCTATAAAAGTGAAAATTATTACATGAAAAAGCACAGCTCTTCGTTCTCTTTCCTCCATCACGAAGAAAACCCCCATTCTCTGTGCTACTTTGCTGAGCACACCTAAGATGTGCACATCCCACCTTGAAGCCTCAATGTAAATATTGATGTAATTAATCATAAATGTCCGAGGAAAGAAAACACTATTTTCCTTATTTGGTCTGCATCACATAATTATTTTTTCACCCCTCTTATCAACTGTGTGTTTGGCAAACATGAGTAGAAACAGTTTGTGCTACGGATACAGCTAGCGTTCCTGTTCTCCTGGCAAGCTGCCCAGGGAGGCGCCTTCCCGCCATGAAGATGCCAGCCCAGGCACAGAGGGCCGTGTGTTCAGGGGAACAGGGAGGAGACTCAGCGAGGTTCTCCCCAACAGAAACCATGTAGTACTGGGCCTCACCCTTCAGGGCACCAGGGAGAATGCTGGTGGTCTGAAGAAGAGTGGCCGAGTCATCTGTGCCTTTGGGAGTGGCTCCCAAGTAACAGCATCTTTTCTTCCAGTGCCCAACGCCAGGGAAAGCAGGAGAAGCCCAACCACCAATTTTCTTCTCCTGAAGCATAACCGCCACCCCCAAAGTCTCCATCCATTACCACCACCAGGCAGAGAGGAGCTCAGATGTCTGATCCCACTATGGCTTTGCCTCTCACTTATGTCTCTGCTTCAGCATGCAGTGATCATCTCCTCTGTCACCCTTATTAACAAATAAACAGGGGGAAGGAGAGAGAGTCACAATCCCTGTGACATACTAAAACAAATAACATGGAAACTACAGATAGAAAACTAAGCATACAATGTCAAGAATCACTGAATTCTGATATTGGGAGGAACCTCAGAGACCTCCAACTCAGCCTTCCTCTCAGAACAGGAATTCTCCTCTACAAAAGTCCTAGTAACTGGTGATGTCACCTTACTCTGAACACTTTCAGTGATGGGGAACTCACTACCTACCAAGGAATTCTGTTCCATTCAGTTGTAGAATTGCAGAATTTCAATGTGAAGCAATCTAAGCGACCATCCAGTCCAATCCATACCTGAAAAAATATTCTTTTAGATAGCTGTAGTTGTTATTGCTAAACAGCAGGCCTAAATGTGCCACCTTTGCCTTCAAAGATCACATGGAAGAAATCCTATCTCTCAGCCTTAAATACTTGAAGACAGCTATGATATGTTCCATAGACCCAATCAACTCCAAGGTAAACATCCCTAGTTCTTTAAATAAACCACAGAATCACTGCTTTAGATCTAGAAGGGTCTTCAGAGGCCATCGCTCCTCATCCCAAAGCCACAAAGCTTTTCATTCTACAGATGAGAAAACTGAGATCCATTTACTAAAGGTTAGTTACTTCCCCAAAGTCACACAGTTAGCAATTAGCAGAGCTAGAATTTAAACCCAAGTTCTTTGCAATTTCAGTCACAGGCACATAGGTGCAATTAATAAATGCTCGTTTACTGACGTGAATTTTTCTTGTATGGCATGGTTCAAGTCCCTCTCCTGGTCACATTCTTCTAAGATGTGCTCCCTCTTTTCAAAGTCTAACCTAAAATAAGATTCTCAAAAATGAACAAAGTATTCCATCTATGATCTAACTAGGACAGATCCTGTTTCTTTATTATAAGTGTTCTTTCTAATTGTTTGTTTAGCCATGTCTACTACCTCACCTGACCTGTACATTGACTTGGATCCCACTGGCTATTCGGTACGTAACAATTAAGAGTATCACATACTGGAGACATTACAAATTTAGGAAATCCTATGTGTCACGAAATGCTATTATATAATGTAATAATATAAAATATTATAACTTTTATTAACTATAAGAGGCAACATGTAATAGTCATATTAGAATAGCCTTGAAGTCAAGAAGGTCTAGGGCCAAGTCCTGCTTCTGAGACAAAGCAGATCTATAACAAGTAATTTCACCCCTCAGTGACCCCAGGCAACTCCCTAAAACTATTACCTCACAGGCAAATTGCCCATTTGCATTGTGGAAGGGAGTTTTCACACCAGGAGTGTAAGAAATAAAATCTCTAGCTTGCTGCTCATCATTACAACGCACATCTTACAGATTTTGGATGTCTGTAAAGTGCTTCACTCACAATATTGTAATCCCCATTTTCTAGGAAAGAAAAGGGTCTATCCTTTGCCTACAATAGGTCATAAATGCTTATTAAATTGTAACTGAATTGCTAGTTTGAAAAATAAAGCATTTTTCTTTCACCAAGTGCTCAAATCAACAGGGCTCCCTCTCTCCCTTTCCCTTTACTTTAGGCCAGACTTGTGTTACTTAATAGGTACAAGGCATTCTTGGTTAGAAACTCCTTCTATCAGCGCCAACTGAGAATCCATAATGTTACAGTTATCTAGACCACTGAGAAGTTAAATGACCCACTCACAGTCACATGGCTAGTATAAACAAAGGAAGGATTTGAACCCAGATTTTTCCAACTTAAAGGCTGACTCTCTATCAACTTTGCCTTAATTTTCCTCCCTTTAAATATGTAGTTTGACAGTGATGCTACTGACAACAACTGCTATGTGCTGGTAAAGGATAATTGAAAGGGCATCATAAACACATTAGCTGTTATGATGAAGACAATGCAGAGAAGGTTGCTTCATCACCCCTGGGAACAAATGAACAAGAGCCAATGAGCCTAGATAGTTATGAGTAGAAAAAAAAACAACTTCTGAGCTCAGAGTGAACTAAAGCCTAAAAGAAACACACACATTCTGGACAATCTTTGCCAGTAGAATAAAGAGAAGAGAGCATGGAGAGCTCAGAGGCAGAAGAAGAGGTGACAGGCAGGAATGATCCTATAGAGAGAAATGGTACACAAAGAGGAGGAGGGTGCCACTGGCAATCCCAGTAGGATGCTGCTGCCCAGCCTCTGGGCTGCCAATACCTCAGAAACATGGAACTGTTGCAAAGGGTCCAAGTATTCAATGGGAAATAAGTAATTATGAATAATTTGTCTTGTATGTGTATGTTTTACTATTTTTCAAATAAATGCAAATGCAACTGTGATGAATAAAGTATAAATTCATTTTTAAAAATTACTGAATTCACTGTAGTTTTTCATCACAAATTTTCTCCGTCAATTGAGACTAGTACTATTACCCTGCGGATGTCTGTGAAATGTGGAGCGTTTAAAAAGAGTTTAGTTATTTGAAAAGGTTCTGAGCCACTGTTCTAGATCATATAATAATTACTAATTATTATAACTAACATTTATATAGTGTCTGTGTCCGGAGCCAAATTTGAACTCAGGTCTTCCTTGACTCTAGTTCTACAGCTCTATCTACTACGTCATCTGGTTTCCTGGTTTTTAAGGAAACCAGGTAGTAAGGAGGAGGTTAATGTATCTTCAACCAAACCCACGAATCTTCATGGAGTAACAGTAAATAGACTGGCCCTCTCATTGCTGAGCAAATACTTCAAGTTGGTTCAGATAGAATTTAGTGTCCATGATACAACAAAAATTCATAGCAGTCCTTTTACGGTAGCAAAGTACATTGGAAACAAAGTGCATTCCCATGATTTGGGAATGTCTAAACAAATTGTGGTACATGGAAATATTAGGATATTTTTCTACCATAAAAATTATAACTATGAAGAAACAAAGAAGTTGGAAAGACAAAAGGACAAAAGCAAAATGCAGTAAGTAGGATCAGGCAAGCAACACGCATGATAACAACAACAGAGATGAAAAGAATAACCTTAACAAAACTGAACGCTGCACAATTATAATGAGCAAGCTTGGTGCCCTCAGAAAAAGGGATGTCAGATGTCCTATTAGACTCAGTTGATATGTTGGTTAGTTTAGCTGAAATGCTTGTTTATTTTCTCTCTTTTTACTTTCTGTCATAAGGTTGGCCCTTTGAGTAGGAAAGGGGGAAAGATGTACTTAGAAAAGAAAATGATTTTTAAAAATCAGAAATTGTTTAAAAATAAGTAGATTGAGTGAAGAGCAAAGAACAGTGGAGGTGGGTGGTACAGTGTGGCTGTCATGCTGAGGTTTGAGGCTGAGATAGTTCTCTCCTTATGTCATCATGAGGATGAGCAGAGGTGTTTATCGTGGTCTCTGTGGGTCCAGGATTAAAGCTCATGCTGACTCAGAGCCCACAAACACTGCGTATCAATGATCACAATCAAATCAGCTGAACTTATTTCCTGGGAAATACATCATCACACTAACACACTTTTAGAGGCTGTTCATTGGTTTAAATGTTCTGAAAGAACAATTTGGAACTCTGCCAAATAAGTCACTAAACTGTTCATACCCTTTAACACCCTGATCTCAACACTGGGAATACACCACAGTGAAGTCGAAGATGAAAAGAAGGACTCCACATGTGACCAAATATTCACAGCAATGTTTTTTGTGATAGTGAAAAAATAAAAGACAGAACTGGTAACTATCAACTGAAGAAAGGCTATGTAAGTTACGATATGAATGAAATGGAATGGAATACAGAATATTCTACCCCAAATATGGAATATTATTATACCCCAAAAAGCAACATGAGGAATTCTGAAAACTATGGAACACTTATATGAACTGTTTCAGAATGAAAAAAGCAGAATCAAAATAACATGAAGGAAAATAATACTAAAAGATATCAAAATTCAGATTAATTGCAGTGGCGAAGGGGAAAGAAAGGAAGGCCAGAAATATTTATTAAGTTCCTACTGTATGACAGGTACTGTGCTAAGCACTGTACAAATATTATATCATTTGATCCACTCAACAAATAATTTTAATTTCAGAGGACAGATGGTAAAACATGATAGAAAAGGAGGGAACTACAGGTATAGAATGTTGCATACACTGCCAGATTAAATGGTTTGCTTTGTTTAGTTGTGTTTTGTTTGGTTTGGTTAAAGGAAAAAGAGTTCTAGTTGAGGTTTACTGACATGTTTTTTAAAAGATATCAGCAAAAGTTTTTTTCAAAAGATTTTTAGTGGTACCCATTCAGTAATGAGCCTTGAGCAGTCTTTAAAATGGAAAACAATAGGTCTTAAAAGATGGAGATAATCACCTGCCAGAAGACATGGGACCCCTGAACTTTGTCTCATACATTTCCAACCTGTCCTCAGACAAATATTAGCTGTGTGACTCTGGGAAAGTCCAGGCTCTTTGTGCTATAAGATGGTGGGAAGGTGGGGAGGGCGACACCAAAATCACTTCCAGCTCTAAAATGATGACTGTCTTATCTAAATCCAATAAGATTCAATATATCATGCTAGTGGTTTCATTATCATTTTCTAAATATCTTCTCCTTAAGGGTGCAATCATTTATGTCATTTAAACAAAAAACAATAAGTAAGATATTCCAATTCAAAAATTAAGTCAATGGAATAACGTTAACAAATAAATTCTAATGTTGACTTTGGGTAGAGGATCATTAAGATTTGGAGCCAGAATGGACCATGGTGATCATGGGGTCCTAGATTTCAAAATGGAAAGGATCTTGGAGGCCATCTTGTCCAACTCTTATTATATAGATGAGGAAACAAGGTGCAGAGAAGGGAAGCGCTTTGTCTAGAAACATTATGATAAGAAGAGCCAGGGTCAGAACTCAGGTTCTCTGATTCTAAATTCAGCAGTCTCTACTACACTGGACAGAAAAATAATAAAATCATAGATTCTGAGCTGGAAAAGAACCTGAAAAGTCATCTAGTCCAACTTTCTCATTTTCTCGTTGAGGAAACAGGCCTCTGTGAATTGACCTGTCCATGGTCACACAGGCAGTAAGTGGTTGATCTAGGCCGAAGCCAGAACTTTTCCCATTTTGCCAGTCATATTGTACTTAACACTTAATACCCATCACCTTGAGTCTCACTACAATCATGTGGGGCAGGTACTGCAGATATTACTATCCCCATTTTATAGACAGGAAACAGCCTGAGAGAATTTACAATCATTTCTCTAACCTCAAAGAGCTAAAAGTGACCAAGCTATGCAATTATATAACAAAATATATAACTATATCTTTGCAAGATCCAAACCCGGGTCTTCCTGATTCTAGGTCTAGCCATCTCTTTATTCCCTGACTTCATGAACAGCAACTCTTGCACTGAGTAAATCAACAAAGATATTATTACAAACATATGAGTCAATCAACAAACATGAGTAAAATGCTTATGTACCTCGGGAAAGAGTGTCTGTCATTGGTTTAGTCTCAGTCTTCAAGAGTCTTTTGTTACATAGAAGACCCTTAACAAATATGACCCATGAGCACGTGGAATAATGACTTAGCCCATTAGAATGGGCTCACACCCCATTAGATTGGGAGTTCCCTGAGGACAGGTATTTTTTTTCCCCTTTCTTTGTATCTTCAATGCTTATTAGTACAGTGTCTGGCACATAGTAGGTTTCTTACTCAAGAAGTAAGCTTGTTGACTTGACTGAGATCAAGATAAACATTTCCTTGTATTCAGTAATCACTTAACTAAGCACAACAACATATCCATATAGGTATATTTGATATTTTGCATCTCCTACCTTTAATTTCTCCAAGAAGCTCACTGGCATTTAATCTTTCCATTTTCTCCTTCCAGTCTTTTGAAAGTAGTTTTTCCATGCAGGATGAGTCTGCCACAAAGAAAAAAGAAATACAAATTTAATGAGTGTCTTTGAAACTCATAAATTCAGAAGGCTGGCTCACAGAGTCACTCTCCTATTTTAAAATTTGCACAGCTACAACAGCTACTCCAAAAAGGCTTCAGGGAAATTCAGCAGCCTCCCTGGAGGTATGTTGCACCGCTAGAGTTTTAATCGCAAGGTTTCAGAAATTTGTCTGATGCATGAATAACAGAATGATTGAATCTGCTGCTCTCTCTAATAGGGAAAGAGGAATGGTCAGTGCCACCAGCACCCCCACCCCCATCCCAGGATCAGTCTCTACCAGCAAAGCATTGAGTGAGCATACTGTGTTCTGCAATAAGATCATAGCATTGTAGATTTAAAGTTGTAAGGGAGCTGAGAGGTCATTTCGTCTAATCCCCTCATTCCTAGAGAAGTGATTTGAACAAGGGCACAGATTGATAAGAATTTTTTAATGCCTCACAGCGAAGATTATTAAATTGTACCAATCAATGACATCATTGAAAATGCCAAAAAGTTTATCTTGATGGCTTCTTTGTATTTCAAACATCGCGTTCATTCTTTGTTGCCAAAGACCATGTCATAAGAGAAATGATGCTATGACTTGCACTTGACTGTTTTAAGTGAAGGAGGGCTGTCCAGGTCACCAGCCTCACTTCTCCTCCAGAGCCATCTGAATCCCATGACCTGATATTCCTCAGGATGACTGGAGATGGCCCAGAATGCACTGAGAGACCTTGGGCCCTTTAGGCCAAGGTCTTTAATTTAGGCAAAAACAGGCACCTGTCATTGCTCCATTGTTGACATTTTTACCATTCTTCTGTTACGGTTCAATAATATTTATATCTATAGAAAGGGAAGCAGATATCTCAGTGATTCCTTCCAGTGAGTTTCCATATCATATGTTATGGCTTTAAATCCAAGTTTTTTCTTTTGAACCAAAATAAAGCTTAGCTGAAAATTCACAAGATATTTGGGTAATAATGGCAGAATTTTATAGGAGAAGCCAATCAACTTAAAGTCATTTAGTCCTTCAAAAAAAAAAACCCAAAGGAAAATTTTGATTAAAAAAATAGTTTCCACTTAGAGAACTTGAGAGAAATAAAGATCAGGTTGTATGACCCTGTGTTAAGGGGAAGGGCCTGTGACTCTTTTTATGTAAATGATCCAACAGTCCTGTTCACATAAAACAAATCCTTCTGCTTCCATTAATATAACTATACTGCCTTTCTAACTATAGCTCAGGGATTCTGGTGCTTCTAAAGACAGTGAGAAGACTCCACTGGACTGGACAGACTCATGCTGATTACATACATTTAATATGAAGAAAATATTCTCAGGGTCAGATGTTTGACCTTTTGTCATCAGGTTGATTATCAATAATAACTGACATAAAGCCCTTTAAAGTTTGCCAAATACTCTACCTATATTATCTTCACTTTCTTTGGCACTTGGATGACTGAAGGGCCAAGAAGTCTCCCACTTCAATCCTCCTCACTCTCTGAGAACCACTGAAATCATTGCTACCTTTACCTTAGGGATGGCTGTGCCTGCACTTAGATGTGCTGTCTCCCCCAGCCAAGGAAACAGGTTCAGAGAGAGGTTAGGTAATTTGTCTTTAGTCACAAAGCTAATTATGGAGAGGCAGGATTTGAACTCAGATCTTCCTGCCCTCCCACTTAGTAGTTACACACTACACCATACTATCTCTGCAGTTGTTGCTTAGCTTGACAATTCAGAGCTTCACTGTGCTATTTTGACATGAATTTGGGTTTCTTGAAGTCTTTGCCATGAAGCCACAAGATCTGGCAGACTCTACTCAAAGTGGGAAAGATTTTGAGTATGGAGCTGGTGATAGATTGCAAGTCATGGATTCATGGCCCACCCTGGCTATGTTCAGAGATGCTTGGTGTCAAGGTGACCATGGTCTCAGTGGTGCTTTAACCACATCAGCTCTCCAAGACTTAGGAGCTGGGATCTGCAGCAGAGAAAGAAGTTGCTACACTGACAGGCCCTGGAATCTCTGAAGCAGAAGGTGCTTAGCTAGAGCTCACAGTTCTCAGACTGCAATGTTAGTTTTTAAAAGAGCCACGTAAATGCCACAAAGCAAAAGTCACGGGGAGGAATAGAACTCACATCTTTGAAATCTCAATCTTAAGTACAGTCATTCATATATTTGTTAAACATATTGTTCAAGTACCTACCAAATGCATATCTAGGTAGGAAAGACCCCATTTAGATAGGAATTAATCCACAAGCATATAGCACCTACTATATGCCAGGTACTACACTTGACACTACATATACAAAGACAAGAAAAAGGACAATGCCTCTGTTTGAGGAGAATACATACTAACAAGAGATAACGCATGTATGTGTGTTTCTTACATACATATATGTATATATACATATGTATATATACACATATGTATATATGTGTACAGGCATGTGTGCGTGTGTGTATACATATATACATGTATGTATATGTATATATACACACACTCACACATATATGTGTGTGTGTATATATATATATATATATATATATATATATAGAAATACAAGGTTATTATGAAGAGAGGACAGTAGATCAAGAAAAACTTCCTGTAGAACCAGGACTCTTGACCTTGGATCCACACAGCCCCAGTAGGTCTGTCCATGGACAGATTTCAAGGGGTCCACAAACCTGAATGGTGAGAAACATTACATCTTTATTTTCATTAACCTCTGACAGACATTGGTATTTCCTTCAGTTATGAATATAGGAAAGAAACTAACATTCTGAGGAGCTGAAAAGCATCCCTGGATTGTGGAAAGGGCCCAGACCCCTAAGAGATGAAGAACGCCTTCAGAAGCAGGTAGTGCTTGAGCTGCTTCTCCAGCCCCTCTAACCCTCAGACTTTCTCTTGGTTAGGACTTGACCTTCCTCCCTCCCCAGTCTTGATTTGAAAGTGAACCAATCCAACTGCACTGTCCTCTACTCTAGCAGCCCTTGGCCCCCTTGAGCTATTGCTTCTGATTTCTTTACGAAGTCCAAGCCTGGATAACTCCCACCCAAGGCCATTGCTGGGAGAAGCTAAACCCTTTGGCTCTGCACTCCTAGGGACCACTCCACCTCAGCCATGTTCTATCCTAACTGGGTGACTGAAGAGCACACTCTTGTACTTCAACCCTCCTCACTTCTTCCACATCTTTTTCTCTTAGAACCATTGAAATCACCGCCATTACTTACATATGAATATCCTCCCTACACTCTACAATTCAGATGGATTGACCTTCTCTCCTCCTCACAATAAATACTCCAACTCTGTGTCTTGGCATTGCCCAATCCCCATCCTTAGCTGGGACATGATTCATATAGATGATTATAATGCATAGTACTAACATAATAAATGCATCCAAAGATTGAAAAATAAATGCTATGTGATGTGTCTAAATGAAAGGTGTTTATTAGTTAGGAAGAAGTCAGAGGTTAAATAAAAAGAGATGCCATTTGAGCTGGATTATACTTTTAGTATAACAATGCAAGCAAAAGCATGGAGCCATGTCTGGGTACATAAAACAATCTAGATTAGCTGAAGGCTAAAGGACATGGCAGTGAATATTATGAAATAAACCTAGAAAGAGACTTTAGTACTAGCAGATTATGTAAGACCTTAAATGACGAACAAGGACAACATTTGGACATCAGCGTAACTAAAAATATTTTAGTAGAGCCAAATATGATCTACAAAGTGAAGGGGTTGGGCTAAGATGACCTCTAACATCCTTTTTGGCTCTAAAGTCTATTTCTATGATCATATGTATGTGTAAGAAAGATCATTGTCATATCAATATGAAGGGCAGATTGACACTGGATGGATGAGAGGAGAGAAGAAACCTGTCAGGCAGCTACAATGCTGGTAATAAACACATATGTATATTGTTGGAGTTGGAGTTGTTCATTCATTCAGTTTGTATGTGACTCTTCATGACCCTGTGGACCATAATGTCCACTGGAGTTTTCTTAGCAAAGATACTGGAGGGGTTTGCCATTTCCTTCTCCAGCGAGGGTAAGGCAAACAGAGGTTAAGTAACTTGCTCAACATATATACATATGTGATCTATCCTTCATATACATATTTGTATATATACTTATTTCCAAGGTATTATATATGTATGTATGCATATTTATGTATGTATATACACATACATATATGTTCTGGCAATGGGAATAGAAAAAATAATTGACACAAAGAAATGTTGCAAAGGTAGAATTAAGATTTGGAAATGAAGTTAAACAGGGTGAGGGAAAGGGAAGAACTAAATTTAAATTATAAACATGGGAGACTAAAGATTAATAATATTGAATTCAGAAAGGGAGCAAGTTTTGGGGAAGGGAGACAATAAACTTGTTGCTAGACATGTCAACTTTGAGATACCTTTAGAACATCCTGACAAAGATAGTTTATAGGAGGCTGACAAGGTAGATATGGAGCTTAGAAGGGAGTCAATAAATCAAGCACTTATTAAGCATCTAATATGATGTTATTATGCCAGTCACTAAGAACATAAAAACAGAATGAAACAAGTCCCTCCTTTTCCACTTCCACCCAAATTATCATAATCACAGAAGGCTCAGATAGCTGGACTGAATGAGTCAATCTAATAATCAATCAAAAATGTAACATGGTCCTTAATCATTTTGAGAGGAGTGAAGTTCTTTGATCATGGGTTAAAAACAGATGACGCCACACAAGAAATATCTTGGAATTTGCTGGAAGAATTGAAAACACCTCTGCGTTGATGTATAAAGGTAAAAAGTTGAAAACACGGAAGCCAATAAAACCACTCACTGAAAGAAGGCATTTCTTTTCTAGGACAGTCCTAATACTTTACAATCCAAAGTGGTGATATTCTGATAGCTCTCTTTTAAAAAATAAGATTTCAAGTGATCACATGCAGAAACCCCCAACCTCTTCCCTCTTCCTAGTTCCCCACCCCTATACTAATGAATATCACTTTAACTTATTTCTTGAGTTTGTCAGGGTGACAGTGTGGTCAAGGTGGCCTCTAAAAAGACTGTTGGAAGATAAATAAGTCACTGAAAGAGAAGGTGAGCCCTAGGTAAGAGATGAAAGAACACTCATGATTGGAAAGCGTTGATGAAAACAATTAACATTTGTCCATGGCATGATCAATCAACCAAAGAATGGATGGAATCCAGCTCAATGTCAGGAGATGGGTGATGGAGAGCAACTCTGCTAGCTGTCTCACAGACGAGGCCTGAAGTCCTTTCTAAATGGAAGTCAGCTTGATTCTATCAAGGGCAGATTCTCCTCTCTTTCCTCCTGGATTCTTGTCAGTTTTTTCTGTTTCTCTTCTTTTCTTTATTCCTCTTCCTTTCTTTATTTCTCTTCCTCCCTCTCTCCTTCCCTCCATTCCCCTTCTCTTTCTTTCTTTGTTTCTTTTTCTCTCTTTTTTTTTTTCTTTCTCTTAAAAATCCACACTACCTTCAACAAGTGATCAACCGCAGAAACCGGAGCTGGACTTTGACTGACCTTCCGACAAAGGCAGGCAGGCACAGTTTCCAATTGTCTTTAATTTACCCAAAGGGCTCTTATTGCATTCTTTGAAATTCAGAAGTAGGGTGGGCATTTTGCACTCTGCACAGGTTTGTTTTTTATGTTCAAGTCACACATAAAAAAGGAGCCCAAGTTGGAGAGTGCAGCAGCGAATCTTCAAAGCCAAGCTTGTCAGAGATTATTATTTCAAATTGGGTCTGACTTTTTGAGACATACTAAAATGTTACAGCACAGAGTGGTATATTTATAACACCCCTATGATCAACTGAGCTGTCTTCATGTTTGATACATTCTACAGTCTTGTTACTTTTATAAGCTACTTCCAAACATGTTGTAACAATATTCTAAGCTAATAATTATTACCGATACAAATGCTAAAACAGTTCCTTTGCATACAATTCAGATTGGATACATCTACCCAATGACAGAAGACAAAAGCGTAGGATTCATTAATAATGATAGCAAATTTCACTGAAAATTCATAAACTAGGCAGACATGTAAAACCGTCTATGATATGTCTCTTGTTTCTATAAATATGTCTGAAATCTTCAGGAGCCGCAGGGAATATGTGTTGAGACATCATGGGAGAAAAACAAAACTATGCGGCCATCAAGAACAAATATTTCAAATGTCACACAACTCACAATAAATTCCCATTCTTCCTTTTTGAACTATATTAAAGGAAAAAACACAAGGAATTATGCTTAACAACTACAAAGAGTTTTATATTCATAGTAGAAAACTAAGCCTTACCACATCTCTTTAAATTAGTCTTTTTTCCTGCTGCCATTTTACAGAGATGGAGACTGAGACTGAAGACTAAAGTGGTCTCTGGGTAGCTTTTTTCAATGAAAATTCTTATGGAAATTCTATGAAAATTCTTAGTATCATTTGCAACAACAATAACCACAATAGTTGATATTTATAGCATTTTAAGGTGTGTAAAGACTTTTAATTAATCAATTAATCATGTCTCTTTTTTCTTGTGAACACCTACTATGTCCCAAGCACTGTGCCACATGCTAGGGATACAAGAACAAAAATGAAACAAGCCCTACCCTCAGGAGGCTTACATTATATCAAGGAGACAATATGTACAACATATACATGTATAAATATATACAAAATTAACACTAGGTAATAGGGTAGGAAGGAACCACGAGCTGCTGGAAGTGACCAGGAAAGAGTTTGTGTAAGAGGAGATTTCCACTTGAGCTTTGAGGACTATTAGGAATTCTAAGAAAAAGGGGTGATAATGGAGTGTATTCCAGGCATGAAGGACAATGTGTGCAACAGAACAAAGTATTGAGAGGAACAAGTGAGGTCACTTTAGACGAACCAAAGAGTATTGAAGATGACTGTATAATTAGGCTGACAGGGTAAGATGGAGTCAGCTTGTGAAAGGCTTTTAACTGCCAGAGCTGATTGTATTTGACTCTAGAGTTAATAGGGAGCCACTGAAGTTTATTGAGCATAGGAGTGACACAGCCAGCCTGTGCTTTAGGAATATTGCTACAGAAGCTACGTAAAGGGTTGCTTTGAGAGGGGAAAGATATGAGGAAGCAAGTTCATGTAACAATAGTGTCAATGAGGAGTGATGATAACCTGAACTTGGATTATAACCTGTGAGTGGGGAGAAAGGGACAGACAGGAGAGATGTTGTAGAGATAAGATTTACAAGACTGGAGAACTATTAGAAGATGGTGGGAAGAGAGTGAAAATGAGGAGTTAAAGGTGATATAATGTTGCAAATCTGAGTAACTAGAAGGATGGTGGTATCCTTGATAGAAATAAGGAAGTTTGGAAGAGGGATGCATTTGAGGGGAAAAAAAGGTCTCCTTTTGGACATGATAAATATTTATGGATATCCCATTTGAAATGTCCAAAAGGTAACTGGTGATTCACCTGGCTATACAGAACTGGGAGTCATCTGAATAAAGATGCTAATTGAACCCACAGGAGCTGATGAATTCCTCCAAAGAGCATATAGAAAGAGAACAGATGAGGGGCCAGGACAGAACCTCCATATTCATTATCTCATTTGATGTTCACATTAATCCTAGGTGCTAGATGTCATTGTTACACCCATTTTGTAAATGAGGAAACTGAAACTCAGACAGGTTAAATGACTGAACCAGGGTCCAGTTGGTTAGCAAATGTCACAGGCAGAATCTCTACTCAGGTCAATATACACAATCCTGACAATATCTAGGAGATTCCCAAATGAGATGAAGCAGTTGCCTGTCATTTGGGAAACAGCTGAACAAACCATGTTATGTTAATGTAATAGAATATTATCATGCCATAAGAAATTACAAATATGAGGATTCAAATTTGGAGAAACCTGCATCAGCAAAAGTAACATAACAAGTAAGCAAAGCCAAAAGATTTTATGTATTGACTAAAATGATATAAAGAAAAACAACACCGAGGGGGAGCCACTACTCAATCTTGTATCCAGAGAATATACAATAAATTACTGATCCTCCCTCTCAGTAGAAAAGTGGGGAGGGGGAAGGAGGGGGGAACAGCTAGGGAGTTCTGAAAACATTGTCAGGCATGGTTACCTTTTTCAACCAGCTTTGTCTAACTCTTTCCATCGTTACAAATTGGGGATATATATTGGAAAATAAGCATAGTGCTAAAAACAAGAAGTATCAATAAAATTTTTAAAATAAAAGCTATTTACACCATTTTATTTCCTTTAAACTCACCTAGCCAAAATCACGGAATTTAAAACTAGAAAGAACTTTAAAGGTTGGTCTATCCAGCCTTTTGAAACCAAAAGAGGTTAAGTGACGTACCAGGGAACACTAGTAAGAGGCAGAACCCAGTTTCTCTGTCTCCAAATCCAGGGCTCCTTGCACAAAGCTATGATCCATCTAGCCATTCTGTGCAGGGTCCATAAGAGTTAGTAGAAAGGACCCAGGAATCCCAGAACTCCAGAGCTGGAGGGCACTTCCAGAGGTCATCTGGTCTATGTTGTGAAGTGGAGAGGGTTAAGAAGTAGATGTCACAGGATTACAGATTTAGCGCCAGGACGTCAGAGATCACTGAGGTCAACCTCCTTAACCTACAGATTAGGATACTTAGACCCAGGGAAAGAAAATGATTTCTCTCAGGTCACACAGGCACTAAGACACTAAGCTACCATTTGAACTCAGGGCTTCTCTTTCCACAGGATTTCATTTAAGGAAGAGGCCAACGTTCTCATTGCTATTGATAATAGTTCTGTACTTTGGGGTGAACACACAATTAGACATAACCTGAATAGCCTTAAATCTTCAAAACAAAAGCAAGGCGTGGACACTAATCATGTAGAAGGATCCCTTGGGACTCATCCTTCCATTTCATTAGCAGGGCACCAACTTCCCCAAGCAGCTTCTGAGGTTTTATCATGTTCTGATCCTGCATAGAAGGCAGCAAAGCTAAAAAGCTAAAGACAGTAAAAAGAACAAAGTTTGCACAGCATTCACACTAAGGAGCAGGACAGCACAGGCTGAATTTAACTCCGAAGCTGCATGGGCTGCTTAATGAAAAGCGTTAAGTAACCAAAAATTCTCTTGGAAGTATTCTGCAGAGATCTCTATGTTCCATGCAGCTGACTTTAAAGTAACTAATAATACATAGCAGTGTGGATAACATCCATGAAATGGTATGGCAGCCTGGTCCTTCTTTTTATCTGGGGCACTGCCATCTTACTTTAAAAACCTTGGACAAGTCATTCCCTATTCCCCCAGGGTCTCAGTTTCCTCATCTGTCAAATGAAGGTGTTGGTCTCCCTGCTCCTTTAATGATCCCTTCAAGCTTCTAAAATCCATGGGTATATATGCAGGCAAGTCATGGAGATCCTGACTGATGGAGTTCTCTTCGGCTAAAAAATAGCAGCCAATTGCAGGCCTTTGGGGAAATTTCTGTCCTCCAGATTTGAGATAAAAAGTTACTTAGCACAGCTCTATATCACTGAAAAAAAAAAAAAGTCACGGCTTTTAGTCATGATGTTATGTATATCCGAATTAGAAACATAACTATCTCAGGGGCCAAAGGAAAAGTAGCAAACTTATTTTAAAAGAATGAGCTTAGATGATAACAAACATTTATGCCTTTATAATTTGGTAGATTTTATAAAACAAATAAAAAAAAAAGGTCATCAAAACTCCAATACCTGCTGCCTTTTACTTCAAGGATAGAAAACTGGCCAAATATCCTGAAAGTATATAGTGGGTCACTGTAGCTCTTTATTCTCCTCTCACACACCAATTATGTATTTCTTAGTTTTTCAATAAAGTTTACCTGCAGTAATAGAGGTAGGTATAATTCAGAATTAATCAAAAACCAGCCCGAAGGCAGAATATTGGGTTGCTGGGGCAATGTTTACTCTCTTTGAGTACCTGGGTTTCAATCTCCCCAGTTAGACCGAGTCCAGGAAGCTTCATCATTGCCTGGTGAATTTCCATGCTTTCATCTGCTAATAATTAATGCTCATAGTGTAAGAGAAAATTGGAAGTGAAGGCATTTGTGAGACTGCCTTCCCAGACTCAACAGTGATTTGAAGGGAACCTTTCACAGTTGCTCTCAGCTAACAAGGCTGTTTACCATGTACAAGGATGGGGTATTTAAACTGGAATAAAAAAAAAAACAGAAGCAAGACAGAGCCAGACAGATTACTGTTAAAATGCAAAGGGGGAGGGGGGGAGTAGGGGGGAAATAGTAACCATCTTAGTTGAACTTTCAAATCCTTTACTCATGAGCACACACACCACTATTCTTTTGCCTCAAAGAGATACTTAAAATTAGGAATGCTAACTCATTAGAAAAATGACATGGTGAATCTCTTTCAAATGTTTCCGAGTGAAAAGCAGCAGTTTCGGTCCTTTTGTGTGGCTCACCCTCCGCTTCCTAAGTCCCCTAATAAATCACCAGACGGCGCCTTTCTCTTTTACGCAGGAATCCCAACTCTCCAGCAGGAACAATCCTGAGTGCCTCCAAGCTCAATGATGACTATCCAAAAGTCCTTGTGTCTTCTCAGCCATTCTTGATGTTAATAACGTGTATTCAGGCCTTGCTGGCTAGGCAGCACCATAGTCTTCATCAGGACACACAAAGACTGCGAGACTCTGCATGAGCCTTACTGTACCCTTTTTTTTTTCTTGTGACAAGTGGGCCACAATACAGTATGAGAAAATTGGAGCTTGGAGAGCTTGGAGGGCTCTCTTAAATTTTAATTAAAACTCTCCAAGCTCACTAAAAATAATTAGACACTAAAAATGTGCCAGTTTCATTTTGAACTCACAATAACACACCGAGTGGCTCTGTGACGTCCGCCCCCATCTCCACCCCTTCCCAATGAAGCAAAGGAATTTCCAGAGGACATCACAAGGGTAGAGATGGTAGCCCTTTCCAGGCCAGACCCCTGTGTTATGAGAAAGCCTGATGGGAAAGCCACCCTAGAGAGCAGGTTTGGCAGGTCAAACTAAATGGACCTAAAACAGCTTGTCTGATTAGAGTTTGAATGGGTTGCAAACTCAAGGAAAAAAAAATCCAGTCTGCAAGAAACCGCATAAGCTATACCACTGACCTTTTTCAATCAAGAAGCCAAACCTTTAACCCCCTAAATGTTTTTGTTATCCGAAAATAACTCATACAATGCTATATTCCACGCTATTTTTAGCCAAGCAATGAGAGAAAGCATGCTTTTCCCATACAGTGGGGCGCTGATATCAACATCAACACAGATGCTGGGCCAGGGAGAGCTGGACTTCTCTAGCACTGGATCATTAAGGAATGCACCAACTGTTGGAGTTCACCCCGTGCCAGCTCCAATTCTGCTCCCCACGCCCCTTGGGGAGGGGCCAATCCTATCCTGCTCCTCATTTTTCATTTTTCTCCATGGCAAATTTTTTTTTTTTTTAAGAAAAGCGGGTGGGGGGAAATGCATTGTATGCCAAGCAATGCAAGAGGAGGCTTACTTCCCCAAACAGAGCAAAACTTTCAAACAATTAACCCTCCCCTCTGCTTTCAGATAAATTACTAAGTATAAAATGCAATCTGTTTCCTTTGTTTACTCAATATGAACAATTTGTAAATGACTCAAGGATAAAATTCAGAAAATGTTGTGCTAAATTAGAACTATTATAAACATGCTAATGACTCAGTACTCAAGTAAAACAGGCAG
The DNA here is from genome assembly GCA_028658325.1 of Potorous gilbertii. NCBI lineage: Eukaryota > Metazoa > Chordata > Mammalia > Diprotodontia > Potoroidae > Potorous > Potorous gilbertii. The sequence goes on along the minus strand of CM053772.1, from coordinate 237,131,224 downwards.
GATCGGTGTGAAGAAATAGATTTGGTTCCTGTCACATTCCCTTATGCTAGCTGCCTTAAAACTATTTGGTCATTAAGGCATAGCTAGTTCTTCCAGGAAAATGTTAATTCCATAAGCATTTTGCGAAAAGATACATTGTATGTATATGTGTGTATGCACACTTACATACATGTATTATATGTGCAAACACATGAACCACAACTAAGGTGGGGAGATTAGAGCTCTACTTCATTGTTCTAGGTGCAGCCTAGAACAACACTTGGCAATGAATTGGTAAAACTGATTAATGAAAATAGGAAGTTACCAGATAGAAGCCTGGGATGAACTCCTCCCTTGGCCCCTGCTGGTCATAACAACCCCCTCCCATGGCAGTCTCCATTGAGCAATGGCCTCAGGACATTTCTTTGAGGTCTTATTCTCCCCAGCACAGGGTGATTCCAACCACCACCATCCTCCAATGAGGGTACTTTTCATGTTACTTTCGCTAGATTTTTATGATGTCTATCTCTAGATACAAACATTTCTGATTAGAGCAGTTTTTGTATATATGTGATAATTCTCTAAGACGTGAGAGGGATGGTCAGATGTCAGGCCTCTGCACCATCAGAAGAAAAATAACATATGCCTGAATTACATTACACCTCATGCTGCTTCCACCATCCTTAATATTATTCTCTGGATGTTTCTCCTGCATTGTTTTTTATTTTGGTTTTTCATCTACCAGACTACTTGCTACCTTTGAAAAGAATTTCTTACATGCTTGGTAAACATGAACATTCACCTCCACAGGCCTGAAGGAAGAGGAGTCTCTTCTCTGCTTTCCACAAGCACTATGGTACCCAGAACTCCAAGGATGGTGTATCCAAAACTAACTCCTTTATGCTTCCAGAAAAGAGAATGTCAGAAAGATGAGAGAGTATCATCCAATGTCAGACCTAGAAGTGCCTGGTCATACATGTTCACTAAGGGCTTTCTGGGGCAAACCTAATCACTTGGCATGCAAAAAGAGTAAACACAGGTGGTACTTCCAAGAAGTTACAGCCTTATAGTAAGGATGTATTATTCACAAATAACTCTGACGGTAAGAGAGTGACAGAAAAGCACAGTTGAGATCTGGCACCATGAGGAATTGGAAGAGGGAGGGTTCACTTTCCCAGGAGGAGTCATCAAAAGCTTCACAAATGAGGCACCTGAGTTAGGCCTCAAAAGGAGGAGAGGGTATCCTCTGATACAGATGGGGTAGAAGGAATCCTTTTCAGGCATAAAAGATGGTATGGATACCTAAGGAGGCAAGAATGGATGGACGATAGCTTGGTTGGGATTTGATTAAATCTGAGTTTGATTAAAATAGGATAAGATGCGAAGTAATATAAGGCTGGGAAAAAAAAACAGGCTGCAGGCAGAGTATAAAGGTTGTCAAATATCAGAATTGGACATTTTGGATTTATTTAGCAGAAACCCCCTTAAGGCCTTTGATCATGGCAGTACATTAGGAAGGTTTCATAGGCAGCAGGATGGCAGATGAGAGGGAGAAGAACAAGCTAAAGTAGAAAGACCAGCTAGGAAGCTATTAGAGTCGTTTCTATGAGCACACAATAATACCTCACACTTCTAGGGCACTTGGAGGTTTACAAAGCCTTAAAATTAGGGCACATGAACAAAGACAGTTGCAGTCTGACCAGGAAGAAGTCAGGAGACACGATCACGGAGAGAGACCATGGGAAGGAAGATGCCGAAAGAGTTAGTGATTAGTGATAGGAGATAAGAAGGAAAGGAGCCAAGCCTATCTCTACGTTTAGGAGTCTGGATGACGGGAATGATGATAATTGCCAGAAAAAGAAATATTGAAGTTATGGGGAGGGGCAGTTTTGGGGCAAATTCATCATGTTGAATTTGCAATGACAACTGCAACCAGACAGAAAGATGGAGTGGAGTTCTTGGTAGAGGCTGAGGTAAAGATACAGATTTGAAGCCTTTGTATTAGGAGTGATAATTAAACTCAGGGGAGTTGATGATGTCATCAAGAAAGTTAAGGAAAGAGAAGAGAGTCAAGGGCAAAAGCTTAGTGATTTTCTATCCTATTACCCCCAATATCTTCATTTTGTGGAAGGTTAAATTGAGGCTCTAGGAGAAAAAAATTATTTGGCCAAAGTAATGCACATTAATGGGTGGCAGCACCCAGTCTATGGGTTCCCAAGTCAGTGTTCTTTACACTGAGATGTTTAAATCAAAACATAAATATCATTTTAATACAATTTCTAAATTGTAATTTCTAAACTCAATGCAAAGAGTTTCCTGCCCAACAAATGAATACGGTAATATTTGCTCCTCCCTACCTAAGCTGAAGATGAAGGGCAGAGGGCAATTAGGAAATGTGCTCTGTAAATCCACTATGCTGTCATCAGGGATTTTCCAGAAGAGGTCCCATTAGACACCAGTAACACCAGTAACCGATGGATATTCCACTTTCTTCACATCACTCTCTTACTAAAAAACCACCCATGTCTCCCGATGGCCTACAAAAATAAAGTTTGGATTCCTATTCCTGGCATTCACCAACCTCACCACCTTTCTTCATCCCTATCTCCCTACTGCTCTTCAACATAAAGCTACTGCTCTAGTCAGACTAGTCTAATCTCCATCAAGAGCCTGATTGTTCCCCCCACTTAGGTGGGCTCCCTTTTCTTTTCCAACCTGTCAAATCATATCTGTCTGGTGACATCACCAGCAAGAGCTGAGTTCTAATCTTGCTTCCCACGATTACTATCTGGGTAACCTTGGACGAGTGACTTACTGGTACCCACTCTCAGTGCCTCCATCTATAAACTGGGGTAATAATATTTTCAGGACTTACATCACAGAGATATGGAGTAGATCAAGTGAGTTAATGTATGCAAAGAGCTTTTAAAATTGTAAAGTGCTTTATAAATATCAGTTATTGTTATTATAGACATATTATAGACATTCATTTTAAGCATCAATAGTTGTAAATATATGTTTAGTCAGCTTCTTTAAAATTCAGTGTATGATAAATTATTCGTTGTAATCTACTGCTGTCTTAGGGCAATTCCCCATCTAGAATTGCTGTCTCCATATTCCACCCATTTACCAGTCCCCTGGAAAACAGAAAAATGTAAGAGTTGTTTCAATGAACACTGCAAGGTTGCAAGACAAGCCTTGTAATTGAGATTTTCCACTTAAAATCTGGCAAATGGGCGGCGCTAATGGCATGGAATCAGTTATGGTTCCAACTGGATGTCACATCAGGAATTTCAAATGACTGTGAGATTTGGCCTTACCAAAGACACCCCATCAAGTACCTCAGCTTCTGACCATTTAGCAGTAAGACAGCCCTGATCACCACTATCAGAATGAAAAAGAAGTTTTCTCCCAGATGAATCATTAGGCAGGGAATCTGACTGAAGAAGCTGTGATGTAGGGAATGGAAAAGGAATAACCACACCCATGATAGGAAGACCCAATAACATGCAAGACCCAATAAAACACAATGTAAAAGCTAGCAAAGCTGTGTTATGTAAGAAAAACAATAACAAAAAGACTAATGGGGCAGCTAAAACCTGAGTCAAGAGTGCAAACTGAAATGCAGCCCTTTCTATAGACTCTCTCCATGAAGGCCTGCCATCTTTTAGAATTTCTATGTTCGTAGCATAGCTTAGATGTCAATTCCTATACCTAGATAATTTTCTAGATATCTCAAATTTGTCAATGTCCTCTCCTTTTGGAAAGTACCTTATAATGCCTTGTATTTACTTTGTATTTGCATTTATGTGTAATGTGCTAAATGAGTAATCAGACGAATTTTCCATTGAACTAGAAATAAGTCCCAAAGACGTAACACTGAATTCTGGGAATTGTAGTGCCATATAAATAACCTTTTCTTCCCAACCTAGGAGGAACTAAGATTAGCATAAATTCTTGCTTCAGGAAGTTGTTCCATAGCATCTGAATTTTTGAATGAGACTATAGCAGGAATGGAGAGCAGACCAAGGCCAACAGAGTTACTGGTGGCAGCAGAGAGGCTGCCGCATAATGGAGGTCCTGCAGAGGAATAGAGAAGTCTCTGCAAGCATTTTGTAATAAGAGTTACAAGGCTCAAGACTGTGTCAAAGTTGGGTCTGTCTCTTTTGAAGGCTAAAAAAAGATTTTAAAATCCCCCCTCCCCAATGCCTGTTGCAGATGACTTCATTTCTTTAAGCTAGTTCTATTTTCTGATTTTGTTTTACATAAAAACCACAATCAATTATAACTTCTTTATGATGAACATCTGTTTATAAGTTGGGGTAAAGAGTTAGAGAGGAAAATGGAGGATGACAGTGAGTAGCTAGGAATACACAGAATTCAATAAGGTCAGAGTTTCATATCTCAGTCCGAAATAGATAGACTTGAAATGGCTAAGGGGCTCTGAGCTGAAAGTAAGAGAGAACTTTATGGATTTAATTAATAATTTTGTATGAAGTTCACAAAAGGCAGAATTAAATTAGATCCAGTATTTTTTTTTCCTTTCCATTACCTTAGGCTAAAAAATGAGTCATCCTTGAACCAGATTTAGGTGTGGTTTATAGCTGAGGTGCTGCAGGGAATCTCTGGTCCTCAAGCAAGGGGTGGGGTAGAGGTGTAGACCAAGGGAAGGTCACATCTCCAGGGCAATCTACTGGAGAAAGGTCTGTAAAGTATCTGCCTGAACGCTTACCTCTTGGGAGTGGGGAATCAGAAGACTAAATCTTCTACTTTCTATACTATCTCCAAATCTTTTGCTTTCTATTCTACCTCCAAACTGTGCCTTGCAGTAACACTTTTTGGTTACAAGGGCAAAACGACATGTAAATAGTAGGCACTAAAGATTTGTTCAACTGAATCAATTTAATTGAAGGACCTTTACACCTAGTCAAAGAATCACAGGATTTAGAGCTAGCAAAGACATTGGTATCATTATATCACACCCTCTTATTTTACAGGGGAAGATGATACACAGAAAGGGACAACTTACCCATGGTCACACAGAAAGTGGCACAGTCAGTACTGAAACCCGGATCTTCTGAGTCTAAACCCAGGATTCCTTCCACTGTATTATGTCTGAATTTCAAAGCGAAGGGCTGAGCCACAGCAAAAGGGAAAAGGAAGCTCTTAGAAAGCATAAGCTTTTGCAAACTTTACCTTCTGCTGAGAACAAAAGGCCAACCTTTCCATGTGTACACTATGGGAGAGGCAAGTGCCCTCACTGAAATATTTTCAGCCACACCAATGGCAATGGAAAAATGCATGGATCTCCAATAAATACAGGGGCATTTAACCAACCTTGAAAAGACTTTAGGATTCACCTTCCTAAAGCAGTTTGTTCATATTGCCTGCAGGATGAAAGCACTATAATTGCATAAGGATGCCATCAGATTAGACTAATGCTAAATATCTTTCCTACGTTTGACATCAGATCCCTAAGTGGTAGAGTGGCCCAGAGTACAAAAAGAAGAATCATAGAATTTGGGAGCTGGAGCAACTTCTAAAGAAATCTAGCATACTCTCTGTGGGACCTAGGGCAAGTGATATCACCTTCTGGGGTCTCAGTGTCCTCTTTGGTAAAATAAAGGAATTGGACTAGCTGGCTTCTGAAGTCCCTTTCAGACTAAGATCTATGATCCTATGATCCAGTTCACATACACAGAAGCATTTCCCCTACAACTAGACTAAGAGCTGGCTAATCAACCTCCACCTGAAAACTTCTGGTGATAGGGAAACCTCTACTCCTGAGGGATCCCATTCTACTTTCGAACAGCTCCCATTTTTAGGAAATTAGCAATTTAGGGAGTCTGGAATTTCTACTCATTGTTCCTCATCCTTTACTCCTGCCAAGAGGAGTAAAGGTAATCCATCTTCCAGTCCATCTTTCTATTACTTCTGGACGCTGCATTTCTGTTCATGTCTAAGATCATGCAACCTTGATTGGCTGTCACGTAGCACTGGGTAACTCATCTGGAGTTGGAAGTCCACTCAGTTCAAGTCTTTTCCACATGAATTGTTATCTAGTTATATCTCTCCCATTCTGTACGTACATAGGTGATGTTTTTAGCCCATATAAGTATAAGACTTTACATTCATATTTGTTATTTCCATATCTTCCTCAAAAGTTGTCCTCTGATAGCTAATTGGTGAATGGAGGTGAGTCTGGATACTTAAAAGCCCATGGGAGTAGACTATCAAGTCTAGCAGATTCCATGAAGCTTTAAAGGATTTGAAGAAACTCCAGCAGTGAAGTATGTGTCTCTAGTCAGAGGACAAGCCTACTAGCTAAGAGCCAAGTGGCTCATTACTAGAAGGCTGGATGGCAAGTGATAAATTTTTTTAAGTAATGATAATTTATGAAAGCTATCTATTGAAGTTTGAAGGAGCACCTTCACCAATTAAATCACAGTGTCTCAACTTCGTCAAGTAAGTATTTATGCATACCCATAGTCAGCTTAGAATTCCATGACTGCCATTTCCATAATCTCAATCAATCAAAAAGTGTTTATGGTATACCTACAATGTGCTCAACATTTTTAACCCCTCTTTGAGCCCCTCTCCACCAGGTGAGAATTCCCTGCCTGGGATCCACATGCCATAGTCCTAATATTTATAAGTCTAGCTCAAAGTCCAGAACTAACTACAGGAAACCTAAAAATATTGAAGCTGGAGGACTTTAATTTTAAACAACCAGAACTCCTCCAGGGAATCTTACCAACACAAGGCAAAAAGAAGAGGTCCTGGACTTAAAAGAACCCTCAAATAAAGCATAGGAAGTAATGAAAACAATAGCCAGTATCTCAGATCTATTTATAGCATCCCAAGGATTCCATTCAATTCTCCTGGATGTAATACCTTCTTTCTGGGTCACATTACTAACTCAGCCCCTGTCAGACCCATGGCCCTCCTGACCACAGCCAAGTTTACATGCACTGAGTCTTATTCAATCACACAACATGTATGTCTTTCCTAATTGACATCTGAGGTATCTGCTTTAACAGATGCTCTTCAACAAATAGATTACAAGCTTCCCATCCACCTACTTAATTACCGTTCTTTAATATGTCCAATCACTTCAGCACTAAGAGCTGAAGAGATCTAGTCTGTACACACCATGAGAAAGTTATGAGAAATAACATTTTGATATCTGTACAGATAAAGAGAGCTGAAGATTTAGACTGCCTTGCATAGCCAAATTCCCATTTGAGTAATTACAATCTGCCTACTTGTATTTCCATTGTGCTATACAAAGTGTACCCATTCTTTACTTCCTGCTCTAAACTCATGGGAAGTGCTATTGTGGGCCATCGAAAAGACACCTCATTACATTCTCAAGCTGGCTATATGTCAATAATGGACAGACAGAGGCAGTGATGATCACAATGTACATGGGAATTTGTACCTTGGATTGCTAAGGTCCTTAAGCCACAGCTTTGGGCACACAAGCATTTCCAATCACTCCAACAGTTAAATAGAACTGGAGTATGTGGGTGGATGGAAACCCTAAAGTGTCCTGGATCCTCAACAATAAAAGGCATTACAGAAATTTCAGCCTTTTATTGTGACTTGACAAGGACTTCTTTCCCTCTCACTGAAAACAAAAACAAAACCAAAACCATAGAACAATCATAATCTAATTTCACTCTAAGATCTTCCTCTTCAAGGTATGGAAGGAACCTTGGGTTCTCAAAAACAAAGGCAATGATACACAAGAGTAAGTAGATGCTACCCAATAGGAAAAGTTTTAACTAGGGGCTCAACAGTAGACTATGTGCCAGCTCTCAGAGGACCAGCCTTGCTAAGTACAGAAAGGCTCACACCCAGAGGGCTGACCACTGAGATAAGGGAGTGAATGCTTTAACTTCAGAACAACTGACAAAGAATAATTGTATGTGTGGCAAGGTTGTGCTCTGCATAGATACAAGGACCAATCTAAAAGATAAAATCACAAAGTATTAAAAGGTATAGTGATTCAGACACACCATATAATGCAGAAGAAACAAACTACCTGGCCCAGAAGAGCAAGCTTTTTATGGAGATAATTAGTGGCATGTTGTGAAGAAATCAGACATTCACACTGCCTCCTCTGGAGGTAGGCTCCCAATGAGTTTAATCTCATTGTCTTTAGTTTTACCAGCCACAACATCTCTTTAGAGCTCTGCTCGTCACTCATCTCTCCAAAGTGTGAGGAGAATGAATAAGTGATTTTCAAACAAGATGCAGTAATAAAAAGGTTTGTAAATTAGAACCTAGGAATATCATAATGAAAAGCCTGATCCCAAAAGATATCAGGGTTTCTGGTTAAATATGGAGTGAGTTCTTGAGCCATTCCAAATTCTATCTTGGTGACCAGTGGAATAGTGCTTCTTTTTTGAATACAGCGGGGGTTGGGGGGGGGAGACTTAGTTTATGGGATAAGCAAAATTTGACATCAAATTTTGTTAAAGATATATAGATATATATTGTTAAAGAGATATAGAGAACAGAATATTATTAGTGTTATTGTCTTGTTACCAAGAGAAATCAAGGAGCTGTCCCAGCTCATTAGCCAGACCAGTTCACTAGTAGACTTATGAGAAGAAATGGACAAGAGGTATAGAATGGACAACCTTGGAGAATTTGGGATATGCAAGACAGTAGGAAGCACCCAGGCCTGTAACATCACAGGTCCATTGGAACACTGGCAAAGCAATTCTAAATGCTTCCACTTGGGTCCAATCAAACTGAATTGAATTGTGAAGTGTGCTGAGAAATATCCTGAGGAATTCAGAACCTCCTTTCTTCCCTTTTCACAAGTTTTCAGAGTTCTGGAAATGGAGTCAGAAGATATGGATTCAACTCCAGACCTTGCTGCTTACTATATATGTGCCTTAAGGGTAAGCCACTTATTTTTCTCAGAACCTATAAGGAAAAGATAATAGTACATCTACTATCAAGATTGTTTTGGGTAAAGCACTTTGCCAATGTCAAAGTACTATTTAAAGATGAACTTTGATTATTAATAATAACAATATTATTGTAATTACCTGCCACTCAGGGATATTTATTGTGAAAATGAAATGAGATTATTTCAGAGCAGTCACTTTTGTAAGCCTTAAATCAGTGCTTCCTAAAAGTGTTATTGTTAGTGTCACCTCCTCAGGTATAAGGTTGGTGTCTCTATAGAGTTCAGTATCCTCATGAAATACAAAACCTCCAGGACAAGTTGTCAAGGTGGAAAGCAGGGTTATCTCTGGAGTCTTTTACAGTCCCTGGAGACATCCAAAGGCAAGTCCTATTAATCAAGCAATCAATGAGCATTTATTTATTATTCAGTCATTTCAGTCACATCTAATTCTTCATGACCCCCATTTGGGATTTTCTTGGCAGTGGTTGGCTATTTGTTTGGAGTGGTTGGCTGTTTTCTTCTCTAGCTCATTTTACAAATAAAGAAACTGAGGTAAAGAGAGTTATGTGATTCACCCAGGAGCACAGATAATAAGTATCTGAGGTCAGATTTGAACTCATGAAGACGAGTCTTCCTGACTTCACACCTGATACAATCCACTTCACCATCTAACTGAGACTCAGGTAATGAAGTTATTTACCCAAGGCCACTCAGGTCACAAGTACTTGAGTCAGGAGCCAATGTCAAATCCAGTGCCTTTTCCCCCTTAGCAGGCCAGATTGGCTTCCAAAGTGCACCAAGAATTAAGGTGAAGAAAGCAAACAAGTCAACAATACACAGTCTACATCAGATTTCTTCCATTTAATACCCAAATGCAAACTAATTATTACCTACCTGAGAGCTTTCAAGTTAGAAACAAATAAGGTCGCTACTTCCTCAACAAGACATAATTGCCTAATGAGTTTATTATCCCATAAACACGACTGTAATTATGACCTATGGTACAAAGACAAAACAATACACTCTCCTTTCTCCATACAAGCACACACTGGAGTTGATCAGGGCTATAGGCTCAAATATATTACTCAGAGCCACTGCCTTAAATGCCAAGCTTTCTGACAGGCCTACACTTGTACCTGCAAATGTTTCCAGCGTGCCCCACCAGCAGGCCGAAACAGAGAGCCAACTCTGAAGATTGGGAATCAGAGCACACCAACACCCAGTTGAGGGACTGAAAACAGAGTTAGTAAGAACTCAAGAGAGACCAAGCAATGTCAGGAGATTCAAAGTAGCATTTTCTTCCCCAACCCACTCTGAGAAAATATTTCAAGTTGTTCTCTTCTCAACAAATCATTTAGGAAACAGTGACAAGAAATATTATATGAGAAACATTCCAAATCCTCTTTATCCATTCTCACACACTACCTATTTCATGGCAAGCTATCATATATAGTCAAATGCACTTGGAATCAATGTCCAGATTCTGTAACTTGGTGGAAAATTCAGTGTTCCCAAAACAGGAACCCAAACAGGAAGCTGTCAAAATAAAATACAGCATCACCATAAGCTTGGGTCTCACATTTTCATTCTGTATGTCTACAGAGGAGGAGAAGGAGTGTGATATGAGAGTGAAGAGAGGGCAAAGGAAGCTAATGTGAGTTTAACAGGCAAAAGATCTCATATGAATATCTGATTTTCCCTTAAAAGTTATCTCTACAAACGAACGCCAAGATTCCTAAAGACTTGTACTCAATTGAAGCTATGTCTAAATTATCAATTTTTCCCTGTGAAAAATTCAATTTATTTCCATAGCACAATGAAAATATTCCATTATGGAAATCCCAAAGCTGACACACCCTACATGTCAGAAAGAAGTTTGTTAGAGAAAACACGTCCTGAGGACAAAAAACAAATCCCAGATCTTTACAAATGGAGTCTTTCTGATTCCCTAGAAGTACCTACCTTCTTCTAGTACCTATCACTACATCATTTTAAACTTGAGTAAATTTGAATTTTAAGTAACCTTGTTCAAGGCACTAAAATCTAGACATTTTGAGAGACGCTACTTTTCAAAAAGTTTTGTTTTTCCAACTTTGAATAATGTTTTGAAATGAAATTTTTTTGTACAGACCTCTCTGTGTACATGTTCCTTCTTCCCTCTGGAAAGTAAGCTCCTTGAGGTCAATGATTATTTTGATTCTGTCTTTATAATCCTAACTCCTAGTCAGGTTATTAGACATAATAGGAATTTAAAGCCTTCTTGTGAATGTGAATGGAATTAAAATGATTTATTTAATTTATTGTTGTCATCCTTTCAAATGATAAGAGAAATTTTAAAAGTTGGACTTTTAAGGTCATCCTCCTTTATGTGCCATCTAAGTACATCTCAGTTCCACAACTAGATAGGTGCTTATTTATTGGATTGTCAATGTTTCTCTTCTAACAATATAAATCAATCCTGAGTTTCTTTTGGAATCAGTAGAAAATGTTATTTCTGTGCTATTTCTATACAATGGACATGATTTGAGTGGAAAATAGAATTTGGGTAAAAATGTATAAGAATTACTTGCTTAGAGTATTTTATGTCACAAGAGACTCAAACACTAGTAGTATTGTTGTTACTACCATGAGTTGAACAAAAATAGTCTTGAACTCAGAATCAAATCAATCCTAGTTTCACCACTTCTCAGCCATGTCATTTTGGGCAATTTGCTTAATCTCTCTCTCTTCTATAAAATGGGCATAACACTACCTACACAAGTTATTCCACAGAATTATTGTTAGGATTAAATAAAATTATGTACATAAAGAACTTTGTAAATTTCAAAACATAAATCTAAGCCAGCTTCATTATTCCTTACTGAATTTGGATCTACCAAGTCGGTCAATTTTTGGCCCATGACCAACCATTTTAGATGTGTTTTGTTTTGCTTTTTAGAATGTGGATAAAATGGCAACTAGAAGGAATGCGTCTTCTTCCATGATTCAGCTTTATCTTCAATAAGCCAAAATCTATACTGAAGGAAGACTGATTCCTACCACATTCAGATCAAATCAGGGTTAAAGAAGAAAAAAGAGTCCACAATCTATGAACAGTCTACCTAGGGGGTGCAAACAGGAGCAAGAAAGCAGATAAAGGGGATAAAATGAGCCCCTAAGAAAGGCAGTTTCTGTCTGTAAGTTTGACTGTGATTGTCTCATTGTCCACGATGCTCTGGACATGTGTATGCGGTTAAGTGTTTCTGTGTGCACGTAGAGATTTCTTCAGTGGTGATGTCAGTTTTGTCAAAAAATGCAGATAAAGCACTTTTGAAGCCAAAACAGGCCAAATTCATTTTTCCCATATAAACTTTGGTCTTAGCTTCTGATTTATCAAAACCAGAGATATTTGGGAGAGGAGGGGAGCTCAAATTAGTTAACCCACCAAAATGTGGGGGGAAAAAAAGTTAGACTACTTTCTAAGGGCTGTGTATGTGTGTGTTTTTATAGGAACCGTATGCACGACTTTCACTTTCTAGAAAGTGGTTTTCTCTTGAACACACATCAGAACCATTCATCATAACATAATTGCAAGTTGTCAGTCAGAGCCGCACCCTTCGCTCTGTGGCAAAGTGCCAGCACATCTGTCAGAAGGACTCATAAGCTTCCGTGTGTTATTGTAATCCCCTACAAAGGGAACAAGCCCATTCACCGATTCCGCATTTTCAAAATGGAACAATGACTTATTTAAACCACAATCCCAACAAGATTGTTGTGTTTCCCTGAGAAGGGATGAGATACTTTGTCACCAGGTGACCAACAGCACCCCTAGTTAAAGGATGGAATGTGCTCCTCTTAATTGTTACTTGTATGTTGCTGATTTCTTTATATCATGAATGTTTTTATATAAATGAATATAGTATATAAGAGGGATGCAGAGAGGATATGAGTGTGAACTTGTATGTAAAAGAGATGGATAAAAGCAGAGTGTGTGCATATGTCTGTGTGTCTATATATACTAAACATAGATATATGTTTCAGTGAGGTCTGGGACTGATGCTGTAGAAAGAATTCTGAACTTAAGAGTCAAGAGACCTGGATTTGACTCAAATTGCCAATACTAACTGTAACAATTGTTAAGTCAATTTCTCAACCTCGGTTTTCTTGTCAATATAAAGTGGATAATGCTACTTTGACCTCATTGTGTTTCAGATTTGCTTATCAACAGTGTCTTATAAACCTCAAAGTGTTAGATACTGTGTTTACAATGAAAGAAAATGAAGTAATATGCTATTTTTATAATCACAAGACCTTCTTTTTCTTAAGTTCATTGTTGGACAGAAAGTCCTCAAAACCTTACAAATAGTTTTGTAAGGACAAAATATGTTGAAGAGCAGTATTGATCTCATGTTTCCATAGCATTTCCTTATGCTAATCTTATGAGTAGCTACTACAGGCAATAATATCCCCTCCTTCTGGATGAGGAAACAGATCCAGAGAGCTTACGTGATTTGCCTCGATCATAGGACTAGTCAAAGCCTGGATTCAAACTAGATCTTTTTGCTGTGCCGACACTGTCTCATCTTGAGTAAGGTCAATCCAATAACCACTGGATGGACCTAGATTCTACACAGTCTGAAATAATTAACCTGAAAGTGAGTAGCACGAAAAAGGGGACATTTTCTTCCAATTGAACTAAAAGTAACATTTTTAGAAATAGAATTTTGTTTTTTAATTTTTAATTTCCAAAGAGATTTTCCAACAAGCATCCAGATATCAGGAGAAGCAAAACTCAAGAACACAACCACCAAGAGTAAAAAAAAAAAAATCCAAGTATCAAACCCAATGATCACCTTGAGCCCAAATCAACCAAATGAAATTCCCCTACCCATCCTATGAAATTCCATGCCTGCCCCATGTGTGAAGACAAGGCTACATGGGCAAGAGCCAGAGATCAGAAAGGCTCTGGGAGATAAACTCTTTTATGAGATTTATCTTCAAAAGGAATACAGCATAACATGGTATGTGTGAGTGTCTCTGCTTTTCCTTACAAGATAAATTTCCTAACAGATCAGTCATTGTGCCTTTGCTTCACTTTTACTCGGTTTTCCAAGATGACAGCTGCAACAAAGTAAAAGTGCTCAAGAGATGAAAAAGGAAACGCCAAATACTATAAAACATAAGGGACTACCAGTCATCAATAAAATAAACCTCAAGATGACCCCCAAGAGGCAGGATACTTAGCACCCAAATTATATCTAGGACATACATTACAAGGGCAAAGGGAAATTTATAAGTGCTTGCTTGCACACACACATAGGAACAAATGAATATAGAAAGAAAATGTTTCAAACAGCCCCTGATCCACTAACTGGCCCATATCCAGAATCTTCTTCCATGGCCTCTGTGCATGTGTGTGTGTGTGCACATGCATGTGCATGTACATATACAAGGGCATACTTAAAAATGCACACATATAAGGACTGTCCAGACAGCTATAAGACACATAACTACAAAAGTGGCAAGGAGACAAAAATGAAATTTCATTTAGCTCCTCTCAGTCCTGCAGGCAAATTACTGAATGAGGTTCCCAACATTTCGTGTTACACCTTTATTATTACTTGAGAACCTATCCAGACAGATCCCTCATAATGGTTAGGATGCTTAGGCTAAGTTTGCTATACAGTGTCAGGAGGAACAGGAGTAGGATTTCAGAGATTTGAGACCTGAGAGATCAGCCTTTGTACAAGCTTTTTCCCAAGCATGGAATGCATGATCCCCAGTTCCCTTCGAGGTTCACCTTGGGTGCCATTTCTATACATGGTCTTTCCTAAATGCCGCCCCCACCTATTAAAAGTGTTCACACCTCCCCCTCAAAAATTACTTTGCATTCTCTCTCTCTCTCTCTCTCTCTTCTCTCTCTCTCTCTCTCTCTCTGTCCCCTCCCTCCCCACATGTATACACTCTATAAATATATACTATACATACACAGATATATGTGTTCATCCTTCGTTGCCAAAGAAGATCATGCCATCAGAGAAGTGATGAAATGACCTGCACTTGACTGTTTTTTGAGTGAGGGAGGACTGTGCAGGTCACCAGCCTCACTTCTCCTCCAGAGCCATCTGAATCCAGTGATCAGATATTCATCATCCTGGAGATGACGCAGGATGAGGCAGTTGGGGTTAAGTGACTGGCTCAAGGTCAAACAGCTAGCAAGTGTCAAGTGCCTGAGGTGAGATTTGAACTCAGCTCCTCCTGACTCCTGCACTGTGTTCTATCCACTGTACCAGCTAGCTGCCCCTACACAGATAGGTAGGAGTTATCTGTGTACGTTCCCTAGTACTATGTACTGTCTCCTTCCAATAGAAAACAAGCTCCTGAAGAGGAGGGTGGCCTGAGTGTCTTGTACAATGTCATATATATAATTAACACTAAATATTTTTTAACTAAATTGAATCACCGAATCATCATTTTATAAATGGGCTCCTAGTGGGGAAATGACCTATCCAGGGTCACATGATAGCAAGTATAGCTGCCAGGATTCAAGCCCGATCTTTTCCCTGTATAAACATTGCTTCCTTTGTTTTAACTTCTATTTACAAACCGGCAAATTGTCCTGCATAAAAATGCAAGGGTTGTTCCAAGAGAAAGTCCCCAAGGTTAATTACTAGAGTCCTGGGTTTTTTGGTCATACAACATGTTATTCAGCTCATATGACAGAAAGACAGAACCAATGAGCCATCTCTGGCTGAGCTTCATCATATGCCTGGTTTAAAAAATAAATGGCTACCCTCCCTAGACAAGGGCTCTCCAACTGCAACCTAAAATTTGATTTTGAAATGAAAAAAATGACCATTTTATAAACTAATTGTCAATTTGGTGGAGTTTATGGAGGAAATATTTACAGTCTAAACAAAAATGGTTCCATCCAGGATAGCAAAATTCCTGGGAGGGAGAAAAAGACCCAGTGGTGCTGCTATATAAAATAGGTCAGCAAACGCAAATGAAATACTACAGGTCTTACCTACTGGAACCAAAAACCTCACTGTTCCTTGGAAGCACAGATGTTTGAATCTAATAGATGAGATGCTACATAAGTAGCTGACAGCTGACAAATACAAAACAAAAATGAAAACCTTTCAGGAACCACTGACCTTGCAATATCAGTTTCCTTAAAATGTCAAATTGACTTGCTGTTTGAAAGAATCTCATGATTGTAAAGTTTCAGAAATGAACAGTGAGAATTTTTCCTTCTCAAGGCTATCCAATGGGACTGCCACTGCTAACACTGGCAACGCTTCACATTCAGAAATCAGCAGTTGTTAATCAGAGAAATTTTTTCCCCCACAAGCTCCTTGAGAGAAGTGAATATTTTAGTCTTTATTTGTATCCCCAGGTCTGAGCACAGTGCTTTGCACAGAGTAAGTGCTTAATAAATGCTTTTCTCATTAATTTATTCCTTCACAGACATACATATAAATTCATTCACTGGAGTACACACACACACACATACACACACACACACACACATACACACTGAAAGGGAGAGAGAGAGACAGAGAGATAAACATAAAAGTAGATGATAGAAAATTAGAAGATAAAATTAAACAGAGATACTGGAGGGATAGATAGATCCAACATTATTAAGTGCTTACTATGTGTACCAGGCACTATGTTAAGTACTGGGATATAAATTCAATAAGTAAACAAAAATAAAAACAAGAAAAGAAATAGGCATACATAGGACAGTCCAGTATTTGCCTCTAAAGGAGAAGGCAGATGTTTGGAGAGAGATATAATGAAAACAGGACCCTGGGAGTAGTGATGGCAGCCCAAGGGATATGGTACAGCAAGGGACAACAAGGAAAAATTCAACAACAGTAGCCATCATGAACATTCTTCCCCAAAGAAAGTGCTATGGAGTAATGACCCAATCAACTCATACTATTCTTTGACTCTGTCTAACAGTACTTTGTTTCAACGGGCATTATTTATTTAAAGTGAAGACTTTATACAAGTTCAATTCCTCTCAATTTTGGCATGATTTTCATTACTGCTTAATAAGACAGTCATCTAAATGTTGATTGTCCAAAAAAAAGTTTATGCCTATTTTGTTATTTCATTGCTATGATGTCAGCTGTGAGGTTTAAATACCCTTCTACATTTTTAGCAATGCCACTCTTAAATTAATATACACCCACTCATTGGCATTTGGAAGTCATATCATAGAAATACAAATATATCCTCTGATATGAATCCCAGGGGACATATAATTTTACCACTTTCAATGTAGCTATTGCCAGAAAAGTTGCAATTCTATTTCTTCTAAAACATTATGAAGGATACATTTTCCGAGTCCACTTTTGAAAATCAAAAGTTTCATTTAACAGACACAAACCAGGCAAAACAACAGCAAATCTCCAAAGCCGGTAAGACCAGATTGGTAACTTAGATGACCAGACCCCTAATATGTGGGTTCATCCTATCAATAATAAACATAAGCTACAAGAAAAGAAAATGGTAGAGAATAAAACCCCTAAAATAAAAATGAAAATTGGTTTATTGGTGCCACTATTGGCTGAATGACAAATATCCAGAACAAATTTCAGGTTGCAGATGGTTCAAATAGTGTACATCCAAGAAGCAGGCAATTTCAATTATGTCTGAACATCTCAAAAACAAGAAAACTTGTCAATCTCTATTTTTTAAAAAATACATTTGATAAATCTCACTATCCTGTTAATGTAACAGCAAAAAACCTAACAATATCATCCTTGTGCTCACTTCATGGATAATTTTATAATGAGGATTAAATGATTTTGTGTGACAGGATAGAGCTGCCCCAAATATTCATGCTTGGAAAGTGGAACAATTAATTACTCAAATAGGGTTCCTCTAGGTAGTTTCTGAGAACAGGATTTTGCTTCAGCTTTTATTTACAAAAATAGATGTAAGAATCAAACTGTACACACAATTGCTTCCTTGATCTCTCATCTTCTTTCATCCAGGCTTGAACCCAATGTAAATGAAACAAAGATGATCTATTCTAAAAGCACCAAGAGAGGTTTGTGCTAGTTAATTTTATTTCAGAGAAGGCTGCTGAATCTAACCAGATCTTTTCCTTTCTCATTTAGATACAATTTGTGTTATTGAGATCTACGTAGCAGAATAAATCCTCCAGGACTTTTAGCCCCAAATCAACTTCACTTGGTCAAATAGGAATTGTGGTTGCCACACATTTCATTCTGTTATTGGCTTATAAAGCTCAAAACAAAGTACTGATTCCTTGGCAAAAAAAATGGGTCAAAATTCCACTCACTGAATAGACGTACTTCCTCCAGATCACAGTAATCCTCCCTTACGTAGCTACTGTTAAAAAATAACAAATGGCTTAAAAGGATGGTGGATTTCGCCAACAAAGAGCAAAGGCACCCAAGATCAAGTTAGGATTGTGCCCTCTTTTTCGCTCTAATAATATTCAAAAACCACTGATTTCCTGAGTGACGGCAAATCACTAAACTTCTCTGGTCCTCAGTTCCTCTTCTGTAAAAATTAGGGGCTTGGACTACTAGAGCTCTAAGGTTGCTTCCAGGTCTACCTCTAGGATCTGTGGTATATGTAGACTTGAGAATTGTAATGCTTAGACTAATTGTTTCACAATAAAATTAGATTCTCTGCAACGTAGAGTATCTTTTTTTAAAAAATGTACTTACACCTATATTGTATCAGCTTATCTGTGTACATGTTTCCCTTCTAGCAGAATACAAGCTCCTTGAGGGCAAGGCCTGTTGCATTTTTGCCTTTGACTAATCCCAGGACCTAGACCAGTGTCTGGTACATGATAAGCACAGGATAAATAAACAGACTTTCTTCATTTACTTTTAGTGCTCCGCCACTCTCCACATTGTTTTTAATCTATTGTGGTGTTGTTGTGGTTCAGTTGCGTCTGACTCCGTGTGGCCCCATTTGGGGTTTTCTCAGCAAAGATGCTGGACTTGCTTCCTTTTCCAACTCATTTTACATATGGGGAAACTGAGCCTGGAACTGAATTCAGGTCTTCCTGACTCCAGACCCAGTCATCTATCCACTGTACCACCTAGCTGCCACTTTGAATAAATATTTTACTTATACTATCAGGAATTACTATCTATTGAAAAAGATACTTTATGGATTTAATTCTATACAATTATAGAATTAGCAGGAACAAGAAACAATCAACAAGATACAATAATAACAGAATTCACTGAACAGGACAAAAACTCAGCAGCTTCAGGGGAAATCATTTAAACAGTAGAAATGAAGGGGGCACCACTTTCAGACCTCAGACTATGTGATAAAACAGAAGGCACAAACACAATCTGGTACTGGTTAAAAAGGAAAGTAGATCAATGCAACAAACCAAATGAGAGAACTACAAACAATGGAGCTAAAAAAAAGAGTGTTTTATAAGCCTGAAATCCTCAGTGACTTCAGAAAGAACTTCCTATTTGAGAAGAACTGCTGGGAATACCAGAACCCACATCCTATACCACCGTCCACAATGAATCCAAAATGGAAATGAGACCCAAATAATAAAGATCATGACATAAAATCTGAATGAGAAGCAGACCATACATTCCTTCAAAAACTACAGGTAGAGGCTGAGTTCTTGGCTAAAAGAGAGATGGAGCCAATTACAAAAGACGAAGTGGATGGTTTTACAGGAAACTGAAAATATCTCACACAAACAAAACTAATACAGCTAAGACAGGAAGGTAGGTTATCAACTGGGAAAACGTCTTTGTATCCGATCAGGGTTTGGTATCCAAGATGTATAGATGACTAATGGAAATAGATAAGATCAAAAGTTGTCCCCCAAAAGAGAAGTGGTCAAGAACATGACCAAATAATTCTGAAAGGAAGAATGTGTAAACTATTAACAACCATTCAAAAGAATGTTCTGAAGCATTAATTAAAAAAGAAAGAATGAATGAATGAAAATCGAAACAGCTCTGAGGTTCTACCTCACATCCAGTGAACTGGCAAAGATAACAAAGGATAACAACAGTCATTTTGGAGGGGCTGTAGAAAGACAAGCACGCAATGTTTCTAACCAATCTGGAAAGCAATTAGTAATTACACAAAAGTCGGGGGAGGGAGGGCTGCTAAAACATCCAAACCCTTTGACTCGGAGATTCTTCTTTTAAGTATATACCCCAGGAGGTCACTGACCAAAATACTGTACTCCAAAACACTGATATGTGCACTTATTATACTAGCAAAGAACTAGAAATAAAGGAGATTTCAATTGATTGGGGAGTGGCCCAACAAAATAGAAGATATAAATGTAATGGAATATTACACTACTATAAGAAATGCCAATCACACCTTGAGAAGCTTATGTGAACTGATGCAAAATGAAGTAAGCAGAGTCAGCAAAGAAATATACATGGCTGACTGCTATCATCTAAATGGAAAGAACAGACACAAGCAATATAAAAAAATAAATGTTTTGAAATACAAAACAAATAACCAACTTGATCCCAAAGGAGAAAAATAGCAAATAACAACCACGACAAGAGCCAGCACTTATAAAACATTTTCAGGTTCACAAAGTACTTACAAATATGATCTCGTTTCATTCTCACAACTAGTCTGAGAAGTAAGTGTTGTTACTATCCCCGTTTTACATGTAAAGAAACTGAAGCAAGGTGATATGCCCCAGGTGACACAGCTAATAAAGCGTGGTTCTCTTGGGTGGAGGCAAGGAAAGGATGCAACAGGAAGGCCAGGTTATATTAAAAAAAAATAGAAGCTAACAATAAAATTTATCAAAAGTAAAAACTGAAAATAAAAAATTGAGAAAATAACAATTTTAAATATCCACTTAAAGTAATAGAAATAAAGTCACTCATTTCATCTTCAATGCAGATTAAAGGTCTTGAAATCAGCAGAAATGCAAATATCTGCAGACGACCACAGTAAACTTTCTGAAAGTGCTAGGGAAATCAGGCGGTCATATTTAGTCAAATATATTCTAAGAGAGCTAACTTTTTTGCATCACTCTTGTGCTATCAATTTCCAAAGAAAATATTATATGATCAAAGATGCTTAACACTAACAGTACAGTGAACACAGTTTAGTCTTTCCTTGGTTATTAATAAAGACATGTCAGGATCATCACTTAGTTCACATTATGAAAATTCATTTCAATGCTCTGCAAGTAAACCAAAATGTTTAAAAAAAAAAGTGAGCTCACCTGGCAGAGCAAGCCAAGATTTCAGGCATGGTATGGCAATATTCCCACTCTCCCATACACCAAAGAAAGTGCATGTGCTCTTTGGGTTATTTCTTTCAGAGATGGTGATAGATATGCCTTGAGCATCTGTCCATATTCCCTTTTCCAGTATCCCATATGACCAGCAGCATACAATTCAGTAAGACAACTGAATGAGGGGATGGAGGAGAACTGTCTTAAAGTTAGGAAAAGTGTTAGGTTTTAGCCAGCAAACCTGCAAACCTGCAGCTTTAGCCCCAGTGACACCATTCCACCATCCCAGGCAGTATATGGCCAGCTAGATCTCTATAGATGGATTCCAATGAACTTAGATGAATGAAATTCTTCTCTGAGCTCAACTTTAGAAGAAACCAGGAAATTAAAAGCAATTAACAAATAAACATAGTTGGAAGAACATTGCACATTAAATTAAGAGAGATCTGGGTTCAAACACTGTTTCCAACCAGTATCGCGGCAGCCAATTTCTCAATGCTGGTTTCATCATCTCTTAACGTGGAGATAGTAATACCTGCGACACCTGCCATGAGGATTTTGCAAGGACTAAATGAGATCACACAGGTAAAGCTCTTGCAAACTTTGAAGTGTCGTATCAATGTCAATTACCATCACTATTCAGCCTATAGGAACAATGATAGCACCTACCTCACAGGGCAGTCAACAAGCATTTATTAATCACATGCTGTGTGCCAGGTATCACACAAGATAAAGTATATAAATTGCTATATAAATGTTAGCTATAATTAACCTTCATTATCCATTCCTGGAAAATTGACATTGAAACTCAATGTGCAAAATTTAGGCACATAATAAATTAGATTATTAGAGAAATACTTTACCGGGTTCCCTCTACTTATTTACTAAAGAAGGAAGGCCCATTCTCAGCAAGGATTAAAATAAATAGTTCTGGTTGTGAGCCATCAATACTATTCCCTGACTATTCCATTTGGGGATTATTCTCTTTTCTAACCATCCCATCATCTGCATTCTCTGGCTATTCTATGCTCAGACAGTAATTCAATAAACATTTTCAAAAATCAGTTCTTGTTGCCAGAAAACTTATGTTCTATCAGGAGATAGAATATGTATATCAGATAAGTAGAGATGAGGTAGCACTAATTCTGAGGAGCTTTAAAAAGGAGGTAGCATCTGGGCTAATACTATCTGAGGCAGCTGGTAGCACAATGGGCATAGAGTGTTGGGCCTGGAATCAGGAAGATCTGAGTTCAAATCCAGCTTCAAACACTAACTTAACTGCGGGATCCTGCAGAAGTCACTTTACCTCCTTTCCCTTACTCATAGCACCTACCTCAAAGTTTTGTTGTGAGGGTCAAATGACATTATATTTTTAAAAATCACTCAATACACTTAAAGCCCTTGAAAAGTCAAAACTGTCTCATGTTTATATTTTTATCCCCAACACTTACCACGCTTCCAGGTATATTAGAAGCCTCATATAAATGCTTGCTTGGTTCTTAAAACATTCAAAGAAAGAGACCATCAAAAAGAAAATTGTATTTTTAAAGGGAAAGCCTTGAGTTAAATTTAGAACATGACAAATGGTCCAGACACAGATGGCAGCATTTACAATTATCATTAATAAAGGTCCAATAAAATCCTTAGTAATGAGAATTAATAATCCAGTTTCCGTTGATAGCAAGACTTTACCAAAACTGATCACAACAGTTAGTGATTAAGTGAAGGGATGGATAAAGAGGCTAATGAAGTTTCCCAGCTCTCTCTACAGGTCAAGATCACTTACACCCCTAGTCATTGGCTCTTTCTCCTTCGTGAGCATTTTGTTTGGCACACCTCTCATATGGACGCTTTTAAATTGACTGAACTCTATCTCATCCCAGCTCTGACTCAATAAGTCATACTGTAATGGTGTGTCTTAGACCTTGGGGAACCTGTATAAACAGCCAAGTGTATTCAAAGGCTGCTAGATGCTAGAACAGCATACATTCTTCTCATTGGTGGAGAATGATTACCCAAGCTACATGGGGGCTGAACTACTAGAAGCTTGAGACAGGAGAAATCCTTGTTCTTCTGGTTCCCAAGAGAGGAAACACATGGTTCCAGGTCCTCTTCAGGGAGAGATCTCTGGACAGATAGAAAGACTCAGGAAGAAGTCAACATATAGAGATGCCTGAGCAGGGAGCATTGAATAATCATTTTCCACCAATTAGTAGAGTCTTATGCAAATGACTTTGAGCCCCAGATTACAAACTTTTAATTACGTAAATTGCTTTAAAACTTAGCACAATATAAGAAATGACAAGCAGGATGATTTCAGAAAAACCTAAAAAGAATTCCATGAACTGATACAAAGTGAAATGAGTAGAACCAGGAGAATGTTGTACCTGATTAACAGCAATATTACATGATGATGAACTCTGAATGACTTAGCTATTCTCTGCAAAACAATGATCCAAGACAAGCTCAAAGGAATGATGATGAATCATGCTATACACCCCCAAAGAAAAAACATATTATCTGAATACACACAGAGCCATGCTGTTTTCCTCTTTTTTCTTTCATTATTTTTTTTTGAGTCTTCTTATACAAACGACTAATATGGAAATGTTTTACATGATTGCATATGTGTAATCTATATCAGATTGCTTCCCACCTCAGGGAGGAAGAGAGAAAGAGAATTTAGAACTCAAAACTTCTTTAAAAAAAGTTTAAAATTTGTTTTAATATGTAATTGGAGAAATAAATAAAATTGTGTGTGTGTGTGTGTGTGTGTGTGTGTGTGTGTGTAAAACATAGCAAGAACTTCCAGGTGAGATATGAGCACTAGAAATTCAAGAAATACAATTGGTTAGAATCTTGCCTTCAAAAGTTTTCGTTTCTGTTCTCCTCAATTTCTGAAGACAGGCACATTGTGGCAAAATGCAACTTAAACTACTACTCCAATTAAGATCTGTTCGTAACCCAATACACTTTTCTGAATGACCACTCTCCCAACGTAAAGAACTCCCATGTCCACAAAGCCACAAACAATACAGTATATCCATGTGGCTAGCCAAAGAAGCCAAATGAGGTGCTTCTGTCCTAGGACATGCCTGCCTCTGTGGCCTTAAGTTGACAGAAAGTTCAAATTAGCTATGAGAAGCATGGCCCCGGTTTGAATGAACGGTGACCTATTGAAAGAATGCTATCCTGGAAAAGCTTGACATAATGGAAAGCACATGAATGTTGGACTCAGAAAGCCAGGGTGTGAGTTCCACTTTTGTCACTTACTTTGTGACTTTGTACATGTTGCTTAACATCTCAGTTGCCTCATCTGTAAAAATGGAGATAATCATCCTACAGGGATTTTGTAAAGTTCAAGTGAGAAAGTGGAGAGGAGATAAAAACTGACATGCTAAGTATCTTTTTGAATTATTTTTACATTGAGTCATATTCCTAGAAGTAAACACCTGCATAAGAACTCCAAGTGGGACACAAAATCTTCTAGAGACATCACCTCTCCAACCAAGGGATATAAATCCAGGGCTGGAAAGGACTTCAGAAGCATCATCCAATCCCCACCTGTTACAGATGAGGAACCTCAGTCCCAGAGAGGTTGTTAAATGAGGTGCCCAAATTCACACAGATGGAGCCAGGATTTAAATTTAGGTCTAGTGATTCCATCGTACCTTGTTGCCTTCAATATGACCATCCTAGCTAGCTCTGTCTGCCAGATAGAAGGAGTAACACCCCAAAAAATGGCAGGATCCTGTGGTCAGATTCATAACAGAGCAGGCCCGAAAATGTGATCATCTCCTCTATGGAAATGAGGTAGCTGTAGGTTGGGTTGTTTTGGAGTTCTTTTGTACCACTCTATAGCCCAATGCCACACATACTTAGAAAGGCCAATTAACAGTAACACTTCTCTTTGCCAAGGTCTCTCTGGATGTAGTCTTTTGTGTAAGACAGATTGGAAGACTGAGGCAAATAGCGGACTCTGCACTCACTTCTCCATCAACATAACTTCCTTATTCCATCAATAAACAACCTGGTAGAAAAATGCAGTGTCCACAAATTTTAACCACATTAAGAGGAAAAACAAATGAGAATGAGAATGAATGAACAAAGATTTAGAGATAGTGACTGAAAAACTCTTATGATACTTTATGAATCGAAATTAAGTATAAATAGCTTCTAATGAGTTTAGTTGGTTACACTGATGTTCAATATTAAGCTCTGAATAAAATACTTTTTAAAAAGAATAGCAGCAACTTGGTATAAAGGAAAAAACACAACAGACTTAGGATTTGGGTCCGTTTACTAGCCTTAGGACTTTAGACAAGTCTTTTCATGTCTATGAATTCCAGTTTCCAAACTGGTAGAATGGAGCTAATAACCTCTGACCTGCCTCATTCAGAAAGCTGTTGTGAGGGTCCAATACAATAATGGATGCAAACAGCCCTTCATGAACTGGATGCATTCAGGAAAGGTCCCAATATATCAGTTTACATATGGCAGACACAGTCATTGGGCACAGTAAATACTCTTGAGTATCTCTCATGGGCACACAAGCATGAGCACACACATCATACACACACACAAAACATGCTTGGGCATCAAGGGTTTGGCATGACTCAAGTAATGGGGCTTGGGGTAACAATGAAGGCATACCACCCGGTACTGATAAAAGATGTGCCATGGGGAGCAGGAGGAGATGGTAGATAACAAGAATACAATGGTAATTTTCCTAGAGTGACAGACCCCATCTAGGGGCATTGAAACACAGAGAATCTGGTTTCTCTGTCCCCACTGACTAGACAGTTCCTGGGATTACCAAGATTCAATGAGATTCACTATGCCCGGCCCCATTCTTGGGTGATTTGAATATATGGTCACACAGGTTTACGCTGTACTCCCAATTAACCCACAGACCCTTCATTCAGCTCCTCTTCTATGTGCCACTCCTGGTCTTCTTCATCAGTACATTTTCATTTTCATGTTCACTCCTTCCTATCTTAGGGGCAAGTTGGCTTCTCTACCTGGTATCCCTTATGAAAAAGAAATCCTCAACTAGCGTCCACATCAAACTTGTCTCTGAACTATTGCCATCCAGATATGAAGACCTAACATTTTACTCTACAACCCTGCTCCCAGCTTCTAAGAGGATTGACTAGAAGGGTGCTGGACAGGAGAGCTTCCTTTTCTCTAATCGGGATTCCAAGAAAGCATTCCCAGCTTCCTACCCCACCGAGAGTCTCTGATTAAGACATGGAGGAATAGTTATGATTAATACAAAACCCATGCCCCAAAAGGGAGGGCAAGACTGTGAGGAAAACACTAGATCCAAAGTCCAAAGGCACAGGACCAAATCCTAGCTCTGCCAGGAATTAGCTGAACTCTGAGGCTCAGTTTCTCAATCTGTAAAAAGAGAGATCATAAAACTTACACTACCTACTTCGCAGAGTTGCTGAGAGACAAGCTCTTTGTAGGAAGCACTGTATCAGGGTGAGCCTTTATTATTGTTCTGCACACTCCCTTGGCCTCAGTTCACTCAGCTGCAAAATGGGAATCATCAAACCTGCTTTACTTGTTCTGCAGAGTTGTTTTCAGGAAAGCCCTTGGCAACATTAAAGTGCCACATGAGTGTGAACTATTACCCAGATTTCCCTTTTTCCAAAAGGTAGCTCTAAACAGAAAATTTCATTGCTTCAGTGCTTGGAGTTTAATTTAACCACATTTCACGAGTATACCCAATGTATATTTTTTGTTCAAATTAAAACGAAAAATTTTCTTCAACCCTGACTTCTTAAACATTAAACTGTCACTTTCTTATAAAGAGAAAGCAAGGCAGCGAAAAGAACGCAAGATGTAAGTGTCAGAAGACTCTGGGCTTAAGTCATTGCTCTGGTTCCTATAAGACACAAGTCACTTCCCCTCTCTGAGATAGGGTTTGTTCAGCTGTAAAATGGGAATAACACTTGTGTTGCACACCTCAAAGGGCTGCTGGTCAGGGTCAGATGAAACAAGGTCTACAAAACCCTTTGTAATTACAAAGTCCTCTGTGAAGACGTCATTATTTTACTAATAATTAGTATAATCTATATCATTAAAAAAATAAAACAAGTAATAGTGTATTTAAGCAGTAAACATAATTATTCAAATGATGCTAAAACATGTTCTTTAAAAAAACAGTACCCCAAAGAAAGACTGTATTTCAAAGGAACCAAAACTTCAATTATTCCACAAGAGATTCATTTCAGAAAACTTTTTTAATAGTAAGAAAACGGATTGATTCTCCTCTAAATCTACATAGGTGAATTTGAGTTAAATCATCTTCCTTTACAATTAATACTTAAAAAAGCAACTGGAAGGAAATTCTCCTTTAGAAATTGGTAGGGAGGCAGACTTGAATGGAGAAGAGCTGAGGAGGAGGATATGTAATAGGGAGGCAGATGGAGAGTAGGATCTGGCCCACGCTCCCCTCTTCAGTCACCAATGAGCATACTCACTTAAGCTGTAGGGTCAGATCAGCATTGTTTTCTTTGAGGAGACAGGAAATAATCATACTGTGGATTTGTAGAGAACAAGGTAATTGAGTGCTAGCTATTTTCTTCTGGGTAAAATCAAAAAGGGGTATGCCTAAAGCCATTTTCCCCCTCTCTGGCTCAAAGAGTTTATGTCAGAGGAGATGAATGAGTCGACAGCTGCTAACAGGGATTCTAGGTGTGCCTCTTAATTTACTAAAGCCCAGATGTGGCAAAACAGAAGAGAAACATCACCATTATGCAGAAAAAAGCAACATGAAAGGCAAGGGAGGGGACAGTAGCTCATACTCTAGAAACTTTATGAACCAATAGGGATTTCTTCCAGGTCCCAAAGACTCCATACTTGCCAAAGTCATCCTAGATTTCCTCATTGTACACTGCAGTGGAAGGGGATCAGCACAAACTTGACATGAAAAGTGATACCAGGCATCTAGAAGGGTGGGCAGAGGAAGCCTAAGTCCTTCCCAGGTCCCCCAAGAACATGAACTCCAAGAGAGGAATGTGGGTCAAGACAATGACAAGAAACTTCAGGCTGTGCAGATCTAGAGTGGATCTATTAAAAACTGAAGCTACTGGTGCTGGGCTTTCCATGTCTATCAAACCAATTAAGATGGTGAGAAATTAAAATCTTTTCACACGCAATCTTTGCTGTGTAGGATCAAGTCAGCTCCACTTCAAGCCTCGGGAGTCAACTTCAATCCATTGTTTCCTATGCTATACAAAAATTCCTCCTTGGGGGCCCATACTGAAAGGCAACGTCCCACAGTGAAAAGAAGGCAGAGAACCTGGGTTCAAATCCCCGTTCTGCCACTTGCTACCTGTAGGACCATAGACAAGTCTCTTCCCCTTTCTGACCTCCTATTTCCTCTTCCACAAAAGCAGGGCATTGGGATAGATGACCTCTGAGATTTCTTTCGGCTTCAAATCTACGATCTTATACCTGGGCTCAAATACTAACCCTGCTACTTGCTACCTATGCGACCCTGATCAAGTAAATTCCCTTCTCCGTGTGTCAGTTTGCTCCCCTCTGAAATGGAAGGAATGAGATGGCCTTCAGGCCTCTTTCAGTTCTACATTTATGATTTCAAGCTATTTCCTAAATGCTCCTCATCCATGGTTTGGCCCATAGAAACATGGCCACCAACATTTTAAGGGAGAATCAGTTGTTCATGTTCAACAGAAAGAAACCTAACAGCTTCCAAGTTTGTGAGCTGGCAAATCATCACCATCTGAAACTTTCCCCAAACATTCCTCTTTTTTATACACTTTCCAAGGCAATAGTTGGACTGATGAGTACGATCAACTTTTCCTCACCTATTCATCTTTTAGTTAGAAAAAAAATCTGTTCATCTTATGACTAACACCTTGGCATTCAAATGAGTACGGTGTTGCAGCAGGGGGAAAAAGAGAGGAAAAAAAATAAAACCTGTATAAATGACAGAGTGTTCAGCCATGAACACATTGTCTTTTATGAATATTATAATCAGAATCAATAAGCCTACAAAGAAAAAACAGGACACAAAACGTGTTTTGTCATTTCTGACGAAGTTATAAAAACAACAGACATTCAATATGCCAAGTGTTCTTCAATCCTTCATAATCATAGCCTTATTGAAGTGAGGACAAAAAGGGTCTAATTGCATAGGAGCAATCTCAATGTAATAGGTTATACACCCAGGCACGGCTGCACAATACAACAAAAACAACGTTCCCTGTGTATAGCAGAATGTCATCTCTCATTTTCAGGCAATTACCTTCTTTCTTGTCAACAGTTTTAATAACCTCCATCATCTCTAAAAGACTTTTGCTTCAGTTAAATAATTTTCAGCTTTTTAATATGCAAATGTGCTTGTTCATATGCATGGGTGAAGTGGCATAGCTACTTGAAATGTGTCAGTACATTGTGGAGCACCTGCACCTCGGGGAAGCTTGATTTAATTGACACCTAATACTATTCATTATTCCACTTAGTGAGCAACTCCTATTAGTCACCTGTAGGTTTTCCTATAAGCAGCGCTTTGGCCACCAATGGAAAGAGGAATATTGCTATAAATAGAATGTCCGGATTTAGTAAAGGGGGTTCACTCCTGGTAAAGCTTTGGGGGGAGAGCCAAGGCTGGGGGAATCAAGAATATTTCTTTCATTTCTCACTCTTTTTATGTATTTGTTCCAAAAGGCTAGTGGTAGAACTTTTTTCTACCTCATTTCTATAGATTTGGTTATGGGCACTATTGACGGTCAGTTCAGGATGCTTCATTTTCTCTTTCTTTCTTTCTTTTTTAACTCCCAGCTCAACAAGTCACCTAGACTTGGCATGATGAGAATTTCTCGGACCTTCTGGAAATACCCATTTGGGGCTTTTTTTTCAAGAAAATACAAAGAAGCCCCACTCCCATCCCCCTTCTTATGCTCTTCTCATTGCCAACTTAAAGGAAAAACAAGAATCCTATGGTATAGGAAACATGGCGGGGTGTGATCTGTATTGCTGTTGGAGGGAATACCCCCATCAATGAGATGGTGGCTCTACTGGATTAACGGAGCTTGAAGAAGACTAAGACCACAGAGAGGGTAGTATTTATTCCAGTGACTCTTGCTGGTCCTCTGGATGGATTAAAACTGAATTCCTTACAGCCTGCTTTCTGTCAGGTCCTTGTGTCCTATAAAGTAGTGGGGAAATGCAAAATCTCTGCTCCTTATTTAGCGATCCACAGCAATCACTGATGTTACCATTTAGTCTGACTACCGAGGAAAGCAAGTGGCTACTTATTAAGCCGCTATTGTGAGGAGCAGGGCAGCAAAAGCTGTTAAAGCATCCGCTAAGAGAATTATAAGGCATATGGGATTTTGTGTATTTGCTGCCATTAATATACTAAATGTGGTCTGAGAATGATTACAATTTAAATCTATTAGGCTTTCCCCCTCTATGAAAATAGGAGGATTACCACTGAAGTATGCGTGTGGACCTGATGATATTGGGGTCGCTTCTTGACCACATGGTCTGTGACCTTATTGCTCAGGCTACATTTCTTTCCAGCATTAATGCATTTGTTAGTCCCAGAAGGCTTAAACTACAGATGTTTAACATCCTGCTTATGGACAGATCATCTGGAATACGAAGTGAGAAATCTATACTACTTATTAGTATATATTATGAGTGTAACAGAGATTTAATAGCCCGTTCAAACTAGATTAGTGAAACCATAGCTCAAAAAATGTATCATCTTTAATGGAGACACACTCAGAAACCTGGGGGAAAAATAGAATGAAAGCACGTTTTTCGTCTTTAATGTGATTTTAGGACATCAGAAGATTTCGCTACTAATTGATGTTGTTTACATAATAGAATAAGAAACATTAATTACAGTCTTCAATGTAAACTACAGATTCTTTTTTATGGAAAGGGGATTTATAAGTAAGGTGGTAATCTGGGCTCTTTTAAAGGTTTATCTCTAACACACTCAAAGTGATCATAAATCACATTAAAGTCTAGGGATCCAAAGAGGACTGAGGTGAGAGTAGAAAAAAAAATTGAGTCCTCCTAACCCCCAAATCCAATCATTTCTAAAGTAAATGGGGCAGGAGGAAGGGGGTGGGAGAGAAGGGAAGGAGGGAGAGCAGTGGTCAACTAGACCTTTGTTGGTATCCCCCAAAATGTAATCTCCAAGCTGAAGAATGGCAGCTGGCAGAACAGCTGGTGAATAGGATTAATGTCAGAAGAAAGAAATAAAACTCAACATATGTCCAAGCCTGCGGTGCTGGGACTGAGCATGATTATACCCCGACGGATAGCCTGTATACAGCTGGAAAGTGCCACTGGGCCATGCTTCTCTACCCCCACAAGGTCATTGCTAAGAAGTACAGTTAAGGTCTAAATAGTGAACTCAACTTTGCCTGGAGAACCCAGAGGCTGATTACAGAAAGAACCCCAAATTTAAGGTGACTGATATTCAGAACAGAGCTAACCCTCCATGCCCAGTTTGTTACCCCACGAAGCAAATGAAAAGACAGATTAGCATTAAAGCTAACAGATTGCACTAATGTAAATATAATTTTTAAATCGTTTAAACCACTTAATCTCATCTCAATCACATCAAATATGTTAGAGCAAACATATTTCCACCTTTCACTCAGAGTTCAAACAGGCACCGGAAGGGGGGTGGGGGGAGGAATCTTCAGGAGATCCAACAAGACAGAGTTTTGTAAATTGCAATGCTTTTTCAAGTTAACATTTTTACATTTTTAGAATTATAAGGTCACAACTGACAAAAAAATTTAAGAAGCATATTTTTTCTCCATCACTATTAGTTTTCCAAACTGCACAAGAAAAGCTCCTCTTCCTAACCTGCACCTATGCTGCAGTTGGTCAGCCTTACACTTTTGTAACTGTAGGAGGTATGGATACCGGAATTTTACTGCTAGAACTGGTTACAGTGATAAACAGTAACCACGTGAAGTGGGCATTACTGATGGATGTGAAAAGAAATTTGGGTGGAACAAGCTTGATTCAATTGTTTCCTTACTCAACAACCACTGTAAACATTTCTTTTCCCCTTCAAATGAAGGACCATTATCACTGAGAGAGGATGGCTGCATACAGCTCTGTTTTTTCTTCTTTCCGGGGCCTGAGTCGATGTGAGCTCAAAAAATGTACTCACTTTGTCAGGAAACAACAAATCACCTCTCCATATTTAAGCAGGCAGAATTCTCCCTGCATTCTTTTGACAAAAGCAAAAAGAAGGCAAGAAGGCAGGGCAGATAGAAGGCCTTGTTTGCTTCATTCAGGGATGCAGCTCCTTAGATCCAAGAGCAGAGCTCCACACATACATGGAAAACCTAAGCAGGAATTCAGCCACCAGCTTCCTGCTCATCAAACTGACCACTCTGTTAGGAAGACACATTCTATTTTTCAGGATCAGAGGGGCTTTAAAGAGGCAACCACAACATTTCCAAGTCAATGATCAGGAGCGACACTTGGACACAGATATGAATATTACTCAAGAGCAGGGATTCTTAACTTGGGATTCATTAATCTGTATGTGTGTGTATACATATGAACATATATGTTAGTAATGTGATTTCAATGTAATCAGTTTCCTTTGTAATCCTATATTTTACTTTATGCATTAAAACAGTCTTTAGGCTCTACCAGATTGCAAATGGGGTCTATGACACTCAGATCCCCTGCTAAAGAGAGAGACAAACAACATGTACCATACTGTCTGATGAGACACACAAGGTGTCCACCAAATTTATTCATGCTTTTCTCTTTCTTGATTACTTATTGATGCATGTCGATGGTTTCTTTCAGGAAAGAAATCCACCACTACCCCCCCCCCCCGACTCAGGGATATCATAAAGAAGTATTTAAAAATATTTTAAAGAATATTTATGTTTTTAAATATAATTTAATATTTTGTGTTCTTATAAAATTATTTGCTAATTATCATGGCCTCTGAAAAATCTCCTCTTCTTGGATAAGATAGTCTTGGTCTTCTCAAATGGTTCTTTGGCTAATCCCTCAGGTTGGGAAATGGGACAAAAGAATAGCACTGTATTACTTAATCTTTGCTATTTTGTCTCATGGACAATGTAAAAATAAAAATGACAATCTCCATTTTTATTAATTTTTCAAGTTATCAAAAAACTAGGAGACAATGATGATTTTAAATGACTGTCCTTTCTCTGGGAGTTTTTATTTAAAATTTCTACTTAGTCTACAAAACCTTTCCTGTAGCTGGAATTAAGAGTTTTTTAAAAATGATATTATATCGACACAGTTCAAAGGTTTAAACCACCCTAAGCCAAATATGTAATACCCAGGAGAGCAAGCCATTTCTGGAGAAGAACTGCTACAGAGGCCAGCATATAATGCAAAGAAATGTTTGAAAGAGGTCGTCAATTTTTATGCTGTTATAATTGCCACTAACATTTCTTTAAAATGCCAATATGGTATGACTGGTGCTTCAAAGACATCCATATTCAGCATTCTCTGATCTCCCTATGCTCTGACAAAAATGTTTTTATTTGTCATTATAGAAAATGGAAAGAAACCTACATAGCTTATTAATATATCCTGA
Organism: Potorous gilbertii; assembly: GCA_028658325.1. NCBI lineage: Eukaryota > Metazoa > Chordata > Mammalia > Diprotodontia > Potoroidae > Potorous > Potorous gilbertii. The sequence continues at coordinate 237,097,483 of CM053772.1, read as the reverse complement.
ATTGTTTAAGAGGATTTTAAGATACGAGTTAAAAGAATTTCATAATCTTAATTTCAATTTCTCCTTTTCATTTAATAGTAGACATTCATTAGGACCCACACACTGTAATAAATTATAATAATTTTAAACAAGGATTAAATTACTAGGTACCTAGTGAAAGAGCCATTTTTTCTTAGGTACCCTGTAATCTAACTGTCAGATTTAAAATCTATTCCCAATCAACTCTTCACAACATTCACATTTATTCATCTATGTTAAATTAATAAAAGGTGTGAATAATACTGACAAAATTGATCACTATTGTGCATGTAGATTTAGAAAATTATAAGGTAATCTAAGATGTAAAAGGAATTGAGAGAAACCATTAAGGTTCTTATAAATAAATTCATCCTATGCTATTTTTTCAAATCAAGACAAACTTCTGCGAGACTTATTTAAATTGACTATGCAAGATAGTTGATAAATGGTACATTTTTAGAGCATAACCCATTTTCACTATTTTTGACACACATATGAAAAGTACACAAAGACTACCCTTCAATATCAATGATAGAAAGTTATGTTCAGATAATGCTGGTCAATAACACCTACTGCCCAGTACCATTCAGTTCATAGTGAAATGTGATGTGATGAAGAGAAATGGATGTTAGACCCATCTACAATGGGATAAGAGAGAGCACGCATGTGCACAAGCTCTCATGGGACTGACACCAACCCCCTTCTTTTTTACTCTGGGTACAGTAGTATAGGCATAATCATCATCTGGACTATCAAAAGTAACTACTAATTATGTTTACTTATATCCTTATACAGAACAGACTTTCTATAACCGTCGATCTTGTCATTTGCACATTTGCCATAATTCCTACCATCTAACCTTGCTGACCCTCCTCCCCCTTAACTGGGATCCCTGCAGATAAAGTAAAGCATGCCAACATCTGTTCCCATTCACACCGATTTTAATTTACAAAAAGAGCTTGGCTATTTTCAGAGCAGACTCCAGAGCACAATGACAGATTTAGGGCCTGTAATGGGGTTGCATTTCTCCTGTGTCAGCATTTCCGACTCCCGATGACTAGATTCTAAGGGGTCACAACAAAGGAATCATTGAAATTAAAGCTTCATTATGGCGATTTCTCCCACCCCTACCTAGCTGTAACTAAAACAGAGAGCATTTCATCTTCTTCAAGGAGACACTGGTAGTGATGGTGGTGGTGGTGGTAGTGGCATTGAGCAATGGTTCCATTTTTCAAGTCCCAGGGACGTGATAAAGATAGGATCTCTCTGATTTTAGGAAATTCCAGGTGGGGCCAGTTCCAACAACACCTACTTCTCAACTTGTCTTAACCTTTTTTTTTCCTTCTTTTCTTTTTATTTTAGGTCAAGGTTTTTAACCTTATTTTGTGTATCTTGCTTGGATCCCTTTGGAAATCTGGTCAGTCACTTTTTCAGAATAATGTTTTTAAATGCATTAAATAAATTAATATTACAAAGGAAACCAATAATATTGTAATATAATTATTTAAAAAAAAAGTTCACAGATGCCAGATGAAGAAGCCCCATTTTAGAGCCTTCTTATTGAGTTCAATACACACAGTCACTATTTAGGGTTCTGTTTGGATTTTTTTTTAATTCATCATCACTTTCACTTTTATCGAACATTGTGCCATTCAGTGCACTTTCACACAGATTAGTTTAATTGACATTCATTCTCAGACTCAAAAAAGTCTTTACAACAGGAGACTTCTTCATCCATGTGTTCATTTTGCTTACTTTCTCTCTCTCCACCCTCCCCACCAATGGATGTAAAGAAAGTTTCCCATCCCTGGCTCCCATCCCTGCCATTTCCTTGGCTAATGTCAAGTTTTTAAGATACACAATATGAAGAGCAACTTGGGGAAACAATGCACAAGTTGTGTTGTAATCAAATAACAGCAACGACATGAGCAGCTGAGCCGAAAGAAGATGGGCAACGGCATGCCATGCAGCAATCAGCACTGTTGACTAATCAGAATTTGAGACACTAGAAGGTAATAAGGGTATTATAAAGAATGGCTTATTGAAGGAGCAGCTGTTTATGTGGAGCTCACTGTTTAAATGAGTTCCACGAGATTGCCATGGTATGTTTTGGTGAAAATGTTTAACTCTTTTTAAAATGATCATTAGAATGGACCCAGCAAGTACCAACTGACAAGTGTGAAGTAGCAAAGCATCAGCTCAGGTTGGAGAGTTTTAAAAGCCAATATCTGAGTTTTGGAGGCTTCGGTAGAAATCTTGCAAATCAACAGGAGAAAGATTCATTACCAAGGTCTTCATTTTCTTTTTGTGAAGTTTGGTTGTCAGGTCTGGGCCATCAGCACAGAGGCTTGTCATGGGCAGGGAGATGAGGTGGTGATGAGAAAAAGGAGTGTGCACGTAGAAGGAAAAGATTAAAAGGAAGAAAAAGCACCCATAAGAGCAAGTTATAAATTGGAGCAGATCTATGGAAGTGTCCTGTAGAGATGAAATACATACACACACACACACACACACACACACACACACACACACACACACACACTCATATCAGCACAGAGAATGAAACCCTGGACTTTGTTTGCAAATTAAGTTCATCCAAATATCTTTGCACATGATTCAAAAATAAAAACTATCCTGCTGTGCATAAATTCGGAAAGTTCTTTTTCTAACAGCTGAAAAAAAATCCCTTATAAAGTCAAAACATTAAACAGTAAGACTGTTTTAGAAAATCTACCATCATCTTGTTTAAAACTATTTGCCAGAGTTTGGCAGTTCATGTGGATGTTTTGTTTTTTACCTTATTTTGCCCAGAAATGTCTATCGTTGCTTCCCACAAGCTGCTACAATTAGAATGTAAAGAAAACAGGGTGGTCATTCTTTAAATCTATTGCAATACATTATGATAAATATTTAATTTCGACAGCAAGTGTTCGGTAATAGTTAAAAGCAGCAAGCGAGCGGTGGAAACTCTGCTATCTTTTGTAACAGTTCACATGTCAAGCTGGCAAAGTGCCCACGGTGTAAGGCAGGGGGAAAAAAAATCTATTGAATGTCTGCCCCACAAGGCGACATGAGGCTTGATTGGCAGAAAGCAGAGAGTGGCTTTTGATCATGTGTCCTAACAAGCAGTTCCAGCTCCTGTCTTTTCGGCTGATCGGCTCCACATTACCTATTCAAACAGAAGTGACAGGACACTGTACTACTCTCTGGCTGGAGTCTCACGCAGTGGGAGCTATGCTGGAGACAGAGCCACTGATTAAATATATCACTTTTTCAAGACAAGCAGGTTGTCTGAATCAAAGTTGGACAGAATAGACTCAACATTATTAAAAGAGGATATAAAACTGGGACTGAGTGATGCTCAGCCAGTTTGCACAGCCTCAGGGATTCCCGGGCTGACAAGGGGAATAAGGAACCGCAGAACTCGTAAAACAGGGTCAGAAATTACCTATGACACCTTGGCCATTTTCCCATCACTTCAGGGCCACTGGGTTTCAAAGTCTGTGGCCTCTTTTGGATTAGTCCCCTTTTCTTTTTTTTCTTAATAATTTTAAATGATTCAGTGGGGGGGAGGAGTGAAGAAGAGGGGAAAAAAACATAAAAAGCATGTTGGCTGCAGGTTACTGAATGTAGTCGTAATAGAAATAAAATACTAGAACTGAGCCCTTTGCATCCAAATTTTAAAGTGCAGTAATAGAGCATCTAACCAGGACATCAATTTGATGATATTCATAGTATTATTTGGTATTATATAGCACCTTTAAAATCTAGGAATATTGAGCAGACATATTGTATGGTTTAACTAATTATCTTTCCAAAGAGTCTTCCAATCACTTTAGTGTTCCGTAAATGCTAATTATTATAAAGCTCTAAATAAAATAGCTTTTTTTCAATCCCTAAAACAGCACTTTACACATAGTGGGTGCTTGCTTAATAAATGTTGGTTGAATTGTTAGCTATTAGATATCATGCTACTCTATGCTATGATATATGTGTGTGTTTCTACCTATATATCAATGAAAGCATTTTTCCAAATTATACTCATAAACACAGGTCTTTAAAATGTATGGGAAATGTTGAACAGGAATTTTCTGTTTACTAAATTGTATCTGATTCTTTCAATTACTGTACATGGCTTCCTATCATCTGTGATATATTATCAGCTATCAAAGTAATGCCATCGAATAACATTTCTAAAGGTGTTTTAGGATTAGAAAAAATAAAAATAAATGTCCAAACAAGGAGAAAAACGGAATAACCATCTAGTAAGAAATGAAGCTATAATGAGGCAAAATATCAAGTCATAATCTTGAACCAATCAGTGAAACTCAAAGAAAGACACAATAAAGAAAGTGGAACATTGGGTGTTGTCTTGAGCAGCCCTTCCTTCTGTGCATTTTTAATTTACCCCTAAGTATGGGTGTGAAATACATGGGCATTTTTATTCTTCGTGGTATTGTGCTCTGGAAGTGCCTTGAAACACCTTAGCTCCCCTCTGTTAGTTTTTACCTCATTGTAAATATTAAATATCAACCTGCTTGTTGAGTATTTAAGATATGATTAAGAGACTAAATACTCCTACCAGGATCAAGACACAGGTTGAGTGGAGACATGCAAGGAATTAGAGCTATCCATGAAATAGGGCACTCACTGAATACTAAGGAAGGCTGGATGACGATAAGGAGTCACATTTGTCAATTACAAAGAAATGGTTTGTGCTCATTAACTTGGGGAAAGTACCATTAGATTTTAAGAGGTCGCTTCTTAGATTTCTTCATGTCTCCAAGTTTCCTTATTTAACACTCAGTGGTAGGCACCAGTTAAGGAATGTGTCATATCTCAAAATGATCTCATTATAAATAGCATTTGAATTGCATTCCGTACTTTACACAGCCCATTGTCCCAAAGTGATAAATAACCCCAGATTAATCAAATATGTATTTGACTGTATGAAAAACAACATTCCATGCCACCTGGCTTCTGTACCACATAGCTCCTCGGGTCTTCTGAGGGTGACAATGACTATGATGCCAAGGATGATGATGATGATGACAACGACGACGATGGGGTAGTTATCAGAGATTGTTACACCTAAACAGCTTAACTTAACCACAGTTTTATTTTAATAATCTAGTGGTTCCTTTAAAACGGCAAACATTTGGTAGGGAAGAGGAGGGTGCTTTGGCCCTATAAGATTTTAAAAGCTGGATTGCAAATTATGAGTCCTCACAAGATAACACTGTAAGCAATGCTGACTATCATTGCACACCCCTCACCCCCAAAAGGCCTAAACCTTACCTCCAGTTCTCACCAGGTTGGGTAAAGGTAACTGGTTTGACCATGAAGCAGACTCTTAGGAAATACTTCAATGAAGGAGTAGAAAAGAGGAGTGGATCTAACAATAACTTTCATATGCTGGTGAAACCCAGTTTATTTGAATTTTGATGAAGAGTTCTGTTTGACAAAATTGGATGAAAAAGAGAAAATATCCTCTTGAGTTATTGGCAATGTACCCCAAACCAGAGCACGATGGTACAGAGGATGCATCACTTTATCTGTAGAGGAGTGAATTCTATTTACAATGTTTTTCCTTTGGGGAGCAAGGGTTGGGAACGGGGAGCTGCTAATGTGGCTGGTGGTCTACTATGGGTAATGACAGATGAAGTCTGCAGATGTATTATACCAGAGTACAGAAAGCCAGCAAGCGCTGACTAAATGGCACTGAAGCATTCGCCTTCCCCATCAAAATGACTGGGCGTCACCCATGCTTTCCCAGCCCTGATCTTGACTGCACTGTGCTAGGAGGGGGTAAAGGGGGAAGAAAAATCCTTCTTATATTTAGCGCCCTCACAGAATGAAGACTTTCTCTTCAAAAAAATGATGATTTCCCCAAATAATTAATTATTTTAGCCACTGTATTATTGCTTACAGTAATACACAGCAATAACATTTACATTGATTGAATTCTGTTTCCTTAATGTGAAATTTGTTTGGGGTTAATTAGCACGGCTGAGGAATAAGCTTAATAATTTTATGTTGTTTACACTGGAGGCAGTTTTCCATGAGCACTGCTCAGGGAGGAAGTGACATCTTGGAGTTTCAGACAAAACATGGAGGTAGAAGCAGCTGCTCACTCTGGGATAGCGGGCCTCCTCCACCAACCCGCCTCCCTGTGTCTCGGGAGTAGTTCCTAATGGCGACAATACAGAGTTGTCAAAATTATTATTTTTTTTTAAGGCTGATAAGTTTTCCAAAGCCAACACCAAAGCTCAGGGGTAGGTGGAAAAAGAGAATCTATCCAAATTTAAAATGTACCTAACATTAGACATTTTTGTGTCTTTCTTTAAAGAAAGGCAGGTCTAATTAGTTGTCTCTCTAAAATGCGCACCTAGCATTTTTATTATGTATTATAACATTTTGCTCAGAGCTGACATTTTTATTCTGACAAGCACTGTCTGGAGAGCTCTCAATAAATAATACATTTACAATTTTCAGTAAATAAGCAGTGGACACAAATCGTTACCCTTACTTACAGCTGCCCCTCTCTAATAGCGCTTTTACAAAGAAGGTAAATGCAATCCTCTCAGTGCTGGAAAGACATTTTCATTCATTACCACGGTCAAAGCACTTAAAGCATTTTAAGCCTTGTTGCAAAACAGCAGGACTGGCAGAGCAAGGAGGGCTAAGGAAAAGAAAAGTTCATCACCAGAGAAACCTGAGGCCGTGCCCCTCAACCACTGGGAAATTCACTTCTGCACTGGCCACAGCCACAGGACTGAAGTTGCCCAGCTCATCCAAAGCAAACTGTTTTCTTCGGGAGTTTTTGCCTTTCGTGCTTATCGCAGGGGGAGGGATCACATTCTTATCTGGTCTTTACACATCATCATCTTTAATGTCTACCTCTCTGCCCCCCAGTTGGTCCTTTGCTCCCTGTCTTTTAGGTTTACACATGTTCACCATCGAAGAATATTTATTAAGGATTCTCATGCATGTGGAGACAGGTGAGCTACGACTCTTGAAAGCAGAAGCTAAAATAAGGTTTGAGTTCAAATAAATTCAACTGAAGCCAGGAGACACAAACAACTTTATCCCATCCCAGCCATTTATTGACCCACTGAACCAGTTCTTGTCCTGATTTTCCCTTACCCCATCATGCTTTGCTATTTATATTCTACTCCAAAGCTATATAACTGAGGGTGATGGCCAACAGGAGAGAATGTTTCTACTTATTTTAAGTGATATAAGAGAATAAAGTAACATGAAAATAAATCTGAACTTAAATCACAGATAAAATATGGCTCACGGGAGAATCAATTAAGGATTTTCAACCATCTTATTATTCCAAAGAGTTAATGCTATGCTGAGTAGTCTCCCACCCATTTAGTAATGTCAGCATTATCATCGCCAGAACTCATGTTTTTGGCAAAACACATTTGCTACTTTCAAAAACCACCAGAAAGCTTCTTATCTCACCTAAGACTCAAATGTGCCACTACTCCTATGACCATAACCTCCCTCCCTGTCTACCCCTCCCCCATTTGTATTATCTTCCCTTGTTAGAGTATAACCTTCCTGAAGTCAGGAACTAACATGGCTTTGGTGTACCAGCTCTTAGCCCAGGGCCTGGCACAGGGTGTTGTACAGTCATTTTCAATCATACTGAAATGATTTGCCATTTCCTTCTCCAGCTCATTTTACAAAGGAGAAACTGAGACCAACAGGATTAAGGGACTTGACCAGGGTCATACAGCTAGTAAACATCTGAAGCTGGATTTGAACTCATGAAGATGAGTCTTCCTGACTCCAGACCCAGCACTCTATCTACTGTGCCACTTAAAAAAAAATTCTTTAAAGTTTGCAAAGTACTTCATAGAGCATCTCATTTAGTCATCAAAACAACTCTGTGAATCTTAGAGATGATGAAACTAAAGATTAGAGAAGTCCAGTGACTCATCCAGGGTCACATAGCTACTAAGAGGAGTTTGCTGGATCTAAACCCACATCTTCCTGATTCTGAGTCCATACTCTATCCATACTGATGAAATTATGAAATATACAAGAAATCATGAGAGACACATAAGTGAAGTCCACCTTCACACACCAGGCAACAATTAATAAGATTAGATATGCAATCTTCTCTGGCTTTACTCTGAAACTTAAAGCTATGGAACTTTTAAAAAGTTTTCAGTAATGGGGAATTCATCTAAGGTCACACTAACTCAAATGAGCTCTATCTCCTCTGATCTAGGAAGCTAAACAGGGTCAGGCCTCGTTAATAGTTGGAAGGGAGACCTTCTGGGAATACTCAGTGTTAGAGGCTTAAAAAAATACAGAGGGAGCTACGGGACTCAGTGGAAAGAAGTGCTAGCCCTAGACAAGTCAGGAACAACTGAGTTCTAATCCAGCCTCAGACATTCACTAGTGTGACCTTGGGCAACTTGTTTAACCTCTGTTTGTCTCAATCCATTGGAGAAGACAACAGTAAATCACACCAGTATCTATGTCAAGAAAACCCCAAGGATCATGTTGGCATGCTATGGTCCGTGAGATCACAAAGAGTCAGGCTGAACAACAGCAGTGTAAATTCAGGTTTGTCCCAGAAAAGGGCACTGATTGTAATGGAAGCTAGAAGCGGGCAGAAAAATCTGGGACCCATTTGTAATGAATGCTCAATCCATGCCACATAGGAATCATAGACATTTAAGTTTTTAAAGTCAGCACCCCACGAGGTAGGCCCTACCAATATTACCATTTCCACTTTACAGATGAGAAAGAGATTAAGGGATGTGACCGTGTTCATACAGCTAGCAAGGAAAAGGGGGTGGAATTTGAAGCTGGATCTTCTTGACTCCAAATCCAGCGTTCTAGTTACTATGTCATGGTGACCCTCTAATAGCAAAGATAATCAAATCCATACTAATCAGCTTGGACAAAACAATATCTAAGGTGGAGAGGTTCTCTCTCAAACTTTGGTGGGGAAATCTCCACCCCCTTGATGCCTTTCCTAACAAGTCGGAAGTGGTCCTAACAATGCCCAAACCACTTAAGCATTTATATATCACTCTTTTCAATTACAATAGATTATCTATTTACCATCATTTTTTTCTTTTGTATACATTCTTACACATTTTAAAAGCACCTTTGTCCAGTCCACACCTTAATTATAAGAGCACAGGTATTAGACCTCCATCAACAAGTATTCATTGAGTGCCTACTAGGTGCTCATCCACAGCTAGATGATGCATGGGGAAACTGTAAAGCTGTGGTTCTATCTTCCTGGAACTAGGAGGCAGAGGGGTAGGGTGGACAGGGTGTCAGACCTGAAACCAGAGTGCCAGCTCTGCCCTTGGCTAAGCCATGTGACCCCTCCGAGTCTCAGTTTTCTTATCCATCCTATGTGACCTATCTTACCCGGTTACTGGTAAGGCATGATGTGCCGTGTTCAGAGGCACGGTTTATTATGACACAAAACAGAGAATAACATCAATAGTATTACTGATTATATATTATTGATCACATTACTGAAGTTCCTGACTTGTCTAGGGCTAGCACTTGTTTCCATTGAGCCACTTGGCTCCCTCCATATTTTTTTAAGCCTCTAACACTGAGTATTCCCAGAAGGTCTCCCTTCCAACTATTAACCAAGCTTGACCCTGTTTAGCTTCCTAGATCAGCGGAGATAGAGCTCATTTGAGTTGGTGTGGCCTTAGATGAATTCCCCATTACTGATAGCTTTTTAAAAGTTCCATAGCTTTAATATTGTGACCAACTCTATTGGACCTCTGATCAAATAAAGTCCATGAAGGAGGTGGTGGATGAACTGGGCTTTCAATATCAGCTGAATAGAGGAGAAGTAGGAAGGAGGCAGATTCACCATCTCAGAGAGGGAAGACTCAGAGCTGGAAAAGAGCACCCTGGTATTGAGGTGAGTGAGACCCTCACTCCCTCTTCACGCAGCAGGTACTACTCTGTGTTGTTGACCCAAGGACTGAACCACACAAAACAATTGTCACAGGCCAGCACTAATCTTCACTACTTAATTCAACAAACTTTAGCACTTATGTTCTAAGCACTAGGGAAGCCAAGGCACCAGGACTGTCCCTGCCTACAAAGAGTTCCCATTCTTTTAGGAGGGGATTCAATATGCAGAGGATAATCTGAGGAGGAAAAGAATGCTAACAACTTGTTGAGGAGAGGAAAGGATTGCTGAAAGGTTCAGAAAAATCCCATGCCTGTAATGCTCTCCCTCTTCATGGCCATCTCATGGCTGCCATCTCTTGGCTGCCCTGACTTCCCTATAGAAGGGCACAGACTGACCTCAAAAGCGAGCCTTTGCTATCTGTGCTGCACAGCGTGGGGCAGGGTCCTGCAGGAGACGGAAAAGTCAACTTGCTTCTGTCGGCAGACTTCAGGACTCACAGGGCCACAGAGCACATCCACATCCTCCAGATAGATGCTAATCCCATGGGTCCAAAAGTCCTATCAAGTCACATCAGTCAGCACTGCCTAGCACTCAGTAGGTGCCAGGAGCTGTGCTAAGCACTGGGAATACAAATATGTACCCACAAAAAGAAAATCCCTGCCCTCCAGGGGCTTACATTGTAAAGAGGGAAGACAACGTAAGAGGAAGCTGAAAGAAGGCCAAGTCACCCTGTCCTGAGACACCTGGGTTAACCTAGTAACCCAGAAGATTAGTGGGTCAGATTGGCCCAGGGTGAAGGGGAGAAGTGAAGGTGAGAAGCATCTGGGGAGAAAAAGAGGAAGGAACCAGAGCACAGCTGGAGCTGTTCCAGGGTGGCCAGGAGGAAGCGACAGTGGGGAAGGAGTGAGAACAGAAAAAGAGAGCCAATCAAAGAAAGGAAAGTACAATGAAAGCTTGACTTTGGAAAAGAATCTGGCCCCAGGCATTGGGGATGAAAGGAACCATATAGAGAGCGCATACTAGAAGGGTGGCCGGTGCTCCCATAAAGCAGAGAGATAGCAATATAGAGAGGAAGGAGCACAGGACTGGGGGGCAAGGGATTTGTGTTTGAGCCCTTTTCCTTCTATATACTTGCCATGTGACCTTAAGTAAATCACATAATCTCTCTGATTTTTCCTCTTCCTCCATTTTCATCATATTTACCCCATGTATTCCCCACAGGGTTATGGTAAGGAAAGGGCTTCATAAACCTGAAAGCACTATAGGTCTGGGAGTTGTTATTCTACAACTGTGAACTATCACATCTTCAAAAAGAATGGGGTAGGTGATGATAAAGCACAGAGAACTCCAATGCTATAGGTGGTTTCCACATGATCCTTTGCATGACTATTTTTCATAATAACAGAGGAGCAGCTTCAGCAGGTGGGCAAAGTTGGAGTTTCTGACTCCTGACTTAACTGGTATAGGTAACTTTAGGTATGGAAATTTTCTTGACTCTGTAAGGAAGCTGAAAGAGGGTATAAGGTAAGATTTGAGAGAGCTGCCTGGGGTAAAGGTAAGGTAACTTAGCCCTGATTACAGAATGACAGAATTTAACAAGGTCTTCCCAAAGCCAAGGCTGGCTTTCATGGACACCACCATATTGTTTTCCATAACCTTGCTATTTAAGACCAAAGTGTCATTTTAAGACTTGGAACACAGACCCCAGAGCATGAACACAGACCCCAGAGCATGAACACAGACCCCAGAGCACTGCTTTTTGGTCTGACTCTTCTGTTTCCTTCTAAGGAGTAACAAGGTCTCCCTAGTGAGATCTCACCACAGGTCACTACACAATGACCCATTTCTACAACATACTGACTTCTTGAATGAGCATGATATCATTCCAAAATGCAAGAGATAGATATGCTGCTTTGGTCAGTAGAAAAGTGCCAATTCAGGGTGCTGTGGTGTTCCCAGGGGGAAAACATCCATGTACTCAGTCACTATTAGAGATCTTCAGCCCTTCCACTAAAAGATTTCTATGCTTTAAAACCACATGCCAGGGCAGATAACAACAAGTGCTATTTCCAAATCTAATGGCTAAAACCCATCACCCTCAGCTTCAATATATTCTTTTCCTAGAATTTAGTACCTGTTCCCTTTGCCAGGATATGGCACTTGATGGCCTATTGGTATCATGCCTATTTGACAATTTCTCAAATGATGTGTTGTCCAGAATGGACCAGTTTTAAGTGGCTAGATCAATAAACACAGCATTGGACAGTGTACTTTTTGAGGTATAAATCTGATGATAGCTTTCAGCTCTGTGTCCTCAACAAAGATCTTGACATCAGAAAGTAGAGGGTAAGGAAAATCAAGAACAGCCTTAGGAGAAGAAAGTAGAACATGGAGGTGACTCTCATCACCTGCAGCTCTTTAAATCTAAGCATTGCTATAGAGGGAAAACTGACTCTCCAGTTTAAATATAAATTCTCTAAACAGGAGTCACAGACAGCTAGAATTAGAAGAAACTTGGAAAACAACGGAAGTAGAAAATGAAGGGACATGAAATGCTTTGGCCAAGACCACCCAACCTATCTAATTCTTTCAGGCATTAAACTGTAGTTTCTAGTAGAAGTAAAATAATTAAGCTGATCCAAACTTCTCTGAATTAGTGAGATTTTACAAACTCCTTTAAAAAGTGGTCTAGAGATATGTCTAATTTAGAATCTCCAGCACCTAGAACAGAGAAGACCAAGGGAATTTATAGCTGTATAATACGAAGGGACCACAGAGGCCCCCTAATCTCACCACCTCACTTTGTAGCTCAGAAATCTGAGACCCAGGAAGATTAAACTGACTGACCATGTTGACCTAGGGAGTAAAGGGCTGCAGCAATAAAACCTACATTTCCTGACTCCAAACCCCATACTCTTTCCACTGTCTCACAAGATGCTTAATAAATGGTTGTTGAATTGAAGATTGTGGTATAGATGGAGTGAAGAACTCTGGCTATCACTGAGCTACTGGAAGAGAAAATTGTATATCTGAACATCCAGGATGGAGGGAACCTTAGACACCACTTAGTCTAATTCTCAATTTCAGAGGAGGAGAAACCGAGGCCAGAGAAGGTGAAAAGATTCCCCCAGGGTCACATATAATTTGCCAGAACATTATTCATAGTCATTAATATTGGACCAAGTACAATTATTTCATCTCACACATATTTATTCAGCACCTACTGTGTGTGTTATTAGAGCATGTTGGACCTAGAAGTAGGTGCTTAAGGAAGAAATTGTTGAAAGCTATTTAAGGAGCTAAGTGTTAGAGATCAAGAATCCCTTTAATTCAAAAACCATCCCTTGGGTTGGACCCCATAACATAGCAGTAGGAGGATATTAGAGATCAAAAGAAAAAAAAAATGCGTTCGCTAACGAACCTAGTAATCATGGTCCAGGGAAAGGAAGAATGAAAATCCAGGAGTACTCTGAGTTGGGATAAGGGTTGAAGACACTCTATTAAGAGACAACAAAAGGAAAAAGGAAAATTGCACTGAAGGGTCCATCAAAGGGCTTTTGTGAAGGCCTCCTGAAAGGCCTTGTGATAAAAAGGAAACTGGGCTGGAAATTTAGAGGAAGGTAGAAACCAAAAGATACAGTCAGCTAAAGCTTTCACACATGCACGTGCATGTGCGCGCACATACACACACACACACACACACACACATACACACCAATAAAGTCTACAATACTGGAAACTTTTTATCAGCTTGCTTTACTTGGTGAAGAGAGGAAAAAGGAAATTTTTCTTCTTCTTTTTGTTGACTTCCTTCACACACACACACACACACACACACACACACACACACACACACACACACACACGTCTTCACCTAAACCCCGTGTAGGAAGAGGCAAACAGCATGAGAGAATCATCTCCTCTGTCCTATTACATTATGGCCCAAATGGGCTCTGAATGTGGCCGATTCAGGGGATCAGCAATCACAGACTCATACAGGGCATGAAGGTCCTCGAAACCAACTCAGTCATTGTGCAGATTTGGAAGCTAAGGCTCGGAAGGCTCAAATGGATGCCCGTGGTCACACTGGAAATAAGCAGCAGACATAGATGTCTAACCTAGTTTTGGGGAAAATGCAAATCATATGGAACTCATTCGAAAACTGCAAACAAGGTCCAAGCATCTTTATCTGCCAGAAAGCGGTCTCCTATGTCTCAAGAAAGCAACCCTATTCATTCCTTGTTATGTAGGCAACTGAAAAAAAAAGCAAAAAAAGTCCTCTAAATAAGTTCTCAGTACCCCCAAAGAAGAAGTCATGCAAGCAGAATTTGAAAATGAATGAAAGAATAGATGAAAATCTGAGATCAGATATTCCAAGCTAGAAGTGACCTCAGACATTAGTTAGTTCATTTTACTGATAAGAAAACAAGAGGTAGTAAACTGCAGAGGTAGGATTTGAACCCATCCTCTCTGACTCCAGGAATAGCGTTCTTCCCATGGTACCATGACAAGCCATGGTAATTTTTGGATGCTGACAATACTGGGGAGAGGCCCTAGAACCAAAAAAGCATTTCCAAGTTTATAAATGGACGGAAACGCAAAAATATGTCAGTCTAAGCCAACTCTTGTTTCTCCAGAATGATTGGGAATCAAATTCTTCTGTTGATCAAAAGCCGTCCGCCAAATAGCTTCTCATTGGTTTATCAATTTGGAAAGAAATCAATAGCAGCAGGAAACACTACATTCCCAAAATAAGGCTGAGTGTGAGTGACTCAAAAGACAAGGCAAGTAAGGCTACTGGGTCATTATGGCAAACACCAATCATCAGCATACAGAATTATAGGAAAAGAAACTTGGCAAGTTTTAACAACTTGAATTCTAGATAAGAGCTTGCTGCAAACATAACAGAGAATCTGCCAAACAAGAGAGTGAGGAGAAAGTATTCCTTCCAATTCAAAATAAAAATAATAATATTAATTTGACAAAGTTGCATCCTCCTTTCTTTGAAGACTTGCATTATTTCATTCTGGATTGAGAGGATAGCTGGTCTTGGGAAACTATCGCATTTCAAGACTTTGAAATGCCTAATATATTTGAGATAAGAATCCTAGACATTTTACAATGAATACTCAATGTATTTCTTATTTTCTTATGCAAAATTTCTAAACCCTTCCAATTTCTCCCATGACCTAAAGTGGCCTTCCATTCAAAATCATGAATGAGAAATAGAAAGGAGGGGATTTCAGGCAGAGAGCACCGGATGCTTCATCAATACAGTCAAAACAATGGGGAAAAGCTACAGTCTTTCAACTGTCCCCTTAAAAATGCTTATTTGTGTTGTCCTTGCCTGAATGCTAAACTCTTCCATGGGTTTTTTTTTAAACATACATTTCCTTTTCATCAGGAGAGCATGGTCCTTCATTCATTATATGTTATCTGAAGACTCCTGCAGGAATCTACTGAGCTCCATCACTCACACAATCACATTCCACGTCTTCCACAGCCAGCACACAAATGTCCGGAGAATACACATTCCTATGAGTTGGAATCAGGAGCTCAATTGGAGTATTAAAAAATCTTGTTCTAGTGAAAGACAAGGATAACTTTCCAACCATGGGGTCAGTGTTCAGGAACTAGGACCCAATACGGTGCCAAACTTGCCTTAAGTCCTAAATGAGCCTCCATGATGGAAAAATTTTCCCCCATAAAAACCCTTCAAAACGCCTTCCTTTGAGATGGTTCATTTTTTAAATTACATAACACAGTTTTCCAGTATGTTGAAGGTTATCAGATGAGTAATATGCACCAATCTTCGTCCTTACTAAATATACCACAGCATGTGCGCATGTATAGATATAACCAAATTGCCTAAAGATGTGAGGCCTGATAACAATCCATCAGATATACACATCCACACATGCTCATTCCTGTGCTGAGAAACAGCTGCATAAGGCACTGGAAAGAATACCCCAGTAGGAATTCAAAGCCCAAGTGTTCTCATCCCTTCTCAACAAGAATATTGAAATGAATCCAAACAGTTTCATTATCACAGCAACTCTGAGCCCAAAACTCTACTGGACAAATGCTCTCCTTTCAGCCCTCACTGCCTAGCTGGACCGAAATCTCTCACTTAAACATTGTCAGTGAGGTTGAATGTTGATACTGTGGAGGCTCCCACTTCTCTCTGTGTACCCCAGCCCTTGCCACATCTCAGTGATGACTGAAGGAGAGGCAGCCTGTACGAACATCCAAACTGTGCCGGTCGCTAATGAGCTAAGGCATAATGTATTTTGTGCCCTTTGCCCCAAACTCCAGAACCTGACCCAGAGGAGAATTCACCCTGACCAGGATAGGATTTTGGGGTGATATAATATACAAGACATGATACTGGCCAGGAGCACTATTATTAAAGAGAGATTAAAACAGCTGTACATTATGCTGCAGCACTCGCTCTATCCTTTACAAACAGACGGTCCTGGATTACAAGAAGCACTTGACCATCAACCAGATTTAACCAGCTGGGCCATATTCTCCTAGGCAATGCCTGTTGACCTCCTCAGTCGCAGCTGCTCAGATGAAATTCTCATTAGACAACTTATTTTCAGAAGCCAAAGGACCCTCTGATTAAATATATGTATTTAGACATAAAAAAGTCTTTTTAAAAGTACTCATTTTCTGACAAGTGATGCTTATGATAGGGCCCAGCTACACTGGGAACAAGAGCAGGCAATACAAGGAGAACGAAAATTCATCACTTAATCACAGCTGAAGGGTTTGAGACTAGAAGGATTTTAACCTGGAGCTCTCAATCAGAGCCTTGTTGCCCACCCCAACCAACTTTACCAGACTAACAGCTGCTTTAAAAGTTAGATTTCTTTTTCCTTCTTTCTTTTCACAGAAGAATTTAAATTGTCTGCATTAGGTTCCTATTCAAGACAAGATCAGGCTTACGCAGAAACTCACTACTGGGCAACTCAAGGCACCAACCTGCTGCCAAGGGTACCACAGCCTTCCAAGAAAAACACCTCCAGGAGGAACAAGTATGTGAGGGAAGTAGTACACGGATTATTAATCCTAACTTAGTGACTTGCCCAGGGTCACACAGCTATTAAGTGTCTCATGCAGGAAGGGAGCCCAAGTTTCCTGATTCCAGGTCTAGCACTCTAACCACTAGATAACAACTCTCTTAGGATGTGATAAGTGCCATAAGAATGACACTGAGTCCCACAAAGGGGAGACTACTAGGTATTTCTTTACATAGTTGTTCAATCATTTCAGTTGTGTCTTTTTGTGACCCCATTTGGGGTTTTCTTGGCAAAGATACTGAAGTAGTTTGCCATTTCTTTCTCCTGTTCATTTCACAGATGAGCAAGCCAGGGTTAGGTGACTTGCCCATGGTCACACAGTAAATATCTCAGACCAAATCTGAACTCAGGTCTCCCTGACTCAAAGCCTGGTACTCTATCTCCTGCTCCACTTAGCTATCTTTCTTTTCATTAAGATATATTAAAATATCTTAATTTTGAGTCCAAAATATGTGCTGTGAAAATATAGTTACGTAAATTATATTCTTTAAAAAGTCTTTCTCTTCTCTGATAGGAATATGGTGATGGGAGACTCTTAAATTTATCCAAGAGTAAGCTCTCCTTACTCATGC
The DNA here is from genome assembly GCA_028658325.1 of Potorous gilbertii. NCBI lineage: Eukaryota > Metazoa > Chordata > Mammalia > Diprotodontia > Potoroidae > Potorous > Potorous gilbertii. The sequence continues at coordinate 237,079,886 of CM053772.1, read as the reverse complement.
AAGTGCCTTTCTCATACCAAATAAACTATAGTCTATATTAGTGAAGAGGGAGGACAGAAAAGTCACCATTTTTCACACCAGGGAAAATACTGAGAAGTCCCTTCCTACTGGTAGGAAATTGTAATCATAAAACTGTTTAATTTTTAAATAGCTAAAATTCTGGAGAATTAAAATATTTTTTCAATGGCAACTGAAGAGGAAGGAAACCAGGAAGGAAGGGGGGTAGGAAGGAAGGGGGGGAGGGAGGGAGGGAAGGAAGGAAGGAATGAAGGAAGAGGGGGAGGAAGGAAGCGGGGAGGGAGGGAGGAAGGAAGGAAGGAAAGGAGGAGGGAAGGAAAGACGTTAATACATCACTTATCCAGAGATAGTGAACTGGGAACCTCAGCTCCCTTCAACTCAGTCAAAAATCAGGAAGAATAAAAAGCAGCTTTAGTACTCAGAATCTAAAGACTTTTATTTTTGAGGCTATGCACAGAGGTTCATAATCTTCTCATAGCTCAGCCTTAGTCTCTCAGAGCTTGTTTGTACTTATTTTACACATAGTTCTAATGAGTTCAGTTGCCTGATCTTCCAGCCCACAGTAAAACAGAAACAAGCCAATTAGAAGCAAGGGAGAGGTGCTAGTCCAGGTAAGTACACCGAAAACTACAAGAAGTCAAACCTAGAGAGGTAATAGGAAATGAGGAAACTGAAAAATGACAGCCCAGCCTTCTGGGGCCATTTAGTGGAAGAGTAAACAGGCCCCCACGCCTCACTCACCCCTGGAGGTCTCACTGCACTGAAGGCCACTCCAATAACTGATACTTACAAGGAGACATTCACTTGCAAGCCATGGCATCACCTCCATGATGTCATGGTCCTCTTCAAGAATGAAGGACAAACAACAACTTAGAAGAATGACCCTGAGTTGCCAAGAAAGGATTAGATTTAGGTTCAATATTAATTGTTTATTAAGGCAAAGGAGTATGGGACACATTTTAGAAAGATATCCACCAAAAAAAGTTGAAATTGGTTCAGAGTTGGGCACTGAAAGGGGTAAGGTTCTGCAAAATTCCCTTACATAGAATTCTCATTGGGAAAGGATGGATAAATAAGGTTTTCTCTGTACGGAACATAAATAACCAGCAATAAGTCCAAAGCTATTTATTATCCTGTACTAGATTCTTTCAGTACTTGAAAGCAGACATTACAGAATTAAGATTGTATCCTATCATCCAATATATCATACCCAACATGCAAGACACAGTGCTAAACAGTAAAAATAGACAAAACAAAGAACAGTTGCTGCTTTCAAGAAGCTTTCTGGGTTTCATAGGATTTGGAAAAGACCTTAGTGATTTTATGATCCAAATGCTCCCTCTTTTTACAAATAAAAACACTAAGAGCAAGAGAGGTCATATGACTTCCCCAAAGATGGCAGAGGGAGCAGTTTAGTTCAGTTGGGATGTGAACCTACATCTTCTAACTCCAAATACAGTCATTGCTTTATCTACTATGCCATGCTGCCAGTGGCCAGTATATTGGTATATTATACAGAACAAAGATGCCCATGTTTGTTTTCTGGTTGGATCATTTTTAAAAAAAAAATTACTCCCCTCTGATTCTAAAATTCTATGATGCCACAAAGGTTGATTAGAGTCATTTGATCCTCTGAACTTCAAGAATTCATGAGGTTAGAATTGAGCGGACCCTTCAGTGGAGGGGGAATTTTTCTAAGACATGCCAGGACTTAAAAATTATCAAAGTTGGAGGCAACTAAAATAAGGAATTCCTGGGATGAAGATAAATCAATTTGTTGAGGTTTTATTTGATTTTTTTACAATCTTATTTTTCCCAAAAATAACACTATTAAAAAAGAGATATAAATGGGGAAAAAAAGAAAAAAATTTCAGCCAGAAACCTTTCCAAAGTAACTTTTTTTAAAGGGTGAGGCCTTAAACTTCCATTTTGTTATCATAAGCACAGTGTAAAAAAGCAGAAAGTTTTTGAAAAACAGAGCTATCTGCTTAACACTCCTAATGGATCACAATCTGCCATCACCATGATAACCTCTGAATAACTTTTTTCCCCCAGCTATTGCCAATTATGCACTTCTCTGGCTCCTGAAATCCCACACATTTTTTTAAGGCCTGGGATCTTCAGAAGAAGAAAAAAAAAGGAAGAAGAAGCTTTCCCAATCTTATTCCATACATACCCTCCTGCTCAGTCCGGGTCATCTCCTCCAACTTCTTCTGTTTCAATGTGTCCACTACATCTGCCAAGCTCCCTTTGCGGCGCTCTGGCGTTCCAAAAGTGACACTGGTCATTATCTCTCGGTCCCGACCCCCGTCGTCAGGCTTGTGTGGTGAGGTAGAGGTATTTCGGAAGGAATAGAGGGAACATAACTTAGTATTCTCTGATTCCTGCAAGAAAACAATAAAAAACAAATTAGGATGCTGGGCTAGCCCACTTGCTTTAGGGTAAATTCCAAGCCCATGGTATGAATACATGTAGCTGCTCACATTACAAATACTGAGCAAGCTAAATAATGTGTCCATTTTATTTCTTTTCCTAAATAATGGATAAAGTAATAAAGAGGCAAGTGTCAAAGAAATTTACCTGCAACTACAGACGCAACCTGGATGTATTTTCAAAATTGTAAATCAGGTTCAATGTTGCGTAAACCTAGTTTTGAAACAGGCATTGCAACTTCCTACTCATTTTACACCCTTCTGTACAGAATGTTTCAGATCCAGTGAATAATTACTGGGGTTGGGAAGGTCAGACTTTTTAAGCTATGCCTATTGGCTAAGGTCTTTCCATCGTTTCAGACATGTGTAGATCACAAAGCATTTATCCCCTACATTTAGTACCAATAAAGAAATTTAATAAGAGCATAACATATTTAAGAGTTCATTAACATTTCTAGGAGGGGAGAATGTGCAAGGGAGACTTTAAATTCTATTAGAATGATTTTCCTGTCATGAGTCTGCCCTAAATAACAAAAACTGCACCAGCTCTACCACCACCCCCCAACCCAAAACATATACCATGTACTAGAACACAGGACTTATGACCTCTAAGGTCTCTTCATTTCTAAATCTATGGTGGTAGATGTTCGCATCCTTTACCAAAGGGCAAATTTATCACAGAAATATTGACACAGGAATTACTTCATAGGACAGAAGTACAAATGAGTTACTAAACAGGTAGGAGGGTGGGTCCATCAGCTGAACACTGAGGGTACAAAGCCTACAAAGAAATTGACAAACAGCTCACAGACAGGAAGGAAAGGTTTGTTTCTTTGTTTTTCCAATTCAGGACTTGTAGTTAGAATCAATTACAATTTAGCAACAGTCATTCTCTTCTGCCAGATTCTTATCATTAGTGTCTCTCTGTGTTCTCTTGGACATAGTAAAGACCTTAGAGAGTAGGCATTGGTCCCCGCCCCCTCCCACATTTGACAAAAAAGAACACTGAGGCTTAGAGGGGTTGATTGACTTGCCCAAGGTTGTACAGATCTCTGTAGTGTGAAAAGTTCCCAGGAAATCTGATGCAGCACAGAAAGCTAATCATTAGCTCGATGTCTATCTCACTTGAACCTAGTAATGCTGAGAGGAAGAGACACTGGGATAGGGGCCACAGGAATAAAGGAAGGAAGAAATGATAAAGGAAAGAGGAACAGAAGAGAAGGAGGAAATTATTTCCACCTAGGCACAGGTTCTGCTACCTTACTGCACATACCATGAAGCAGTTTGGCACATTCCCCGAAAAAGAACCTCCAAAAGAGACATAATTCAATGTTGACGGGGAAACACACCCAACATCCCCTGCACTGCCTACTGACTCAGCTACCTCCATTACACTCAGGTGGTAAGGGACCCCTTATAATCTGTCTTATATCAAAATTTAGCAGAGAATGAAAGAAAGAATGCTAGATTTGAAACTGGAGAGCTTGGGTTTCAGTGAATCCTAGTTCAATCACTTATAAAGTATGTGACTTTGAACAAGTGACTTAACTTAGGTCTCAGTTTCCATATCTGTAAAATGGAGATAACAATTCTTTTACTGTCTTATCAAGCCACTGTGAAAAAATTTGTGGCCCTAAAAGGTTACATAAATGTGAGTTATTATTCCTGAGAAGCAGCAGGGCATAAGGTCAGGAAGACTTGGTCTGCTGATAAAAATAAGTATTAGCTATAGGCATCAAGCAGGTCACTTAACCTCTCAGTGGACTCAGACATCTCTATAAGACTAGAGGCAGAGAAATAGCTGATGCTCTTTGGAGAAGGAAGCTCTTCATAAAAAACTATCACTGAGGAGATCTCAGGTCTGGTTTTTCTTGTCTGGATGGATGGATGGATGGGTGGGTGGATGGATGGATGGATGGATGGAATGAGATACAGATGGAAGAGAGAGAGAGAAGAAATTATAGCTGATGTGTTGGTAGGATGATTCTCCCTTTTCATTAGAATGATACTTGAATGAAAGAAAGAATTCAGCATAGGATTATTTTCTTCCCTTTGGAACTTCTCAAGGTTTGTCTTAAGAACTTTGGAACTGGTTGTGTGACATGGGAGACCTAGCACAGGACTGCTCAACAGGGCATGCCCCAATCAAAGAAGGTGCTGTGAGCAGAGCAGAACTGAAGGAGCTCAAAAGAAATGCAATATGCACAAATTTAGATAATCCAATCCAAAAGTTCACACAGACTATTAGTGCCTGAATTGTGCTAGAATATTCTGAGCTCATATTGGGCTGCTCAGCCATAGTCGAATACACTGTAATTTGACTCTAGCATAGTGATGTCATTTTGGTCCTCTTAGAGAACAAAGGACAACAACCGACTAACCACCAACGCACAAGCATTCGGTGGTACATATTCCAAAGACATTTTGGCTTATAATAGATTTCTGAGCTGAAGTTGACCCAGGTTGACAATCATCATTTGCACAAATACTCCTTTTTAAAAAATAACTGTTGTAAGATAAATCTGCAAAGGAAGTATCAATTTGGAAGTTCCTACATAGATGGAATAATAGTTGTAGTCCCTATTCCTATTTTAAATTAAAATTTATTGCTGTCTTTTGTCTTTACATCCATTTGTAAAGCTCTTTGCAAACCTTAAAAATACATGAATAGTAGTCATCGTCATCATCATCATTGTTCCTGGATATGCCATATCAGCCCAATCTAAAGTGGGACTTTCTTTAAACACAGAAAAGTAGCTAAACGGAAGTACCTGCGACTGTGACTGTGCTTGAAAATGCCTGAAAGCTCCAGCTTTGGTCCTCTACCTTCCCCCTTCTTTCCCTAACCTCTCTGCTGAGATGAATGTGACAGGTGCCACAATCTATTCTCCAGGACATTATCAGTTAATGCCCACCCACACCATTTCAAAGTTATGGCATTCAAAGGCAAGGAATTCTCATGTTATGGTTAGTAAATCAAATAACAGTGAGATAAAAATAAAGAATCCAAGAGCTTAATCCCAACTGAAGTAGTGAGAACCTGAAGATTACACTTCCTGAATGACCCTAAAGACAGGCTCTCCAGTCAATCCTAACCCAAGGTGCAAAGACGACACAAGAAAGGACAATGCAAACTCAAGGAGCTAACAATTAGCACTAGCTGACATTGACCAACATCATCAGTAGGTTATTCAGCCTGTTCAGGATGGCACATCATTTTCTTCTTGAGGCCAGAGGGCATTTGACTGAAAAGATATGGTTTCTCCCAAAGGGAAAACCACCAGACCCAGTCACAAAATGTGAGCAAGGTATCATCACAATGAGTTGACACAGTGAAAGTGGCTAGTCTCTTAAGTCCACCCAAACTACTCAAGGGTTCCTTAAGTAAAGTTGGGTGGGTGGGGGTGGGAAGCAAAATCCTTGCTCCTAACTTTTTTTACCTTCTAGATTATAGTTAACACTAGACCTTTAAGTACAAAAGCTAATGGGAATCTTATCTGTTACGATGGACAGGTGAACTTCTCATTTCATTTGTTTTGTTTTAGTTTTGAAAGGGAACATTGCCTGAGACTTCAACTCAAATGAAGAGATAAAAGTCAAGATTGTTTGCTAAACATCCATGGTAGGATTGTTGACCATACGGGGCATAAGATCAGCTGCTGCCAAAAGCCCTCATAAGGACACCAGTTCCCTCACTTCCCCCTCTCCTCACCATCTGTAAGCAGTAGTTAAAAGGAGAGAGCGCTCAGGCCTCTTCACTGTTTGTTTTTTTTTTCCCTAAAGTGACACTTACACAGGGACTGTACCAGGAGGAGGGAGAGCAAAAGAGCTAGTGAGACCAGCAGTGTAGTGTGGTTCTGGTTACCTGGGTGGTTTTCTCTGGGGTGTTCCCCTGGGTTGTGTGTACCACTGGCAGCATGCATAGCTACGTTTCATCACCAATACTAATAGACTTATACGGTGCTTTGGGGTTTGCAAAGCTTTTTACAAATATTATCTCATTCTTTCCTCACAAACACCCTTAAAAGTAAATGCTGTTATTATCAGCATTTTACAGATGAGGAAACTGAGGCAGGCAGTAGTTAAGTGACTTGTCCAAGTTCACCCGGCTCATAAGTGTCTAGGGCTAGATTTAGATGCAGATTTTTCTGGGCCCAGGTCAAGTGGTCTATCTACTGAACCATATAGTTTCAAATATCACAAGGTTAGTGACATCTTTGACAATGCCTTATGTCAAAGGTCCTGGAATCCATCAGTTATTGGTTTCATTAGATTCTTAATGAATTTTTTTTTTTGAGAATAAGCCTCCCTATTTTACCCAGGCTGCAAATACAGTAGCCACTCACAGGCCCAATTCTAATGCTGATTGGTATGGAAGTTTTACCTTGCCTTGTTTTTCCAGTCTGGGCCAGACCATGCCACCTTAGGCAGTCTAATCATTCTCCATTCCTGGGAGTTCACCACATTAAGTGTCAGACTTACCATGAAAACCGGATCAGCTTTAGCCTTACTTCAGAACCCCCAAACTTGGGTAGAGTCATCCACGTCAGCCAGGTCCAGTAGTAGGGATTGTAAGCCACAACACTTATTGATTTGTTGATTGGTTCTGATGCTCTGACACAACAATTATAACAAGATAGATGTCTCATAGTGATGGATTATACCACACCTGGCCATTGTGAACTTTAAGACATTTCTCCAAAGATAGGCCATCAAGGAAGCATGTCTTACCACTGAAACATGGAGATAAATGGGAGAATTTTCATCGTGGCAAAGGATGTAGCTCGTTGTGATATCAGATGGAACATAAGGGAGATTATCTCTCTTCTTCTGAACTCTCTTGTGAAATGGTGATAATTTAACAGTCCCTATAATGGCCAAGAAGGTGGCTATGACAAAGGCAGAGCCAGAGGGCCCAGAAGAAGGAGTTTGCTTGTAGGGAATTTGATTCTGAATCTATCTTCCCTCCTTATCTAATTCTGCCTCCACCCCCACCCCCACTCAATTTCCCACTCTCCAAATCTGACAGGAAGTTTCGTTGTTATTGTTTATTTTTAATAATAAGAGCTAGACACAGGAAGTAAAAATCATCCCTGGCCCAAAGGGAAGCCCAGAATGAGTTGTGAAGAGAGTTCAGAAGAACATTTCCCTCAGAAATCAGGTGGAGTTAATTACATACAACTTATATATGTAAAATGTAGGTAAAGAAGTCAAGAAAATTCTTCCTTCAAATCAGTTCAATTCACCATTTCCATCAGAACCTTAAGGACCTGTGATTTCATCAGTGGGAGTACAACCTCTGCCCAAACATCATAGTTTCTCTTCTCCCTCCCTCCCTCCCTCCCTCCTTCTCTCTCTCTCTCTCTCTCTCTCTCTCTCTCTCTCTCTCTCTCTCTCTCTCTCTCTCTCTCATCTCCCGTCCCCTTAATCCCTTAATCGGTAGTTTAATGAATTAATTGACTTCCAGGGCTGGAAAAATTCTTTATTCGGTAGCCAGTCTCCTGACCTGGAGCCTTTCTGCACTTGCTTGGTTCTTACACAACTGGATTGTCTCTCCATCTCTAAACCTGCACTCAGAATTTTTTCAGCTTATGCTCTGCCGCTGACAGACTTTGGTGAGCCCAGAGTTCTCAGCCATGGCAAGACCTTGGAGAAGTAGTTGGTGGAAGCAAGCACATATATAGTACTACAAAGCACAAAATGTGCTCCTCAAGCTTTCTCATGAAGACCTCCTCTTGAAGAACTCGTTATGCCCAAAGCAAGGCATTCTACTTTGGAACAGCGGTGTTTGTTAGGAGATGTTTTTCTTTTATGAAGCCAAAATTTGCCCTTCTGCAATTTTCACCAGTACCTCCATCTTCCACCCTTTAGGACTAAACAAAAAGGTGTAATCCCCCATTACACCTTAGAGGCAAGAACATTCACAAATCTTCCTAAGAAAGCCTCTAACACAACTCAGACAATGGAGATAATAGATCCCCGCTGAGTGACTGAAAGAGAAGAAATAGGGTGGTATAATTTAGGATCCAACAGCCATTCAAGAATTTGCTGCTATCGTCGATTCCTTAACCCTGTGATCTTCTGAAAAAATAAGTCTCTAGGACATATCTGAACAGTTTTCTCAGAAGTGAAAGTGCCTGCTTCACATTTGCATGAGATGGTTTACATTGGCAAAAGGCCCACGTAAGTATAAAATATTGAGTTTGTTTCAAACTGACAACAGATTCTTCCAGGTAGAAGTATTGTTTTCTAATTGCAAAACTGAAATGTTTGATTTCTTCTACTTCTAATTCAAATTAGCATCTAAGAGAAAACACTTGGTCTGTATACCTTTCTCACAACTAAAATAGCCTTACGTCACTTGCCTAGTTTTCCTAACTTAGCAAGAAGTTAATAGTCAGATCAGTGTATCTGCTGCTATATCACCACAGAGGGTTCTCTCTTCCCTAGAACAATCAAGGGTAGAACTGTACCCAATTTTCATTTAATTGGTGGGTATGTATGCATGAATAGATTAGAATGTCAGGATTCCTGGTGTTATAAGGAAAGAGAGGTTAAAAAAAACTTTCAAAAAATTTTTGACACAAAAGAAAGGAAATATCGTGAGATCAAAAGTAGTATAGTAGCCAAACTGACATATGATGAAGGGAAATAGGAAAGAAATACAGTAAATAGGTGGTTGTTCTTTCCATTAGTTAATTAGTAATAAGCAATAAGCATTTAGTAAGCGCTTATTTCGTGCTAAGTGCTGGGGCACAAAGAAAGGCAAAGGCGGCTCCAGCCTTCAAGGAACTCACAGCCTAATAGAGACAGCTTGTAAAATAAAATTATGCACAAACAAGTTACAAAGAGGATAAACTGGAGGTAATCGACAGAGAGAAGACACTAGAACTGAAAGGTTGGAAAGTGTTCCTGCAGAAGGCGGGGTTTTAGCTGAGACTTGAAGGAAGTCAAAGAAGACAGGATATGGAGATAAAGAGAGAAAGTGCTGCAGGCAGGTGGTTTTTCTAAGCCCCTCAGGAGGGAGAGGTGCCAGGTTTGGGGGAGAGGGCAGACTCCATCCCTGGAACACCCTGAGCTCCCAGAGGCCCCATTTGACCTTACTTTGCCCAGATTCAGATGTCCACTTCACTTGTAGGGCAATTCCACATGGTGCTGCCACTGCCACCATCACTACCAACCCTTCTCTGATGCTTCAGCTCCCCGTTATGTACTGACTCCCCTTTCTAGAGGACAGGCCCAATCTATGCCTTTCTTCAGGGCAAAATCAATAGGCCATATTTTTGTTACTAAGTAGTGTCTGACTCTTCATGACCTGATTTGTTGTTTTCTTGGCAAAGACACCGGCCTTTTCCTTCTATAGCTAATTTTATAGGTGAGAAAACTGAGGCAGACAGGATTAAGTGACTTGCTCAGGGTCACACAACTCTATTTCCTTTAAATCCAATTTACAGTGTCCTTGGTCCTCTTCAAAAATGAAGGAACAACCACAGATCGTAATGTATCCCAGAGCTCTGCTACAATATTTATCATGTGTCCACATTACAAGTCCCTCATGAATACTGTAAAATGAGGGTCTTGAATTAGTTGTTCTCTCTGAGTTCCCTTCCACTGCAAAATCTGTAAGCCTGTGATTCCAACAGTCCCTGACATAGAGAAAAAAATTGGCAGTCTTTTGGCAATTTAGAGACAATCTTTCTGGATATGTTTCATGAATAGAAGACCACAGTGCCTTTCATTAGGTTGTGTACTCAGGGAATTTCATTTCAAGATGAACATTTACTGAATACACAATCATAAAGAATGTTACTTTTACTCACTAAACTAAAGAAGCTAAAACTAAACTTTTTAACTCACCTAAATATTCCTTTAGAAATATAAACTTAAACTGGGTGTGGTAATGCATGCCTATGGTCTCTGCTAATTGGACAAACTGGTAAGAACTTGAACTTCAGAGTTCTGAGCTGTAGGAGAGTTGAGTTTATTTAGTTGTCCACATTAAGTCTAGCACCAATATAGTGAGGTCTCAGGGACAGAGGGTCACCAGGCTGCCTGAGAAGGGGAGAATTAGCCTCTGGAGCGGGTCAAAGATTTTGTATCAAGTCTATGGGTGATCAGGGCACTTCTACCCTGAGAAAGCTAGGGAGATTCAAGAAAAAAAACCCTCAAAAAAAAGTCATGACAAAAATTGTTTTTGAGGCATTAGACTTGGCACATTATATATACATGTATATATATATATACATATATATATATATATATATACATATATATATATGTATATATATATATACACACACACACATACATACACACATATATGTGTGTATATATTGTGTGGGCATGTGTGTATGTATATACATGTATGTGTGTTTTTACACACACATATACCAACTGTATTCCTTCTCAAAATGAGTAGAACTAGAGTGAGGTTTTTAAGGCAGAAATATTTGGTATCAAGTGAAGTATGTCACCTGCCTCTGACAGCATGTGATCCATCATGGGTAAGTCTCAGGAACCCCTAAGCAAGTCTCAAAGACTGTAAGATTTGCTGATGAGTTACCCACCTGCATTACAGGTTTTTTCATACCTGGAGGTATCTGGAAGGCACTTCCCTTCCTTCCCTTTTACACTACCCCACAAAAATCTCTACAACTGTTTGGACCTGGCCATTTATCCCTCAGTTCATCATAAACTTACTGGACTCCACCTGAATAAGTTGTGTATTCAACATTCAATAATACTCAACAAATATTCATTGTTACTGCTAAACATTGAAACTATAATGAAATAGGGCCATCTGACTTAGATCATCACATTGAAACTTTAGAGTTTAATGTTCTCATTTTGCAAAGGAGTCTGGTTGAAGACAATCTATTCCAACAAACCCAAGATAGTCTATTTCAACCCAAAGAGAAGAATAGAAGTTCACAGTTAAAGGTAAGAGAGGAGGGATTGGATAGGAGTACAAGTCCTTCCAAACTGTTTCTGATTTGGTGATCCCTCCAGGGCACTTCAGACTTCTGCTTTGAGGACTCCACTTGCCCCAGGGTTCAGTCTTGCTATCTCTCTCTTGCCCACCTAAGTAGTTTTCAGTTACATATCAATTGTGTTATAACAATTAGTAAGCCTAGGCAAGGCAGCTAATGTGTTTTAACTCTGGACACATCCTTCCATCTCAAATTTTGACATGAAACACTCCCAGAACCCACTGTAGGTTTGCCAAAGTCATGTGTTGCTATTTAGGAGCTGGATGAACAAGCAAGTTCTTTCTCAATAATGCACTGGGGCAGATGAAAAGGGCACCTCTCTGAATGCAAGCCACTTGCCCTGGGTCCTCAAGGCCACCCAGACAGATTCACAAACCTCCCTTTCTCCCATGTATCTGGTTACTCTTTACCCTTTTACAAGAACATCTTCAGAAAGAAGCTTTTCACTGCTTCTAATAGGTTTAATGACAATGATGGGTTTAATTGAAAATTCTTTTCCCAGTAAATTTTATATTACATTTCTTATTGCTCTGATCTAAACCTACATGTTCAAAGAAAACAGCAAATGATTCCTTTTGTAAGTTTGCTAGCAAAGAGGCCAGATTGCTTAAAAATAGAAAAGGAAGAAAATTGGACAGGAAAATATAACCCAAGGTTGGGGACAGGGAGAGAAAGAGTACCTAAGTTTGCCATCCTTTCTTCACCTCCCATGCCTGGTGAGTTAACTGTGCAGTCACATCAAAAGGTAACACAAAATGTTGACAAGCCTAGAGAATTTTGGCTAGTAATCTGACTTTTAAATGCCTGGCAGGACAGAGCCACCCCTTGCCTCACACACATTATTTCCCAAGGAAAGTTACCTAAACTATTCTGGGAAATATCTAATATTAAACTTTATAGCAAAAAAAAAAATAAGAAAGACAAATCAATCACAGTGACATAAGACAAGATCAGGGCATGATAAAAGATATAGGCATGAGCTATACTAGGGAAGGCTCAAGAAAAAGACATACCAGGATATAAAGGTGATGGATAGGTAGGCACACAGACACAGAGAGAGAGAGAGAGAGAGGTAGACACATAAATATGAGAGACACACACAGAGAATACAATTGTGGACTATGTTTCAATACAGAACTTAAGAGCAATAACCCACTTCATTCACAAGTTTACATCTGCTCCTCCCAGCCATCCCAGTAATCAGGAAAAAATAAGAAACAGTTATATCTAGAACAAAAAAAAAGTCATACATTCAAAGAGTTGTCATAAAAACAAGATAGCTGATCTTCCTTCCTCAAGGTAAATGAAATTCTCTCTAAGGCATTCTGTCTGTAGCTCAAATAGGACTTATCCTTGAGAAAGTTGTGAATTAAGGAGAGGTTTATTCAGGCTCTGGAAGCATCCTGGTGCTTAGAACCAGATTTGAGTTATCCTGTGATGAAAGCAAATGTTTACAGAATCATTTGCAATCACTTTATTAAATAACAGTTCCCATTTTCCAGGGCACTAATGAAACAGGGACAAATGTAACAAATAAATGTTCATTTCTCATTTCTACCTGATCAGAAAAGTTTATTAGCAAAGGTTTCTAATATATACTTTGGAGTTTAGAATATGACTTACCCAGGGATATTAATGGAACTCAATTTGTACTGCTTTGGAAGAAAAGAAAAAAAAAGCTAGTGGGGTCGTGGGAATGTGGTAATACCAAAATAATACTAACAAGGAGAATACACTAAAGAGTAACTACCTCCCCTCCCCCTTCCTCTTTAAAGCTGTGTTAACACAAGGAATAATAGACTAAAGTTTTTTTTCTTTAAAAAGGTTACATTTATCTTGGAAAGCAGGAAAAAACTTTTGCAGGCTGAAGACAATCAAACAGTGGGATAATTTGCATATCAAGGTAATTAAGGCACATTCATTAGAGTCGTTCAAGCAGGATTAGATGTTCATGGAAGGAACAGAGGAGGGTCTCTCCTGCTTGATGCAGGTGGCTTGACTCAATAATCAGAGAGGGCCCTTTCAACCTGATCATCGGGGACTCTGAGTGAATGATGGAAGGTTCATTATGTTGAAGTCACCTTTATTACAAACAGCCCCTTTCATGCCAAAAATGGAAAGAGGTTTTAAGGTGGCAAACAGTCTCAGATTCTGATCCTCAAAGCGACATGCTGCTTTCTTCCCCCATTCACTGATGCTCTCTGCTCCTGATCTGACCCCCAAATAACTAGAAGGAACCTTAGAACATAAGGACCTAGAACGTTAGGGCTGGAAGGGGCCTTGATAGCTAGAGTACATGGTTCATTGAGTTTGAAGCTAGAAAGGCCCTTAGGGATCATCTAATCCAACCTTTCATTTTTACAGATGATAAAAATGAAAGCTGATGATGACTCACACAAGGTCACACAGCCAGGTTCCCTAACTTCAAATTTGAATTCCAGCCTCCTAGTTCCTAACCTTTTCCAGTCTTCATCTGGGATCCACATACAGAAGGTCTGTGAACTAGGGTAGGGAAAAATAAACAGATCTTTATTTTCACTATCCTCTAATGAAAGTTTAGCATTTCCTCTAGTTTTGAGTACAGGCTGACAAACCATTTACATTACTTGTGATATTAGCAATAGATATTACAGATATTTTCATAATATAATTAAGACATCTCAAAGTATCACTTAGGTTTCTCACTACTTTTAAATTATTGGTTTTATTTCTGTTACTGCTGGATCACATGGTATCTAACAATCTTCCTGTGAACAGACTTGGTTTCCCTTGTAATCCCATATATTTTATTTTATGCATTTTAAAAATTACAACCAGCTAAAGGGATAAAATCCCCAACACAAAGGAGGTGAAGAACCCCTCTTCTACTAGGGCCAACTGTCTGTCCACAGACTTGAATCTATTTCTTGAATAGCTTATATAAATGTTTTCATAAAAACAAGTTTTCACACCTTCTATTGATCTCCTACAGGGGAAAATTTAAGACTGTGCCACCGTTACTCTTCAGTGACTACATAGCACTCCCTCACCAAAATGTTGCTGAGATGCCTGGCAAACCACATTGCTATGTTATAGAATATATTCATCAGAAACACCTCAAACCCAGTAGAGATGTAGTGTGCAGCTATAAACATAAAATGGTTTAAGCTTTGAGATTTTTTTTAATGAAGTAAACAGAGGGTCATTTGGATTTATTAGCATACTTTCTTTAAAAAGAGCTTTTACTTTTCTGGGTGTATTGAACCAGTCATAAGAAACAAAGCTTGAGCGGACTGGGTATGTTTCAGTTTTACTAGGCCCAAAGGCTCAGCTCCCATCAAACCCTGGTACAATCATGGTATACATAGTGGAAGGCCAGCACTATGAAGTGGAAATTACATAGTACTCAAGAAACCTGGAATTGATTCTGGTTCTGCCACAGACAGTATGACCTTAGACAAGTCTCTTCACCTCTCTAGACTTTGACTTCCTTTGCAAAAAGAGGGGACTGTACTAGGTGGTGTCAAAAGTCCCTTCTAACCGTAAAAAGTTTATAATTCAATGAATCATATGCAACTATACATTTCTAAATAATGAGCCTTCTTAAAGTGACCCTTCTTAAAAGTACTGGATACCCCATATATCACAAGCCACACTTTGGCCTTGTGGCCGTGACTGCAGAAGGCCAGTGGGCAAAAGCAGAGGTCAGCAAAGTCAGCACTGCTCATGTGTTCTGGAAACAGAGAGTATACCAGCAGCACTGGGAAGAATGAAAGAGAAACAAGACTTTTATGAGACATAAAGGTATCACATAAAACCAGAGCAAATGAGAAGAACATTGGCTGAATACCAGCACAGATAATCCTTATAAACATGCAGGAATGTTGTAGGCTGTAAGCGAATGTCAGTAATATAGTACATTAAGAGATTCACATTACATTCAGTGCTCTGCTAGCCCCAACCACTGGATCTTATACAGCCTAGACGATTAAAATAAAAACAAACCTGGCATCTCATCTGCCCTGTCTCCTTGAAGACATTTTGTGTACACAATTTTATTACACTGAACAAAGATACTAGGGTCTGATTTTCCTTGAGCTGTCAAAGTACAAAAGAAATGCAAAAAGTCCTTGCCCAGATCTAGCAAAGTGCTGGATTTTATCTTTTGGCAGGTGCTCAATATGCAGCCCACATAATCACATGTTAATGACTGCAGTGTGTTAATCAGCATGCGTACCTGATTCCTCCTTGCCCAAGAAGAAAAAACAAAAAGCCAAACGATCCGAGAGCATGTTCTTTCTACTCTGGAAGGCAACATCACCAATATCCCAGAAAAGAAGAGGAGGAGGAGGAAGAAGAAGAAAACTTTTCCCCAAGTACCTTTGTGAAAACTGACCTGTCAGGACAGCTGTGAAAGCTACAGGTGGAATTTACTATATACTCAAAAAGATAAGCAACCTGTTACACAATTTCATGTGCAATCCTCTACTTCTGTTACACTAGGAATATGAAGGTGCCCATTTTGTTGTTTGTGAAGTTCAGAATAAAAACAAAATAAAATAAAAATAAAAACAAACCAGGAAAATAAAAATAAATATTATTGTTGTATCATTTCAGTCATGTCTGACTCTTCATAACAATGATCCTAGCGTGGCTTGCCATTTCCTTCTCCAGCTCGTTTTACAGATGAAAAAACGGAGACAAACATGTTGGTAAAGTGACTTGCACAGTCACTCAGTTCATAAGCATCTGAGGCCAGATTTGAACTCAGGAAGATGAGTATTCCTGATTGATTCCAAGTCCAGTGTTGTATCCACTGAGCCACTTAGCTCCCCTACCCCAAAAAATAAAATATATTACTAAGTAAATAAATAAAAGTGGCCTGTTAAAGTAAAATTAATGGCAAAGTGACTGAAACATTTGTGATAAGAAAGGGTACCTGAGGTAGGGGTGGGGAGTGAGGGGGAGGGCCTTCTTATGTCTACCAGCTCCATTAAAATAATGGGCATTTGGATCTTTTTTTTTAAATTTAAAACATCTTACAGACTTAGAGAGTCTTTTTAGAACAGCCACAAGCTAGCCATGTGAAAATACAAGAGATTAATTTATGAGCACTAAACAACTTTAATTGGCTATTTAGTTATCTACACAAATACACTATCTTGCTGGTTGTCATGCAAATAATAAATGCTTTTTACATTGATTTCAAATATAAATAAATTTTTGTCACCTCAATTGCTAACCAAGATCCAAAACTGAGGCTGCCATGTGCTAGCAACAATTTAAAGCTTTTGGCAGGGGTGGGAGGGTAGACTGAGTGTGTATCTCTCTCTCTTTCTCTCTGTCTGTGTGTGTGTGTGTGTGTGTGTGTAAAAATCTCAGGGCTTGCTGAAACAAAAAGCAGCTCTCTTTGCCTTCTTCAGGGGATTGGCTGCCACACTTCAGATAGACAAACACTTTCCCCTTATTTCCACCCCTAACCCTAGCTTTGGCCCAAGTCAGCACCAGCTTCCCTCTGTACCTTCCCCATCTGCTTGGAGACAAACTCTTCAGAGAGGAAATGTAATTACTAAACTCTTTGCAAGTCTGAAACTCATCGGATCTTTGGATTCCCTCCAATGCCACAAAGGACCAATCAGGTACCTTGAAAGATAAACCTGGGTCAAGAGTCAAATGAACTTTGGATGGTTCCTGGACTCAGTTGTGGACCATGACAGGCCCTCTCTCCATGTGTGCTAAGCTAGTGGGCATTCAGTGATCTGATATGTCTCACCTCAAGCCACAGGTACAATCCCCGGAAAAGGTAAAGAAAGCAATTGTACTTGAGTACTAAGGAAATAACTAAACCGTGTTAACAACTGGCAACAGGTCGAGGTTTTAAACTCTTAAAAAGGGTCACCAGATTAAAAATCTTTTTTAAAGACTGCCACAAAGTAAGGCATGGCTGAAAAAGATTTCATCCTTACTGAAAATCCCTGGACTGTATTATCATGGAGTGACGGGCGTCCCATTCCAGGAAACAGTCCAGAATCCACCCCGGACTTTTTAGGACTCTGTCAAGTGAACTGTATGAAACAGTTTGGAGTTGATTAGCAACTTGACTGGACTGAGTAGGAGGGGCAGAGAGTAGATGCTGTTTGCAAGCAGAGAAGCATTGTTCCCGACAGTTCTTAATTAATTAGGTATGTCAACACTCCTGCTTTTGCTTGCTCTCCATTGCAACAAAAGGGTATTACTGGCACCGTTTATTCACAATGCAAAAATGCTTTTAAACTAAGAGAAGCCAAAATTTAGCCATGGCAGTCTGATCATCTTGATGCTGGAGATGAGGTTGGGGGAGAGGGGAGCAGGGATGAAGCTCATAGGTTAGGCTTAGATTAATACTGATGTAACTGATGATGTCATTGCAAACCAAATAAAGGCAGAATTGGGTGCCTTTGAGTCTTTGTGTGGATAAATGTTGTGTCACACAGACACACACACACGCACACACACACACCAAAAAGAACATAAGCTTCTTGAAGGCAGAGAATATTTCTTTGGGCTTTGTGTCCAGGGGTTGTACATCAGGGAATACAATGGGTTGCAGATGGAGAAATGCATTGAGCTGCACATAGGTATTTAATTAATGCTTGTTAAAATGATTTTTTTTTTTGAGATTTAGTCTCCCTATCTCATCCAGACTGGAAGCACAAGGGCCATTTAAGGGAGATTAATTTAACTGAATCCCTTATCTTGGTCCACAAACATTAGCACCAAGGCTTTAAAGTACATTTTACTATGTCCCACCAACACTCACTGATATAGATGCTGTGGCTACCATAGATATGATACTCTCTTCTGACCTATATGTCCCTCTGAATGTTCTTCTCAATAACTAAAATTCAAAATGTTTAAAGGAAAATTCTTCATTCCATCCACCTCTCACCCCCTCTCCCTCACAGAGGGAGATCCGTCATCTCTTCCCAACTCCTCCATCCAAGTAAATGACACTGCCATCAACCACCAGCAACCTTGCAGTTATTTCCAACTCTGCCCCTTCCCCTTCTCTCCTATTTCCACCCAAGAAATACTGCTGAGTCTTTTTGCTTTGTCTCACAAATCCACCCCTTTCTTTTCATTCCTGCAACCTCCATATTATTTCAGGTCCTTGGAACTTTGTGTCTGAATTATTCCAATAAAGTTCTGGGTCTTTGACACTGCTCTTCTCTCTGCAACATCCCTAACTCAATGACTACTAGACTAATCTTCCTAAAATGCCTTTTTTTGCTAATCAAACAACCACAGTGATCTCCTCTGATGTCTACTTCATCAGAACTTCTCAGCTTAACCTTCAACAGATTCCCAGAGGTGCCTCTTTCCTTTGCTCTTGCTTCATTTCCAGCCTTTCCCTGCAGCTGACACTTCGCAGGTAACTCTGCTTCCCCTCCTTTCTACTAATCCTCTTCCCTTTTCCCATCACAACAGACCCTGCCCAACTTCACTGCCCTCCTTGACACTCACTCATCATTTGGTATGTTCTCACCGTAGAGGCACCAGCAGACATTATGACTCTAAATAAGTGTTCTTCGCTTGTTCTCAGAATGTTTCTGTCTCTCCAAATAGACCACAAGGGCATCTGACAGAAGTTGCATTTTCTATGTTTAATATGATTGTACATGCACAACCTATATCAGATTGCTTGCTGTCTTGGGAGGGGGAGGGAGAAAAAAATTGGAACTCAGAATCTTATAAAAGTGAATGTTGCAGTGAATGTTGACTAAAATAAATAAATTAATACAAATGAACTTTAAAAAAAAAAAAAGAATGTTGAAAACGAAGAAAAGAAAACACTTAAAAATGTGTCCCAAAAGTTGCATTTTCTTTTTCCTTTTGATCAAGGCCATCTAAGTATAAAGATTTACTCATAGCAAGGATCCAGGGAATGTTGCTGCCTAAGAAGCTTGTCAATGAACTATTTGCATTGCAAGACTCCCTAGAAACAGACAAACTGAAGGAGGTCTGGGGAGCCCAGGATGAGAACATGGACAGATCCAGAGAGGGTAAGCCATTTGTTTTTCATAAAACAAAACCAGTTTGGTAATGCAGCTAGGACATCTACAGGCGGCCCTTCCCTATACTCTTAGTTTAGCATTCCTTCTATTCACTATTTCCTATTTTTCCTATATGTTGCTTGATTGTGCCCCCATTAGACTGTGAGCTTCTCAAGGGCAGGGTCTTTTTGCCTTTCTTTGTATCTCCCATGCTCACAGGGAACAGCACATGGTAGTACTTAATATAAATGTTTGCTGACTAGCAGACTGATAGAATGTTGGGCTTATAGCATCAAAACAGGCTTGGGTTCTGATCTTTCCTCAGACTCATCCTAGCTTTGTAACCTCTCTCTACCTGAGCAAGCTCTCTCAGCCTCAGTTACCCCACCTACAAAACAGAAGAATACAACAGCATCTACTTCACAGTGTTATTGGCAGGATCCGATGAGATCATGTGCATTGCAAATTGCTTTGCAGACCCTAAAGTGCTATACAAATGGTAACTATTATTATAATAAATGTAGTTTTTGGTCATTACAGTGGGTGCTATGAAGAGAAAGGTGGGGAAATAACAATGCTGCTTTGTTTCGTTTTGAACTCTGTGCTGCTCCGGCTTGGGAGCTCTCTTCTAAGAAGGAGACTTTAATATCATCATCGTTATTATCAGGGCTGCTCTTGCCACCTCCCTGCCCCCTTGCCTTTGGAGAATTTAGAGCTAGAAGAAATCTTAGGTTTCTTCTAGTGTGGTCCATTTCACAGAGGACAACACTGAAGGCAAGAGAACTAAAATAGCATACATAAGAGCATAGATATCTTAATGAGCAGACCCTAGTTTTGAACCCAGAGTTCCTTTTGTGACATCACACTATCTCTTTAGGCGAACATAGATCTGCTTTATAATAGGGAGGGAGGCAGGGAGGAAGGAAGGAAGGAAGGAAGGAAGGAAGGAAGGAAGGGGAGGGAAGGAAGGAAGGGAGGAAGGAAGGAAGGGAAAAAGAAAAGAAAAAAGAAAAGGGGGGGGGAGAGAGAGAGAGAGATTTTCTATGGTCTGTATTTTTAAAAGCAAAACTCTTCCTGAATATAGCAGATAAGAAAGTACTGGTGCCTGCTCTTCCAACTGTCCATGAGTGCAGGGGATCACATAAAGCATACAGCACTAATAAAAATAGCAGTACTAAAGCAATCTTTAAAAAAAGTGCTCCTCCCTCCATACCATTATTTCACATAAGCTAACCCTAGGATTAAGAGCATGAACTGCTACAGAAAGGAACTGTGAGTTTCATTTCACCTTTACACTTCACATCAATTTTTAGGCAGAATTAGATTAATGCCCATCCAAGATTTTACTCAGCTCTCCCCTCACTCTCCCTACAAAATAGCCTATCTGCAGCTTTTTGATCACTATCTGAAATTTGTTTCTTCTTCCCTCTACAGTAAAGTCAAGCAGGCTGGTGATCTGATGCCTGCAATTTAAGTCACTGCAGGTCTGACGTTGCACTGGTTACACATTGCTGCATCTATCAAATGAAATGGGAGCACAAAGGGAATCTCCAAATGCAGCTGCTATTTCCCATTTGTTAAATTCTTTTATTACACCATATAAGTACACAGCTGGGAAATACTATAGAGTGGGAGTTAAGACAAAATATTTTGGCTTTCAGACATTCAGAATTTGCAAAGGCCCCAGTGGAAAGCAATGCTTGATCTCAAAAGGGAGGGAAAGTTTGAAAACATTTCTAGCCAATATGCTTTTCTGGATGATGATGTATAATGTACCTATAGCTTTAAAGTAGTCTAGATTACTATAAATTTTTCTTGATAAAAATTTTGGAAATAGTTGATCTCTTACGTATTTTTCCCAAAATTTCCAATCACAAGACAGTCTGTATTTCCAAAGTCTGCAAATAAATGACCAGAGCAGGGGTTGCCCCCTGCCAAAGCAAAAGTGATGAACTCTGAGTTGTGGCAGGGCATTTTTGACTAACAGAGATAGTCAAATTCTCACTAAAGAAGCAAAACCTTGTACTTCTCCCATCTCAATCTACCAGTAGACAGACTTCCTGCTCAGGACTTTTGTAAAATTTCTTTTTATTTCAACACTTGACTTCCCAACAATACTAATGGTCATCCTATCCTGCCATCTAGAAGGTGCCATCCTGAAAAAGAGGGATTTATGAGAAGTTAACCAAAGGTGGCTCAAATTCAGAACATAATCCACTGGGAACATGTAACTATCATTTTAGTTCATTATTCATTAAATATTCAATATCCACTGACTCCGTGGCCCTCTGCTACTTGTAAACCTCTTTTCCTTTCTTTTTTTCTTTCTTCTTTTCATTTATTTCATGGTGGAGAGGAAAGAACTCTGGATTTAGAGATGACCTGAGGCAAACCTTTACTCTTCTAAGAATTAGAAATCAGTATTCCATTTAAAAGCTATAGAGCTTTTAAAGTTTTCAAAGCACTTTACATTTTTTATTATTCAATATTTACAACCACCTTATGAGATGGGTGCTGTTATTATTCCATTTTACAGCTGGGAAAACTATGGCAAACAAAGATTAAGTGACTTGCCCACAGTCACACAGCTAATAAGTGTCTGAGGCTGGATTTGAATTCAAGACTTCCTGACTCCAGGCCCAGAACACTATCCATCATTCCATCTGCTGCCTCATACTACCTAAATGACTTTGGTCTTCTCTAGGTCTTAGTTACATTACCTAAAAAATGAGAGAATTGGACAAACGATCTCTAAAATCTCTTTCAGGCTCCCAAAGGGCCCATCCCTCTGCTTCCCTTTCTGGTCCCCTCCCTCCCTCTTCTCCCTGTCTCCCTTCCAGTGGGATGCACTTGCCACTGACCTAAAGCAAGGCAGACCCTAAGAGAGAAAAGGGCCCTGGTTGGTAGTTCTATCTCTCATCACTACATGTTCTCAAAGCAATTTGAGGTAAACTTCCAGAATCTATAGCTTATAAATATGTATAAACCACATTTAGCTGGGATCAACTGCAATGATTTCACAATTCATTAGCTTTCAAGGCAGAGGAAGTTGAAAGAACCTTTAAACAACTATAGGTAAGAAATAGATAGAAGTTGGAGTGTTTTGAAATGGTCTCCCCTAAACTGGACATGCAAGTGACACCCAGAAGTCAGTTGAGTCCAACCTGCTGTAGACACTCTCCTAAGGGTGAAGGGAAGAGAAGAGCAGTGACTGGAGTCCTGCCTTTTGTCTCTTGCTTTGTGGGTACCTGATGATCCAGTCATCTAATTTTCAACTGAGTACTATGTCTAAGAAAGCTTGTGCCTGAGCCTCGGTCAAAAGAACCTGAGTGTGAGTCCTGACCCATTGGCCTTTCCCTCCTCCCCACCCCTAATAAAGGTAAATGACATTTTTCTAGAACTTTTCCATTATGTCACACAGATATTATCATGTCCATTTTACGCTGAAAAAACTGATACTCCAAGAGACTATGCTGCCAATGGTCAATCCACTATGATGTAACTGCTTCCCAGTTATATATGCCTGACCATGAATAGCTGAGAAAGAAGAAAATCTGCCCATGGGAATATCTATTGAAATTTCCTATTCACTTTAAGACTTCAGCTTTGCTCAGAAAAGATCCATGACCCCATCTGTGAAATAAAGATATCACCAGCCCTACTCCTGGCTGACTGTGCCATAGTCGTGGGTGTGTCAGCAGCTAAGTCGTGTCTGTGAAAATAGGTGAAAATGTGAGCCATATGGGTCCCAAAGTCATTGAATGTGGGTGCAATTAACTAACAGAATCATTCCATTTGCTTCTAGAGGCACAGCACAAAAGTATTCTGTAAACCATAAAGCATCATCCAAAAGTAAGTTATTGTTATGGTATTAGTAGGAAACAAAGGTTTTCTAAATTATTCTGTTTCTTAAGATTTAAAAAGGAAAGTCTGTATCTTTCTTTCTTCAAAAACAAACAGAAGATCAAAAATACAGATTGGGGATCACACTTTCTAGACTAGTGAAGTGTATTGAGGTGTCAGTCAGTTCCAAATATTTAAAAAGGGAACATCTTCGATTTAAATGTGGTAATGAATGTGTTCCCCTATTAATTAATAGTGTCTGTTTCAATAGTTAGAGATGGTGTTCAGCCTCAGATAGGCCCACTGATATATGGCCTCCGGCAAAACTCCTCCAGTCTGATGGAATGAGACTCAGGAGCTTTCTGTGTCTCTTTTAAATTAATACACAGGTACAGGAGCTAGAAATGCTTCATTATAAATCAAATATGACCATGGAAGAGTATGATAAATACCTGCATCTCCTCACTAAAGATCTATTCTGTATATGACCTCATTCCCATACATAGGATTACTTAATGAGATTACACAACATGAATCCGCAGCCGCACTTCATTGGACCATTACTTATATTGTGGTCTTCCTGGGTCTACCCACCCCCTGTGCATGGAAGGGGATGAGCATGCCCTTCAGAACTGGTGAAAAGCTGTTGACAGGTCAACCTGGCCCTGCACATCAGTTAAATATCAAACCATCTGCCTGTCAAACATTGTCTGGTCCTCACCACTTATCAGTGTTGTAATAACTATGTGCATGAGGCTGTCTATAAAATGGCCAGCATTGTCACTTTTTCTTAAAAGACTCATGGCTCATGGCTGGTTTGAGGATGAGTGTCCTGGCCTCAGACTTACCATTCTGTGCTGGGCTGAGATGACACTGTCCCAGTCAGCATCTTGTTGAATGGTGGTGACAAGAGTTGGTAGCTCCTCAGAGTGAGGTTTGTTGTGCATGATAGGGTGAAGAGGCAGGTGGGAGGTCACGTGCTGGTCACTGCCCTCTTCTTTTTCCCGAGCAGACAAATCCTGGGTCATCGTTTCCTCTCCATCAGCTGCACAGGCAAATGGAGAGGCGGCTTGCTTGGAAGACATTCTTCTGCAGAGGGAAGAAGGTGGCACAGATCAGTATGGACTACTGGAATCACAGGAATAAATTGTGCAAGTTCTAAACCAGGAGTTATTGACCTGGGTTCCATAGACTCCCATGGGCCCATGGATAGAAGTTGGGGATTTGTAAGCTTAAACAGGAAAAAAAATTATTACATTTTTATTTCAATAGAAATGGTTTTCTTTGTCATCCTATGTATTATATTTTAGGCATTTAAAAATATTTTGAGAAAGGGCCCCCTTGTACCTTGAGTGACCAGCACAATAACTGGCACAAAGTAGGTACTTACTAAAAAACATATTGATTGACTGATGGATGGACTAACCTTATATTTCTAAGTCATTTCTCCCAGCCGTAAGATAGGCATGAACTCAGGAGAAAAAGGAATTCAAATGTGCCTTGCTGTCTCCATCCAAATCAAGCAACAAGCAAATGAATAAGCAAAAACTCTGTGCTCAGTACTGATGGAGGAGGAGACAAAAATGACACACTTCAGGCCCCCCGGAGGAGCTTGTAGCTTCTCCCACCTTATGACCTTGAACAAGTTATTTCACATTTCTGGGCCTCAGTTTCCTCATTGGTAAAATGTAGGCACTAGAGGAGTTAACCTCCAAGGTCCTTTCCAGATGTAGGGCGACTGTACTATATAATCTGAACATTCTCAGGTGGGGGGGAGGGGCTGAACCATATATACAGATAAGTAACTGCAAAATAGCCTTCCTTTCCTTAGATAACTAGTGCATTTTCATCAAAATTCTTCCTATATTTTATGTTCTCTTGAAGCCCCAATCAATCTACAAACAGGTTTTTAAGGAACAGTTCTGGAGTTTGTACCCATCTTTCCCCAGTGTCGAAATTAGTCAGCTGTGAGCATGATTTGAAGAATCCAAAGGCCTAAATTCCTCCAATAGCCTTTGTAAGAACCAAATTATAATCACAGAGAAAGGAAGTCTATGCAGGGCCCTTAGGAAATTTAGCCAGGGAAGTAAATAATTTACTGTGGAAGTCCTAAGCAAATCAGATTCTTGAGTTCTGATTTAGTTTGTGCCTTCTATTAATGAGTTCTATGCTTAATGCTTTTTGAAGCCAATCTGATTCTTTTCCAAAGATTTCCAAGATATTTACATGTCAACTGCTATAAAAGTTTAAGTGGCATATTGATTGATTGGCTGATAATGTGTGATTAGTCTTAAGGCAATTTTGCACCATTTGAGTTGAGTGCCTGAAATAATTATATTTCCATTTTATATTAGACAGTACATACAAGATACAAAGCATTTTCAAGAATCCAGTGAAAGGAGAATAGTAAAATGACTACTGTGGATAATATTTTTTTTAAATCTGTCCTCCAAACAAATGACTGAATATTCATTTATACATATATCCACATATAAATATATTGACAACTCTTATCTGATACCATTTGAGAAGTCAAGTTGATGAGGAGATACAATGTCTCTGTCTTGCCCTTTCAGACAGTAATAGAATTTCAGTTCTTCAACTGAATCTTTTTTAAAAATGCAATAGTACTTTATTATTGAGAAAAGAATCTTCTTAATTTCATATATGAAAGTAAATCAGGCAACCATGTAACTTACGAGGCATGACAACAGAAATACACTTTCCCCTAATTTTTGGAACTGCTTCAAGTTTGTGACATCTTTAGTGTTAAAACTGCTATGTAACGAAGGGAAGAAGATCCCCCACCTTAATTGCTCTTTAACATTAATTGATTTCATACCATTTTTTAAAAAATGCACAAATCAGTTAACATAGGAAACCACATGAGCATTTTTCAAATTAGCAAATCATTAACTTGCTAGTACTGTTTCTACAGACAAATAAATACTGATTAAAGGGTCTAGAAATCTGAGATTAACAGTTAAATTTACAAATCTGTCACATGCTTTCATGAATATTGCAGTGAAGGAAATATCAAGTGCAAAGAAAAATAATTAAGTTAATTCCAATTTAAACAGTAGTTTTTATGTAGCAGCCCATGTTTCACATAGGATTTAACAGCTAATGCTAAATTTCTCACAATTAATGAGGGGGCTCAGATTTAGTATCCTACAGTGAAAAAAATTAATATAGGATCAGCTAATCTAATTATGCATAGTTCTAAATAAAAGTAGTACAGTCCCTGAAAGTACTTTGAAGCATATTAAAATGTGAGTACCTGTTTATAATAACCATCCTACAAATAAGAACAAAAATTCCTATAAAAAATGAAATCTAGAAAACAACAGGAAGGTGACTCAAAGGAATCTATATCTGTTTCTCTGGAGGAGAGGTAGGAAGTGTTGGCACAAGAGTCCCAACCTGAGAAATGAAATAAGATAGACGTGCCCAGTTCAGTGAAAACCAGTCAGTAGGTGAAATGCCCCTGAAAATGCCACCAAGTTTATGAGCCCACCTAGATCTTTCTTCCTTTGATGCTCTAGCTCAAACTGAAGCAAGGCTGGTCACTTTAGAAGAACTGTGACCTAAGATTGCTGCAAATATGAGAGAAGTTTCCATAGATTGGATGAAAAGAGACACTCTCATGTAGGGGTGAATGTAAATATTCATATTAAAACTGAAGAACAAATAGGCTGACATTTTAGAGACATTTTAAAAAAATGTTTACTATAATTGAAAGGCACAATACAACATACTCCCAGTGGTTTCACCTCTCTGACAGACAGACATCATCTTACTGCAAATTGAATTGGCTCCTTCCAATAGCTATGGCTCTGGTTATTTCCCTGGAATAAATCAATCATGACACAGAACCAGAAATGAAAACAGTCTCTTAAGAATAGTTCCATCTACAAATTGCACCAAGGAACAATAGTGCACCATCCTCATTAAACACAACCGTGCAGCTGTGAAAATAGTCTAAATCTGGCCAAAACCATGAGTTAGGTTTCAAGGCTGGTTTGTTAGGGAGTGTTTTCTTAAGGAAGGCTGGGCCCTCGGTCTTAATCAGCCAATAAATTATTTCCTGCAATTACATTAAATAGAAAATTATCTTCAAATTGGGAGTGTTAATTGAAAATCAAAATTCAGAGTGAAGTTTAGAAATTACACGCTGAATATAATTAGTCGGGAAAGGCTTCACCTCGACTTCATAAACAGGCTTTTGGTGATTCCTCCAGTGACCATTCAGAAAAGCTTCCACCTACTTACAGCATAATAGTTGTCTTTCATGTGACAGATTAGAATCCTGGTTTTCTACCAATTTCTACAACCATAGATATACTGATGCCAGATCCAAGTTTTAGGGTAAAAAAATAACCATCAGTTATATGTCAAAAGCAATGAAGATTCTTCTCTGCCAACAGCACCATAAGGTAGGTATCAAAAACATTAGTACTCCCATTTTACAAATGAGGAAAGCAAAGTTTAGAGAAGTAAAATGAGTATGCCTATAGTTCTACAGGTAATCAATTCTATTTTGGGACATGAACCCAGGCCCTCTGACTAAACCCCACATTCTTTTCACTATTCCATGGAAGGCCCCTAAAAAATCCAACCTTTTCTTTGGATATTCATTTTCTTCTCTCTGGTTTCTTGCATTTAACCCAACTGAGCTATCAAAAATTATTCTGAAATAGAAGATGAAGTTAATTTCATTTCTTAAGAATGAATAAATTGAGGACATTTTCTATTTGTTAGGATTATTAGTTTCCTTTTTGTTTTTGAATCGAAATGGAAAGCTTCTTGAATCTCTGGTTTAAATTTGTAACTTATTCCTTATTTACTGAAATACCATGATTTAACACAACTGAGATAGCTTAGTTTTTACTGGGTGTTCAGTCACTAATTCTTTTTTTTGTTGTTTTAATGAGTCTCTTACAAGACTCCTGTGTAGGTTCTCTGAAAACTATATTCTCAAAGCTGGCAAGACTCATGTGACTATTCTTAATGACAGTACTATAACCACTCTGCCACCACAGTTCCCCTTAACAGCCACATAAATCCAACACGCCCACAGTTTAGCTTTTTAAAAAGTCAAGTGCAATGCTTTTTGAGAAATGCTTAGATCAGTGTTTTTGCATTAAATTTTTTTCATCCAAGTGTCCAGTATTTTTGACTCAGGCTGTGTGATATTGACATTTTACTAATGGGTTAGAAAAAAGTCACCCCCCTCTCCAAAATAAGAAGTGGTCAATTTCTATTTGATTATACTTTGTTTTATTTCTACACTATTATAACTTAGAATACATCCAATGAATTGTTTTTTTAATTTGTATTAAAAAAATATCTCCCTAGCTCTAACCCCCTGAAAACAGGGGTTTATAATGGAAGTGCTGACACAACCCTAACTGAAGCAGCGCAAATGGTGCCGCGATAATACACAAAATCAAGTTCTATTATTCTAAACTCTCCTCGCTCATGGGATTTTTCTTTACTGTGCTCCCAGCCAAACTGCTGAAGCAGGAGAAATTTAAATGCAATCAAATGGGCCCAATTCTACTTACTAGAACAAGTGTCTACAGTGGTACAATCTTAAAAGGAGATGCAACAGATTTGTTTGGTGTTTTTTTTTAACTGTTTATTTATAATACAGTGCATTGGAGATAAAATAAAAGAGGAAATTACACTCACATGGTACCAGTGTATTGACTACACAGAGTACATTATAATCAGAGAGAAAAACTACATTGTCAACTTATCACACTGGTTAAACAGGACGGTTTTCTGGGGGCACCGGGATGATCCAGAAAAGCTAACTTTCAATGCTGATTGGCTCTACCTGCTTTATGGGGCACTGAATCCCAATGCCCAACCATGGTTCCCAGGATTGACATGCCTCTGAATGCACTCAGGTAGAACAAATTCCCCAGATGCCCAGTCACTGAGCAGAGCTTCTGGGTATGGAACTTCAAGGACAAGACTTCTACAGACAGGCAGGGTTTCCGGGACTGGTCAGATACTCTTGGCCAGGAGTTCTTTACTTGGGGTCCATAAAGTTTTTTTTAAAAAACTTTCTGATAACTCTCTTTTAATATAATTGGTTTCCTTTATCATTCCATATATTTTATTTTATATACATAAAAACATAATTCTAAGGGGTCCAATAAGGTTCTCCAGACTGCCATGACAAAAATATGCTTGAAGGCCTTTGTTTTAAAAGGTCACTAAGGTGCAACAAATTTGAAGGATGGGAAAGAGGGCAGAGAGCACCACAGACCTCATGAGGAAAGCAAGATACTTTGGCAATGAATGCTTGTGAATGGTGTGCCTTCCCTCAATCCCGGCAAGTTATTTTGTGGCAAGCACTGTTTCACTTTTGATTTTGTGATTTGAATTGAATTGTTAACCACCTCTCAATCAATTAAAAAACACTTTCTGTCTATCTGTTTATTAAAGAAACATAGAAATCAGATACTTGTTAGCTGGTAGTAAAGGGACCATTCTTGATAAGAGGAGATATGTTTATAGATATACTGAATCTTTTCTAAAACTTCAGAACTGTTGTTTTTTTGGGTTTTTTTGGAAGGAGCTTGTGGCAATGTTTTGGGTTTTTTAATGGTCACTTTTCTAAGGCTATTTCCACATGTCAAGAGTTGTAGGCTACTCTTTCAACAATTTTTCTTAAGGCATACCTCCTCAAAATGCCAATTTTTATTTTATTTATTTTATTTTTACAAATTTTGGCAGGCATCCATGTCTCAAGCCTATCTAGGACTCATGTAGCTATCCAATGTAGCCACTGTATTTATTGAAACAATATTTTTGAATCTGCTTTGAAAAATGTTTTTATGCCTTATAAAAAGATCATTATCAAATACTATGCCTTTTCTAGACAGGATCACTTTTTGCTTTCATTCAGAAAAACACCATTTCTAACTTATAGTAATATTCAGATGGTTGGCTTATTTAAAGAAAAATTAAAAACTCAAGCCAAGTCACATTTATTTTTGCAACTCTGCCCTGGGCTAGTAATACGATGCAGACTTAACTCAGTCAGATAATTCACTATTAATTTAATGCTGTAATTGACCTGACACTAAGAAATAAACAGTTATTTCCTAAAATTATAACATGGTGCATCTGAATCCAAAACACAGGAAGCAGCAGTTTCACAATTATATGTCACATTTCAAAAGCACTTTTTAGATTCTTCAACTACCACTTTATGAAGTGGGTTACAAAGTAGACTTATTTCCATTTTACAGGTGAGGAGACCAAGGATCAAAGAGAATGACTTACTTGCCCATGGTTACATATTGTCTCAAATAGTATTTCACTTCAGGTCTCCTGAGTCCAAGCTCTCCCTACTACACCACAATGCCTCTCCTGCCCCTAGTCAACACCCCACACGCTCACAAAGATTATAAGCAACACAGCCAAAGAACACAGAATTTCCTTCCTTTCATCTCCAATCTGAGTAATAAAACTTTTGCCATCAGAGAAGGAAGGTGCTCCGATTTCCAAGGACTATCCTAACTGTCCACTAGGTAGGGAGCAGAGAAGCTGTTGGCCAGTCATCAGTGCTGGACTCTCTGGACTTCGGCCATCATTTAGATAAACCTTAGCATTTGAGAAGGAGCAGGAGGCCATTCACAATGATAGTCGGCATTTATGTAGAGCTTTAAGGCTTGCCAATCACATTACATAGGTTATCTCATTTGGTCATCACAACCACTCAGTGAGGAGAGCACTGTTATTAGCTTCACTTGACAACCGAGGGAACTGAGACAAAGGTCAAGTGACTTGCCGAGAGTGACACAACGAGCCAGTGTCCAAGGTCAAATTAGAACTCAGGGCTTTCTGACTCCAAAGCCAGTGCTCCATCCACAACTCCATCTAGCTGTCTACTCTGATCCCTCTTTTTCCTCCTCTACCTCCTGTTTTGCCTCTCTCACACCTCCCATGTCTGCAAATGAGCAACTGAGAAAAAAACAGGCAAAACAGAGTCTTCCAAGGCTGCCAGGGAGAATATTAGGAATCTATATTTGGGTGGCAAGCCTACTGGAAAACATATGGTAACAAGCACCAGACACAGTCAGGAAAACAACGGTAACAACAACCCTCAGGTTTTAGTCATCTGTCAAAGCATTTACAAGGGTTTATCATATACTTGGAGTCCTTGGAATATTTCTAAGAAAGTATTTAGAACAGCAGAGTACAGCCTAGTTATGTCTTCCCCACAGTGCCTTCAAAGGCTCCCTGAAGTCCCTATACAACAGCCAAGGAGCTCACTACCTGAGCTGCATTCTTCCCAAGCCACCCAAGTTTGTGTTTTCTAGAGTGTATATTTAGCTGACAATATTTCTGTCACTTTATATAGCTTAAGACTGTTCTTTGGACTGGAGGCTCATATGTCTCAGAATGCTCTGACTCATGAATTGTTTCTCCTGATAGTGTTACATCACGTAACCACGTCTGTCTAATTGGCTAGCATTCGCTGGAGTCCTAGGACTATGCCATGTGGCCCTGGGGATCCAGTTTCTTCACTGGTGCAAACAGTCTTGCCTTCATGTAATCTCTACCAATGCCTTTTCCTAGATGGAAATAAGACTTGGGTTTTCTCACCATTTATCTACCAGTAACTTGTTGGGGGTTTGTTGTTTTAGGAAACCAGGGACCAAGTATATAAATAAAAGCAGTCAATTAACAATAAGCAAAACTAAACAATGGGCACTATAAATAAACATTAACTTAGAGGATTTTAATCAAGCCCAATAGCTTGGCTGCTCCGCTGAAAGCCTGACTGCTTAAATAGCTTGAGGGTGTGTGTGTGGGGTGGGGGGGAAGCTGTCTAAAATAATAACAGGATGGATTTATTTTTAAATGTTCACACTTTGACTCTCCTGTTCACATGAGATGAAAACCAGTCTTTAAAAGTGAGCACAGGATTTGCTTTCGCAACTTGAAACCCATTTACCCAAGGGAAATCCAGGGATTCCCAGAGAAACAGAAGTTCCTTGAGGGCAAGAACTGACACTTTTTCTTTTATCTTGCATCCCTACAACCTTACTCAAGGCCTTGAACACAATGGGTGTTTTATAACTCCCTGATGAATTTAACTGACAAACGAAGTCATCATAAAAGTAACCATCATTCTCAGCATTACATATATAGTTGTCAAAATTTTGCAAAATAATTTTCATATTTTAGCTCATTGAGCAGCCTCTTGGTAATAACCCTGTGAGGTAAGTACTACAGGTATTACTAAGTAGTAGAAGACCCTATCTCACTAATTAATTATAAAAAAAATTCCGCATCAAGACAAGCCTTCACTGCCTGTTTCTCAATCTCAGTACCATTTTCAAGATCAGTATAATCTTTTTTACTTCTCTATCTCAGAAAGGAAAGTTCACACCTCATGAGGTTTTGTGAGGAATTACGTAAAATATCTAATAACTCTGATGTGCCCCTCTTAGCTAAATAAAGCACTTCCATCACGCCTCTCCTTTTCCTATAATGAAATAAGGTACACATTTCAAGCTCATCTTTACTCAATTTGCTCTAAACCACACATTAGTACTTCCCCATAAAAGAGAAACAATGGCTTTGCAGTTCATTTTCAGAGTGTCTGACTAATGAAAACCTCATTGTGCCTGCTGAAAACCATTTCAAGCAGGCAAGGTATTTCTGATTCAGCAGAGGTTACACAAACATCAAAGCAGTTAAATATAGGTGCCAAGCCGCATTGCCAGGAGCTCTCAATACTGTGAGTTAGTATTACCTGACAGCTTAGTGAATGTAAAATTACTTGTTTCTCCAATTGAAGACAATCAAATTGTCACCTTCCATTGTAATAATGTACAACTAGCGATCAGCAAAGTGCAAACATAATTACCATGAAGAAAACAAAAAATCAAATCTAAATCTCTCTAAAGAGTAAACACATCTCTTTAGCTTCCCCCAAAAGGGAGTGCATTTTAATACTGAATGCTATGATGCAATCTTTCTGTTCTTTAACAATAAGATTTATTAGTCTTACATTAAATGAAAATGAAAAACAGCAAGAAAAGCCACCCGGTAAAGAGCTAATACCTGAAAGACCATTATGACTTTTTCAAATACCCAGGCATATAAATTTTTACACTAATGCCATTTAGGTGGATGAAGGCGTATGTGTCAGCAGTATTTACGCTGGGGACCACTGTTTTCAGGGGTTTCTTTCCTCTGCAGAGGTGGAGATGAAAAACCAGTGGGATTTGCTATCACAGCACCCAAAATCAAATCCAGCCAGATAGTGCCTTTCAGCTCTTGGGCAATTGATCCATTAATCATCAACAAGCATTTGTATTTTACTGTAGCAAGTCAATTAACATTCCTAGGCCTCAGTTTCCTCATTGTAAAATAGGTGATACTACTAGATGCTCTCCAAGGTTTCTTTCAGCTCTACTAAGAAACACGATCCTGTATCTCACACTTCAAATACCTATTTAGTGATGATAAATCTAATAAAAAATCACAAATGAACTGCCATGGGCAAGTCACTAAACCTTCTGTGTCACAGCTTCCTCAAGCTGCAAAGATGAGGATACCTCACCTACTTCTCCATCTCAGAGCACTTTTGCGTTGGTTTGTTTAATATGCATGGGGATAAAGTGGGACATGCGAGTTTTCTCAGAAGGCAGAAATAGGTCTATAGGTAGGCTTTTGGTCCAAAACCAAGCTTTGGTTCTTTGTAATTTTCCTCAAAAAGTCATGTTTTATTTTAGAGAAAGAGACATTTGGCCTGGAAGTTGAGAGGGATTTGGAAACTTATTCCAATAACCAAGCCAGCTTGGAAAAGTCACCGGGGAATGGTATGCATGAACACAAACATCATTAGGTATTTAGCATCTGGAATTCTTACCCACATCTGGGCATGATGCAGCACAATCAATCAGAGTGGCCTCGGTAACCAGAAGCTAGGTTATTAAGGCATAGGAGCTCTTGACATGATCCACACATACTGAAGAGTCCCCGCAAGGCTCTTGTCCTTACAAAATAAGGCAAAATATCTTTAACATGGATATCACTGTGATGGAGGGGAGGAGTCCTCCATCTAATGTATTTAAGGCATCCCAGAAAACTGTCTTTCAGAGACCTGTAACCCATTTTTCAGATATAGATCAGCATCACTGAATGAACAAAATCCATCCTTCTCTGACTCAAATATTCCCAAAGACTGAATGGCTTCCTTCTTTTTCATCAAAAAGTAAATTAATTAATAATAATACTACACATGCCACACACAATACCTCCAAGCTAACATCTAGCCCTCTCTTACTGCCTAATAGTACTGTTCTAAATCCTTTAATGTGCAATCTTCTTGGGTTCCTTAGACCATCTATTTTCAATTCAATAACATTTATTAGGCAACTACTATATCCTAGGTGCTGGGAATATGAAAACAAAAATGAAACTCCCTGCCTTGGAGAAGCTTATATTCTGCAGGCTCTTATCACAAGATTGGGACATTTGTCCATACACAGTTGGGCCAGGAAGTAGTTACATTTTCAATTCTGGTATGTCTTCACTCAAGAAATGGAAAGATAAGCTAGTCTATAGGTTCTTAAGCTAGGGTCCATGAATTTTTTAAAAATATTTTATGTAATACCTATATAATTATTTTCCTTTGTAATCTCTATAGTCTATGGATTTAAATACATTATAACTGAGAAAGTGTCCATAGAATTCACCAGACTGCCAAAGAAGTCCATGACTTAAAAAAGGTTAAGAAACTCTGATTTGGTCTAATCATTTCATTTTATAGAAGCCCAGAGAAACTAGGTGAAATGCTTACGGTTACCCAGGTATTCAATAGACAAACTAAATCCAGTCTCGCTCTATATACTGTTACCTTAACTGCATTACCCTTTACAAATGTGAGCTGGCCAACTCTCCATAACACTCCTTTTCCAGGACAATTCTCTTCTGTAGGGATGGAGTGAGAGAGAAAAATAGTAACTCTTATTTATAGCTGGTGTTTTATAGTTTACAAAGCACTTTTCATGAATATCTTGTTTTATCTTCACAAAAGTAAACAAACTTTTTTTTAATACTTCAGGGTAGGTGATGAAGGTTTTGTTATCCTTATTTTACAGATGAGGAAGCTAAGGGACAGAAAAGTGAAGTGATTTGCCCAAAATCTCAACATCAGATCTCAAATTCAGGCAGGTTGCCCAGTTCCAAGTCCAATGTCCTTTAGGGAGATGGAGCAATTTATTTGTGAATAGGTTAGAAGAAGAATCTAAGTGGGGTAAGAGATGAGAAAGGAAGAATAAAGGAAAGTATGATTCACTGTCCCCAAGCTACCTTCTGATTTGTAATAGATCTGTCATCACAAAATGGATATTTGAGTGTGAGATATAGAAATACTATGGGAGAACCTTACTCTTTGGGCTTGCCAAATACTCCAAAATAAAATTAACTTTCTTTCTTAGGGACTGCTTCATATAAACTTAAAGCTGGAAATTATCACAGTAAAGAGTTCTTTACTCTTTGAGATAAAAAAAAAACCCAACATATGATGAGTTGCTTTATCCATTGCTAAACTGTCTACTCCTAGGGTGGGGCTTATCAGTCATTCTACACTCCTTTCCCTGCCCTCCCCCCTACATAAAAAGGGTGTTGTATGGGATGTGGATTATCTCCAATTGGAAACCACCCTGGGGTTTTGAGATACAGAAATTTTTCCAGATCCTGGGAGACAAATGTTTATACAGTTATTATCATAGAAAACAAAAAAAAATAATGCTAAAAAAAACCATTTAAAAATTATAGTGAATAGAAACCACAGAAAATACTTATATTTTAATGTTATCTATAAGAAACATTGTTTTGCTTCTTTACTTCCCCCTATCCTCTAAGACAGAGCTTCTATCACCTCTAACTGGATAATTCTCGGTGCCTCATTTCCAGCACCTCTTTCCGGAGCTCCAGTCCTACATTTCTAGCTGCCTACTGGGAATTTCCACTTGCCCATCTTGACATCACCTGAAACTCATTGTGTCCAAAACTGAATTCATCATTTTTCTGTCAAAAATAGCTCACTTTTCTAATTTCTTGATTTGTATTAATAGTAACCTCCATTCTCTTAGTTCACCAGGATCTAAATTTCCCCATCATTTCTGATTCCTCCCTTTTACTCTTTATCCAAACAATCACCAAACCCTATAGATTCTCACTGTATTATCTCTGACATTCAACATTTTAGCAATGATCTCACAGACTGCACCTCAGTTCAGAACCATGTTATCTAGAATCTTCCTAAAATAAAACATGACTTTTTCAGGAAGGCAAACAACCAAAGCTTAACTTTGGACTAACAGCTTGCCTATCGACCTATTTCTGCCTTCTGAGAAAACTATACACACACACACACACACACACACACACACACACACACACACACACACACATAAATATATATATAATATATATACATATATGTATATTTATCTCCCACTTTATCCTCACATTACTTTGGATTTGACTGTGCGACATGGGAGACACTGGCACAGGATCACTCAGCATGGCATGCCCACATTAGAAAGTATGCTGTGCTCTATGAGCAAAGCAGAAATGAAACAGTTCAGAGAAAATAACGCTCAGCAATCAGAGGATGCACAAATTTGGAGTATCCACCCCAAATTTTCATGCAGACTATATGTACCCAATCTGCGGTAGAGCATTCCGAGCTTGTATTGGTCTGATCAGCCAGTCGGACACCCTGAAACTTAACTATCATGATGTCATCATTTCGGTCCTCTTGGAAAATGAAGGACAACAACCATCCACCACCTAGGATCACAGATTTAGAGCTAAAAGGGACCAGAGAGTTCATCTCTTCCAACTGCCATCTTGTGAAGATGAAGAAACTAGGACCTTGAGAGGGTGACTTGCCTAAATTCATGCAAGAGCACGTGCCAGAGCCATTTCAACCCAAGACCTCTAACTTCAGATCCTCTCAGCAGGGCCATTGTAATAACAAAGCAACTGGACTTGCTACCTCTATCCAGCCTTCCCTGTCTTCAATGCATTTTGCACAATTTATCTGATTAAATTTCCTAAAATTAATCTCTCCTTTATGTCATACCCTGCTCAAAAACATCTATCTACAGACTTACTGCCTTCAGGATGTTTATGCTCCATGTGAGCTAGTTATTAATATTACTACTATCATTAGGCATAAAGGACATACTATGGGTGAGAGCACTTTTTGAGGTGCTGGAAATACAAAGGAAAAATAGTCCCTGGTCTCAAGGAGAAATTCAATATTTACACTGCTAGTAAGTGCAAGATACCTTGAAAAAGGATAGATAACACTAACAACCAGAGGAATCAAGAATGACTTCTCACAGAAGGCAGCACCTGAGTAGAACCTTGAAGAAATAAAAAAATTCTAGGAAACAGAGTTGAGAAGGAATCGCATTCTAGGCATGCAGGACAACCGGTTCAAAGGCTGAGAGGAAGGAGATGAAATAACAAGTCCAGAGAAACAAGTAGGATCATTTGGCTGGAATATCAAGCATGTAAAGGAAAATGTGAAAATAGTCTAGAAAGGCAAGCTGCAGTTATGTTCAGAATATGTATGGAGCAGTGGAGAGAACCCTTGATATGGAGTCAGAGGATGTGGGTTCAGATCACAGTTCAGTCACTTCCTATACCTGTGTGACATTGAAAGAATCAGTCCTATACCTGTGTGATTCTCTCTGGATCTGTGTTTTCCCATATATATTAAACTTGATGACCGTTTTAATCCTGTCCAGCTCTAAACCTATGATCAGAATCTGAATGTAGTCTTATTTTCCAAGCACAAATTAGATTGTAAACTCCATAATGACAGAGTTTGTGCATTGTTCCCACTTTTTTCTCCTACTAGATGCTTAACAAATATTTGTTTGATTGAGTTGAAAATGAATCCCCAAAATAATTTTGATTGCATGAAACTGTAAGGATTTTTGCACAAACAAAATCAATGCAGCTAGAATAAGAAAAGAAAGTATCAATTGTAAAAAAAAAAAATCTTTGCATCAAATATCTCTGATAAAGATTCTGATATCTAAGAATTAAATATATGTAATTAAGAGAATTCTTCAGAAAAATTGGTCAAAGTATATGAAAATACAGTTCTCAAACAAAAAAACTAAACACTATTTAACAACTATGTGAAAGACTGCTCCAAATCACTAAAAATTAGAGAGACACAGATCAACACAACTTTGAGGTTTGATTCTATATTCAGCATATTTGACATGCTACAAAATAAGGAAATAATCAAGGTTAGAGGTATGTGCGAAGGCAGGCACACTGAAATGGTATTGGTAGAGCTGTGAATTTGTCCATTTCTGTGAATTTCCATTCTGGAAAACAATTTGAAATTATGCCTTAAATACATGAAAATGCCCATTTAATTCAAACATCCCATTTCTGGGTATATGGGGAACGGAAGAAACATTTCTATAACATTTAATATGTGACAGGCACTCTGCTAAGCCCTTTTTACAAAGATCATTTCCTCTGATCCCCACAACATCCCTGGGGGGTAGGAGCTATTATTACCCCTATTTTACAGTTGAAGAAACAGACAAATAGCGGTGAAGTGACATGCCCAGAGTTATACAGCTAATGACTGTCTGAGGCCAAACCTAAACTCTGGTCTTCCAGATCCCAGGTCCAGTGCTTTATCTACTGTACCACCAGCTGATAACCCAAAGGAGGTAAAGGACAGAAAGAAAGGTCCTATATACAATGATACATAAATAACAGTGATTTATCTGGTAGCAAAGAACTGGTAACAAATGGAATATCACCAATTGGGAATAGCTAGACAAACTGGGGGACATGAATGTGATGGAATATTACTGTGTAGCGTTAAATCATCAATATAAAAAATTCAGGGAAGTATGGGGAAATTTATTTGAATTGATGCATAGTGAAGCAAACAGAACCAGGAAAATAACAAATGTAACTACACAGATGGAAATGGAAAAAAGAAAAATGAAAATTGAAACCAGTATCATTTTAATTACCAAGCTTGACTTCAGTGAATTGAGAGACTATATCCCCTTTCAGTTTCTTTGCAGAGGTAGGAAACTATAGGTGTCAAAGATTATATATTGTACTCTAGCTTCATCAGTGGCCCCACCAGAATCTTGGACTCCACCCCTAGGACACTGAGCTCTGATAGGTAAGCTTTCATCTCATCTTGTCTGGAACCAGACCACTTTTCAGTCATCACATCTCCTTCCTTTTCAGCTTCCTATTTTGTGGGTCTTCTGTTAGAAGGTAAGTTTTTGAGGGCAGGCTCTATCTTGCTTGCATGTGTCTGCATCTCTAACACTTCACACAAGGCCTACCACACAGTAAACCCTTCATAGATGTCCATTCCATGTATCTATCTATGCATCTATCTACCGCCAAACATGGTTGATGTGTTAATTGGTTTTAATAATTTTTTTCTTTATTTCTCTCTTTGTTTCAAGGGATAGATGTTTAGAAGAAGGGGAATGCATATATTCAGAAATGGTAACGTAAATAAACCAATAAAAATAAGACAAAAAGAAAA
The DNA here is from genome assembly GCA_028658325.1 of Potorous gilbertii. Taxonomy (NCBI): domain Eukaryota; kingdom Metazoa; phylum Chordata; class Mammalia; order Diprotodontia; family Potoroidae; genus Potorous; species Potorous gilbertii. The sequence goes on along the minus strand of CM053772.1, from coordinate 237,039,985 downwards.
TACAATTAAATTTGATAAATAGCAATAATCTTAAACCATCTTAATCCAGCCCTAATTTAAATCTTTCATTTGGAATTTGGCATCAAATGCTTCACTTAATGAGAGTTCACTACCTAAAGTACTTTACAGTTTACAAAGGTTTCCCCATAACAGACAGTAATGTGTGTAATACAAATATCATTATCTCCATTTTACAATGGAGAAAACTGAGATTCAGTGCCAGTGTTCCTCCTAATATCTTAAATGACCTCTCACTAAAAGTAGTAGCCTCAGTAAAGTAGGTATGGCTTCTAAATGTTCTGGTTTTCACTGCTGGTTACCAGATATTTCAGAAAGATGTCAGGGAAAGGAAGGGGACCTCAAATCTGTGCATTAAGAGCCGACTGACAAAGGTATTGGTTATGGAGAATGATGAAGCCATTATACAAATTGGAACTTAAAGATAATCTGCAGAGAGAGTAACAGTAATGGGTTAAAAGATGTACTGCTGCCGACTGCTCATTCCAAACACTTTCCTGTGTGCCTTAGAATAAGGTATCACAGGTCTCTAAATCTTCGAATTAGAAGGGACAAAGTTGGAAGTGGAGGAGCTAGGTTAGAATCCTAGTTCTGCAGCTTATTACCCTGGGCAAGTCATCTCTCTTGTTGAGTCTTGTTTTCATTATCTGTTAAATGCAGGTCACTAGGTCCTACTAGGCTTAAGGTTGGAAGCCTCATAGGTGATCTAGTTTAGCCTCCTCAGTTTATAGATGAGGAAACTGAGACCAAGGGAACTTGAGTGACTTCTCCAAGGTCTCTGTTCAATTATTTTCAGGTGTGTCTGACTTTCCGTGACCTCATTTGGGGTTTTCTCAGCAAAGACACTGCAGTGGTTTGCCATTTTCTTCTCCAGCTCATTTTACAGATGGGCAAATAAAGGCAGACGGGATCACCCAGACAAGTAAATAGCAGAGCCATTTCAACGTTCCCAATGACCACAGGTGTCGTCTAGTTTAACTATATCTGAGCAAGGATTCCCTCTACAAGATGCTGGGCAAGTGATCATCCAGTCCTTTCCAATAAGGGGAGAACCCATTGCTTCCTGAATCAGACCATTCCAGTTGGAGAAAGCTTTAATTGTCAGGAAGTTTACCCCTACTTCACCTGTGAAGTAGAGGCACTTCACAGTACCTGTCTTTCCTTCCCTACTCCCATTACACCCAAGGGCTCTTGTGAGGGGTAACAAATAGCTGATTCGTTTCTAACATCACCTACTCTAACTAAATCGTAAAAGCGACGAGCTGCCATCAGCAGTAGCTGGGATGGCTTCCTCTACCAAGGTGGTAGGAGCAGGAGCAATTTGGCCCCAAGGGAAAACAAAACAAGGCGCTTAAACAGCAAGTATTTCACACAGAAGCTTAGAGCACACTTCAGGTAATCCAGGGTAAAGTCGCCGTCCCTTGT
>CM053772.1:237018542-237033542 GCA_028658325.1 Potorous gilbertii | reverse complement strand
TCAATCTCTCTGGCCTTTCTTGTGTCAACAGTCAGTTACAACAAGGAAGATCATGGCTTTTGCCTTTGATTAGAAGAGGTATCTTTCTGCAGTTTACTGAAGGTCACAGCATTTGCAACATGTTCTCCCTTATTACAGCTTCCCATACAGAATGTATACATAAAAAGCCAATTTACTCCCTAAAAAGGGTCAGTGCCACAGTGAATGCAAGACTTCTCCCGACTGCAATAGATGGATGTTTCTCCAAATAAATCGGCCTGAAAAACTACTTACACATTAGCATATCACTAATGAAGCTATAAGCCAAGACACTTTCTCTGCCCTCCTTTCTCATGCTCCTGTCCACTTTCAACATTATAGAAGGAAGGATGAATTATAATCTTCCTTCATGAAAAAAAAAAGTTTGTTTCTTAAATTCTAACTTTGATTATGAAAGATCAGATATTTCTCCCACAGAGGAATAGGAGAAGTGTATATTACATAGAATCTAAAAAGAAAATCAGTCAAGTCTAAACAGCATGATCCCAGAATTAATCGTTCTCCATAGGGAGAGCAGTAGGCAAGACAGGAAGCAGGGTTTGCAGGGGGAAGAGAACTAGTTTTGGAGTTTGACAATCTCATTTAACTCCACTGATTACTACATGAATGACCTTGGGCAAATCCCTCTGGGCCTCAGTTTCCTCATCAGTAGATGAGAGAAATAGACTAGACAATCTCTAAGAGCCTTTTCATCTCTCGATGTGAGTCTCTAAAAATGTATTCATTCATGTGTTCCTTCAAAAAGCACTGGTTGAGAACCTGCCATATGTAAGATTCTCTGTCAGGTTATCCAGTAAGGATGAGGACAGTGTCCCTAATCTAATGAGAAAGGTAGGAAGACAGCCAGTGTACAAACAAGCCTAGGGGCTGCTAACAAAATCAAAAGCTTAGGAGCAATTTGCTAATCTGAAAAGGGAGAAAGTGGGCAAGGAGGAGGTGTCGGAGGAGGTGAGATATAAGACAGAGAGAGCGTCAAGATAACTGAAGGCTGGAAGACTTAGTCTGAGAGGGCTCCAACAAGGAGAATGTGTTAGTAAAGTTTCAAAGAGAGAAGGGACAGCCCTGGTTTGATGAGGAGGGAAGAAGTCATTGTAGGCATAAGGGATGTCCAGCGGGATGGACAACAGAATGGAGAAAACAATATTCCAACAGATTAGGAGGTGAGTAGATTAGCCCGAGTTACATAGTATAAGAAACAAGCTGTTTTGGAAAGGGAGAAAAGGAGGGGCAAAGAAAGGGAAAACCATGCTAAGAGGCCTTCAAATCTATGACCATGGTTTCAATTCACTTGAAAAAGTGACTGTGACATTTTTCAGGTACCTGAGAAAACTGGTTTGATCAGAATATTCCTAAACCATTAACATGAGATGGACTAGGTGAATCACTTGACTATACATAGAAAGAGAATATAGATATACATACACACATATATGTATATGTATGTGTACATATATATAAATACAGAGGGGTGGGAGAGAGAGACAGAGAGACAGAGAGAGAGAGACAAAGAAAAAGGGAGAGAGAGAGGGAGAGGGAGGGAGGGAGGGAAGGAGAGAGAGAGGGAGGGAGGGAGAGAGAGACAGAGAGAGAGAGACAGAGTGACAGAGAGACAGAGAGAGGGAAAGGCAGTTAGGTGGCACAGTGAATAGAGTGCAGAGCCTGGATTCAAGAAGCCTCATCTTTTTTTTCAATTTCTTTTTTTGAACTTGTTTTCAGTTTTCAACAATCACTTCCATAAGTTCCAAATTTTTTCCTCCTCCCTCTCTACTCCCTCCCAGGATGGCATGCAATCTTATATAGGTTCTATACTTGCATCAGGATGCATCATCTTGAGTTTAAATCTGGCCTCAGATATAAATCACTTAACTTCATTTGCCTCAGTTTCCTTGTCTGTAAAATGAGCTGGAGAATGAAATGGCAAACCACTCCAGTATCTTTGCCAAAAAAACTCCAGATGGATTACAAAGAGTCATACACAACTGAAAATGACTGAACAACTATGTATGTACATATGTGTGTTCACGCACACCTACACACATATATATGTACACATACAGATATAATCAATACTCATATATGTGCATGTATACACATATGCACACAAGTAAAATAGATCATTTCTTTTTAAATTTATAGATTTTTAAAAATGTGTTGCATCAATTGATGTAGCTTGGTCCTTTGAAGTATTCTTAAATTCCAGTTCTGGTGTTAAAAACATGGAAATACCATAGTAAGTCAGCCATCTCAGCTTTCCGATAACCCTGGGCTAGCCACAAGGTTCCCCTTCTTCTTGGGCAATAATGCTGTGAGTGCAGCTTTGGCTATGCAGGGTTGCAGAATTAGAGCCAAGGCAGTTTAGTTTTCTGCTGGGCTTTTCTATGACAGGCTGCTATTGTCTTGCCTCGACTTCAGTATCAGGATAAAAGACTTCCCTTCAGTTCCCAAGAACAATATGAAAAAGAGTCTGATGTTTTTGACTGCTTCTAGTATTTCAGAATGTATTCACTTCCAGCTTCATTCGATCTGTGACACAGGTACAAAAGGTAGAGTCATTTTATAAGTGTGAACGAAGGAAAGGAAATGACTTTCCTACAGTCATACAGCTGAGGCCAAACTGCAGGAGAGCAAGAACTTCAATGTTCCCATACCTAGACCCATTTTTTCCACTAAGTCATCCCATTGTCTCATGGAGGGTGGGTTTTCTTCATTTTGTATGTGAGAGATCTAAGGCTCAAGTTGATGAAATGACTTGGCACCAGGTCACAGAGTGGAAACTGAAAAACCAAAGCTGGTACTTTTGACTGCAGGCCCACTGTTCTCTACATCTTCCAAGAGCTGCTCTTCTCACCACAGACTGATGACTCTATACCAGTGGTACCAAACTAAAATAGAAGCCAATCCCTGCAGCTGCAAACCGCAAATTAACATCATATATGTTGCATTGTATTTTTATTTGATAAACATTTCCCATTTACATTTTATTCTGGTTCCCTATCAAGAATTTTGCTGGCTGCCTGAGTCCAGGGCTGTGAGTCTGATGCTTCTACTAGACACCACTGGGATCTGCTGCTGCTACTATTTCCCAAGATGCCCTATTGAGCACATCCATACTGGCAGGAGTCATCTACTCAGGATTTGTTGGTTTGGTATGAATCCACCATAGTTTTATTAAGTGAAACACTGTGTGCTTTTTATTAAGTATCTTTAATGCCCCACAGTGAGACAATAACAAAAGCAGAACCTTTTCTCCATATGTCCAATATGTGAAAAAATATGCAAGGAAAAATGCATAAATTCAATTGGAATTACTTTCACCATTGCCTCCTCTATTCACATTAGGTTCATTTTGTTAGAAAGTCTCCCAGGTGGGTGGAGGATTCTGCATCACCATGGTAGGCTTTCTCCTTCCCTTTTTACCCAGAGACAGAGTGGGGCCAAACAGAGGCCCTAGGACTCTCTTAGGGATCATTTCATATGACAGATTCCTAGAACATCAGTGTTGGATGGTCATTAGGATAGAGAACACAAAATGTTCTGAATGGAAGGTACCAAAGAACTCCAACCCTCTTCTCTTACATATGGAGAAATTAAAGAATACTTCTTCAGAGACATGGGTTCAAGTCATATGAAGAAGAATCAGGCACAAGCTGACACTAGGACTACACAGAAATGCTGAAAGTTATAGAAAGAATGACAATGATTGTCCTTTTTGTTTCTTACCTGATATGGGTGGCATGACTACAATCTACTCTGTCACAGAACTGCCCTATACACTCTCTGACAAACTAGACTTCTAAGCACTCTCTAGTCTCAAGCTGTCTTCTCTCACCTCCACGCATTTGCTCACACCATCTGCCACACAAGAAGCATGATCTTTTCCTCACCTATTAAAAATCTTTCTCTTCCCCCCAAACTCAGCTCAGGTGCTACCTCCTCCAGGATGTTTTCCCTGGTCTGCCTCCCCTCCCCCAAACATACACATTCAGACATCAGGGCTAGAAATGAATTCTCTCTTCCTTAATTTATAAGAGCACCCTGTTTACTTTTCCTGTGCATTTAATCATTTTTTGACTTAAACCACAATTATTTGGGTGCATATATTATATTTCTACCAGCTGTTAAATGTTTAACAACTGGTTCTCAAAAAGAAAATCTATACATGACACAGTTTCAAGTTGAAACAATTTTATAACATTTTCTCTAGACTATCCACAAAATAAATAAGTGAAACTTGGATTTATAGCATCTGCTTATTTCCGAGGTGTAAATGCTCACCTTGAAAATTTAACCATCAGCTCTCCAGTAAGAGCTGGTTTTAGCATGACCCAGCCACTATTAAATCTAGATCATCTCCATAACTCCTTTGCTATTCTTGTATCCTCAGTGCCTAGTACAGTAGGCACTAAACAAACATTTGCCGAAATACAATGTATCCAAAGCCCCTCACAGGAAGAGATTATATCTTTTTTTTTTTACATTCCTCACAGTACCTTATTCATAGAAGTAGTGTTCAAAAGATAGCTGTAGACTTTAAAGAAATATACTCAACTAACAGAAAAAGCCCAACACATTTTATTCATAAGTAAGAAAACATATTTCAATCACACAGAGCAAAAAAAAAAAAAGTGGAGAGAGAGGATTACTGAATCAAAAGGCTCCCCTACATACTAAAAGAAAAAAGTTTATGTCACACTGTACTTATGTCATAAACACTGAAAAAACCCATTCAGGAAGGATGAAAAGAGATCCAGGACAGTAGTTAAAGAAATCCTAAGAAGATGAAGCCAATATTAAGAAGTTGTGTTCTGGTTAAAAAATAATTAATTGACAATAAAATTAAAAGGGAAGCAGGGCAAGGGTTCTTTAATTGGGAAAACCTGATGGTGACAGTTTTTTATGAATATAGCACATTGTCCGGTAGATCTAACTTTAAGCAGCCAACCACTATTAACCACAAATGGGTGCCGCAACTCAACACCAGGTGGCCTAGTCCGAGAGACTAACAGATGCAACCCAGCCATCTCTGGGGTAGAACACAGAAATTGTTCTACGCATCAGAGAAACACTTGCATGGATCTGTGATCTTTATTAGTATAGACACTCGCAGCCTGTATAGATACACACTCTCATGTCTTCCCATCCTTTTCATCTATATTTCACATATATATATATATATATATATATATATATATATATATACATTCCATATTTCATCCTTTTCCATAGGGAACCCACCACGAACCATCCATTGCATGGTTGATCTATTGTTGCTCACACTCATGACCCTGGGACTCCTTTCTTTTCTGGTCACAAATTTACTTTAGAATGTCTTTTACGGCCTTGCTTTGCGCAAGTCATCCTCTGTAGCAAGCTGAAGCACAATTACACCCACTATGTGTCTTTCCATTGCTCTATGGGTCAACTGTAATTTTGAGTCATCTGACATCTTGGTGTTCCATGAATCACACCTATATGGGGGGAGGGAGGTGAGGACAGAAGGAAAAATTTGGAAGAAATGGCCTTTTGCAGTAGTAAGCAGTTGGAATCACTGGAAATTATGTTCTGTCTCCAGATAAAAGCCTATACTACGACTAGAAACAAGTAAGTCTGTTTCTGAACCTTTCCCAATTGCCCATCAGAGAAGTGAAGCCATGAGCCTCCATGTCCTTTTCCAAAACAAGCCCTCATCTCTTTCCCATCTACACAGAGTAGCAGAAGAAGAGCTCTAATGCAAGTCAGTGTCTATGACAGGCTCAGAGAGGCTGTAGCAGCAGCTTTGTAGGTAGTACAAGGGCTGCTCTGAGTAAGACTCCAGGTAGAGAAGATTCCCTAAGTACCCTTCCCTCCCACCTCAAATACTGTCCTGCCTACTGGCTTGTAGTCAACATAGAGATCAGACTAAAGCCACAAATATTGGAATATTGACAGTTCAATGTAGGAATATCAGAGCCTTTCTTAAGAGAGAAAGCTTTGGGAAAAAGAAAGACAGAAGTGTCTAGCTCTGAAAACCCAAAGGAGGATGAAGCAGGGAGAGACAAAATTTTGACATCAACAGTCTTACCAACCACTAGCCCAACCACTAGCCCTATCCCCAGGGATTTACACCAAGTAATCCCAAGAGAACGTGTGATTTATTCCCAATGCTTTTAGGGGGAGCTGGCAGGATTTATCCAGAGGTAATGTACAGATATGTGCCAATTGCTCAGCTGTGAATCCTAAGGAGGGGATGGAAAAAGCACTAGACTTGGCATCATAAGAGTTGGGTTTGCCTCACAGACATCTGAGAGCTGGAAAGGGTTTCAGAAGCCATCTAGTTCAACCCAAACCCTCTACACAAGTCCCAAGTGTTCATCCAGACTTCCCTTGAAAACCTTTGGTAAAGGGGAAACCAGTCCCAGACAAAGCAGCCATTCCCCCATAACATGTGAAGACTTTCCCCAGAAGGGGTAAAACAAAACAATTTGTTCCAGTAGCTATGAAAGTGGGTGAAGCAGTCACTGTGGAGCACTTAAAGCAGAGATTCTTATACTTATTTGGCCTAATGCCCTCTTCAAAAAAATTTGCTCTGCACCTCCCTAAAAATCTACTTTCTTTTACCTTTATAGTTTGGTTTTTTTTTTGACATTTGCATCATTGGCATCTTAAATTTAATAATTTATTGTAAATTTGTAGGGTTCTTCCTGCATTGAAATTTTGATGATGCAATATTGCATCATGTAACCGTATAGTATTGTATTGCAAACAAGTCATTACATGCACATATTCCTGCTGGACTTCCCAATAATGCTTGTTAAGACCTGCCATCAGACTTGACCACTGATTGGTTATAACTTGCATTTTGTGTGTTTATTTGGAAAATAATGTAATCACTATGACTTTAACCTATTAAACAACAGATGAAACATGTATGAAAGGTTTTTCAAAATTTTCTTCTCTTCTTTCCTTATGATTCCACTGCCCCCTTATTTTTATTCAACACCCCTCAATTGCACTTGAGGCTACTACCCCCCACCTCACCCCCACCCCCCCCGATCATTCCAGTGCCCCGCAGGGGGCAGCATAGCCCACTTTGGGAACCTATGGCTTAGAGCTTGGTCAGGAATTAAAGACATCAAGGTCATCCCCTGAATCCCGGGGCCATTGCCAGTTGTCCTGACTGACTTCTGCCCTGCCACTTGACTTCGATGACTCCGGAAGAAAGAGTGAGACTGACAATTCTGCACAACTCTGTCTCCCTTAAATCCAATTCACATCCAAATCAAGACATCACGTGTGATGTCACTGGTTCCCATCAAAATGATTTCATCTTTATCCAAATTAAAAAAAAAAGGAGAATATTTTATTTTAATCTCTCTTACTTTCTCTTCTCCCTAAATCTTTGATTTTTTTCATTCAGACCAGAGAGTTTATTACTTTATCATAGAAGGTTACTATGGACCGAGAAACCTATCAGAGAAAGGCTAAAAGATAAATTGTTTCAGAGTGGCCTGGTAAACGGTATAAGATGTGGATTAAGAAAGATCTGGTTTCAAATCTTAGTTTTCCTATGTATGAGCTACAAGGAAAAGTAATTTTATTTCTCTGAACTGAAGGTTCTGAATGAACAAAAAGGGAATAAAGACTCCAGCAAGAGACCTTGAAGATCTATTGTAAGACCCCAATTAAATACTGCATAGGAAGGCCCTTTATAAACAGTCCACTGATACATAAATCTCTGTTGTTATATTATGCCTGATAACTAGGCCCCTCTATACCCCAGAGCCACAAAAAGAACCCTATCCTTGCCTGCCCTCTCCTTCATTCTACTACAGGGAGAGAGTAGAAAATTCCATCATCTCAGGCTAAGCTAGACTGTCCCAAAAGCGATCAATGTGGCCTATGCTCCCAGTCTTTCTAGAAGGGGGTAGAAAGGTCCCTGTAAACTCTGCCCATCTCTGGTAGTTTGGGAATCTGCCCATAAGTCCCCCCACCCAGCCTCCAGGCAGTACTCTCTGCTGGAACACACCCAGGCAGGACCCAGTAGGAGAAATAGCAAGGATGTGCTGGAGCCTGGAAGCTGAAATGTATGTCTGGGATCTCATTCCAGCTTTATCATCAGCCATCAAGGTGACCCTGGGCAAATCATCTGATGTCTCTTGACTCTCAACTTTTCGTGTGTAAAATGGGGATTGGAGCAACACATGTCCTGCCATAGAGTGACTGCACAGAACAAATGAAATGAAAAACTACAGATAAATGGGAGGTGAACCATCATTGTTTTTGAGAAGCAGAAGAGCATGGTGGGAACAGTAGTGGACATGGAGGCTTAAAGTCCTATCTGTGCTATTTATTTTCTTTGGAACTTTGGACTGATCACTTCTCTGGGCCTATGTTTCCTTTTCTAAAAAAGGAAAGGTTATACCAAATGATCTCTAAGGTCTCCTTCAATACTAACATTCCGTCAGTGAAAGTAGCAGTGTGGCTAGAACACTGGGTCCAAAATCAGAAAGACTTGGGTTCACATCCAGCCTTTGATACTTCCTTGCTATGTGACACTGAAGTTATTGGAAACTGAATGTTCCTAAGTGTAAGTTTCTCTCTATAAAATGAGCTTTCACCTCACATGGGTTGTTGTGAGGATCAGATGGGATGATGATAGTTCAATGTCATTCCTCTTTTCTGAACTGTAGTTTTCCCATCTATAAAATGGGGATAGTAACCTGCCCCACAGGGCTGTCCACAGGAAAACGTTTTGTACACTTCAAGCACTCTAGGAAGGAACTATTATTATGATATCTCTTAGTTCAGTCAGAAAAGAATTAGAGACAATTCCCTTTTGTTTCCCATCAAGCTTCAGCCCCTAGTAGACAGAAGAACCTGAGGACAAGGTTTTGTTTGTCAAACCAGTTACAGTCAGCTCTAGCCAAAGCCAATCCAAGCTGATAGATCTGATAACAACTGTCTTTCTGATCAACATCCACCCACCTCTAGAAGCAACTGCCTACAGGCCTCGGGCTTTTGGCCAGGCTGGGGAGGGGAAGCCAGCTCTGACCAGGCCCTTCCTCTGTCTCTAGGGAATGGCCAGGGAGCCAGAGCAATAGCAAACCTAGGTCATCTACGGTTCAAGTTAATAAGCCATTTGTTGAGTCCCTACTATGAGCCATGCTGTGCTAAGTGCTAGGGAATCAGAAGCAAAAAAAGAATGAACCTTATTAAGCCCTTAAGGAGTGAGCTTGTGACTCAAAACTAGAAAAGGTCTGAGAGAGCACCAAGTGTGCTCTTTTCATAGACAGGGAGAGCTAGAGCCAAGGAAGGGTCACATAGATAGGAAGCCACAGAGTCAGAATTCAAACCCAGGTCCTCTGACTATTAAATCATGCTAATTGTATCCCTCCCCTCCATTCTCCCCTCTCTTCTCTTCCTCTTCCTCCCTCTCTCCCTTGTATCCTTCTCTCTTCCTCTCTTCTCTCCTGTTATTCCTCTCCTGTCCTTCCCTCTTCTCTCCTCCCTCCTTTTCATTTCTTCCCTCTCCTCCCTTTTCTTTCCCCTCCTCTTTTCTCTCCATTCTCCTCCCTTCTCTCCTCTCTTGTCTCCTCTTCCCTTTCCTCTCCTCCTTTCTACCCTCCCTTCTCCTCTCCTCTTGATTTGTATTTATTTTGTCTGTATATTGGTTTATTTTTCCATTAACATATAAGCTTCTTGAGAGTAGGGATTGTTTCATTCTATGTATTTGTATCCCCAGCACAATGCCAGGCACACATTAGGTGCTTAATAAATGCTTGTTTGGTGAATGCAGATGGGTAACTCTGTAACTTACACCAAGAGGTTAAATGAGGTAGCCTTGGTCATGTATCTAGGATGTGTCAGAGGTAGGATTTGAGCCCCATGTCTTGCCGACCCAAGGGGGGCCCTCTCAATCCTATCTCTCTCTCTATCTCTGTGTGTCTCTCTGTCTCTTCTCTCTCTCTCTCTATCTCTGTCTCTCTCTCTGCCTCTGTCTCTCTATCTCTGTGTGTGTCTCTGAGTCTTCTCTATCTCTGTGTGTCTCTCTGTCTCTTCTCTCTTCTCTTCTCTCTTTCTCTCCCCCTCCCTCCCTCCCTTCCCCCACCTCTCTCCTCCTACCCTCCTCCACCATGCCATTCTGTCTCTTTCATCTCTCTTTACCTCTGTATAAATGCCATACACATGGAAACCACAGACCCCAGCTTATACATTCCTTCTCACAATATATTATGCTGTTTGGTGTCATGTTGACATCTCACTGATGATATTCTTGCTTTTTTTGGTCTTTGTTTTGTTTTTTTGGTTCCTATAAAAAGAAAACTAAAAAGCTTTCTTATTGATGCTTCAGACTCTGACAAACAAAGCACTGTTTCTCTTTTATGGGCTCAGGAACTAGGGAAATTTCTGTCTTCAGACTGTGTGGTGGAGGGGACAGGAGATCACAGCACTGAGTTGTATCAGGGAGTTCGCACCAAGTATGCTCACCATCTCCAATGTAACCAAAATGTGGCTGGAAAACATAGGCACCTGCATGAAGAGCTGAATAACTGGAAACAGCAGTTGTTTGGGGTTTTTTGTTTTTAAGGTAGGCATCAGTCATGGAGGTTTCTGGGAGTAGGATTGGTATTGGGGGGCCAAGCATCGTCCTTGGCTTCTCAACACTCTAGGCAAGAAGCCCAGGCTATTGCCGAAACATCCTTTGGGATGAGAGAGCTCACCCAGATAGACTTCTGATGCCATCTTTCTTACAAAGAGGTGAACTCATCACAAGCCTGGAAACCTGCTTTCTACTTTCACCTACATGGTATCTAATGGTTGCTTGAGGTTAGTTGAAAAGGACCTTATTTTCCTTTTCTACATCAAACTACCATAAAAGTAAGAAGAAAATTATGAAATCATCTACATGTGTTAAAAAAGAAATCTGAACACAGTGACAACCTGACATTCCTTCACTCATTACACTCAACCACATGCCTGGAATGTTATATCTTCTCATTTCTGCCTGTTGGATGCCTACTCTTCTTTAAAGAGCCCAATACAAACAGCCAGCTCTTCTAGGTAGACCTTGGACCTTACAAAGAACTCAGTGTATTCCCTCCCTAATTCATTTAACCTGCCATAATATATATCAGGAGAGGCAACCCAGCTTAAATGACAGAGTGCTAGATTGGGACTGAGGAAGACCTTCATCAAGTCCTTCATCTGACACCAGCTATGTAACCCTAGGTGAGGCACTTAATCTCAGGTAACTTCTTAGGGTCAGTTTGCTAGAATGTCACCATGGCTGCTAGAGGGAGCAACCACAGTCCCCATCCCCACAGAAATCATAGGCCCTTGTCATTACTGATATCTGTGTATTCCTCTTATCAAAGAAAGAGTGAGGACATCTATCCATTAGATTGAAATTGACTATCAGTCTATAATTTCCGTGAGGGCAGGGATATGTTTTATCTGAATGTTGCATCCCCTCACACTAAGCACAGCATTCAGAAGGTCCTTAATAAATATGTATTTAATTAAGTTATACTTTCGCAATATATTGTGGTTCTAAAATCAGTATTAATGTGTTTTACGCAATAATTTGAATGTATGTATATGAGTGAGACCAGTCATTTCATCAGTGTCAAGAATTCCTAGTGTAAAAAATTCCTCCTCCACAGATTCAGATATGTTACTTTAATCTTAAAATTTTTAGGAAGTTGCCCCAGGCAATGAAAGCTTAAATAACTTGTCCAAGGTCATGCAGCTAATAGTTGTCAGAAGCCTGACTCAAACCTGGGTGTTCCTAATTCCAAGGCCAGCCTCTATCCTGCACCACGCTGCCTTGTGCACATAATTTTGTTACACAAAATAATGATAATAAATACTAAGTAAAAGAGATGAACAGTAGACTGAGTACACTTATTAACCAGCTATGGAACAATGGTGAGCCACAAACTTAGGCAGAAGTATTTCTTAGGAAAGGCCCTTTTAGTCCTAATTTCTGCTAAAGTCTATTCTGTCTCCTCTGCCCAAATTCCTCACTCTCATTTCCTCAGCAAGGAAAACAAGAACGGGCAGAATGAGAATATGTAGCCTCTAGGCTCATTGTGGGTTGGGTTAGGTGATCTCTCAGGTCTCTTCCAGCACTAACTTTCTATACAGTGCCATCATAGGGCTGGGCCAGCATGAGAGTATCACAGCCAGCATGTCTAGTTCACAAGGCTTCCCCCTTAGTACTTGAGCAGAAGCAAATAATCCATAAATCCTGGAGAGGGGACTCTGTCCACACAGCAGGCATGAAAATCAGGGATTTGCTAGAATAACTGGCTCATTTGAAAGCATCAATACAAGTCTAATAGGAAGTAAGAAGAGACCATATTCTGTCCTCTGGCTATTTGACTTGTTAAAAGGATTTGGTTTTATTTTCTGTCTCCTTAGGTGTTTTCTGGTTGTTGAGTTGTTTTTTAAGCTCTACAGTCATACTCCCAGATTGTAAAATGTCTCCCCCACCCCCAACCCCATTTTGGGCTTACTGTTTTCATGGTAAATCCCTAGGTCAGCTTTCCTTTGTGCCCAGGTAGAGAACTCCCTGCAAATGAAAAGGGTGGAGAAGGGAAAAGCTATCCAAATACCAGCACTGTCACACACCCTAAGTTAACCTACAGAATAAAGACTCGGTTAATGGGATCATTCTAAAGATCCCACAGGGGCCCAAATCACTCACAAGTTTAGGACACAGAATGTGACCATATTTCTCTCCCTTGGGGCAACAAGAAAAAGAATCACCTCCTTGCCTCCCCCACCCCCCAAACCATAGACAGCGATGTGTAACCAGCCATGCCACTGAGGGAAGGAGGGAGGAAGAGAAGCAAGAGGGAGGGGGAGGGGAATTGCCCAGGGACACTGAGGGTTCTTCTCAGATAACACTCCCAAGCTGCTATAAATAACCTGGAATCCAGTTCCCAACCTCGCCCACCGCTTAGAGCCCTCCCAAAACAGAGCTGCACTGCTAAGAAATCCCCCGAGGCCACGCAAGGAAAAAAAGTATGGGTGGGAAGTTTCACTGGCCAAAAGAATCCAGAAACTCCCAAATACGGAAGCCCAGTACCCCCAAAATCTCCCCCCTTCCTGGAAAAAAATAAACAAACAAAATCAGAGATTTCTACAACTCTCCTATGGAGAAGTGAGAAAGCTAAACATTTTGAGAAGGGAATTATTCCTTAAGTTGATCCATTTAAGTTTCCCAATTCAAAGCCCAAGTTACTCTCTTAGAAAGTACAAAGGCTTTCTGAGATCTAATGATTTTCTATTGTCTACAAAGAAATCCTCCAAATAACTAGCATTTCTATAGTCTTTTATTCCCTTGATTCTTCACATTCTGTACTTAACCATTATTATACTACACATTCCTCACTACTCTAAGCAAAGCACTTCAGTAAGGTTATACAGTCTTCTCCATCCCAAATGTTCACAGGGACCGCTTGTGCCTGACCTGTGGTAGAGCCTTCCAGGCTCACGCTGGTCTGCTCAGCCACAGTGGGACACGAAGCACCTTGACTCCAACCTTATGATATCATCGTGGTCTTCTCCCAGTATGAAGGCCGAACATCACACACCATACAGAAGGTAAAATGAGGCATGAAGTGATTGGCTCAGGGTCTTACAGACATTCAGCTGAGGATCAGAATTCTCAAACTGCTGACTTGTCAGCTTGCTCCTACCCTCAGAGACAAGAAAGGATCCTAGTGACATGCAATCTAATTACTAAAAATCACAGAGCCCTAGTCAGAATGCCAGGGATAATACAGGGGAGAGGTATATCCTGTTATGCTGACTCTTCTTTGTAAAGTCTGTCCCAGAACTTCCTTACTTTACCTGACTATGCCCATCAACTTAGCACCTGAGCACTGGCCTGCACTATCGAAACTGCCTCCTGAAATTCAGTTTCCTCCTTTGTATAAAAGGACTGTTCCCTTGAAAGAAAGGTGGTGGACTATGGGTAAAGAATGTGACGTACACTGTCAGATATGATTGATTGCTTTGCTTACTGATTGCTCACTGTTACAAAGGAGATGCTGGAAAATGACAAGAAAGAAAAAGCATTAACAAAACTTTTTTTTTTTTTTTTAAGGAGGGAATAGAGCCAGATGACTTGTAAAATCTATTCCAGCTCTGAATGCTATGATCCAACGCCCCTAGCTGGTCTCCTTGTCCTTCCAACCATTTTGGCACGTCACTTTTAGATTAATCTCACTAAAACTTAGATTAATCTTGCATGAACAACACAGACTAATTTTTACTAATCTGCCACTTTTGTCATGTCACTTGCCTGCTTAAAAAACATCAGTGTTGCCCTACCACCTAAGAATTCAGTCCCAAATTCCTTAGCCTGACATTCAAGGCCATCTACAAATCTGCCCTTAGAAACTCTTCTGAGATTAACGTCTCTCCTGAGGATACCCAATTTGCCTTTCTTCTTGCCTGTCTGCTCTCACTCCTCTTTTTTTTTGTTGTTTAAATTTATTTATTTATTTATTTTTAAATGTTCTGCAATCACTTCCTTAAAATTAAGATTTTAGCCCCCCCCCAACACCTTCGCCCCACTACCCCCCTCCCTCTCCATGACAGCATACAATTCTGTATAAGGTCTACATATACTTTCCTATTGAGCACATTTTCACTATAATCATGCTATGTAGTCGCACTAAAATAAACGGAAGAAATCATATAACAAATCAAAACATAATACACTAAAACACACACACACACACACACACACACACACACACACACACAAACATGATCTGCTACATTCTGCGAATGACTTCCATATTTCTTTCTCTGAGTGTGGAAGGCATTTTGCCTTAGAAAATCGTCATTGGGATTTTTTTTTTTCTGTTAAGTTGTTGTGTTATTACAAAGTTCCAAGTCTACCAGAAAAAACTCTTGCACACTGTGGTCATTGCTGTGCACAAAGTTTTCCTGGTTCTGCTTCTT